>JAREIS010000015.1:0-1200000 GCA_030060385.1 Muscicapa striata striata | reverse complement strand
AAAGATGATGGAAGTCTGAAAATGTATCCAAAGCACAGCTGAAGGCCAGGCTGGACAGTCCTTATGTTGCATTAATTTTCAACTGTTGCCTTATCTTACATACAGGGTGTATCATAGGAGAAATATTTGACTGTGGGGGATATGTTTTCCTGCATTTGTGATCATTTTGTGACACACGATTTGTGTGTCAAATATGTGCCATAATAAAAAAAAAAAAATTTGTAGCTCAAAGGAATGTTACTAGTAAACATACTCCTTTCTAAAGCCTTCCAGTAAAGATACATAAATCAGCAGGAGAAAAAGAGTCTACAGAAGATAGGAATGAGCTCCAAACCATAGATTTTACTGAGGACAATATTAGCAAAAACAAAATATGACTGTATTCTTAGGGACAATTATACTGCTTTTTATGTTTCACAACTCTATTTTTAGACAGCCAAAAGCTCTGGTGTGTTAAAAAGCTATTCCTCATGAATTATACATTTGTTCTTTTTCATTTGGCTACAGTGACTTTGTCATATGAGTCCTGAAGATACTGAAGATGTATGTATGGTATGCTGAGATTTTCTGTTGGCAGTATGCACAGTTGTCTGTTCAAGCTTTTTGACTTGCTTTGTATATTTATATGTTAACTAGATTGTACACTTTCTTCATGACAGTGATTTTCTTTGTTTTTTGATGGATTTTTTAAAATCTGTATTTTCAGATAGATTTAGTGCATTCATTCTGCCTGGACTTTTTTTAAGTTAAGAGATTAGGAAGGTAGGATTCATGTTTAAAAAATTTTCCATTTATTTTTTAAGGACTGGTAGGACAAAAGTGTTCTTCAATTAGAATCCTGGTTGCTGTTGAGCCTTCCAGAGAGATAAGAGAGACCATTCAGTTTGTTGTCAGGGTTGGGCTAAACCTGTTTTGTAAAGTATTTTAGGCAACCACCTCAACTCCCAATTTCATTAAAAAGAATACAGTCTGCTTATGCCTGCTGGAAAGAATTTATTTCCACTTGGTGTTTTATTCCTGAGATTGTGTTACCAAAGCTGACATCCTTGAGTATGAAGATGTGCACTGTCAGCTCAGCTGTTCACCAGAGCAAATACCTTTTCCTGCCAGTCACAGCCCCCTCCCCAATCTGTCCCACATGCTAAGGAGATGTTTGGTGTATTAAAAAAACAAAGAGAGAAGCAAGTAACCTCCACAGCTGCGGATCTATTTCTCATTATGGTGCATTTAATTGGTGGCATAATTGGCTTTGAAAGGGTGGCTTTGCAGTGGTCAGTAACATAATCTAGGCTGTGGGCTTCAGTTTGTGTTTTACCAGGGATGATTTGTGTCACATCTGTCAGTAATTTCTGTCTTCTTTACTGCTCTATTTCACAAAAATATTCTGGAGGTTAATAGATCATCTTCTGTGAAGCATTCAGAGCCCTCCTCATGGAATTCAGATAAGGATCCATCAGAGATCAATGAATTACAGAAAACGACATTTTCTGCCATTGAGAGGACAAATGAACATACTTGTTTCTTATTTTCCAGAAGAACATTTACTTTAGTGTTGAAGGAAAGGCATTATCTCACTCAAAGTTCTTCCCCAACCTCAGCTTTCCTTTTTCCTTAGCTATTTCCATCATTCCAGATGCCAGAGATTCCTTTTCACAGTCACTTGTCATCTGTAACCCTGAGTATTTTGCCTCTGCCTTTCGCAGCCCTGGAAAAGCTACAGATTAGAAATAAAGTCAGTTCTCTTGCTTTCCAAGTTCAGTTCAATCTCACTATTTCTACTTTACCAGGTCAATAAAGGTGAAGCTCCTCTTCTGATTTGGTCTGATTTGGTTTTTTTGGGTTTGAGTTTTGGGTTTTTTTCTTGTTGTTGTTGTTTTTTTTTGTTTGTTTTCAATTTGATTGTGGGTTTTGTTGGTTTGTTTGATGGTATGACATGAGTTTAAATTGTGAGCTTGTGTGAAATGAGTAATAGTCAACAAAATGAGTGAATACAAGTTAATAGCCTCATGGATGGAGTAATTTTACCCACGTTACAGTAGTTCTGGTTTCTTCTGTCAAAATATCATATCTGATTTTTTTCAATTTTAAACACTCAGGAGCTGTAAATTACTATTACTATTACTATTACTATTACTATTACTATTACTATTACTATTACTATTACTATTACTATTACTTCACCTGCATGTGAACCCATACTGGGTGTGCCCCAGAGTCTGTGGGCAGGGGAAAAGGACTTTACACCTTCCACTGGCCTCAGGGATCCCTATGGACCACTGAAATTACTGCTACTCTTAGTAGAAAGAAACTTTATGCATTTTATTACCCAACAGGAGAAAAAATGTAAAAGGACAAATGACTTAAGGAGATGGTTAGAAGTTCTTGCAGATTCTTCTTTACTGAACAATTTAAAATTATATATAGCATTAGGAAACCATGACCTCCATCTATCTTTATTTTCTTAGTAATAAACTGAGGACAATTTTAATATGTTTTAAGTTACTCATAGCAATTTTAAAATGACAGAAGTACTGTAATTTAAAAAATGATAGTAGGGCAAACTATGATGATATTTTAGAATGTACTTGTGGCAACCCTCTGGTAGGCTACAGCTTGTCTAAATATAGGAACTAACAAAGGAAGTTTCCCTGTTCTATGTCAATGACATTATTGCACTGCAGATTTCATAAAAACAAATCACAATTGTACCTCTTTCAAATCCTCAGCGCAAACGCCTTATGTTTATATCACATGGTTCAAATTTTGACTTCTTGTTTTAACTTTTAAAATAATGTTATCTTTTTTCATTTTTTCAGACATGCTTATGCAGTAGAATTATCCCCAAAACTGAAATTTTGAGTGATGATTGTTTGGAATGTTAACCAGAGCTCAATTTTTACTTGATGCAATATGGGGGTCTCCTTTTTTGTGACCTAAAAAAGAAGGAAAAGACATACAAAACCAAGCTGAATATGTCTTACCTTGCATTGGGAAACTGACCTGCAAAGCCTCTTAACCTGTGACAGGGTTATGATAATGTAAAACTAAAGTCTTTTCTTTATGCACTTCATTTTTAAATACTTAAAGCATTCAATTCTTTCTTTTTCTTTCTTTCTTTCTCTCTCTCTCTCTCTTTCCTTCCTTCCTTCCTTCCTTCCTTCCTTCCTTCCTTCCTTCCTTCCTTCCTTCCTTCCTTCCTTCCTTCCTTCCTTCCTTCCTTCCTTCCTTCCTTCCTTCCTTCCTTCCTTCCTTCCTTCCTTCCTTCCTTCCTTCCTTCCTGCCTCAGACCACTGGATGTAGTTTTTGACTGTCAGCTTTACAACACCTGCAGATTACATTGTATGCTAATTCTAAATAGAAATGAGGACAGAACACTAGCTGTGTTCTAGGCATGGCATTTTAAAATTAACTTTAAAGAAAACTCAAGTTTGACTGAACTTGGATATTGTTTTCATTCATCTTTGATGTGGAGAGACCGGAAAACAAATTTTTAATTGTTATTTTAAAGAATGCAGTAAATACTGTGAAAAAGCCAATGATACGTATCTTTCCTAAGAATTTTAGGGTGCAGGCTTGACCAAAGTGTCACTGTAGTTTTCTTGTATGTGCCATACCAGTCTGTTCTGGCAAGTTTCTATTGCTCTTGTCAGCAGGGTTTGGAAGGGAGTAAATCCACTTTGCAGAGGCGAAGTTGATGGAAATCCTCCTTCAAGCCTCCATTCAAGCCTTCATGCAATCAACCCAGAATTGTTTGTATGGTGCAAGCTG
The DNA here is from genome assembly GCA_030060385.1 of Muscicapa striata striata. Taxonomy (NCBI): domain Eukaryota; kingdom Metazoa; phylum Chordata; class Aves; order Passeriformes; family Muscicapidae; genus Muscicapa; species Muscicapa striata. The sequence continues at coordinate 1,196,232 of JAREIS010000015.1, read as the reverse complement.
AGTTCCTCTTAACCCTTCAATATGTGGGGACTGTGCAAAGCATGCCTGTCTGTTATGAAAATCAAAAATCCAAAACCTGAAAAGCAATTTACAGTTGAACTTTCAAATTAACCCAGAAAGTTTCAGACATTATATGGAAAACTCTTTGGAAGTTTTCCTAACTAAAGCTGTGTTGGGGTTTTTTTGAGAAGGGTTGGTGTTTTTTTGGTTGATTTTTTTGTTGTTTTGTTTTGTTTTGTTTTTTTTTTGTTTGTTTGTTTGGTTTTGTTTTTTTTTTTTTTTTGTGTTTTTTTTTTTTTTTTTTCTTCCTTCTTTTAAAGAAAAAGAAAAAAAGTTGACATCATTAAAAGCAAAGCCATTAGGAAGTGGGTCAGTTATTTGGATAGCTTCATTTATGTGATGTCCCAAGTGCATTGAAGAGGTATTTTTTTCTCATAGACTTTCTGGAAAAGAAATGCAGAAGTCACTGAAGGAGATAAAGCTTTTTTTTTTTTTTTTTTTTTTTTTTTAATTGCAAAGAAAGAAGGGAAATTAGAAGAATGATTCACAAAATAGTCTGAATATAGATTTTTAAGGCCATAATAAATATAAAACTGCAGGATTCATTGACCAAGATACAAGGACAAGGTTCCCTCTCATTTTATAAACATGTTATCTGTAATGCCAGAATGATTATTAGCTGAAAGTCAATGTTCTTTCCTTGACCACAGATTGGATTAATGGTTGTTCTGGAATGATCAGTGCTTTGCTTTCTGGCACATACTGAGAACAGCAGAATTTCCTAACATTTAAATAAAATTGAGCTGCAGAAATGCAATACTCACAACAGACAGGTTAGATGGATGTTTGCTACAGCATTTGTTGTTCTGTCCATCTGCTTGAAAATAATCAGCTACATAAAATTTACAGCAGACATCTCTACTCTCATTCCATTCTGGTTTGCTGGTGATGTGGAAATAATTTATAGAAGTATAGGTAGCATCTTTTGTAATAAAATTATTGCTCATCTACTATTACCTTAGGGAAAATCATGAAAGTGGAGGGCTTAGAAATAAAATAAATTAAGAAAATAAAACAGTAAGTATGACTTGCATAAGATACATACATTTGTTTTTATACTGCAGAAAAGACTCAGATTTAGTTCTCATTGTTTTAAGCAGTAAATGAAAATATGACAACACTTGAAATAATGAATTCTCTGTGCAGGACTATATTATATTTACCTTAACAAAAATACAAACGAATATAAACCCCAAAAAAGCAAGCCAGTCTGACATAAGACACTAAGATTGTGGCATGCAAATGAGGAGAGAGATGGGGACTGGAAATAGGGGATTATCTTTCTGAAAGATTTTTAAATGTTTCTTAGTTTTAAAAAAAAAAAAAAAAAACTAATCCCTTACTTCTGAAACCCATGAAATGAGTGCAGATGCACTGTCTCTTAAATAGTTTAAAATAACGATATTAATAATATGAGTGACTCTGAGACAAAAAGAGGACAAAAAGCCAAACATTTGTTTTTTCTTTCTTTCATCACTTTCCCGGAAGGCATTACATCAGCTTTACTTCCTCACAGTCTCACTTCAATACCTCTGCTGGCAGAAGGAGCCTGAACTTGCAGTGTCTGGGAGGAGGGTGGCCACAGCAGTGACACCAGGGCTGCCTGTGTGACCCAGCTACCCCTGCTGCCAGCTGATGTGTGACAATTCCAGGGTGTGTCCCTGTGCCCCTGGTGCCAGGAACAGCACAGCACTGTTCCATGGGATCAGTCCCCCCACCCATGTAGGGGATGCCAGGCACCTTCCTCTGGGGAGCCTCCCAGTGCAGCTTGTGGAGTCCACTGCAGAAATATCATTAGTTCTGTAAAATCAATCAAAAAGAGTCAGGTGAAAGCTGTTGAGAGTGAATGTGGTGCTTTTTAGAGAAAAGAAAAATCCAAGAAGAATTAAAAGAGATTGTTAAGGCAAAGTAAAATGGGAAGCAGCTCGATAGCACACAGGATTGTTTATTGCAACTTGCTAATTCAAGTTGATATTTAAATATCTTCGAATTGTTGAAGGGGTTAAAACATCATAATGGACAGAGCAGCCAAGCCTGTACAATTGCATGAAAACCCAGTTACACCAACAAGAAGCTGCTCTCAAATGCCAAGCCTGCAAGTAGCCTAATTTGAAATGCTGGTTAGAAGCCATGGGGGCTGCAGTTTGCATGCAACTATCTGTGAGTCAGTGATTTTTTTTTCTTATTCTGTGCTGTGATAGCACCTAATAAATGGATTATTTTCTTAGCAATCCTTAAGTTCAGTTATTGGGATGCTGGAGGCGGATGGTTCTTGGAGGAAATCTGTCAGCCCCAGAATTTGTTTCCCTGTTGGTTTGTCAGAGCTATTCTTTTGACCTTCAAGGTGCAGAACAGGGTTCATCTATTCACTCAAGCTTTTGCCTGAGGAGAGGAGACTGAGGGAAATCAAGCCTGTTCTTGGATCACAGTCTATTTGGCTTGACGTTGTCAGTAAGTGTTATATATCACTGTAAATGTTTACTTAGCCTGTTGGTGAAGCACACTTTATAAGATGAAGGATATATAAAAGCAGCATGGATATGTGTAAAGAGGGAGACAGTTAAATGGCACTAAGGGCAGAACAAAGAAAGGAAAGAAATTAAATGCATTGGGATGGATTACAGTGAAATATATCTGCACTGAGGTGGACATTGGCAATTATTTTCTGTGATTTTTGGATACTAAAATGCATCTACTAAAATGGAAGACTCCAGTTTTTCATTAAATCATGTTCTACATCCGGATCAAAATATGTATTTTGATTTAAAATATAACACTGCAAGTTGCATGGTAGGAGTGGTATTTACAGAAAATTCATCTGCTCACCCTTGATCTGTAGACTGCTTAAAAGGAAAAGCTGAGCAGGGAAATGAGTAAAGAGCCAAGGGGCAGTGGTCTCTGTTATTCCAGGCTGTTTGAGGTATGTCCATGCTGCTCCATGGAGCTTCTGAAACATTTGCATGGCAAGGCTGACTCCAGCTTCCTTTGCATTCCCTGTGGGACCATTGAGAGCCCAAGATTTCTTGGTTAGGAAGCTGTTGTCAATGTTATGTCTGATAAAAAGAAGTCTGCCCCATGGGCATTTACTTGCATAGAGGGATATTCACATTTTAAAAGTTTTAAATAAGTAGCTTTTACAGATGTGGTAGGTGGTCATGTTTATAATTCTCAAATTATCTTCAAATTTCAAACTGTCTGGAATGTCTTGCCTGAAAAACTTGTGCCAACAAAAGTTGGAGTTTAAATCAAAACCAGAAATTTTGTCTGGTAAAAGTAGTAATTATTATTTTTTAGATGGGAGTTTTCTTTTATTTGTGACTTTTGCTCTGTTTCTGCTTGGAAATGAAATATTAAAAGGCTAGATCAAAATTAACCAAAAATTTCCTGAGGAAAAAAATTTAAAATGTTCCAATTATTGGGCAGGAGAAGAAGCTGCAATTTCTGGCGAACTTTTCCTACACATGTTTTATAAATCCAAAACGAGATATTGTGGAATTAAAGAAGGAAAAGAAGCCTTTCCCTGCTTTTACAGAAGACATTAACTACAGAAAAAATAACTTGTTATCCCATGGCTTTTCCCCTGATCCAGATGCAGCAGAGGCAGAATAGAGCCTCCAGTGGCACAAAGCTGAGCCCCAGGGGCGATGCCCAACACCCCTCAGAGCTGCCTGAGACCTCTCTTCTCTGCTTTTCACTCACTGTGGCAGAGGAGGAGTCTTGCTCTGGTCCCCTGCAAGCCAAAGCAGTGGCAGCTGTGTGATCCCAGCCAGCACAAAGTGATGCAAATGCTCCTTTCCATTTACTGTTCCCCAGTGTAAAAATAGAGATCACCCTACTGGCTAGACCAGCTGAGTGTGGATGAGAGAGATTTTGTGAGTTCGTGTTTGGATTTTTTAATAATAATTTCTAAAAACTATAGAAATCATATGTATCAAATATGTAGATTATGTATCAAATTTCTGAGAAATAATTTTTATTAATAAATCTGATCAATATAAACTTTTTATCCATCCCTATCTGACACACTTGGTGCAAAACCTCATCTCTGAATGTGCCTTCAAATGTTCTGAAAGTGCAGATCTGAGCATCCTGGTTATTGCTAACATACAGTGCTGCTTAAAAAATAATAATTTGCCATGAAATTCTGTAGGCAATGTGTTAGGAAAGGAATTAGAAAACACAGTAAGTAAGAAATAGATTAGCTTGGGCTATTATAACCAACCTAAATTTTTTAAATGGCTGTCCAGTTTATCTCTCCTGCAGCTGCATCAGACCTTGTAATGGGATTAGGCTTTTCCTTAAAATCTTTTTTTTTTTTTTTCAGAGCTATGTATTTCTGGCAGGAAATAGTATTCCAGTTATCTCTCCCAATGAGATGATGCACTTTAATATAAAAGCAAAGAGGGGGCACCTATAAGGACTGAGTCTGACTGTGAACTCATTTCAGCAGGGTGGGAAGTGGGGTACAGCTGTGCCTTGCACAACAGGATGGTCCTCATTTTGTTCAGACACAAACACTCTTACTGGAATTGTGTCTTAGTATTGGCCTGCATGAATGCTAGAGAAATCCCATCTCCTCACTGAAAGAGGAGAAGGAATTCACTGTTCCAAAAATAAAATTTGTGCTTTGTCAGCTCTGACCTGAATAAGGACATGAACTGACCACAAGTGCCCAGTAAACTGCATGTGTTAAGATGTTCCCAGAAGGATGGAATTCCTGTAGTTCAGTTTTTCAGTGATCTCAGCTGTAAAATGACTTCCACACTCTATTTGTAAATTTTCCCAGTAAATGGAGCATGGAGCATCCTGATTGTAGAGCATCCTGACACAGCTGGCACCCAGAGTCAGGGGATCAGTTGTTAATAAACAACTGCTAACGCTGATAATGAAAAAGCAGAAAGAGGGGAGGCTCTGTGAGTAAGCAACAGTTGCTGATGCCATTGAGGGCATCTCCAGGGAGACCTGCTGTATCCAGCATATGGAATATATCTGAGATACAGTCAACTTGGTCTACTAAGTTGTTTATTTCTTTGAGAAAGCCAACTCAGTGCATCTGTGATAGCTGTCCATACCATGGTTTGCATCCTATATCCGTGGAAAACACACAGGACTCTGTGGACACTCAGCATGCTCCTTTAGTGGATGCAGAGGCCTTTCCTGTGCTTCCAAAGGGATCTGTCTGGGTCACATACAGAGCACTGAGAACAGTGCTGTCATTGCTCCTAGTGATTTATTTTGCTCCTGATCTAAGCAGGATTATGAATTGAGGTTAAATTGTACATCTCTTTAATCCCTATTGTGGGTAGTTTCAGGACAGATATGCATGTGTCAGGAATTCTTAGCAGAGTCTGTGTTTAACATGGATGAGAGCAGAGAGAGCTGCACTGCACAACCTGCTCCAAAGACAAATTGAGAAGTGTTGAGTGGGTTTGTTCTCTGGCATGACCTGGGTAATCCTCTGTAGGTGTGGCACAGTTTTTCCTGCCAGCCCAGCATGTCTTTGGGAGGCTGTCCTAAAGTATAATCATCAAAACCATTTTGCTGTGTTCTGCTTTTCTCTGCATTTCTGCCCAAAATTTAAGCAGGATTTGAAGCAAACGCCTGTTAATAAGAAGAAGGGTTTAATCCATATCTTACAATGCTTTAAATATATGTTAATAAGTAATATATGGAATACATGTGTGTATGTATGTATCCACACACTGAAATGTGTGTATTGTCTCTGCTGTTCCAGCCACTGCAGTTCCAGGTGTAACATCTGCCAAGGGGCTCAATCTGGCAGTGGCAGCTGGGGTGACTCTAAGTGACTCTGGTGGCACAAGTCAGAGTGGGAGTAGGGCAGGTGTTTTTATGGGGCAGGGTAGCACGAGGTTGCACTGGGCCATAGCAAATGAGGCTACAGTATAATTACCTATGACTCTTACTCCTCTGTGTTGTATGTTGAAACCAGGCATGGAACATGCTTTCAAAGTTCTTCTATGTTTGTTGAATACAGCAATATGCAGGGCCTTATGCATTAAGCATGACAATCTGGTTTTCAAATAGATGCTGTCCTGAATTTATAAGTCCCAATCATCCTTTCTCCCTATGCATATGTGTAGAAAACACTGCTGTGGAGTAAGGTACAGCTCCTGATTTGTGGCTTATCTTTTTTTAATTTTTTTTTTTTTTTTTTCATGTTTTGTGACTGATTCCTGTGTAAAATAGTTGTATTGAGTAAAAATGATGCTGAGTATGCCCCAGGTCACCTAGACTCTGCTAAGACATCAAACTTCCATGAACAACATTTCCATTGGATTGGGTTGCTTCCAGTGGAAAAAGGACTGATAATGTAGGTTTCCAGTCTCCTGGGAGTTCATTTTATGACCTGTCTTTCTACTAGCTAAGAGGTGTCTGTCTTGTGTCCATATGATTATAAATGAAAAAGCATACTCTGTGCTCTGCTCCAACCATATAAACAGAAACACAGACACAAGTCTTTATTGAGCTACAGTGAGCTGTTCAGCACAAAATTGAACTCCAGCCAACTCCACCTCTCAACACTGTATTAAAAACAGCTCAGATCCAGTTTTACATTTCCCTATTAGACTTGTGTTGGGATTACACAGCCTAAAAGCAAATGGAAGGGAAAAAAACTCACCTTGAGGTTCAGACTTTTGGTCAACCAATAAAAGAGAAGGAGGCACCTAGGCAGGGAAAAGACATCCACAGGAGTCTCCTGCTGGAAAAAGGTTAAAATTTTGGAGTAAGGGAATTTGAGTGCTCAGTGTGAATAGAAAGTAAATAAAGTATTGCAGGATTGCAGGACAGAGAAAATATGATAGTGAAAACTGAAATCCTACAAGTGGATCCTTCAAGAGCCTCTAAAGAGCTGCTGCAGAAAGAGCTAGAGGGGCTGTGAAGAAAAGTGAAATAAGTCATGTGCATTGCTTGAGCTGTGCCCATTTGCTGCCAAACCTGTCCATCCTTTTGTGTTCCCTGAACCAGGCAAGTGCTCCAGGAAGGGAGAGATTTTTGATGTGACTCCTCAACTGTTGGGCAGGGACATGGCTGACTCCCCCATCACGCTCTCTCCAACTGTTTCATAAATTATAATGTGCTTTGGGAAGTTCTCGTGGCCTGGACCACAAAGCATGTCACCTTGATGAGTTGTCTTGTAAATAAGATATGGGTTTCAACCTTGTTTCAGCCTGGGCTCTTGACCCAAGCTTTGATCTAGAATGGTTTTGCTAGTAGGAGCAAGGCAAGAGGAAGGATGGAAACAACATTTTTTATGCTTTTTCTTTTTTTGGTTTTTTATTTTTCTATTTCCAATAAATAGATAAAAGTACTATTTACAAAGATTGCTTACTGTTCTTGTTTTATTTTTAGGCCAGAAGGAAAGATAAGACATTAGTATAAATGCAAGACAGCTCATTCTTGGGAGAGATGTGACATAAATTCCAGGCTTAAGTGTAAGATGTTAAAAAGCAGGCAGCTAAATTTTTGCATTGTAGTTACTTTCCTTACTTTCAGAACAAGTAAGCATGAGGTACTGTCACAGTGATTAGTAGTTTTTAAAATTCGTCTATCTGAATAATCAAATTTGAGCCTAGCGTCAGGTTGCCATATAAAATCAACAAAGAAAGCCTGTTCTGGAGACTCAGTTAAATGTCTGGTTTCTTGAGGGCAATTATCCTAAACAATTTTCCAAGTTATCTGAAACTACACTGCCATAATTTACAGGAATTCAAACACATTTCAGAAACTCTCAGGTATCATCCAAATGGAATTAATCTCTTACTGGATGAGGGCTCTGTAAACAAAGTTGTCAAAGCCAAGGACTTTCAAAGGTCCTTTTAGGGAAGCAGGACATGCCAGAACTTCAAAAGCTGCTCAGGTTAGAGGCTGTATAGAAAAAGAGAGTTATTTTCCTGCACTCATTCCTCTATTTATATTTAGAATATACTTGGCATCAATAATTAACAAAAGTTAACACAGGATTACTCCTCTTACTGATATTCAGAATAATTCGGATTGCTTTTCAAAATTTATTTGATTTGAATATTGTCAGGGTTCTACACAGGGCTACAGCACAGCTTTGTTTCTTCAAATATCATTAAAGAGGACTTGTTGAGACTGTAATATTTATTAAACAGTTTAAATACTCCAATTTCATAAACAAATGCTCTGGTGTCCTTTCTCATTTGGGTGCAGAAGCTGCTCGTATGCAATTGTTAATTGAAATCACTTTGCTTAGTGACCCCCAGGCAGCCTTGATGCTCTGTGTCCCTGATTTCTGATTGTGAGACCACAAGTCAAAAGCAGCAAAAGATAATTATTTTATTTCTAGTCCTTGTTTCAATTTGTAATTTTGAACTTAAGTTGTTTCCAAAGTTGCCCAACAGTGCTATTGCCTTTTTAATTGTCTAATGTGAGAAATGTTTACCAAATGCTGTGGTAACAAAAGAAATACTGCAATTTACTGATTAATACAAGCCTTCTGTAATTTAGCTTTATGTACCATGCTGACTTTCAGTCACCCAAGGAAAATGTCCTTTGACGTGGCCTCCCTTGCAATCCTTGATGATTTCAACACAGCTATTTCTCTGTATTTCAGATCTATTTTTGAGCAAATAAATGCTTTAACAACAACAACAAAAAAAACATAAAAAACCACTCGTATGAGCAATATGCACAAATTCCATGGATCTTCTGCATGACTTGAACCACCTAATTGTACAGTTAGTTCTAAAAATGGATGACTTACACAAGGGAACACTAGCCTGCAGCCATGGCTGAAAGTGCATATTTCTGTGAAGCATTCAAATGTGAACCTCAGTTTCCAGAGTTAAAATGAAGATTTACATATTTGATAAGATCTGGAATTGCTGAATGTTTTGCAGAAGACCTAGATGTCATACAGGTCACTGGAAAGTACACAGATTATGGCAATAAAATGAATGTAATTCAGCAGCAAGAGTAACCCAACATAGACTCGTCATTAAAAATCATTCCCCTTTATTTAGGTTTTAGTTACAAATGAGAAAGATTCAAAATGTTGAGATCTTTAATTTGGACAAGTCTTTGTAAAGGAGAGCTTGTATAAAAATTTCCTTTTTCTAAAAGCAGCAGCAATTGTCTTTAAAAAGTATTCTGGTCTGGATGGAAAAGAACGATCCACTTAATCTGAAGTCGGCAACCAAGCTGAACAGGAAATTACTGTAATGATCACTTATGCTTACTCATCACTTTGGATACACAGAAAATAACAAATTTTACAAAGAGAGGAAAAGGTTTTTACATGTATGGGTTGACCAAAATCCAGCAAAGCCAATGACCCAATTTATCAATGTTTTGAGTAGCTGTAACTGCTGGTGAAATAATTTTAATTCTCATTCTAATAGTTTTCCTAAAAATTTTCAGTAATTTACCATTTCTGTAGGATTGAGAAAAGGAGGTCAGTTACATATAACAGAAGATTTTTGGAGGGAGTCTGCCTAGGGAGTGTGAGAGGTTTTATTTTATTTAATTTATTTATGTTCGACATATTGGGAGCAAAAATGTTTCGGGCATTGTGATGTGAGAAGCGATTCTTTGTTATGGGTTTGGGTAATAATACAATTTGGAATCTGTCATTTGTGAGCATATGTTCAGCTTTGTTTGCTAGTACTTAAATCTGAAAAATCAGAGCTTGCAACTTGGCAGAGGGGTCCAAACTCCTCACTAGCTGGAAAATACATTCCTGAGCATAGATTCGTTGTCCAAGTGCTCTTGCTGGCAGGGTGCAGAAGGTTTGGGGACCTGTGGCAAACACCAACATAAACAAAGAGCATCCCTAGAAAAACCTGCTTATGAGCATAGTGTCAAATGTTTATGACTGGATGATCATGGACCTTCAGACACAAACCTCTGTGCCAGAGAACTGCCAGTTTTGAACTGCCAGTTCAAAACTTGTAAATTATAAATATGAATTTCCTGACTTGATAAGCATTACATCTTCCATGGGAAATCCATAGTAATCCTCATCTTAATGCTTATGTAGGAAATGATCTTGGAACTAAATATTGGTGGTTGTCCTGATTATGAAATGATTAGTTGAGATATATATGAGTGTAATAAAATCCCTCCTAATACTCATAAATCTATAATTGATTATGAGTTCAGTCATAAGGGGAAAATATAAATATTGATTATACTTGGGCAGTAGCTGGCAAGATTTTACTTTTCTATCCCTAAACCCAAAACCTCAAATCTAGGAAAGAAAAACTTATACTGATTTAAGAAGAAACATATGGGGTAGGAGGGAAGTATTTAAATCAAGAAGGATAATTCAGCAAATGAAACTGAAAAAAGTAAGGCTAATAGAAGGTTTAGAAGGGAGAGAAAAAACTAGAAAAGTCTATAGTCATTAGACAATGGTAATATATTAAAATTAAAGGAGCAAGTCAATTATGTACAATTACTAGATGAACAGGTAATGGGAAGAGTAGATGTTTTCAATAAATATTTCAATTCTGTAACTAGGAAAGGAGGAGATAGTATATTAATGGAATATGTTGATGAAATATATTCCACTTTTAAATTATTCAAGAGAATTTTTAAACATCACCCAAGTCAACAGTGAACAGAAATTTCCCCCAGGTATTTTAGGAGATATGTCTCAGAGAGTATTTTGACTGCTAGTATTTATCTTCAACAAATCTTGGAAAACTGAGAAAGTTTCAGAAACCTGGGTGAAAAAATCTCACATCCCATTGTTTAAATTGTTAAATGGGATAAGTCAAATAATTATAAGTGTTCCCCTGACTTCAGATGTGGGAACAATGGTGGAATGTCCTTTAAAATTCTAATACAGGTTGAAACAATGGTACTTACTGTAAATAATATTGCTCAACAGAGGATGAGAGAAATATGGTTTTTGTCACATCAGTTTATTTGCAGGACTTTGTATTAAAAATAGTGCTAATAATGCTTCATAAAGCTTTCAAATTAGAATGGTGCAAAAGTCTGAGAAATCAAGTTGCCATGGCACATATTGAATGAGTTAAAACAGGTGACAAAAAGAAGTCTAACCAGGGGCTTGTCCCAATGTTTTTCTCCAGCATGAGCCACTGAACATCTGAGCTTCAGAGTCCCATTTCCTATTTCATCCAAACCCATGTGAGGTATCAAGGTTAAAAATACATCAATACTGAATTCTGTATTCCAAAGAAGATGAGGATGTTGCTAAATCTGAAAGGCTCGAAAGAACAAGTTATTCAGTATCAGATGGAACTTATTTAGGATTCTCATCAATCATGAGTCTCTTTACATGCCCTCTGGAGGGAGGCTTCCATGAACATTTAGAGGATTTTTCCAAGCACATCAACCAGGGCCACACACCCACCAGCAGGCCAACACGGACCTCAGTCATCCTTCTTACCTCTCTCAGCCTTCACCTGGAAAGAAGCTAATTCTGAACTCTGCAAAGGTCTTGCAAATATCACCACTATCAGGCAATTACTTCACTTTTACTTGGCAGTCCATAGAAAAACTTTGTATACCCTGCTGCAATATTTAAGAAAACAAGAAAAATGTGATTATGCTGGTCAGGAGCTGACACCTGATTTTTCATTTCAGTGATCATGGTGGAACAGCTTTTAAATCCTACTTAAGCTGGATAATTTCTAAGAGATTTTGTATAAAATAAATAAAACCCTAATTTTCCATGGCAAGCATGGTGAAGATGATCATGCACCCTGTGCAGGATACTTCTTACATTTTCCTGGACTGATTTATAAAAGGCTGAAACATTTCACAAAGTGTTTGTATCATAGATATAAAAATATATGAGTTGAAATACTTTCTTGCCCTCTTGCCCTTAAATAATGGAGTGGAATTTTGAAGACCACAGATTCTATAACATCTTTCTGTATTATCTATGACATCTAAAAGCTCTTTGAGAGAAAATCTGAACTTGAATACACTATGCTATAAAAAATCCCACCAAATAAAAATGGCTTCATGCATAGTAAGCCTTGGAAAGCTTCACAGATATTTCTGTCCCTTCTGCACCATCTGGGATGTGCTATTTTAGATTGGGTTTAGTTTATAGTATTGTTACACTTTCCTTAGTTATGAAAACATAGATACAATAGTATATTTCTGTGCTTCACATGCTGCAGTTCTTGTTAGGGGTTTGTTTGTAGGCTATGAAAAGTGTAGAAATTAATTCAAGATGACGAAATGCACAGCAAAAGACACGATGTCTTCTTACACAGGCATTGTAGTCTTTAATCTGAAAGAAAAATGCATTCTGACTGGAGTAAGAGTTTTCCTCTTTGTATTTGAGGAGCACAACACAACCAAACCACTTTTGAGGCATTGGCTTTCACTTGGAGAAAGAGCCACGATTCTCTTATAGATAATTTACATAATTTTTATCTTGTCAGGATGGAGTTTTTCAAATATAAACAGGCTGCTTTCTTGGCATCTCTTTGCCTCAAAATCCTTGTCTCACCTAATAGTTCAGAAATTCCAAGGATAGCAGGACTCATTTTCCAGCTGACTTCAGTTTCTGAACTGAACTCTCTGATCCTATTTTGAAATATTTAATTTATACTTTCTGTCCATCCATGCATAATGATAGCATTTTGACATGTCTTATGTAAAATGCATTTGTAACAAACCCTGCATTCACAGAAATGTTTATGGGCATCACAGATTCTCTATGGAACAATTGCCAATGCAGCCAATGTCTAGAGGCCACCTAACTGTTCCTTCCTGTTCAGGTTTTCCTGGCCTCACTCTCTAGTTTAGCTTAAGAACTGTACTTTGTTACAAGGGATTTCTTCACCCTAGAGTGAGTTCTATTTTTTTTTCTCTGGAGGAACAAATATGAAAATAGTGACTGGGGCTTGGTGTGTCTGGCTTAGCAACCAGAATAGGTAAACACAGCTGGCACTGAAGCTCCAAATGCCTCATTTGTGACACAAATTGTGACACAACCTGTGTGGTTGAAGCCTTGATCTCACAGTAACACTCGGGGTTATGGTGCTAGACTCTGCAGCAGCCCTGAGAGCATCTCTGAGGCTGCAGTACAGCTTGTGCTACACTTTGCACCCTCCAACCCCGTGCCTGTGAGGGCACAGTAAGAAGGCATTGCCTTTCAGCAAATCCTAACACTGCAGGGTTCTTGCCAGCTTAACCTGCTGAAGTCAGCCAGAAAATGTCCCTTGCATTTAACTGGACCAGGGTTTCATCTCTTGCATGCTTTTAATTTTTGGACTCAACATGTGTCCAAAACTTTTTAGCCATTTTTTCTGGCCTGTAACACATGCCACTAAGGGTGCAGACACATCAAGGCTTTTTAATTATCCACTGGAGGTATGTCTGCAGGTTGTGTGCCTCTCTCAGGTAGTTGCAGGTAATGGTGTAGTCCACTTTCATGTCCCCCTTTGAAATTCTTAAATTATGTTGTTCTTTGCTCTGAATTTTTAAAACTCCTCAAGAAGGATTTTCTGTAAAATAGAGTATTAGACAAAAAATAATGTATTTAGTTTCAAAGCAGAAAAATGCAATTTATGCCCCTGTACTAGTTAGCTTATCAAATTGAAGATGCTGAATATATATGACATATGAGTTTTTGTTGCTGTAATACATTTACAAGATTATGTTGAAATGGAACAAGATACTTTAAAAATCAGGTTAAACAAGATTTTTAAATGTATGTACATTCAGGGCATATGAATCTAGCTAACAAATAAACCCCATTTATCTAACTACATTTCACAATTAATTTTTTTTTATAAAGTTTGAAATATTCCATATTTGACTATATTCTTTTTAATATTTATATTCCTGGGCAAATTTTGTGCTGTCTAGTAGTGCTCATAAAGCTATTACAGGCTGCAGGATTTTGTAGGATTGTGCAGTCCGAATTTGGCTTGCTATAAACCAGATTCATCAGTTTAATACTGATGTACTGCAAGTCATTTATGACTTGTGCTCATGTTGTTTTAAATGTTTTTCTTAAAGGCAGTGAGTATGATTTTTCCTGCTGGTTTTTGTCTCCTCAGAGGTCAGTTATGTGATGTGTAAAATAACCTCAAGCATTTGCACATAAATGCTAATGCCCAAAGATGTCATATACTCTAAACTGCTCTCACTAATAATTGAGTTTAAGATATGATATGGATTTGCATTATAAAAAACCTTAAAGCTGAAACTTTACTATGCATTTTGCATTGCAGCCTGAGCAGTTGTTACACCTCAAGGAAATTCAGAAGTACAAGTTATCTGAATTTTGTCCTTTTCTCTCAGGAGCTTATCATTGTGGTCTGAACTGACATGCTCAGTTATTCTGATGTCTGCTCCTGCAGTGCCCTGTAGTTAGAGCTGCTCTATTTGATGACAGGAATTAAGTACTTAAATACTGAGTGCTCAGTGCTGAATGTCTCTGCTTTTTGGCTAGCATGTGGCAATTTTGCATGTGCAAGATAATTCTTACTCTACAAAGGTTCATAATAGTACAGTCAGGTTGACTGTCCTACCTCATGCTGTATTTAATGTCAATGGAGTATCAGGATGTATTTGTGGTTATGTATCCAGTATTTTCCTGTAACCAGAAAGTTTTCTATATAGGGAATGCTCCGTAGGTATCAGCTGCAGATTCTGCATTTGCTGGAGTTGTGTCCTCTATTGTATGGCAAACCTCTCATTAAATTAAAAACAAAGGAAGCATGCAACAGGAATTCAGATAGGAAAATGTATTTGGTCATGTTTGATCACTGTAAAAAAAAAAAAAAATCCAGTGTGTTAAGTAACTTTTTTCAGTATTTTGCAATGTTTGGGACTGCTTGGAAAAAAGATTAAATTTAGGCCACTGTCTAGTCAAAAATACATGTTTTAATGTGGAATGTTATCCAGCCAAGCTTCAACACCAAGTGCTCTACTGACATCACTGGAAAAATCTTGCTAATCTACGTTTTTATAATCTGAAGAACTGGCTCTGCCAGTGCAGCCACTTGTGCCAGAAGCCCCAGCTGGACTAATTGTGCAGATGCAGTAGAGCTCTGCACAGGTGTAAGGGGGCTGGAGCAAGGATTTCCTGGCTTCCAGCAGCCAAACCATAAGATTTCCAGAAATTAAGTAGGCCACCAATTAGGAAAACAGATTAGAACAGTGATTGCAATGATTACTTCATGATATAGGTGTGGACTAGGAAGTTTGTAACAGATAAATGGTGTTGATATAAATATAGGAAGAATTACATGCATTTGTGCTAATCCTTCAATAAAATAATGCACTTGGACCTAATTTAGATTAGGTGATTGAAGTTACTCTGAAGTCAGCCTGCTAAGAAAAACTAGAAACTTTAGAATTCAGATTGAAATAAACTATTAATTCTGTCAAGAGGCTGTTGCGTCTTATAGCTAAAAATAATATTTTTTGAAAAAACTCACCTTAGACTGGCTTTCCAATAGTGTGCTCATATTATGCTTCAGTTCTACCTCATTGATACTCTAATGGGCAGTCACAGAGACATTACTGGAAAAATTGTTGGAGTCCTAGTGAAGCTGTTGAGAGAGAATAAAAGCAACTCACTCTCCCTCTAAATGCTTTCCTCTGTAGCTTTTATATTACAACCCCATAGCATTAAACACCTCCCAGATGGAAAATGAGAGAACCAAGCTGTCTTTCAGATGACCAAATCACTTAAAGTTTGGCCTATGGGATAAGCATTAACTAACTCCATGGGGAGGAAGTCATTCATTTGTGATTTTAACTTCTGTTACCATGTCTGTTCTGGGCATGCTCAAAATTCCAAGTAACAAAGATCCAGGTATGCAGAATATGATAATCACAAAACCAGACAAAATGAAAATGAAACTGTAAAATGCTCTGTGTGCCCACAATCTTCTCATATCCAGGCACTAATAGCCTCTTCTCAAGTAAAAGCTTACTTAGATTAAAAAATACTTGGAGTATCACTTGTAATACTTCATTGCAAGACAGTCTTGAGTATTCTTCTGCAACGCAGAGTGCTTAATAACCTGCCTCAACTGTGAATGCTGTCAAATATTTATGCTTCCTTCCTTCCAATGTTTATTCAGAATGCATTTTTGTACAGCTGGGAACGTTGTTAGGAGCTGATGACTGGGACTGCAGAATGACAGATATTCTTAAAGGGGAAGAAATGAAAACTTTCCATCCAGAAGATGCAGATGTTGATGTAGCCTGTGATGTGTGGTGTGAATTAGTGATGAGTAAAGCAGCATCCATGCAAGATGAAAGACTAAATCAGAGTGAAGAGGATTCCTCAGTAAATGAATCCCTTGAAAGGAAAGCACCACTTAGCAGCCCAGATTTAACTAACTTGAAACACAGACACAGAAAGAATTAAATTATTAAGTAGCTTATGAAGATGTGGCGTGGAATAAGGGGGAACTTTTGAAAGTACAGTGCTAACTTTTTAATGATTTTCTCAACAGATTGAGTACACTTCAGTGACAACTACAGTCAGGTGTCTTTTTTCATGTAAATTGTTCTGATCTGTTCTAACAGACTAAAATAATTTTAATTAGCAAAAAGATAAATAGTGTAGATTAATGTAGTTAAAGATGCTCTCCAAAATAATTTTCTTTAGAATTTGTCATTCTCATTTTCTTTAGTGTGTATAAGTCTTTGCTCTCAGCAATTATACTGCATAATTCACAGTGCTTCATATTTTAAAATAGCTGTGCAAACATTATGTAATCTCCCAGCATCCCTGTGAGCTAGATAATGGAGCCTTTCTCATTTCTGGGTGGTGTGATCAGCAGTGAATGCTCTCTATACTCTAACCCAAAGGGCACAGCAAACCCGGCGACTCTGCCCCACGTCTTCTCAGCTATTTCATGTCAGTCAAACACACTGCTTTGCACACCATCCATTTCCATACAAGTACAGAGGAAAGCCCAGGATATTATTTCTTCTCCAAAGTGAGACCTTCTCTAATCTTCTTCTGCATATACTGCACAGGAATTTCAGACTGGCTCAATGAAATAGAAAAATACTTTAGAATCACACTCATAGTTCAGCAAATCTGTCCTGCTTTGGACCAGACCAAAACAAAACCACTTCATGTTCATCAGCCTACTGCCTTTCTCTTACACTTCTTGCATTTTTTTCCCAGCAGGAAGAATGAGTACAAGCCTACATTCTGAATTAGTAAGGTGAACTGAAAGTTGTGCTGCCACCTTCCTAAAGTGCCTCCCCACCTCACACCAAGGAGGGTGTGTTTTGCAGAGGTCTTGCAAACTAAAAAAGGCCTGACAAGAACAAGGGATCTCATGCCAAATGGGAAAGCTGAGCTTTTCAAACAGAAAAAAATTAGTGAAAATCAGGGGCCTGAAATTTGAGTACCTGTTATCTGGGAGGAAATTATTTTGAACAATGAAAATCCAAATGCAAACAGATAAGACAATACAAAGAGATTAAAATATGAGGTATGGCTAGGGGCAAGAATAATCTGGTTTGAACCATTACTGTGGAGAAATTTCTCTTAATATTTTCTGTGTGCAGCACAGCTCTGGTTCTCTCTGCATTGAGTATCCCAAGTAGTAAGTGACACAGTAGAGCATCGCATCCTTAAGTGTCTAAGTCACTAAGTCTATCAAGTTTATATCAAATAAATTCAGAGAAAAGTAACAACCCTTTTTTTTTCATGTAAGCCTTTAGAATCTTTATGTCATTGTTTGATATGTCAACATAAAGGCAACCAAGTGTCAGTATTTTTCACCTAAATCTTGTCTGGTTTTATGTGCATAGACCATTTTGTTTTTATATTCAAGAATTTGAAAACATTAAATGTGCTCTTTTGGCTCCATTTATTTAAGTAGCAATCATAAAGTAATTTAAGAGCTGTATTTTCAGGCTTGGCTGCATACCAGAAGTAGTCTAGCACTTATATTGCACATATAGTTTGCTATATAGTTCCACCTTTGTGTACTTAAGGGGGAGGTCATACCTCTGGTTTGCAGTGCAGAGGTGACTTAGAGCACTTGATCTTGCTGATGGCTTTACATGTGGGATGGGACTGAGACAGGCTCCTGTGGAAGTAGTGCCTTCCACACCTAAGACTTGAAGTTTTGCATATGTGAATCTGTATCTGAGTGTTCCCCTCCCCTCACTGAGTGTAAGGTGTATAATTAGGCATGCAGCTGGAATTCTGCTGATTCAAAAATCGTGGCCACTGTTTGTGTCACCTGTTCTTTGCTATACTGGTTGATATAATACTGATGCTTATACTGATAAGTAGTGTTCAAAATGCCTGCTCATTTTCCTAGGAGGAAATGATTAAACAACTGTTTTAGGGAAGACTATTCTGCTAAACTAGATTTATAAGTTTCAACGTTAGTTTTAAATCCACTGGAAAGTTGCACTGAGCCTAGAAAGGGAAAAGAATTCTAAAAAAAGATCAAAATGTTTTACAAGGTATTATAGAATTGCACTAGATGGTACTTCCAAAAGGGCCTCTGACCTGGATCACTGGTGATGAATAACCATAAAGGACAACTTGGGAGAAATTCTCTATTATATAAGGAAGAGAGTTGATGCTGTTGTGGTCTGGATTCTATGGTTGTCAGGACAAAAAAATAGAAAGAAAAAAAGGGTCCCAAATGGATCAATCCTTAATGCAAAAAATGGCCCAGGAAAATGATGGTGAAAATTACTAAAACCAGTTAACTTACATTATACCTTTTTGAAATCAGACAAAATTATTTTTGCATAGCAGGAAAAAAACAAACAGATTCACTAACTGTGAAAATGTGATTTTGGAAGAACAGCTTTTAAGTTAAAGTAAAATCCCTTCTTGACACTAGTAAAATTCCATGTTATTTACCTTTCCCTGCAATGAAATTTAGTATAAATCATACAAATTTAGTATAAATCATACAACACAAATTTATTCAAATCATACCATCACTGAAAAAAAATATGTGATTCAGATTATAAGTTTTCCAAGAGTTGGATATGCACATGAGGGCTGCAACACCATTTGTCCAGCTAGAATCCACACCACTGCAGCATCTTAGGAGAAAATATAGATTCTTGAAGTGCACATCCTTACCTTCCAGTGAAGTTCCAGCAACATTGGGGCCTTATTATCCAGTTCAGCACTGGTCCCACTGTAGCTCCTGTGAGTGCACATGTAGTGCATTCAAACAGAGCATTAAGGTGGGGTATAAGCTGGTCTTAAAGGTGGCATATGCACAATTAATAGAAAGTGCCAGGGGCTATGAAGTATGTTAAACCCAGGTACAAGGTTTTATTGGTTTGCAGCTACAAACAGCCACACTGAAAACCCTCACCAAAGCACTTGAATAATCTTTCTCATGCCCTCAGCTTCCCCTTCTCGTTTCAGTGCACCTCCTCCCACACACTGAACAGCCTTCCTGGACCACGAGGGCAGCAGCAGTGGAAACAACAGCTCTCACTGCAGCGCTCTGAATTCAAACCCCTGAAACACTCTGAGGAGCACTAGTGGCACTGCTGACCTCTTGCTCTGCAGTTTCCCACTCCTACTGCCTCGCACAGCTGCAAAATAGGATGGCAAATTTCAGACAAACATCGGGGCCCAGCTCTTGTTTTCACTAACTTCGTTTCGCACCACTGTAGAAAAATAAATACTCCTTCAATATATAGCCCCCTGGGGAATTAGAGAGTGGAGTTTGTGGGAGTGGAGGGTTCAATATCCAAGAATTTCTGAAACTCTAACTGTACATGTGTGTTGTGTGGGTATATTAGTATAAGCAGTGCTAATAAAGAAATTTTTTTACTAGTATTCCTGACAAATTGGAAAACTAAGAAGGGGTGGATCTTGCCAGTCTCAGAATGGAGGTATCATTGCAGTTTTGTTGCTGCTTATTTTCATAGAACCAAATTGCTTTTTGGCTCTTCTGTTCATTTAATTTTCTCTGTCATTCTTTAAAGCTGAGATGTTTGATCTACTGCAGAGCAAATAGCTGACTTTCTCAATGTCCAAAACGAAAAAATTTTTTTCTTCCGTCATGTCACTGGAATGTGATCTTCTGAAGTCATACTCCTCCTTAATTAACTGAGAACTCAGTCCTATAACTGGCTATTTTTTAACGTGGTTGAGTCTGGGATTTTATTTGATTCCTCATTCTAACACTCAGATTCCTTTCATAAGTATTTCCAAATACTTTTGGAATGAGCCATAAAGGAATTTATTTTCACATTTCAATGCAATATTTGTTTCTATAGCAGCAACCCTTCTGGGTAAGAAATTGCTTTATTCATTCATTTCTAAATTCATTCATTTCCTTACTAAAGTAATTAAATGATGGTTTGATCTTTTATGATAATCCCCTGCCTTTAGAAGCCTTTAGTGGATAGTTTTACTGCATCTTGTTCTCTGATTCAGACTTTGCTGTTATTATTTCTCAGTCACTATGTTGATAAGAGAGCTTAATTTTTGTGTGCTCTACAGAAAGCAATTAATGCCAATTTCTAATGAAGCATGAGCTGTGAGCTTTCACAATGTCTGACAACCAATTCACTGTCCACCACAGCAGAATTCCTTTTCAGCAAGGCTTGGCAGCAAACACCATCCATCTCTGGAGAAGGTTCTTTCCAGCTCCAAAAGGTGGCTGTATTTGGGGAACTGGCACAAGCAGAATTTCTTCACTGTCCCCTCCTCCCCGGTCTCATGGATCACCACCAACACACACAACAATTGGTGTTCAACTTCTTTTCTGAGGAGGGAGGAGTAGGAAGGGGAGCCCCAGGCAGCCTCGGGATTCCTCCCCTCCCACTGCAGTATCAGAGGGGCAGTGCTGCCCCAGCTGTGGCAGAGGCAAAGCCACACTCCTGCTTCCAGCTTACATTGCCTTTGAGACGTGGTAAATGCTACTGGCTGAAAAGCTTCCTGCCAAAAGGAACCAGAATTAGCCAGGAACCTTTCCTCCTACCAGAAGGAGAAAGCTCTGAAAGGTTCCTGGCTGATTCTGCCCCTCCCAAGACTGTTCATCTAAGATAATTTCTCTAAAATTGCATTGTTTTTACTTTTAAAAAAGATCTAAACTTGCTGCATGTTTTCCTGCACTATGGCTGTGCATGTTTGATAGTTCAGTTATCCTGCCTGTCTGTTATTTGAAGGTCTGGGCAGTGTTTGTGCATCGTTGAAAGTGTGTGATGCTTGCAATGGAAGCATCCTGAAAGACCTATGAATACATGACAGCCTCTGTTCTTGCCCCCCATTTCTCCCAGGACTTCCCTGTGTGAGCTGTATGCAGGACCATGCCATATGAAACAGAAGTTGTAAAAAAATAGATGTGTTGTGCCATGAGATTATACTGTGCAGAAAAAGTGGGGGGAGCCTAAAACAAAAAGAAATCTGAGTTCCCAGTAAAAGCTGATTGTTCTCTTCACCTTTGAAGAAAATTAGTGGAGGGAGAAAGGAAAAGATGTGTTTCCTGCAAAGCTATCTTTTACCCAGAAAACTACAGCACCTGTGCTCTGTGAACAACAACATGGAACAAGTAAATAAAACCAGGAATGGTGGGGATCACATCACAATGAATTTATGAACGCTAAACAGAGCAAAAGGAAGGGAGGAGAAGGAGGTGTACATCCTGATACAGCTCCTCCCTCTGCCAGCCCATCCTGGGGCACGCTGCAGGGAAAGCTCTTGAGCAGTACTCTGCCTTGGGTAGCCTGCCCTACAGTCAGGCTGCATTTCCAGAGAAACAAGAGGGTACCAAGGGGGCTGAATTTAAGTTACTGCATTCCCTCTTGGATTCAGTGCCTTATTTTTAAGTTATTTCGCTTAACATACATTGGCTATTTTTGTGTGAGGTATGTTGATTTCATGTTTAAATAATTCAGCAAACTTTTTTTGTTGTTGTTGCAAATTGTACTGTTGCCAAAACCTCGTGGAACTCAGCTGTTAGTGCCACGTGGGAAACCTATAATGCTGCTCTGAATGGTCTGCAATTCATTCTGCTCCATTCATTGGGGTTTCACATTTCTTTTAGCACAGACCCCAATTCTCTTCGCTCTTTTACATTCTGTGTTTAGTCTAGTACTATTCCTTGCTCGCTGGCGGTTGTACTGGAAAAAGATTGTTGATATTATTCTGGCATATATAAGCAGTAAGGATTACACCACAGTCACTTTGTTGCTTTTAACTCACATTTGAGCTTCTTGATGGAATCTGGTACTTTTTTTTTTCATATGTGGACACAGTAAACTTGGCTGGCTCTCAGTACAAAAGATGCAGCAGGCCCAGTGAAGGTACAGTGTCCATTCAGTAGATGTGCTGATGCTGACTGCACTGCAATGTGCAATCATCCCCCTTGAGCATTGCTGTAGTCCTCAAGTGGTTGAAAAAGTATGCCTGTTTCTTTCAATTTGTTGATGTCTGGATTTTGAGAGTCCTGGTTTTCACATTTGCAAGTCAGTTAAATGGTAATTATTATCCTGACTAGAACATTATCTCTCTTGGTCAGTGTTGCAGACATTTATAGTAATGAGCCATTCCTGTGGCTCCAAATGTTAATTTCTGCCCTTAGCATGAGCCTGTCTCTGAAACACAGGTCCTAAATGTTCAAACAAATTTGGCTACCTATATCCATCAACTGAAACAACCATTTCAGTTACTGTTCTGCAAGAAACTTGCTTGATGCAAATGAAAACTGTTTCCTACTCTGGATTATATCAATAGACTTTTCATGCAAGTGAAATTTTTCAGCTCAACGTAGGACTCAAGCATATGCATAATCCAACTGGAACTATTTTGTGTTCACTAAGATTCTTTTCTCCTGCAAGTGTTATTAAAAAGTATGTAGTGAAAATTATAATAATTCACTTTAAAATGCCTTGCTGAATCAGAGTTACAGAAAAAAATAGATCATGGACCTTTAATTTTAAATCATAAAAACAGAAATATTGTTTAGTATTAAACTTCGTAAGTTTTTATGTTGTTGTAACTACTTCAGCTGACTTTCTGCCTTACTATGGTTTTATTTACATTTGAATTAAATCACTTTGGTTAAGGTTCAGATTATTTCCTATCAGAAGATATACCATTACCTGAATTTTTACTAGCTTGGATAGCAGATATTGTACTTTCTTTATTGAAAAAGAATGAAAAATATCCTTAGAATTTGGAACCAGGGGACTTCAGTGAAGTTCCAGGTAAATTTGTGAAAGTAGTAGCAAGAGACAATAATGAATTATCTGCAGAAACCAAAACAGCATATACAAACAATATAAATGAATATTTTATTGAAAAGAAAAAACACTCTTAAATTTACTAGCATTTGTTTGTATTGTCAACAGAAAAGTGACTAAAGGAACTGTTTGGTTTAGGTAATTTTTACTTTTCAAGTGTTTTTTTCAAAGTGTCTCAGAAGGGGTAGTACAGTATCTATGTATTCAAGAGCTTAGAGGTAAATCATTGGCATAGATTAGAGATTGGTGAGAGAAAATAAACCAGAAAAATTGGTAAAATTCCAAAATGGGAAAGAATTAACTGAGGAACGCCCATAATAAGACCAGTTGTTTAATAGTGTCTGGAAATGAGGGAGAACATTTGTAAATTAGAATTTGCATATGGCACAGAAATCGTTAGGTTAGCCAAGACTAGAGAACCCTTGAGGGACCAATACAATTTAGGCACTTGGGCAGCACAATGGCAGATGGGATTAAATGCTGACAAATACATATTGGAAAGGATAATTGGGTTAAAATATGATTACATCAGCTCCCTTAGCTGTTTAACAGTCTCATTTTTAAACACTTCCTTTGAAGTAGTTGGCAAACACCCATTTGTTTCAGTTAGAGAAGACCCAGATCTCAGGTCTGAAATCTGAGTGTGGCTCTACAGCTTGTTTGGGAAAATTATACCAATAACAGACTCTGCTGCTGCATTTTCTTTCAACCAGATGCAGATATTTTGAATATTTTATTTGCTGTGTGCTACCACAACTCTCCTCCTCTTCAGTCCCTGCAATATTATTATTGGGCTGCACTGCAAAGGCCACCCAGCCTTTCCCCAGACCAGCAGCGTTGAGTGCAGTGGAGTCCTGGCGAGCAGAGGGATGGTGCTGCTGCTGCTCTGCCTGCTGCCAGCTGCTGGGAGCAGCTGTGCCCTGCTGCCTGGGCTGTGGCAGCACCTGCCTGGCCAGCACACACACCAGATGCTCCAAAGGGCCAGGCTGGGCAGCCTCTGAGTGCCACACACCACATGCTGGGCGTGTCATTTAAGGTAACTTGTGAACTCACCGTGCAGGAGGAGAAAGAAAGCAGTGTGGAGCTTTTTTCAGTTCTTCCCTCATTCAGGTGTTAGTGGTTGGTTTGTCTTTTTGGGCTATGGCAGTGAATCTGAATGCTGATGAAACCCAAACAGGCCTGGCTGTGGGCAATCAATTTGTGTTCATGTTTTGGATGCTGTCCCTGGACCACAAGTTTTGTTGCTGTTGCCAGCTTAGACAAATCAGCCAGTTATAAATTCTGATATACTGTGATCTGCAAGGGTGTCCAAATCAGCTAACTACTGCAATATTTTGTGTCTCAAAACTTGGGATGCTGAACTGAAAAATATCTAGGAAATTTTTCCAAAATAACTATTTCTATAAATGAAAGTAATTTTAGGTACACTGCCATGCCCCTGCAGTTCAAGGGACTGGGCATTCCCTAGTACAGTGCTTTATCAGGGCATCACCAAGGTTTGGAACCTCTGAAGAAATGGCTGTTCATAGAATCACTTTGCATGTGGGACCAAGGGGTCCTGGATGGAGGGACAGACAGAGGAATGAGAGGCTGGACAGCAGCACTATGGAAAGGGCCCTGGGGGTCCTGGTCAATGACAAGCTGGACACGAGCCAGCAGTGCCCTGGCAGCCAGGAGGGACATCCCTGTCCTGGGGGCACCAGGCACAGCATCACAGCCAGGCAAGGGAGGGACTGTCCCAGCTGGGACAGCCTCACCTCGAGGTGGTCCTGTGAAGGGCCTGGAGTTAGTCTTAGATGATCTTTTTGGGTCCTTTCTGACTCAGCAAATTGTATGAGCTGATGATACTATCTTTTGCATCCTGAAATTATTTATTCACACTGTGTAGCTCAGAAAGCATCCTCCTATTCATGGACAAAGTCACAGGTTTTTTTAGTCCATTTCCTCATTCTATTCCAGGAATTTGTATAATCATCTTGATGCATTTTCTCCCTTAGTTGTCACAATTTGCTATTTTTTTTTTTTTTTTTCATTAGGATCATTTTCTTTATCAGGTTTCCTTCTGGCCCAACACTGCAATTCCTCCAGTCCCCACCAGCTCTCTGCCTCTGAAGGTGCTGTGTCAGTGCACATCCTCTGCAGCTGAGGCAATGAGCCTCTCCACCCTAAGCAGTGTCCCCAGCACCTGCCCCACAGGAAAGGGCTGGGTTCCACCCTGGGACTCCCATTCCCCAGCACATGGCTGAAAAGCTGCTTCAATGCCTGCCCTTGCCTCCTCAGCCCATCCATATTTCTCCCCCACCACAGGCACTGAGTCCAGACTGGCTCCCCACACCAGTCCCCTCTCCTTCAGCAGCTTGGGGAGGATTGAGGATGAGCAACAGGCAATGGGAGGGAGGAAGAGGCCACTCCTGTTCACACATAAATTGGAAGCAGAGACTGAGAAGAAGTACAGATAGTGAAGAAGGAAAGAGGGAGCAGTGGCTGCATCCACTGTGCTCCATGGCTCCCTTTGGCCCATTTCCACCCAAACCAGCCTGATGTCTTCCTGCTTGCCTCTAGATCCTCCTGAGACTTCACTCTCTTCTCTCCATCCTGCTGTTTGGCTAACCTTGGAGATCCTTCCTGCCCTAAAACTGCTCTGTTCCTCATTTCTTCTTGAATCCAGATGACCCCTTCAAGTCCTCTTCCCCTCTGGCCCCCTAAACTTCTAAACTCCCTTTGCCAGAAAATTGGGCTGAGCCTCCATGGCTGAGACATTCTGAGCCAGCTCTGCACTCCTTGAATCCTTCCCCAGTGAGTCTGGTAATATCAAACAGATGTTTGAAGGAACTGGGAACTTTGCCCATTCCTGAGGGAAGCCAAGCCCAGGCTTTTACATGAGTAATGTCCTTGGTGTCCAAAACTCAACTTGTCCCGGGCTCTGGCTATGCACCAGAATCATCTTCCTTTTCTCTAATGACCATTTCACGTTTTGTGACTCACACACTTTTTTGTCAGGTGGAATAGGTGCCTGGCTTTACCATGTGTTTCATTTGGCCATGGGGTGTGAAGAAGGCAGATAATGTCAGGGAACAGGCAGGCTTTGCTGCCATGGGTGTGAAGTGACTGCAGTGCCTACACAGCTCTTGCAAGTGCAGTGTCAATTCATGCCCAGCCATGCTTTTTGCTAAGAAACAGATAATTCTGCATGTTTACTATAACTCAGTGGGACTTTTGAAGAAAATATATTAAATACCAAGATTATGATAATGTCACTCTGATTTTGCTTCTATTTAAATTTTATTCTCTGTTGTTAATCAGCTTCTGTTTTCAGGATGAAAATGCTATTTACAGTATTTACACATTCACTATGGCTCCCTGTTATCTTATCATTGTTCCTGTTTGTGTTCATCACATTTATTCTTGATTTCTAACTCATTCCATTATGCTTTGCAGTAGGTTTGTCTCAATTTGCATGCATGAGTTCAACTGAATTAACCTGAAGATTCACCTAGATATTTAGGAAGTTTAAAGGTGTCTAGAGAAGCTTTTTCTCTCCAGTTTTTATGTTCACAGTGTTTATTCTCTCTGATTCTTGCTCAAATTTGTGACAACATGCACAAGAAAATGTGCATATTTAGCCTAAATTTTAAAATTGTCATGCATATATAAATATGCAAATTTATTCAAATCAAAATTTGGAGATTTCTCATTTCTGTGAGGAGTGAAAGTGGACCAAAAACCTGGAAGAAACACTTACAAGTTTGAATAACTGAAACAAAGACCGAAATACCACAAATGTAATCCATTTCTGGCCTTCAAAATTTTTGCTGAAAGAAAAAGCATATGCAGCATGACTGCTGGTGGTGGGTATAAAACTTCTACACTTATTTTTCATTTTTGCATCTCTTGATACAAAATGTTAAATAGGATGAAGGTAGAAACTCTGTTCTGATTAAAATGGGGCTTTTATTTACATAAAACTTAAGTCTTGTGCTATAAATGGTCCTAAGAGTGTCTGCAGCTCTTACCCAAGCTGTTTTGTGCTTTGGTTGCTCTTGCTGCTGGGGTTGCTATATCTGAGCAGTTACTCATTCCTTTCCATTGACATTGAATGCAGCAAACTGTTTTCTTTAAGGGGTTGCTGTCAATCAAGCTGATACTTTTATTTAAAAAATAGAAAATGCTAACCTATCTATGAAGATTACTACCAAGGAAGCAAATTAAAAGTACTTCCTTTTGGCTCTATCCCTCTCCTCTTTGTTTTCTGTATTTCACAAAGCCCAGGCTGTGACACTGGAAAACACTGACTTCTTCCCACTTCCACTTTCATTTTATTTTATTTTATTTTATGTACCCCTGTATAACAGTACTGTTAGTCTTCTTAGTATTTGAGATGGAAGTTTATATTAAAAGAAAAAAAAATTACTGATTTGAGTTTTAATTTATATTTTGGATTTCATCTTGAGTTCTGTAAAATCCCCTTGCAGTTTGGGGGCCCCTGTCTAAGGGACAGTGACCCTTTAACAATGGTGGAAGTTTCACAGACTTTCAACTTGGCAGCCTTACAGTTTATTCTCAATATAAATATACCACCTGGGAATGCTTGATTCAATGTTTCCCACATAATTGCTTTCTCATGTCAGCGCTCCATCCTTTTCCTGAGTGAATTAGACTTTTACTGCACTATTTTGGGGGACAACAAGAGCAGCCACCACTACCTCAGCCACTGAAACAGATTAGAATAAAATTAAATGTTCATGGTTTGCAGCAATTGTCAGTAAGATCAGTAGCCTTGGGAGAAAAAGGGACTCAATGTGTGCAGAAAAGTGAAACAAATATCCTGCATCAGAAAAGGCAGCAAGAGAATGCCCATTATTATGGGTAGATATGGATACTTGAAACTTCATGGAGTTGAAACTTATGCATAAAGTGTGTGTTTACATGTACTCTTAAAATGAAGTTTCTTGCAATTTGTTTTGAACAGGAATTTTGTAAATTCATATAAGAAATACTGAAGCAATTTACACAAAATCAGTAGAAAGGTAGAGGTAGAAATTAGTTTTACTCTGCATTTGAAACTAATATATTTGAAGACTGAATTTCCTTTTTTCCCTATGACTTATTTTTCTCCCTTGTGACTAAAAAGTAGATTTTGTCACTAAGGTGTTATAGCAAAGCTGCAAGTTCCTGTTCTGTAATCAATAAACAGACTTTTGACACAGAAAAAACCAGTAACATTTCAGTTGGTCATGCTGAGATATATAACAAATGAAAAAGTAATATTTAACACTTCGTAAAAGGACAGGTGCCACACTTAACATTTGGGTTATTTATTTTAAATTAGTAGCTAAATTTGTTCCCTTAAAAACACCCTCCTCTGTCAAGGCCTCTGGTAGCTCATGTCCATATTGAGGGCTCTGCTGCCTTTCATCAAACCTTCCCATAAATACCAGTGACATTTGTCATTTTTTAAAGTATCCATGTATAATGTACACAGGTGAGTTTTATTATTCCTTTCTATGTTAGTGCCATAGCCCTAGGCCTGTAAACAGCTTGTGAGACAATACTGGGCCCTACCAAAATCAGTGAGTTCTGGACTGGAGATTAACACTTCAATTACACTAGAAAGTACATAATAAGTAATTGCATAATAGATCATGGATAAGGACTTCTTTCAGAAATTATTTTTTATGAGTACACAAATCCTTTAGGTCTTTCAGAACATGTAAAAATTCCTGTACAAATCCATCTGTATCTTTAGGCATACAAGAATCTTTAAAAATCTCTCACAAGTACCATAAAAATAACTTTCCACTGACTTTCACATTGGGTAACATGTTTTCACTAGAATATGCACATACTTTGGTGCTTAGATTTTGCATATTTATCTTCCTTTTGATATGCAATATTTAAATAATTACAGATTTTGCATTATAGAGGGACCATGACTTCGAAAAGGTTCTTAAGATATTTGGATAGCTGTCAAAAATTATGTTAACTTATTAATAACTAACACGTGGCTTAAGAATATCTTTTTAGTCACATTCACATCATGCTTTTATTCTACCTAATTGTTATTAATCTAAACATTATTCAATATAATCAAGCTTCCTAAATTCTACCTCCATATCCTGTAGTTTTTCCATTTTAATACAACTGTTTGTCATAGAGGACAAACTTCAAATACACTTTTATAGCTTTCTTTCATAAGAAAGCCCTCCAGTGCTTTTAAATACATTGCAAAATCTTTAATCCAATAAGAGAAACAATAAAATGTGCCACGCTGCTCCATGTTCACAGAAATAACCTTAACAGTAAGACATTTCTTAATGCTGGTGAAGGGATTCAGTGCAGAGTTGGGACAGATTGCTAAACATTGTAATATGGTGCTAATTCAAGTTTGCCCATGTTCCATCCCTCAGAAAACTCCAGATACACATCATCCTTTTTTTGTATGGTGTGGGAGTCAGCTCTGGCCAAGAGCATCAGTGTGTTGTGTCTGGACAGTTGGCTTTAAGAACTGGTATGTTTGGAGCATGGAGATGAAAAGGGTCAAGTAAGGAAAGTTTCATCAAACAACCTGAGAAATATCAACTGGTGGAGCCTCCACTGAATTTTCAGACAAACCATCTTTCAATTTTATTCTACTTCTAGTATTAAGACTAATATTTAAAATAATTTTAAATTCCAAGCCAACATTTTTTGCAGATGACATTGTGAACTCTGTCCTCTGTTTGAATCTTTCTTTTCCCCCTTTAACTCTTCCCTCATCCTATTTAAAATCAATGCTATTTATTCTGTTATGCTAAAGAAACAGAAATATAATAGCACATTTGGGTCACAAGTAAGCACTGAGCTAGTTATAACCAATCCTTTAAGATCTCAGAAGTGTCATTGTCTTGGGCTTAAAGAAAGTATGATCCATAAAAGTTAGTTTGGTTATTGAGTTGAGATGTCTGATTAACTGAATGTTGCCCAGAACTCCAGGCATCTCCCATCCTCCTGCCTGCCTTGGGCAAAACCAAGCCCATCAGGATCCATTCCACACAAGTGTTTTCACATGCTGTGAGCATTTAGGCTCACCCCACAGACAGTGCTTCAGGAAGCTGTCACCTCTCCTGCAATAAAGGCATTTACTCTCTGTCTTCTCTCAGTACAAAAGGTCCCTTCCTTCAAAGGTATCATCTTTGGCTACTGTAAATTGTGGTAAAAGTTCAAGTGGCCTGGGAGATTTAAGACAGAAATTGGTCTAAGAAATCTGCAGAGGATGTGTTATCTGCATTGCAATGTTTAAATCTTCTGCCTTTTAAAATGAGTAATTGATGTATCTGACAATTTTGATCAAGTCTGAATGAATTGTAAAAGATGAAATTGTGGTAAAGATTAGTAATAATGTCCTAAATAACCTAAGCAACAATTTTTCCTAAAAGGTTTTTGTGTTAAAAATATTATATTTTGAAGGCTTTGGTTAGAGACATTAATGCTTCTTGAATGTTTTCTTGAGGCTGCAGAAGTTAGGGTGACAGAAAGGTATTCTTAGATGTCCCAGCTGGAGTAGCAGGAGCAGAAGTCATGCCAATATGATGTCCTTTGTAAATCTCCAGGCAGCCTTCTGACTCCCTTATACATGTGTGATGACAGAGTGGTAAAAGGTTTCCAGTACCTGTGGCTGTTATGATTTATTTGATTTCTGTCTTAGTGTTGATCAACTGGTTTAAGAAGTTTCTGTTCATGACAAGGATCTGTCCTTCATTCAGAGTCCTGCAGGAAGACCCTGTGCCCTTGCAGGTTTCCTAACCAAAGGCTTTCCACTCCCTATCCCATTATCCATCTCAGCTGTATTGGCTTTAGCATTAGGGTGCCTCAATTCCTGCACTGATAATGGGAAGCTGCTTTCCTAGCAAGAGCAAACACTAATGAAATGGGCACATAGGGGAACAACTGTGCACACCCTGCCAGAGCCTCTGTTTGCTGTCATGCCTGATCACACTGGCTTGGCCAGAGCGTGCAGAGGGCAGCAGCCCTTCACCTTTGATTAATAAGCACTAGAGGCCATGGTGCTATCAGGGCATCCTTGTCTGGGTTTTCGTGTGGATCACTCGGTGGAAAGGCCTTGGGGTGCCCTTCCCCAAGCAGCTGTCTCTATCCTGTGCTCAGAAAACTGTGTGAAAACTGTGTGTGTCTGTCTCCCGAGGAAAGAGGGAGTAAAGGCTGAAGTGAGTGCAAACAGGAAAAGGAAGGAGCTGCCCTTTAACTTCAGAGCTCTCTTTTTTTTTGTCTTTTACCTGATCCTGTGGAAAACTGGCCACAGAAGTTTGCAAGACAGATAACAATGGATTTTATGTGAACTAACAAGATTAATTTTCGGAGCACTTTCTAACTCAGAAGTATGGGCAATTCAGTCCCATACAATGCCATGAAAGGAGTCTTATTTTTGTTATGTAGGCTTATAAATCAGTCTGACCATAAACAAAGAAATTAAATGTTAGGAATTATCCCTGACCTAGAAACCTGATCACTCACCTTACATTCCTTTTTTACCCCATGGACCACACCTGCCTTTCTTTGCCTTCCAATAAACGCAGCTATAACAAAATATTCACTACAGCTGCACAGCATTTATCACTGATGTTTCCATTACATGGGAGTACATTACTTTTTACTTTACATTTAATTAAATGATTTTATGGTTTTATTATGAGGTAATTAATCTGTCAGAAAACAACCTGAAATTGTATATGAAATCTTGGTGATATATTAGCTTTTCTCAAGGAGTATTTATATTTTATTTATAGCCTTTAATTTTATAGGTAATAACTGTCTTCTTTAACAGTGAATTCCTTTGGGACTGAGTTGTGTTATCAGATACACTATTAACTTCTTTTCACCTACTGTTTACTGTCTTCATTTCTTTCTCACAATGACGATATGCAGTTTGTCTGTTTAAGCAGCTAGACTAATTATTTTCAGCTGCACATGTGATTGGTTTAATTCTTCCCAAATGGCCCAAAACTCACCAGAAATATGGTCTGTGCTATCTCTCCCATTTCATTATGCTTCACAAGTGCTGCTTTTAAATCTAGAGAGCAAGTCCTTTTCTTCTCACGAGTTGTGTGAAGACAGTGCTATTTTTTGTTGCATAGAACTTTAACTAGTGAGAGACTAAATGAGAGATTTAATCCCCTGGGTTGTGGATCCTTCATTTCTTTCAGACACAGAATTCACTACTATTCTGCTCTCAAATATTTAACCAAATCAACAAGTAATAGGAAATGTTCAGTTAAGTTGGGCCAAGTTTAGCTTTGAACTAACTAATCCAGGAGAAAAGGTTGTGTTATACCTGAGCTGACCTTATTACTCTGTCATTAATCTGCTTTGTTATGCCTGAAGAATCACAGGGGTCTCAGAACTGCTGGTAATCTTCTCTACCATATGTGTGGTAATATCTGAACACAGCAGGATAAATTAAGAATAGTCCCATCTTTGCTTTATTACTTGTAAATCAGCCCATTAATATTATCTGAATGCAGTTTGTTAGGATTAACATAGATGATATTTGAATTGCCACAGTGATTACTTCTTAAAAACTCTACAACATGAATTTTGAAACTTAGAAATAAATTAGTAGTGGAAGTCAAAAAACCCTTCAAATGAAGCAAAAGGAAGACTAAAGAGTTTTCATATCAATAGGAAGAAGCAACTTAAAGCCAAGAATATGGAAAATGTCTTTTGCTATAGTGTATTTCAGTCCTAAAAGAAAATCCCAAGTGTTGGCTTGGGGGCTAGCATACTTCTCAGTGAGGCAGCAGAGCAAACAAATCACTGCTCAGTTTGAATTAGTATAGTAAATTAATATTATGAAGCCTTTACTTTTTAATTTTTTTAATAAACATGTGTTTTGTTATTTACAAAGAAAACATTTTACAGTACTCACCACCATGCTTGGATCTGGCTTGTCCCCTGTGTCTGTTTTCTACTGTGGGGTTTCAGTCAGCTGCTTTTGAATTTAAGACATGATTAAATCTTTCTGATTTTTACAGCTTCTTTTTTAGAAAGAAATCCTATGACTGTCATAAAAGGTCATGAGCAAAGATGACCCAGGGTGAGCTGTGATTGCCCATGGGCACAGACAGAGTAATAAAAAATGCCTCTCCTGTAAAGGCAGCACCTTCTTTCTCTTGTAAAGATATTCCAAAGAATCAATATACAAACAGTGTGACTGTAATGTGATCAAAACTGAGCAGAAAAATCCAGCAGTTACATCATTAGAGCGACTGCCTAGCAATAACATTTTTATTTGCCAGGAGTCTGCCAAATTTTTTGGGGTTTATTGAGCATTGCATATTAAAGTTTCTCAAACTTTGTCACTGTCATTGATTTGGTCACATGAATAAAAAGCAGCGCTTTGGCATCGTGCAGGTTGATGGCTCTCTTTGCTTTTTCACTGTTTTGAATTCTGTCCTTGCTCCCAGGAGCAGGGCAGTGAGCAGTGCACTGTGACAGGGCAGTGCTGAGGAGGTGGAGAGGGGGTGATGCACCCTGTGAGCCCAGCCTGTCCTTCTGCCCACCCAGCCCCGCTGGCCACGGGCTGCACACACTCCTCTCCAAAGCCTTGGCCAAGCACCAGGGCAATCTCAAGGCAGATGCTCTTACAGAATACTTGTAATTACCCACAGTTACTCAGGCCTGTCTTGAAGCCCTTATGGACACAACTTGGAAGGTCTCGCTATTACAATAAGCCTTCAATTAAATGTAGAAGATGTTTTTAAGCAGTTTGTTACAATCAGTTTCAATACCTGTAACAGTGCCTCAGATTTTATTTTTTTTTTTTTTTTAAATACCTGCAGAGATTTCCTTAGAATTCAGAAGGGATAGAAAAAACATGAAAGTAAAAATGGGACAAAAATGGATGACTCTTTTTGCAGGGGTGTTGCCTTGTAGAAAAGGCCCTGCCCTTCCATAGCCAGTTCAGAAGGCATCAACAGACAGGAAAGCATCTTGTTATTAACTCCTGCAATGCTGCACCCTGAGAACAAAAGCTGTGAGAAACTTTGTTTCAGAACAGAGCCATACTGTACCTTCACATTTTATTTTGTTTACTTTTTCTCTAATAAATAGCAATCTCCCAGTTGGAAAGCTACCAATGTCACGGTACTTGCAATGTGATCTTAGCTGGGCATTTGTTTTATGTTCTTCCTAAAGATGGCAGTTTGTTAAGCAGCATGTTACATCACACCCTCTCTTAGAGTGATTTTGGGATATTCATATGGGAATAAGTGCTCAGATAGCTTGTTATCTTTTGTACCAGTGCATGAAGAATGTAGCTGCTGGTAATCTCCGAAAGTATTAATCCAGCCTGATCCAGTTTAGTTTGTAATATCCAAAAGCAGCACAAAAATATAGCAAGACACACTAAAAGAGCTTTGTATTCACATTGATGTAAGGTAAGATTTATTTTAATGTACTCATGGATTCTTAGAACCATACATTTGCTATCATGTCATCCTATAGTATGTCAGAGAAATAATGCTTCCAATGGAAAGATGGCAGATTTTCTACTACTGATGATGGTATTTCAGAGATGTAGCATTTTTATGGATAGAATTACAACAGCACAGCATTTATTGCTATGGCAAGGAGCACTGTTAGGTATTGACAGCACAGTAAGTTAAACTGAAATTCTTGTGCTCTTACTAGAAATAGACCATTACCTTTAAAATCACCCATTAGCAAGACCACTGCTACAAGTAGGCTCTGGGCAGAGGGTTACATTGATTGTTGCTCAGGAATATAAATTAAAAGAACACCAAAAAGGATGATTCAGCTATTGAATGTTAAATAGCAAGTGTTATTCTGCTTCACTCACCCTACAGTGGGACCTGCAGTTGGGTTTGTGGTCTGTAGGGAAGGCCAGAGTACTCAGCTGAAGAAAAGGCTCAGGCCAAGCTCAGAGCAGCCAAACCCTGCTTGAAGAGGAGCTACAAAGACAACAGGGTCAGGCTGATTGTTGTGGTGGCAAGTGTTGTAACAAGGGGCAGCTTAGGAGGTTTTGGTTCTATTTTCTGCCTTTTACATAAGTCTTCACCAAAAAATAAGAAATACAACTCAGAGACAACCTCTTTGCACCAAAAAACCAAGAGACAAATTCTTTAAACTGCTGTAAACCAGCACTTTTCAGTGGTGTTATGAGGATATTACAGCCACACATGCTGGGTTTTCAAGTGGGACCAATATCACTGTCAAGATATTGACAATCTGTTGTTTGAGATGGACTGTCTCCTGACAGAGGCACAGAAATGGCAGCTTGGAGCAATGCAGAGATAATTTGTTTCTTAAAAAAACAGACAGGAGCTTGCATAAGAAAGTGTCATTTCTTGCATTGATTTCAGTCTCCTATAAACAAAAAAATTAAGATTTTTATAGTGCTTTCTATAGTAAGAGAGATTGGGAGTTGAGAACAAAATAATCTTAAACATTCTCAAATGAACCACTTGAAGTTAATAAAAGACAGCAAAACACAAGAAAACTTCTGAATAATATGAATTTGACGGATTCTTAATTTTTTATTTCCATCCAGCACCTTGTCCTCTGTTTTCACATGACTTTGCCTCATTGAGACTAATAAGCAGAACCTGTCTTACTGCCTCCTTCAGAATATAATTAAATATGTATTTTTGAGTTCATGTGCCAGTCCCCCAAGCTCAGAGCAGACCCTTCCCAGGCCAGATTCTCAGTGCTACACGCCCACCAGTTCTGCCTGTCCCCAGGAATGGAAATTCTTCAGGCAGTCCCTTCCACCATTTGACACCTGTCATGGTGAAGATTTTATTTTCCTAGTACCTGATGAGGATTCATCAGCTGTCAGTCGTGTCCACTGCTGGTTGTTCTGTCATCCTGCACCTGTGAGGAGGGTCCAGTTCTGTCTTTACTGCACCCTCCCCTGGGGAGTTGCAGATAATTGTGGGCTCCTCCCAGATTCTTCTCTTCTTAGAGCTGCACAAACCCAATTTTCAGCCTCTCCTGCTTCATCACATTTTCCAGCCCCTCACCATCCCTCCACTGGACTCTCACTGTTGTGTGAATTTCTCTTTTACTGGGCAAACCACCTCTGGATGCCATTCACCAGTTCCTATTTCCCAAGTGCCAGGGAGAGGGGAATAATCACTTCCCTTCCCCTTCTGACCTCGCTGTTGTTAATAGAGGTCCTGTGTGGCCACCCCCCTTCACTGGCAGGGTGCACTGATATGCAGCAACCAGCTCCAACTAATGAGTGCAGAATCAGGAGTGTGGATAACATAGCTTTCTGAGCTGAGCACATGCTGAACAAGGAGGCCACTGTGGAATTTAGAAATAAATACATTTGGAATCCACGTGGCAAAGTGCTTACTCATTCCCCAAGAAATATGAATTTGCAAAGGTTTTTTGGACAGTGTTTTGGAGGGAAAGGACACAAAGGTGGTTCAGGAAACAACCAAAGCCTTGCCATGGGTTGGAGGTAAGATGTCTTTACCCAAATCCTCTGCATATGAAAATGCAGAGCATCAGTGCCAAGGTCCTGAAATCCTATCTGAAGCATGTTGTGTACTAAAATATTCATATTTGGCTTAAAAAAAAAAAAAAAAAAAATCCCAAAACAGTTTTCTTCATTATCGTTTGGTTCCATGAAGCAGGCTGATCACTTGCAAAATAAATTGTGTTGCATTCATTTCATGACTTAAGGACAAATACAAGGGTAAAGCATCATATCTTTTTTCACTCATTCCACTCTTATCCCAGCAGAATTCTACACCTGGAACTAGGCAAACAAATGTCAATTATTCTGCTTGGCCTCTTGTGCCACCATTTGAATCACTGATGTCTTGGTCCAGAAGCTTTCATGCAAGTTGTTCCTGAGAACACAAGAATGGGAATTCAGGTAGCTGAGTGTGAGGCTGACCCCAGCTGCACTGAGGTTGAGCAGGCTGAGTTCTGCTTGTATCTGTCAGTCCTGGGCAGGGCTTTGGTGAGCAACAATCCCAGCCTGAGAGTACACTTGTCTTCAGCTCTCAGAAGGTTAATTTACTGAAAGCTTCAACTGGAAGCATTTGCTAATGTGTAGCCATTACAGCATGTCCAATACAAGGCAAGAAAATAAACAAAGAGAATTGAAAAGCCACATTTGTGTCAATCACAGTGTAGAAAGAAGGTCAATAATTTGAGTAACTGAACTGCCCAGACCAAAGGACAGTAAAAATTAAGCCAATAAATCTTCTGATGTTTGGGTTATTCTGCCTAAAAATCCCAATGTAAAAAGGGCATTATCGTCTATATATGGTATAACACATATCCACAATTTTATGCCTTGTTAAGAAAAATGCTTCTATGATATCTTATATATCAACTCATAATATATTATGTACTCTATGCTTTCCCATTAGAAAAGATCCAAAGTCATCTCTGTCTCATGAGTTGACCTAATTCTAGGAGGAATTTTTGTAGGGTTATACACCAAAGTTTTGGTCTCAAGTCCCCCCAACCTCCTACTGAAACAACTGCTGAAAATGCCAAAAACAAACCAAACAAACAGATAATGATGCATTATATTTTATTTAGCCTGAATACCTCCTGATGAGGTGAATATAAATATGTTCCTCCCACCTCTTCTTTTGTCTGTATCCTGAGGTTCTTTCAAAGAGCAATTTTTTCTCCACAGTAAAATAGTGAGGATGAAGTTAAGATTTATGTCCAAGAGGTGTCTATAGCTCTCAAGTAGCAAGATTGAAGTACTGATGGTTCAAAAGTCAATATATAATTTTCAAATTTAGAATTTTTTTTTAATAATTGGACATCTATTTTGTGTACTGGGTATTTGGACTGAATTTGTTGTTGGTTTCATTTAGGAGAAAGAGATTATACAATGTTTCAGCATTTATGAAAAGAAAGGAATCTGTATTCTCAGTTGCACACTCATTGTTTTTAAAAAGATAGTCTAATGGCTAAAAATAGACACATCTCAGATAAAGGCAAGTTCTTTTTATTTCCAAAAAGAGTATGCAAATAAAGGGTTAAATGAGAGTTCTGTTATTTGATGTGCAGATACTGCAGTTTTGGAGTCTCTGACAAGGTTGGTAACATCATTTGCTCTGCACTGCCATGTGCTTTCTAGTTCATTGGAAGCATTTTAGCAATTAGAGCATGATTTATTCTCTAACAAATGTCTGAAATCCATTGTTAATGTCCCTTAACCTTTTTCTGAATTATCAAAACTGCAAAATTATTTTAGTGATTGGCTGATTTATTACATTGCAGATTTCTGCATTACTCCATCATGCCTTTATAAAGATTATTCTACCTCTAATTTCTGGCTAAACTTGTTTATACATATTCTTGGATCACACCAAAACACTCATCTTTGTCAATATTCATTAGTGCTGTTCAGCTGAAAA
Source organism: Muscicapa striata striata (assembly GCA_030060385.1). Classification (NCBI taxonomy): domain Eukaryota; kingdom Metazoa; phylum Chordata; class Aves; order Passeriformes; family Muscicapidae; genus Muscicapa; species Muscicapa striata. Next base: position 1,157,560 of record JAREIS010000015.1, on the reverse strand, counting down.
ACCTACTGTTCTGGCATCTTCCTTCAGTGGAATTCTTTTTTTTTTTTTTTTTTTTTTAAAGGTATAATTAGGAATTCCAGAAAGAAAAATCTTCCATACAGGAGACAGAGCTCTTGAAAAGTATGGAAAATGCTGTAAGTGCCAATGTATATATGTTTATATTTATATCAAGATTATAATGATGGCAGTCCATCTGTGCAATGTGCTTTCACTGGGGATAATCAGAAGGGAAAAAACTGATATTTCTTATCTGGTTTGTAAGACTTTTTACATTATTCAGTGTGGCATTTCTTTCACCTAGAGACTTGTTGATTATTGGTTTATAAAAGTTGTATCTATCTCCTGTATATCAAAAAATAGGATTTTCAGTTAAGCACAAAGGAAGCAAAATAGGACTTGTGGATGGCAATTTGGCTAAGGTAGAAGGTGTGCTTTCTTATTTTCACTTTCTGTGGGAAGGCTTGGAGCTTTGATAAATTAGGTGGCTAAAGGAGAATTAGAGTGATTTTGTGTTGAGTTTTACAGTCAATAATCTTCAGAGTTAGAGGAAGACATTCAGTTTGATATTTATTAAAATGCAGGAGTTGCATTTCACAGCATGAGTCTAAAAATAACTGTAAGAACTTGAAGTGTGTGATACTTTCTTTGTAAATTATAATTAATATATAATAGATTCCAATTAATAATATGCATACAGTTCAGGCAAAGATTTTTAAATTGCTTTACGTAGGCATATAAATACTGCTACAGTGGAGAAATCCAAAGAAAGGTGACTGAAGGATAGTTCTAAAGATACAGTTTGGTTCCTCCTCTTTCAAACCTCCCAGTTCTTAAACTAGAATTTAAACACAAGTCTTCTAAAGCTCTTATCTTCTACCACAATAATATATTGTTTCCCTTGAGATATAAAACCACAGAGGACATGAATTATTACACTGAAGGGTTTGTGAGTTGATATTTATTAGTCTTCCAAAGAAGTCACATCATTATTCAGGAGAGGGATATATAAATAAATTCATTTCATGGCCACAGACCTGACCTCATTTAGAATATTTAATTTAGACTAAAAAGAAGGCTTCCTATAATCCTAAGGTGACTTTATGATGCTTGTATCCTCCATCTGTTCTGTTGATGCTGGATATTGAGTTCTGCACCTTTAGGGCTGGTTCTGAGAGCAAAGGGGGGAAAGAAGCTCGGAGTTTGTTTGCCCAACCCACACTCGCTGCTCCGCGTCCTTCTCACGGACTGTGCTGTCTGCAGCACGCACAGAGACTTAGGCGAAGCAGAGAAGTTCCCCAGACTGTGGCTTTTCTTTTCCTTGGAACTCTTCAACCCTGCTCTGGACTGAAAACCCAGAACAGCACGGGGAGCTCGCACCTGTGGCCCACTGGGCTCAGGACACGGCATTTTCCAGCGCAGGAGGAACGGGAAAAACACTGAGTGAGCCGAGCTAGACCCCATGAAAACAACTCTCTCTCTCTGAACATGCCAACTCTTCAGAATGAGATTAATATTATTCATTTTTCCATGTTTGTGAGCACTTTGCTTGTTAAACAAAGTTTTTCCACTTGTCTCGAAGGAGGTTTATATCTCCCAAACCAGTGGAGGGAGGGGCCACTTGAATTTGCTTTCAAAGGGACCCCATTTGGAGGTTTCCTCCCAAAGCTGCTCTAAACCAGGACACCATTACATATTGAGTTCAATAATTTCAGAATTTAAATGTAATATATGCCCTAAACCATTAAGAACTTATGAGCTCTTTTCCTCCAAGACACATCTCTCCTACAAAAAGATGAACAAGTACTAGTTAGTTTTAACCTAGTCCTTGCCCTTTGCAAAGCTGAATGAAAACATGGGTTTGCAGTAGGTCTTAAAGGTATATAAATTGAATGGACTGGGTTTTCTATGTTTTGGATTATTATTTACAACACAGAATGCTAACATTTTTCTTTTTAGTGGATAGATTATCTATTTAAAAGCAAATTAAAACTCAGGCATATTCACCCAACTAACAGTAAAATTTACCAAATTTACTAAATGTGTATGCATTTCAGAGCTCAGACCTTGAAAATTTTGAGTGCCCTGTATTCCCTTAGCACAGTAGGAGGCTGGGGAAACACATCAGCTTGTGAGATGCAAGATTAGATATTGGAATAATCTCCCACCCCCTCAATATTTATATCCCAATATTTCATCATCCTCCCAAGTCCACAGCCTTCTCCAGTACACATGGAGACAGATGGCTCATAAGATTACAAGCTATGGAGATTTGGTGCTACAGACAGGTCCCCCGGTATTCTAAGAAAATTAACAATTTATTTAAACAGCTCTGTCAGATGCAATCCTCTTTGCCTCTATTTGTCTCCTGCTGGCTCTGTCTCATGTAGGCTTGCCTGCATGTCGATTCACTGGTTACACATTCATCATGTAGGAAAGAAAAGGAACTTAGTCATGAGCTACATAACCTGTGGGCACGCTGGACAAGCATGTGAGTGTAACCAGAATAGCAGTCAAAAATATCACACTTCTTATTCTTGTACCATCTTTATGAAAGAACTCTCTCTTTCATGGAGCTGAAACAGATTTTTGCCCGTTGAGCAGCTCTAAATTAAGTCAAAGGATTATCTGTATCACAGTAGTCCCAAGCAACACCAGATTTCAGATAAGGAGGTCACCAGCCTGACTCTGCACCCTGCCAAACCACTGGTGCTGCTGCCTGCAGATCTGTCCTGTGTCCAACTGAGCTGCTCACTGACTGCAGAGCAGTGGGTACCCAGAGCAGGCACACGGGCAGCAGGTGATGATTTTGCACAGGAAAATCACACACTTCACTGGTTATTGCTGCACTGAGCAGTTTATTGAGCTGGCCAGTGGAAACAGGTAGCCTGAAGAGGTTCTTTTTTCTTCACTGGGAAAACAGGGTTCAAATCACTTTTTCAACATTGATGGGATTAAATTTAGGTTTCTGCTCAGGACCATCTCCAGCATCCATCTTCTACTCTACTATGAAGATACACACTGTCTTAGGAAAACAAGTCTGTGCTCTCTAATTGGTATTACAAAAGGCAAAAGTGTTTTTTCTGCAAGTGTATATGAATATATTTTCTCACGTGGTTTTCCACACACAGCGTAAAAAACTCATTCAAAGGAAACTTAACTTCCCTCAACTCTCCTTTATTTCAATCCATAATATACTGAGAGTTTTTCTGTTTCTTTTGCCTGTAGCAGAAAAGTGCCATAATAAGTTTTTTTAGGATGAAGTAAAAGAAAATTATTATCAATTCTATTAACCTAAGATCCACAGGCATAAATTACTTTGTATTATTGCTATTTCGGTAGTTGTCCCAGTACAGGGCTATAATAAAGCAAGTAATTTATCATGGTAAATATTTCAGTTCTTGGCTGCCTTACACCCTGTGCAGTCCTTTGTACTTTTACAAAGGAACTTTAACTGGAGATGTCCACAAACTCACAATGGCCCAGCTACTTTTCTCACCAGTCTATATGACTCCAACGCTACGAGAGTCAGACACAGAGTCTCATTTTAGGCTCACACAAAGTAGAATCCAAACAGTATGAGTCAATGCATTATTTCAATTAGATAAATAAAATAGTAATAATAAAAATAATTAAAAAAAAAAAAAAAAAAAAAAAAAAAGGACAGATGTCATTCCAGTGCAGTAACATCCTAAAATGAGCAATATAAAACAAGTAGCAACTCAGCCCTGGAAGATCAGTGTGGAGGAAGAAAGACAGCATCAAGCTATTTCTTGAACCTCTTCTGACAAAGACAAGAGGTTGTGGTAAATTTTTGGCTACAGTGCCGTTAAATCTTGCATCAAACATAAGCTTTCTGGACTTAATTTTCAGTTAACAGGGATGTCTCCTTCCCATGGGAGAGCACTAACATGTATAATAAGTCTTATATTCTCCTAAATATGTCTTTAAAATAAGCAGCATTGAAAAGTCTTCATGAAATCTAAGAATTTTGCCTTTTTCATTTCTCTTCACTCCAAAGCCTAGAAAAATCAAAACTTTTCAAGACTCTCTATTGACTGTATAAAGATATTCTCAGTCTGAGATGTCCTGATTTCCCTTAGTTTCTGAGTGAGCCCTGGTTGTAATTTGGCAGCTCTCAGTGGTCTCTGCAATGTAATTTAGCTGTTGACTGCAACAGCCACCTTCCCATGTGGCAACATTTCCAAACACAAAAATATGTGGATATAATTGCTTAAAGAAAAACACTGAAAAATCCATAAACCAAGACCAAAAAAGTGAAAATACAATCAGAGAATATCTCCCATTTCTCTCCCCTAAGGAGCAGAATACAGGTTAACTGAGCACAACTGCTGATCTCTTTGGAGTAAAATCTGTTGAAAATACAAGTGCTCATTAATCGTTTTTCTAAAGACCATTACATAGTAGGTGAGGAGAGTTCAACAGCTCTCAGTGTTCAGATGAACATTTTTCCAGTGGAGGATCACTAGAACCACATCCAGAGATGATGTGACATGAGTAGATTTCACACATTTCATGCAGAAGTACATTATGTTTATAGTAAAGTTTTTAGATCAAAACTAGTATTTTTTTAATATTATAATGAGAAAATGTCCCCCTGAAGGGAACAAAAGAACCTCCTTCCCCAAAAACATTTTTTGATCTCCAGACTACCCTTTGCTCAAAGCTATGTGGTGCTTTGGGCTCCAAAAGCTAAGGATAAGAATGACAGAGAGAGGACTGAGTTATTCTTGCTCAGAAAAAGGCCAAAAGCATATGGGATAGATGTGTCTGTTAATTCAAGCTTGTCTGTCTCTTCTGCTTTGTTTCCCTTCTCATACTGATAGTAGCAGCTAAAGTGAGTGATTAGCATTATAATCTCTGAAGCACCTGCATACAGTAAAAGATTTTCTAGCCTACCTACAGGATTAGCAGGCCTAGTGCTGGAGTTAATGGAACTGGGTATTAAAATTACAGAGGAAGTTTTGAAAATCACAGGAAGGGTGATCAGCACTTACCCAAGGCTGCTTTTAACTCAGGCAAAAGTTTCTTAGAGGACAGTCAGAAATCACTCTCCTGAAAATCCTGCAGACCAGTCATATATTGGATACCATTCAGTACTGGGCTGCTTGGGATCACTTATTTTTAATACTTAGTACAACTGTCATTAATAAACTTTAATTTCTAGTGCTTAGTACATTTTTTCTGAGGGGAGGAATCAAAGCACATCTTCTTTTAAACACAGCCAGAATGTACAGATTTGTGTTGCTCAATTGCACTAATGTTTTTCATGAATGTAGAACAAGTGGTTGGATAAGAATGAAATACAAGAAATGTGGATATTTTGGTTCAAGCTTGTAGGTAGCAAAGAGAATAAGTAAAGTGGGAAGTGTAATTCCCACATGGAGAGGTGTAATTCCACTGAGATTGTTAATGACTGCAAAGCTTAGAGAAATCTAATTAGTGTCCTGGAATAGAAGGTCAGATAAGGTCAGATATAAATAGTGTGTAAAAAAATAAAAGATATCATGCACACTTGGAACTCAATGTGTCTGTGACCAATCAGTTTAGATGCTCAGAATCTGTTCTGAGATAACTGAGTCACAGATATTTTTGATTTTTCCAGAGTCTAAAATTTGTGGACTTAAAGTTAAAATTATTAGTGTCCCAGAAGTGCAAATATAAAGCAGAGCTGTTTCCAGCAAGCCTGAGCCCCTTTATACTATTCCTTAGATAGGCCTTCCACTTCAAAATGAATGTCAACTTACCCCCAACTTTTGATCAAAGAATTTTGACATCCTCTCTGAGTGATAAATGAAGGGGCAAACGTGTGTCAATCAGGAATTTAGTTTTTTATGGAGAGATTTAGGGGGATATTGGGTGTGGAGGCACAGGGCCCAATAGAGGCCATGGCCCTTCCCTGGAGGGAAAGCCCTGAAGAGAAAAAAGCTGATAGTGTTCCCCTGAAGAGGTAACACTTAGGCAGGCTCCTCTTGAGCTTATGGCAAAGAGAAAATCTCTCCCACAGTGCTTTTCCATTGTATGCAGATACTTTGTACCCCATTGGCTCTCTCACTTTGTCCCTCCCCCGAGCCCTCAGATCATTGGCCCTGTTGCTCTACCCCGCCCCCTGCTTACCCCATATAAACCCTTCTCCCTCAGGTATTTTTAGTCAGTCTTTGTCCCTGGAGCCTTTCACAGAAGTGGAATAAGCAGCTGTGTTGAACCCCTTACTAAGGCTACACCTTTCTTCAGTGTCACCTGCAGCAATAGCTGCTCACAGCTGAGCTGATATGGCTCAGCAGCAGCAGAAGTGTGTGTGCCACCAGGACATCCTACTAAGGACACTCCTCTAGGAGGGTCACTGTGCTCTGGCTACAGCCTGCTGCAACAATTGGGCCGAGGTTTCACATTAATACCTGGTATAAGTCAAGGGTAAGGTTGAAGAAAGGATATGTTCAGTTTCCCCCAAGGCTCAGACTGTCACCAGCAGTGACTGACCCACAACATGGCAAGCAAGATGAGCAGTAGGAATTTTACACTTTCAGTTCCTCCAGCAGGACTTGATTACTGAGTCTCTCCAGAGGGAACACGTTGGTAGCAGCAGTCTTCATGTGTGTACATGACTGCCTTACGTGAAATTATGGAGTACATGGCTTAAATCTTAAGAACCCATAAGAGCCCGTGGGCTGGCTGTCCTTTCCCTCTCCTGCCAGCCTGGTTTCTGTGTAGGAAGTGGGTGAGGATCACTAAAGATTGCTTGGCACAAGAGGGCATAGGAACTTACTGAGTCCAGTGGCAAATGACGTCAATGACATGAACTTATTTATGGAAGCTGTGCTTCCATTTTAGTTCTTCCACTTGTGCTTATAAACATTACCCTTAAAAACAGGGAGTGCATTATTGAGAACAAGATGCTGAAAATTGTGGTAGTTCATACCAGTATTAGTACACAAGAGATGTTGTATTGCAGAAGTATATAAAAACATTTCAAGAAGTGACAGACTTTGATATTAAGTAATTCATCTTCTTCCCTTGGAGGCACAGAGAATTGACACATTCATTCCAGACATTTTAATAAGAGCATTAGTGAAACTGGTTTCTCAACAAACCAAGTTGCTGCAATCTCTACTTTTCCATTAAATATACTGTATTTCTTCATTTTACCATCTTTATATAGAGAAATACATTGTAGTATAACAATTATGTTATGACAATAAATACCTCTAAACATTGTGGCCTTTAAGAGCTGGAACTAAACAACCCCAAGAATTTAACTTCCTACCTATCTCTCAGTGATGCTTTGCACCTGAACAGTAGGGGTGCAGATCTGTGATGTGGCTTAACAATGTTCCTGGAATCTCCAGTGAGCACCAGTGTGGCTTCTGGAGCACCCAGCTGTGTGACAGTCCTCACCTCACATCCCACTGGGCTTTGATATATATTTGCATTTTATCCTCTGTAAAGAGAGAAACCTGCAGGAGGTCTGATAAATATCTTGAGAAGTGTGGAGCAGGGTTGTGAGAACTGGTAAATTCATGGTCTGCAGGGCACTGTCCCCAGACCTGGGAGGACCCATGGCTGTGCTGCTCAAGAGACTGTTACCCATTCGAGCAAGAAGTATTATGGCAGTGAGCAGAGCAAAAGAATAAGAGGATGGAGAGCATATTCCAGTGTAATTATAATAATTTATAACTCGGGGTTGTTCTCCTGTTAAAATCTCAAAAGCAGAATATTTTTACTTTCTTATAAATTATTCACAGTCATTTGCTTTGCTTCATGACAAGTAACTTCTTTTCTTCAGACAGGATTTTCAACCTGAAAGAATGAAAGTGTTGACCCAGTTATGCCTAACAAACAAAACGTGAAAAGAACTAAAATTAGAAATGGATAAAGTAATCTTAGTAGGAGCAAGAAATAAATCTCTTTTTTTTCCTTCCTGTTCCATCTGAATTAAAATTGGTAAAGTTATTTCACACACACACAAAAAAAGAGAAAAACAAAAAAAAAGAAAAACAAAGAAAACAGACTTCACAATGAAACTGATGAAACTGCTCAGAGAAAGATGAGGTAACATTTATGGAAATGCTGTACCTTATTTTTTAAAAAAATATTTCAAAAATGGCCTAAACCATAATTTAGTCCCCTTCCAGTTCTGCAGAATGTTCCTGATGCCTTGCCCAGTGTCCCCAATCTGCAGCCTTTCTCCTGCAGACTGAGACCCTTGTCATAATTGGCCTGAACTTCTAATATGGAATTGAGGGCAATATACAGGAATTGAAAAAGTATATACCATGTGATATTTAAGGGGTTAAAATGCTTTTGTGGCATCATTTTCCAGACTAGTAACAGATCTAGGATTGTATCTACCCACTCCTAGATTCATGGAAAACCTGTGCCCCTTTTAACCTTCTGCTATATTCAGTGCTAATGTACGGGATGTTATTAATGTATTGATTGCATATTCCATTAAAAGAGTCTGAAACAGTTAATGTAGGTCAAAAAATTACTTACCTTTTAAGACATAGAGATCAAGACATTAAAAATTATGAGACTTTCTTAAAATTCCTAAAGCCATAGTTAAAACATTTAATGAGTAACTGTATTTAAAAGGAAAAAAAAAAAAAAAAAAAACTTACATTTAAAATTCCCACTAGGATCAAGGATTTGTGTTTTATTATCTGAAGTGCTTCAGAAACTGGTAGTAAATAACACTTAATTAAACAGATTAAATAAGGAAATGTTTGTTTACATTATTCTCTAAAGGAAAGAATCCCACAAGTTTTGTAATGTGAGCTATGTTTGCTCTTCGAAGGAGTTAACAGAAACAGAGTGCCAAGCAGTTTCTTGTCTACTCCCTGGCGACAGTTGTGATCACGTTCAAGATAAGAGAGGGTTGTATACATTTAAATGACTTGCAGTCCTAGCTTGTACATTTTAAATTGGCCAAATGCATCCACGCTTCATTTTTCCTCAACCACTCCTCACAGTATTTGAAATCTCTATTAGTTCATAACTCAGTTCCCAAGATGTTTAGACTAGTATGGAAAGACAACATAAGATGGGAGTTTATTCTTCTCTCCGTGAGATATAAAAAATGGAGCATATCTCCTTGTGCATATACATTTCCTTCTTGGATAACTATTTTGCTGATTTTGTTCTATTTATAGTAGTTTGCAGGGTTTCAGTAATGTCCAGTTAAAATATCCAGGCAAATCTTTCCTGAACTGGGAGCTGTGAATTATTAGAGGTCTTCCTGCTTGCAAGTTAAAAGAATACATTGGAAAAACTATGAAGTGACCAGTACTTGGTGTGTACCTTATTTACTTTGGATATCAGACCTTAACTTGTCTGTATTTATGAATACTTCCTTAGGTGTTTAGAAAAGTAGTTGTTGGACAGCAGGGAACCATTTCACTTGCAGCTGTTTATTTAGTATTTATCATTTTAACAGTTCAGGAAAAAGAACATTTTCCAACCTCATTTTTTACAAGAGTTTCCACTCACTGAAAGCTATCAACACCTTCACCAAGTCAGAAATATAAGGCCTCATTCTCCTTACCTTATAATTTATAATGATGTTTTGGTAGCTGGTAATCTCAGCATGTGCAGTGGAGTCAGTCAAGGGACTCATGTACACAATTAGTAATGTACATAGTGGCTCTGAAAACGATTATAACATCAGGATTCTCAACTGTATTTTGAAAACATAATTTCTGTGTAAAGAACCTCAAACTTTCAAAGAAAGAAAGCAAGCCAGCTGCATGGCAGGCAGTGATAAGCACAACTGAAAATCAGGCTGTGCTAATATAGAATTGTAAGCCTTTTATCTGCATTTTAAACCTTAGGAAATTTCCTCCAAAAGAGGAAGGCATAAATATCTTCTGCATTTAAATGGCTGCTACTTGATATCCTGATGAAGAAGAAATTAAAAGGTTTTGGTTTGGACTTTTATTTAGCTTGGGTTTTAATTTCTTTTATTTCTTCAAGTCCTTGACTGCTGTGTTCACTCTGGCTCAGATGTTGTGCTTTTCCTGTGAGAAACCTGCACAGGTTTCCTGAATGTAGGAGATTACTACTGCTTAGGGAACAACACCACAGATGCAGTAGAAGATAAGTGGATTTGTGATTGAATGATCCCCCTTCTTCCATATTCTTCTCCTTTTAGCAAATGAAAGAGAAGCTTTCTGGATAAAATTAAAGTGGAAAGAGGAAGAGCTGAAATCATTTTCAAAAAACTGATCCAAGCTAGGGCAAAGCATTCCATTGATGTCACCAAATAATACATAAATTCCCGAATTATGACGTCCTTGCCAAAGAATGTAATTTTTTCTCCTTCTTCAGTTGCCTTACTTAGAGTTACAGTGAATATTTGTATAATTCATACCCTGTTGATGAGGGAAATGGTTGCCATTGATTGCAGTCACAGGAACTTTTGATTCCTTTTAAAGAAAAACTAATTACTGCTGTTCCGTAATGCAGTATCTGAACAGATCAGATGGGTAAAAAGGGCACTTGCCATGCTAGGCAGCACTCAATCAGAGGTGACTATCAGGGTGTCAGAATCTGGTCAGCAGAGTAGCCATCAAAGCTTTGGAAACTTGGGACTAATTCATATTTGGGAAACATCTGCATTTACTCCTGCATTTTACTTGTTAGGGCCACAAGTGTCCTTTCAGGGGTCTGTGACTCCAGCATATCAAAGATTGTTCACAAACACTAGGCATGGACTTAAACAACTTGCTGATTCAAGGTTATGATGAAAGTTTGTTTCCTGAGGAAAAAATATTGCTTCTTCTGTAGCATGTAGTCAGAGATGCATTTAATCTCACCTTGACTGATCTGTGCCATCCCTAGCACGAAAAGGAAATGCTTTCATACTCATAGCTATCTTTATTTTAGAGACATGACTGTGCCACTTGCTGCACTAATTCCCCAGGATATTTATTTATAAAAAAATTACTTCCAGAGCCTTTTAGTGCATTGACCTTGTTTCAGGGTTTAGCTAGGAGGAGGGAGAACAGAGTTTTTTTCTTAAGCACTGCAGGGGATTTCTGTCAGGTTGCTTTAACACTTCCGTTCAGATTCTTGCCAGGCTTTCAGGCTAAAGAATTTTCAGATGTAGCTAGCCATCATCACATAGGTCTGTGCATAGTCTCTGCTTATGAATCTAAAATTCAGTTGTTTTTCAAGCAAAGAAAAAACAACAGCATGCAAATATAAAGCTATCAGATAAGAATCATAAATGCAAGGAAAAACATAACCTGTAATCTATCAGATCTGTATGATTCAGTGACCACTGGCTTCATGCCTTAAATCAAAGATTTCCAAAGGTGTTTTACCTCTATAGAAAAGTTGAAGGAGGGAAGTGAGATGTTACACTGTTGAATTTTCCTTCAAAAGTTAGACCTTCCTAAGTAGCAAGACACCAGTTTTAGAAATCCTGAAAATATTTTTATGCTCTGCAACTGTGGTAGACTTAGTCATCTTTGCCCTACCCAACCATGACCCAGGTGGGTTAGCCCTGCAACTGCTATTAGCCACACCTTTTGCTGTTTCTTCCTGAGTGCTTCCATGTACAAACTGATGGATACATGGGAAATGCAATCCCTGAACCTCCTGCTCTGACTGTAGAGAATGTATCTACCATACAGCAGCATAAGATGCATAGGGGGCTTATTAGTGGGGATTACCAAATTTGAACCTCTTTCATTCCCCAAAATGACTGGTTACATCCAGGCCATGAGGAAGTCCCTCCCATATTCCCTGATAGTCATGCTACAGCAGTGATTCAGGATTAATGTTGAAGAAAGCCTGCTGATACAGCATCCTCCCTTGTTTTACAGTGTATCAGGTATAACTGTTCATTGTGTGCTGTTTCTGCCTGATCCTTGAACTCCATCTCCCACCTCCCTGTCACCTCTCCTCAATTTCACACAGGGTTGCCTCATCCAGAGAGTGGATATACAGCCCTGGTCACAGATGGGGCTTAGGCAACATGTTCAGCTTCATGGCATTTCTGTGCTAATCCCTGAAGGCCTTTGGGATATACTGTTGCAGCAATGCACTTACACAGACTAGTGCCACTGCTAACCCTGCTTGGCCAGACTGAAGCTTAGATGTCCAGGGTTAAATACCAAGAAGATTCCAGTGGTAGCTAACTAGATGTGGGCAGGTGAAAATGTACAGCACTGCAAAATCTAATTCCATTGCCTCTTGCTTTTATTACTGCCTCAAAGAAGAGCTGGACTATTCTAACTGCAGTGTAAGCTCTAATTTTAAAAAGAGGCATTTGGAGAAATCCTCCATTACTTATATTTTTCAAGGAAAAAAAAGCAATTGCATCATTCTTTCATTCCTAGCAGAGAATGGAAAGAAAGCAATAAATAACACAGCTGTTCAGTGGTAACTAGAAAAGAACAGACTCAAAGCTTTCTATGTCCATTCACAGTGAAGAACTTAGGAGAGAAAATATTATCATCACCCTGCTATGTGTATATTCTGAGGACAATATTGCTGGTAAAGTTCTAGGGCTGTCTCTTAAAAAGGATGATTGCTGACTGTGTTAACTAGACTCAATTTTATCACTCTGTGTCTGTATGCAGTGTGTGCTATGTGCAATTTCAGGCTCTCATTCCTTCTCAAAGTGGACTTTATCTGGATTGCAGTCATACCCCAAAACTGTCTGCACTTTCATTAAAAGAATTACTGTTCCTGTCTTCAGCTTTGGTAAGAACAGCACCAGGAAATAAGCTACCTTTAAATGAAGAGATGAATTCTATTGCTCACAAAGCTGCTGAAATATTAGTCAAACATATAGCAGATAAGCTGTTTGGAAATGGGAGTTAATGCCCTTGCTGAATTTCCAAAATGCTGCCTGGCATTTCTGATGATGTACTGGTATCCTGTTTGCTGTAAGACCTTATGAAGGTCATTTACCCTCTCTATACCTCAGTTTCTTCATCAGTAAAATTATGACAATTGTTTTCTACTGAAGTTTCCAAGTAATAGACTTAATTGTCACACACTGCAAAACACTTAGAGATCTCAAATTGAAACATAGTTCAGAAGTGCAAAGTATTATTGCTACAAGAAGCCCATTACAGATCTTTTTTTTTTTTTTTTTTGTTCAAACTGGTACTTTAGTACGTGCAGCTAGACAGCTTCTAATGTTATCTTGATTCACAAAGCACTTTTTGTCTGAGGTTTGACTCACAGTAAAATGCCAGTTAGATTTTTTTCCTCAGGAACTCACTGGAGCTTGGCTTACAAAATCTGAAAATTAAATCAACCAAAATAGGTCAAACACAAAACTATATGTCCTTATGTGTCCTCTTGTCCTCTTTTAGCAGTACAGAAGATAGTTGTTGTTTTCTTTTCTGTAAAATTTGGGCTTGTTGTGTTTCTCAGTTGGCTATGGTAACTGTATCACAGTTACATTTTGAATACCTGCTCATGCAAGTTTTCTTTGCCTATTAAATAGAGTTTAAAATGATAGGCTCATCTGTTAGTTCTCCAGAAATAACATGTTGGGTGTACAGGCAGCTGATGTTGCTGAATGCAACACAAGAGTGCATCATTGTGTTGCAGCTTGTAGGTGGCCATCACCACAGAGATATTTTCAAACCTTAAAAAAGGAACAAAGCATCTGAACTATAATCAAATGTTAATATAAGCTGCAGTTTTGCATTTACTTTTCCCCCTGTAGCTAATTCTTTAGGAATTTATTTCTATTCACATAATCCTTTAAGTTGATATGTTTATTCTGTACCTAGTTTACAATTTCTATTCATTCCTGTGTCAAGCACATGAAGGTGCTGCTTAAATTAGCACTTCAGTATTATACATTTCTGAATTGGTTGTTCAGTGCAGTTAAAATGCAGTGAATAAATTTATTAATATTTGAGGTGAGAGAGGAGGTAAAAAGGGAAACCATCTATACCAGGCAGAGTCTAGCTTTCTCATTATAACATATTATAATTTATTTAAACTCAATCAATACTTAATCTGGAGTTTAAATTCTGCTAAAGATCTGTGGCATGGCTAAAAGCAGCTGGTGCCAGAGAATAAAATTTTCTTCAGGCTGTGATTCTGATGAATTTATAATGCACTCTAAGGGTGATGCATTGACCTAAATTCACAAAAGCACTTCTATTCCTATTTATTATTATGAAAGGTATCCTACCCGCAGTTTTGTTCTTTCAAATGTTGTGTGGCTACATGGAAAAGATGACAGGTTGCAGTGGGGATGACTGCATGCACATCCCTGGCACATCCTGGCAGCCCTGGGGTTTGGAGGGCACTCCCAGGCAGGAGGGAAAATACCTGGCAAGGGGTGGGGAGGCACAGGACAGCTGGAGCCCCTTCCACCCTTGCTACACCAGGGGAAGCACCCAGAACTCTCTTCAAGGCTTTGTCCGTGCAGCCTGTAACCACAGACAGGGTGGTGCCTCACTGTAATTCCATGATTCGATGCAGGAATAATTTCAGCACTGTAAAAACCCAGCAAATGTTTGAAGCCAGCAGTGAGGGCAGACTGAGAGGTGTGTGTTTGTGGTGATCACTTGGATTTGTTTTGTTGGCAACATGAATGATACTGTTAAGGCAGGAAGAGGACAGTTTTGTTGAAAATTGCTTCTCCTATTTTATTTTGTTTTGTAGCCTTACAGGAGATATATAGTTGAATCTAGGGTTTGGTTTTCTGTTCATGGTTCTTTAGAATCCCTCAGGTCCAAGTGTCACAGGGCAGTACCTATGAGCAACTCACATTGAAGTGGCTGGGAATTGCACACACTGATCTCTTGTAATGATCAGGCCACTTAATTTTTTCCATTGCATTTGGCAAGCTTTTCATCTGCATCATCCAAGGGCTTTTCATGATAAGTGGTGCTTTCCCAGTGACTGGCATCCTTATCCAAGAATTCTTTTTTACCTTGAGAGTTTGTAGTCATATTTGTCTGTTTTTGTGAAATGCCATGTGTTTTAGCACATTCATAAATGTGGGAAACTTGTGGGTTTTTTTAAAAAAAGAATGAGTAAGGGTAATATAATAAATGAGGCTGACAATCCTCCCCACTTCCTTCATGATATGATATGGATGCCTCTTGTGTAAAAATCATGAGAGCACAATTATATTTCTTTATTGGTACTTGACCACTTCTCAATTGTTGCTTTTCCGGGCAGAATGTCAAAGGAGGACTCTCAGCTCAGCATTGTTTATCCCCTGTGCTCTCCTCCCTCCTTTTGGGGCACAGTATCAGACACTGTCCTCAGCATGTCTGTTTTCATTTTATTTTGTGCCCACCTCTTCCCATATTACCGCGGTAGTCAAATTCCTGTTGTGGTTTATGCCAGAATAACTGTGGGATAGAATAAATCCACAGACTTTAAAGGCATTAGCCAGCTTTTACTGCAGCACAGGCGACAGCTGTACCTAGCACTGCAGCCTCATCCCTCCCCCTGGGGCAGCATCCCAAGCCATGCTGCTTGGGAAGAGCAGTGCTGTGAGCTGCCTGAGCTCTGCTCCTCGGGGACAGCCCAGAGGATGGGAACAGCATGCAAGCACAGCCTCCCAGCTGGAGCAACTGTTTGTTTCAGCTCTAGCCTTTACTTAAAATGTGAAGCTATTAAACAGAAATACAGAGACTTGGAGTTCAAGCTCATACCTAACTAGATTGGAGAGCTGGGTTTGTAGATCCAACTGTGCATTGCTGTCTGGCAGCAAGAAACTCTGGATTTCCACTTCCATTTGTTTTCTTCTAATGGTCAAATAGAGTACTCCAAGATCCAGATGCAAGGGTGCAGAAATCCTTACCTGCTGTAAAGATCATTTACAGAGGTCTCGGACCTCTCCTCTCCCCAGCATAACAGTCTGATCCACATCACAGTTTTGAACTCTGTCAAGCACAACTCCAGATCATGGGGATTGTTGGCAAAGTAATACCCAAAAACTGTGTTCTGCCTGGCAGAGTAATAGACTGGGAACATCTACAATTAAATAAATGGAAGAAATAATATAAATAGAGAAAGACAAGTGGAACTTCTGACAAAAGACTAAAGTTGTATCCTACTCCTTATCATGATGGTTTCACCAACTGAATCTTCTTAATTTGTCTGTAATGATTGCTTATGTATTTTTTCTGTAATTTTATTAAAATTTATTATCTATCTTGCTTTCTCACAGGATAAAAAATTATAATCTTCACATTTTTGTTTGGTTAATGTCCTTGGCATTTCTATTGCAGCCAGGGGAAAAGTGGACTGAAGCTAGAGAAAAGCTTATTCCTTGCCCTACAGAATGCCAGCTGATGGTTGCAACATATGAACAAGATAAAAGTGGAATATAGGTTGGGAGAGACAATCTGCCAAAAGACAAGTGCGTTTATAATTCTTAGCTAAACAAGAGTAGAAGTAGCACTTTGCTTACTTGCCTGCCTAATCATGATTAGGTACCAGTTTTCTGTTCCTGTAAAGAAGAGGTAAATGTCAAGCCTATGATTTGAAGGAAGCTGAGAGGAGTGACAGTGTTTTCATAAATTCAGGAAGTTTTACCAGGCAGGCCTACAGACCAATTTCTGTCTGTAGTTCACCAGACTGTACAGTAATGTTTTTTTTTTTCTTCCCACAGTGCCATGAAAAAACTTTTGGCTTCAGTTCATGTGTGAAACCTTTTGCACAACAAAAGTGGTTTCTTGTGGCCAGTAAGACTAAATGTTCTAAGCATTCCAGGAAGGGTATAAATGGATTGGTACCCTTCCTAGGTTTATGGAGCCTTATTTCTCTCTTTTTTCTCTCATTCTTTTCTTCCCATTTATTCTCTCTTCATCTATGCAAAGTCCAAGGAGAGTTCAGTGTTTGAAAATCCTGACTATCATTTTCCATTTTTCTTGGGTTTTCCTTAGTTATATTTTCTGAAAAGAAGTTGTTTCAGTAAATGTAGCCTAGTAAATTATCTTAAATTACTTCTTACAGTCCAGGCTAGTATTATAACATGAAAATTGTTACTTGGAGTCTCCCACGCCCCCAGCTGCTGCAGACCTATGTCTCCAGGCTGGGTAGAAGCTGAGCACAGTTCTTCCCCAGCAGAGTCTGCAGGCCAATCCACAGTGTGGAAAGCAGAGTTTACAAAAAGAAGATTTCTCATCCTTCCTTCACAATCCTGCCAGATTCTGTTGTAGTGATGGTCAAAACCAACTAAAATAGTGATTTTATACTGATGGGTAGGCATATGTCTGTGCAGAAACCAGATGAGAAACTGTTCAAGCCAAAACCAGCAAATCTCAGCTCAGCTAAGGATACTAGAAAACAGCCATCCCATTTCTTTGATCTATGATATTTGACTCTCAACGTGTGTTAATAGGACATACATGTTGGGCATCGGGATTTTCTCCTGTTGAACAAGGGTAAACATTGCATTTGTCTCTGTAAAAACATACTTCAATAGCTGGGGAAAAAAAGTGGAGATTCATTATTTTTGCAGTTGTAGAAGACATTTAGCAGCTGTGTTTATGCTGGCAGACAATTTGGATATTAGGTGGCAGGACAGAGAACTGCAGATGTACAATATTGTGCAGACATTGTACACTTACAGTCCATTTCCAGGGAAACATGTTATTTTATATTTCCCTTGGTGTCATTAATCACATTTCATGATGTATCTCACTATTTCAACCCATCCCCCTAGATTCATTCTTTTTTGGCCTGTTTGTTTAGTAGTTATTGATCTCCTTTCAAGAAACTCCATCTCAACTACAGATAATTAAGTTCTTTTTGCTCCAAGAAAGAAAATTAAGATTTCCCTATACTGATTACTAAGACTACCTGTAACAATTAGCATGTCTACAACATCAGAAAGATATTTAGCCTGCTTTGGGTCAGAAAAATATGAATACTGTTCTATAGTATTTAAAAATTAAACTCTTTTCCTGAACGTAAAAATATGTTTCTCATCTTGACCTAAAAAGGGAAACAGCTGCTCTTTTCTCTGTTCTTGAAACTAATCCCTTAACAGGCTTTGTTTTGGTGTTACAGGTGAATCCCTTAAACTATAGCAATGATGGCCCATCTGCTGGGAGAAATGTGCTGATATAAACAGTGAGGAATCCCCTATTAGAGAGTTGAGAGCCTGAGGAACCTCAGCGTATGGGATGTGGTCCCAGGCCTATTTTTGGCATTAGCTGTACATTTAAAATAATGGTATTAAGGATTCCTGGAAAATTTTGGTTTGTAAGTGCTGCTGTGGGTGCCTTTTGAGCCACCTCACCCCGGAAGGGCCATCTGGTGTCATTGTGCTGCTCCTGCAGCTCCCTGCCCATGGGCAGCAGTCCTGATGCACTGTCTGGGGACAGACCATGGATCTGTTTCCTGTGTGGGTGTCTGGGTGTGCTGGAGAGAAGTTAAAAAGGGAAAGAGCTTGTGCCAAACTTTTGATCTTCTTTGTCTGAAGAGCTGACTGTGCAGGGGCTCTGGCCTGGGAGGTGGGAACAAAAGACCTGCCAGGCACACTTTGTCCTGTCTGAGTCTGGGTGCCGTGCTAGGTAAGGTTTTTTCTCTCGGGGAACAGAGAAAAGGAGTTCTACTGACCTCTAAAGAGAAGCAAACCCAAAGAATTCACTACACAGAAAAAGAATTAATGAATTATCCAAGATGGTATGATCAGCAGATTGCTTGAAGAAACCACAAGCCCTGCCCAGTGCCTCTTCTCGTGACTGGTTCAGAATGCTAAATATAACCTGGCAGTATTTTCTTAGGGGTAAATAAAAAGCAGACAAAAGTGAGGTCTGTTTATGCTATATGGCTTAGCCACACCTAAGGAAATGCAACTTGTTTTCAACCTTTTTGTTTAGAGGGTATCTGTGAGGAGGCTCTGTCCACCATAGCAAAAGTACAAACTTGTGTAAGTACTGTCCTTGTGTTGCCATGAGTTGTGTGGAAAGAGATGGCCCCAGGCACCAGAGCACAAGACAGGGTGGATTTTGGGCTGTGCTCAGCAATTTTCAGAATACTGAAATCTCAAAAAGAGCTTTACTTCCAGGAAGGTCACGGAGTTTGGATTTGGGATGAGAGGATTCAGGTGATCACATTTTTATTTCTAGAAACCAGTAACATGTATATTCTCGAAGAGTAAGTGGTTTGCAAAAGTACATTGGAAGCTGGTGGCAGAACTGAAAAATTAATACAGCTCTGGGGAAACTGATACAAGTGCTTAGTCTAAAAGTCATTTATAGAAAAAAAACCAAAATGTCACTATCATTCATGCTCTTGTGAACCCAATGATTTTGCCTTCTCTAGAATGCTTGCTCTTTCCTGTGATCTTTTTCTCTGTGATCTTTTCCCACTCTCTCCAACATTTGGGTGCAGTTTTTATTATGTGATGATGGTTATACAATTGATGCTTAACACAACCAATTAGAAGCTGTCTCTGAGCAAACAACACAGGGCAGAAGACTAGAACTGTGACCATTTGCCAACCTACTCCCCACATGCACAGAGTGTGGTTAGTTGTACACAATATAATTTAGTGGTGTTAAATAACCCCTAAAAAACCTCTAGTCCAAGCCTGGGTGAAACAAATTAATGAGATATCCATTAAAAGATCTATCAATATGTACTGCAATTCCCACTCCTTTCGGATAAGTTGATTCCATTTTTCCCCCTTAATTCCTATGTTTACTTTCCATGTGTTCCTCTGGAAAGCACCTACCTTTCTACTGCAAAGAACTGAAGAGCCCAAATCAAGACCAGAGTTCTGCTGATTCCACTCCCCTGGCATGAACAGGCTCCTCTAGTTTCTTGCTCTGCTTTTACACCCCAGCCCACTGCCAAGTGGTCGCTGTTGCTGAGCCAGTGTGGTCACACAGCTGAGCACTACCAAGGAGGCTCAGGGAAGGAGTTGTGCCTTACCCTGACTTGCTTAATGCTCCTTATAGCTCTTCTCTAACACACCCTTTTATACTCCCTTCATGTGCGTGCCCCGTCCTCCAAGGCTTTGCAGTGCTCTCCCCTCATCAGGACCCAGGCCTGTGTCCCCTGGTAGTGCCTTTGTTGTCTCCAGTCCCCTGGTTTGCCCTCCTTGCAGAGCCAGAGCCACTCCTGATAACAGCACGTCAGAAGAGATGCAGCAGGCTGGACATGTGTTGTACCAGTGCCATGTGAAGTCACCTTCTCAGCTGCCAGTTGTGCAGGTCCATTTCAGAGCTGCACTCCTCCTCTAGATAGATCAGGCACAAATGCCTCAGAGAAACAGAGCAAATTAAAATTCTTACAAAGGATTTAACAAGGGCCTAACTGACCGATCACTGAACACCACACCTGGAATCATTTAAATTTTAGCATTTCTAGGCGTGTGTTTTATTTTTCCTTTTAAAATAAACCTAGGAAGTAGCTAGGTTAATGCATACGACCTTAGCCTAAAGGATAAACAGCCAAGTCAATAAATATAATGTGCAGGCTCCTGCCTATTCCTGTCTATACAGGCAATCATCTATAGCACCTGTATCCTCTCTTGTAGAGGTTTTATGACCAACACATTAAAGTGCAGAGAAACAGAAATGCTGCTTGAGTGCAATGTATTCAAGATAATTTTCCCCTAGGAACCGAAGTATTTAGTTGCTGATTGTCTATTCATGACAATCATGTTTTTATTTTTGAATGTGGAATTGAAATATTTCATTTGTCTAGCTGCTTAATTTTTAATTAATATAAAGCTAAGTCTGAATACAAGGGACTTTCTGTGCTTCAAGTACTGAGAAGGAGGGAAGGTGCAAGGAGAGCTGTTTCAGTATCCCTGTCCAGTTCAGCTACTCACATTCTCTGGTTGCCAAAAGTCTCCAAGAGGATGCTGTAGCAGTGGTACCAAGAGGAGTTAAAGCTCATGAAATAGGCTGGTACCCTTTACACTGCAGTGACTATGGCCCTAGCCAGCCTACAGGGATCTTCTGAACAGAGCAAAGAGTCAGAGCAAGTGTTTGGTCTGGCCCCACAGCTATTGATTTCTCTTTCTTGTCATTTAGCCAGATGAAAAAGCACCTCAAATTCCAGCTGTTAGCCACTTCAGGGTCTATGTAAGCAGCAAAAAAATCAGAAAACATTTGCATTTCCATCCTGTTTCAAGCAAATACAAGAGAGGGCAAGGAAAGCACAAGGATATAGCTCTCATCTATTTTACTTGAAGTGATCAGACCTGGAATGGTGAAAAGGAAATCCAAACCCCATTCCTACCCCCACACCCCCCAAGACACATATATTTTCTTTTTGTATGATTCTCTTAGAACAACATAGCTCCCAGTGGACTCTGTGCTATGGCTTGGTATGCCTAAAAGGCACACAAGGAAAAATGTGGATTTTGCACTTAAAAATCAAAGTGCATCTTCTGACAGGCACTGTTCTAGTTGTGAGATGTGAAATAAATTCTATGTGTTCATTACTTCATAATAGAGTGAAAATATGGCCTTTGATATTTTTCATCCATGGTTCAAAAAATGACAGTGGTGCTATATTGTTGAATTGCAGCAATTATCACTTAGATCTGTTACTGATATAGCCATGAGTATCTCCTGTGTGTATATTGAGGTACATTTAACCCCACTAAAGCAAGATGGCAGAACCAGTTCTTCTTCATATCCAAAAGAGATTGCCAAGTGTGGTATTTGTTCTAATTGGCTTCTGGGGATGTTCCTCAATAATCTCCAATAGCCGGTTACATACAATATTTATATTATTTTAGTGAAACATGAAGAAACTGATAGGAAAGGTCATTCTGAAGTTTAGAGGAATTCTGCTGAGTTGAACAGAGGATGATTGAATCTGATAAAAGCAAAATTTTGAACACTCCAATGATCCAAAAGTAAGGAAAACAGGGACCTGCACAGCATGGCCTTTTTCTTTTAACAAAGTACATTTTGCTTTGCTGTTGTGTGAATGGTCTGTGACAGCATGGCCAAGGAGGGAGAGAGGCAGCAGGAGGTGGCAGAGTTGGGCAATGGAAAGGGAGCTGTTGTTTAGGCAGTGGCTTTGGAGACCATCTGACTGAATTTCTTTTCTGTCCCTGCCTAAGAAAGTAATTTAGGAGATGTCTGTGGCACAGTGCCAGTCTGCATTTAGTTTGGCTACTAAAAGCAGCTGCCTCTGCTGCACTCACGAGGTGCAGAAGTGGGCACTTTCTCCCACTGGCTCTGCATTCAGTCAGTGAATGGCAAGAATTTTCCTTCCCTGACCCTGCCCAGTGCACACCATCCCCATCTCTGTGTGCTGATATGAACAGGAGGCCAAGCTTGTGGGTCCTGGTCTTCTTTGGCTCCTCTTGGCAGCAATTATTTTTGCTCCAGAAACAACTGGTATTAGAATCACCAGGATTTAGTTCCCAGAGCCAATGGATTTTTGTTTTGCTGCTGAAAGATTACTTCTGTTCTCCTATAGAGTCAGTGTGTAGCTGATCTACCAATTAATTTCATGCCTGATTGCAAAGTTTCTTGTAACTTTTACAATCCCTTTAATCACCGTGACCAGATCTTTGTTTATGCTCTAACCCTGTAAGAGGAAACAGCAACCAGCCACAGCTTTCTTGCTATCTAGTCAGAAGGGATAAAGACTTGTCTTGAATAATATATAAAATCCAATTTAATATTAATTCTGTTGTAATATTCAATTCCAGAAGCATATATGGAAGCAAATATTAATCCATTAGATTCTTTGTAATTATTTGAGCTATTTTTATTAAACATATTAAAACTATAAAGTATTAAGCTTTAAATTTACAACAGCTATTCTTAAAAATTAATGTTACTGTATTATTAAAGTTACACTCATGCATTCAAAACTGAATCATTTTTACCTACTGCCCCTACAAATTTCTTTAGCAGCGTGTAGCAAACTAGGTGGAAAAGAGTTAAATACTTCTGTATCAATTAGATCAGCTACCTCAATTAGAAGTATCTAATCAAGTGAGGAAAAAAGTCTTTTCAGATTTTAGTTATCTTTTTCACCTGGTCTTGAACTGATGCAACATCTGAATGTGGTTGCTCTAAAAACTGGGGAAACTTTAAAAAAAGGACATGTCTAAACATGGCCAATGCAAATATTGTAATGGAATGCAAATGCTAATAAAAAATAGTAGTTGGGCTTTTTTTCCCTTGTCTTTCTACTTCTGAACATGTAGTGAGAGGAAAAAATGTCTTCAGATGTAGGAAAACCTATGCAAGAAAACAAAACCCCACCACATTTTCCCTTGAACATTTTGGATGATAAATTTACAATTATGGTTTCAGCTAAAGATGTAAGAAAGGACTTTTCCTCTTTTCAAGCTGTGAAGTCCTGTCATCAGTGTTGGTGCTTATGACTTTTTTATTTCTCTAAGTACTGAATGGGGTTTGCAGAAAGGAAATTAAGATAGGAGGAAGTAAGAAGGAGCATGACTCTAGGATTTACTGTTCAAAGCACTCACCGACACAGAGGAAAGCGGGGAGAAAAATGTTATGTGCTGGTCTCTCTCTCAGAGAATATCTATGCCTTCTACCACAAATATCACTGGATTAAAACTAGGGATTAACTACATAGTACAATTATTTGGTTCTTAGTTTGTTTTGATGCAGCAGTTTTATTTCATTGTTTGCTGCCTCACAATGATATTCATGTGACAATATTCAGATTGCAAATGATTTAGATGTTTCACAGTGCCTTTAGGAACTGCTTTGCACATGCTTCAGCCACTTTTACCTTTCTTTCCTACTCTACATATACTTGGATCAGATGCTGTTTCTGTTCAGTGTTAGTGTTCAGCCAGAGTAATTTGTTTTGGGGTTGGCCTTTTTTTTTTTTCAACTTCCATTCTTTCATGTTTGTTCAAGAAACAAGACCATTAGCATTTCACACCAGCCCTTTGGTAGGCCATCTGCTTCTGTGAGAACTGTGCTGGAGTCCTGGATCTGCTCAGGATGAGGGATAGGTAGAGGAAACACTAGATGGAGAGTGTTGCAGGGTCGAGCCTGCAATGCTGTGCTCCAAGAGGGCAGAAAGGGCAGGGCTGTGTGCAGACATGCAAGGGGCACTGCCTCATTACAACTAACAGTATGAAACAGGCCTAGGGAGAGCCTGAGTGGCCCATGCATGTCTCAGCAGCTGTGCAGGATCTCGCCGTGGGCGCTGCGCGCTCCCCGTCCCTGCAGACGCAGCTGCTCCGCACGGGAGCCGTGGCTGAGCTGCTGCTGCCTGGCCTGGCACACCTGACAGGGAGAGATCCAGGCTGACACACCTTCACTTGCCTTTCCCTGCTCCCCATTCCCAGCCATCAGCATTCATGGAAGCGCCCAGTTAGGCTATGGACAATAAGAGCATTAATTGGTGAAGTTGCATTCCTTAGCATCTGACAATATTGATGTTTACTGTCTGTTTTCAGGTCTTCAGTCTTTTATGCCATTTATTATTTCTTCCATGCTGATGATACACAGGAATAAATAAGAATGGCTGTACTTTCTACTTTGAATTTTGGGCCATTCTTTTTGATTTACAAGCTTTATTTCATCACATTAAAACCTTTAGTTTGGAAAACATTTAGTTCAGTTTTCCATTTTGTGGTATTTTCCCATTAAGATATTGCTCAGCTGAAGTAACATGGTTTAATAACTTCTCCAACAGGATCAAACAGGCAAGCCCCAGCTTTAGTGATGATGATTAAGGGTGGGAGTCATGCTGTGAAAGAGTGACTAAGTGCTGTTATTGAGATCTGACAATTTTCCTGGAAGATGGATTTGATAACTCTATAACAAGCATATTTCAGTGAAATGACCCAATTTTAGAAGATTAGTGTATTTTCCTAAATTCAGTAAGCCTTTATAAAAATCTCACATCTACAAATCTGTAGGAGTTCTCTGAAAGGAATTCTAAAAAGGGAAAGTGTAATACCTACCTGGCAGTCTCAGGGAACTGTGGTACAGAGGGGCATCCTATAGGAGCACTGTTATTTTTTGTTCTGGGTCTGTGAAGGCATGTAAGATTAGTTGATGCTGAAAGGCAGCAGGAAATCACAGTGAGATAAAGGATCCTGAGAGTTAAACTCTTGACAGCATTCTTCTTAATAAAGTGAATGTCTAACAAAGCCTCAAGTTGGTCTTACTCTTGTAAGTAATTAATATGGCCATTATAAGTAATGGTTTTTATGAGCTGGGAGAACTATCTCACTTGAACCAATTAATTACACAATACTTTGCAATTCTTATGCTGATACAGATTAATAGTTAGGCTAGGATAACAAGGATACAGGTTATAACAAGAATATAAATGAGAGTTGCAATACAACTGAATAGTGGATAGGCATAGGCTTATGAATGTGAAAGAAAACTGAAGTCTTTTTAATAGCTATGAGATATCTTAAATAGTTTTAAACGTTTGTCGTTTCAGGCACAAAAATGCTTTGCCTGAAACAAGCAGTTTGGAATTCCCTGTTATGTAGCTAACCAAGTAGAGGCTCAGTTTCAGTCTTGTGTGCCATGAGGATTCGGCTCCTCCTTTATCCCTTCCCTCCCCCTCTGGGATCCTTTCCACATTTGCACCTTTATCAATAAATCAGGTTTCTCTTCAATATGACAAACTCTGGCAGGGCTAGCTGGTGGCCCAAATCTTGTATGTAAGGTGCTTCCACTGACTCTGCATTTATTCTTGGAGGAAGGAAGGAGGAGTTGTTCAGGGTGTAAAAGATCCCAGGCTATGTGCTAGGAAGGAGGAGGGAAGGCTTCATGCCCATCCATGGCCCTGCCGAACCCTGAGCTGCTGCTGATGTTGTGTCTGCATCAGTCAGGAGGGGGGGACATGAACAGTGACACAATTACACCAGATCTGTGGCTGCCACTCTCAGGAGAGCAGCCAGGAAATTGCTCTCAGTCCCAACTGGCTCCTGAGTGGAGTTCTCTTGTGGCTGCTGAGAGAAGACCACCCAAACACACTGCTGGAATCAAATCCCTATTTTTTTATCTTTTAAATCAAACAAACAAACAAACAACAGCAATAAAAAATTGACCAAACAAAAAACAAACAGAAACCCCCTCAAAAAAACTCCCACCCCTAAGTAAAAATAAAAGATGTATCCTGAGGTTGTTTCTACAGCATTTTCATATTTTTTCTGGCTAATAAAGTCATCACCTAATTGATTATTCCAGCAGTGGGCCAAATTCTGTACTGGTATAAATAGGTGCAGCCCTGTTAGGAGTAGCTCCTACCTAACTCAGTCCTACTGGCCTTTAAAAATTGATTCAAAAGTTGAAAGGAAAAGACTTGTTTATTGCCTTGGCCTCAGGTTAACAGAGCAACTGAAAATTCATAGTGGAACCTAATAAACAAAGAACGTCATGTTTGTCCTCCAAGTTAACACAGGTGAATTAATGCTTTCCATCCTTTTCAATCCCCCTCCAATTTCTTCCAACCAATATAATTTTTATTATATTTTTCATAATGTTTCATTTATCTAAGAATGTTCTTTCCAGTGGTATTTGTATTACTCTCAGTCTAGACAGTCATGTATTTGAAGACTTGTTCTGTAGCAGGACAAAAAAGGAGATTTTTTCAGTCTGACATTTGAAAATATAGTGCTAGAAAGTTGTGAGTTCTGAACTTTTTCATTTTGCTGCTAAGAAGTGCATACAATTCCAGAAATATCTGTAGTTCTTAGGTACTGGAATTTCATCATTCTAGGTTCTGCCTGCTAGTCCACATTTTCAAGTGGCAAAATAACTCCCTGTATGAAACACAGTATTCAGTGTAATCTGAGTTTCTCCTATTCAGACTTTAGGAAATCCTCATACGGCCATTTCAGTTTTTCATTTGCTTCATTGTTGCTGCATATGTGGTTGACTCATCAGTCCTGATCTGAATCAAGCTCTTTAATATATGTTTTTGTGTCTGTGTGCTGGGTTTGGCTGGGATAGAGTTAATTTTCCTCCTAGAGGATGAGCGGCTGTGTGGTGCTTAGCTGCCTTCTGGGGTTAAACCACCACACTCAGAAATATTTTTACGACTCTAAATATGTCTGGAAAACACAGAAGACAGTAGCTGTGGAAAAATAATTTTAGGAAATTCAAGAAAATTTTCAAGAACCTAGACAGCTGCCTTTGCATTTTATTTTTCTGAATTATTAGTCTTTGGATTGGGAATTTTATGCTGTTTTCAGAATATCTTTTTGGGTAAAACAGTGTGTGTAATGGTGACAGAATCATTGCCAGATTTAAAAATAACCCCAGCAGCAACAGCAAAATGCTGTTCCTTGCAATTTGTCTCCCTGTACCAACATTCCTTCTATATTTTCAGTTATCATCATTCACAATTAAATAGCTATAAACTGAATTTTACGAGAACTTAAAGTGCTTCTGAATGCACCAAAAACCATGTGTTGTATATCACATATGCAGCTTGCTGAACTAAGGAGAGAAATTATCCAGAAGTAAGTTATGTGGAAGCTTTCCACAGTCTCCTTATGTGACCTTGTACAAGGCCATGAATGTTTGAGGTCAGAGAACATAAATACTCATTTCTACATGACTCATTCTGAATACTCTGCTAGACAAATTCTAAAATAATTCTAGCTAACCAGCACTGAAAACATTTTGGACATTGATCATTAATGTTCTACATGTTGGTTTGGCAAAACAGTTTTTCCCAGCTTTCAGTACTAGAAAACAAAATAAAAGCTTTGCTCAGACTGCCCCCTGCAGAACACAGCAGTGGGGTTTAGTGCCTCTGTGACTGTCAGCGATAAGAGAATCCAGAGGCAGCATCACAACAGTGAGCTTGTCCATAGCTTACAGAAATAAAGCAGAGATAGACTAATAGTTATTTTCCAAAGTATTTCAAGACTCTATTGATGGAGGTGTGGATATTCATTTCAGGAAATGTTCCTAACATGCTGCTGCTGTACTGCTTCTAGAGCAAGAACAGTGTGTGGAAGCACATGCCCTGCTAGATACACTACTGAGATTCCATATGCTCCCTGTAATTCCCTTTCTCTTGGTCACAGTCAGTGCCCAGGACAGGGATTTACCAGCTCACCCATGGCTTTGTTCTCAGCTGCTATCAAGAGAGTTCTACTGAAATTTCACCAGGACTCTGTCCCTTACTGGACCTAAGTACATATTCACTAAATGACAAATACTTTGAAAAGCTAAAATGTAGTGTCCTGTGACTCATGTCTTAGGGCTTCCTCCTACTAAAAGGTTAAAAAATGAAATGTGCCATCAATGACTGACATATCATGGCCATTTGCTCTATTTTCACTCTCCCTAATACATCTGTGTATATTCTGTTTCTCATGAAACTTCATGTAACTAAAAAAGAAGAGTTCAAATCACCCTTCAACAAATAGGTTTCAGGAATAAGAGAGGAGAGCATTTAGGCACTTCCAGACACTGGTCAGATTTAGGGTAAAATACAAATCTGGGTTTGGGATGGAAAGAAAAAACATACAACAAGCATCACAAGTTCTGATTTCTGATAAAGCCTTTTTCTTCCAAGCTGGGACTTAGATTTTATGTATTTATTCAAATACCAACTCTGGTAGAGCCATTCAGACTTGGATGTTGGCTCCAAAATCTTTCTCTATCAGATGCTCAGTCCTCAGATTGCATCAGAGCAAAAGTTTTCCATTTGACAGTGCCAGTTGAAACATACAGAGGTAGGACATTTTCCTGATGGATACACATCAGCTGGGAAACACTGTTGTCTAAAAATTAATTATTTCAAATTTAATGGGCCCCAGTAATAATAAAAAACTGTAACTTTCTTTTTTTTCTGAAAAAATATCAAACACACAAACCTGTTTTCTCCACCACACAGTGCTTTCCTAGAGACTACCTGATCCTCAGGGATTCTCAGTCCCACCAAGTGAAAAGTAGTAGGAAGTTTCTTGGATATTGCTGCCTTTCTTATTTTCTTTGGCTCTTGAACTTAAAGTTTTTAAGGCATGCCAGAGACTGTCTTCACAGAAGATACTTGCCCAAAAAGGATCAGTGAAAACACTTAATATTTTCATTACAGATTTGACACCCTTGAATATTTCAAGGAACTGGACTGTTCAGCTAGGTTCTTTATGTATTGGGGAAGTGGAATGCTGTTTCTTTCCCACGAAAAATTAAATACTCCATGGTTCAATCTCAGATCCCACCGTAAGATGACCTTTCTCCAGAGACCATAAATCAAATACTGACTTACTCCCTTTCTCCTTTGTGAAATTACTGTCCTCTGTTAGAATCAACAAAGTTGATTAATTAAAAGTGCTTGTTCTTGCTTCAGGATCATGCTTAGCACCACTTACCAAAGCAGCATCACACCTTCTCCAACCAACTAAGTGCAGTTATTTTTATTGAGGAAAAACATTGCAAAAAATATCCAGACTTTAATCTTCCATTAGAAGATCCTGCAAGGCTTTTTATCCTGCAGAAACTCACACCAAGTAAAATCCCAGTGTCTTATTTGTTGATGATCACAGTTATTTCCAGGGTTTTAGAATAAAGCTGACAGTCATTAGGAAATTGGGTCAAACTGCAGTAAACTCTGCTTGGATGTTTACAGCACTGTTTTTTTATTCCTGGTTAAGGACTAGTTTCTGTGCAGGGCTCAGTGCCTTCAGTGCCCCTTCAAAGAAGTTGTATCTGAGGATATTTTGCAACTGAAATGAAGATTCCAGTGACTGACATGATTTCTTTCCTACTTGCACTTTGGTTATGAGAATGGGCCACCTTAATGTTTATGATGATACTATCTTAAGTGAGGTTTTGAACTACGTTTATGGTCACATATATTTTTTAGCCTAAATATTAAAACTACAGCTTGCTCCAAAATCTGATTGATCTTGTGATTTTCTTGGGATATAATCTAACAAAATTCCAAAAGTTTAAAGATGAAGTATGGCTGCCTAATTGTTATTTTCTTTGAAACGTTACTTAATGTTCTGAGGTTAACTGTCCTTATTTTCACAAATTTTTCATATTATATTTCTAGGCATGGGCCCACTATTCCACCTGTGTTTCTTCGTGGCAGAGAAAAGATTTGTTTTAGAATCAGCACCATACACATGTAGTAAAAAGAAAGTAGGTTGAATTTTTATGTAATGCATAGAAGATATTATTCTTCCAATAAATGAAAGACATTACATTGTGGAAATGGGGTCAAATAGACTCCTTACTGTTATCTTCTACCTCTACCTAAATTTGTCACAGGTTTCTTAGCTGTGTTCCTGCACTGTGTCCCTTTTGTAAAGGCTGTTTTAGCAGTTTTACTGCAGGAAGGACAGATTTTGCAGAAGTGGATTCTTTCCATTTTCAGTTTAAAAGTGATTCTTGGAAATCTCATAGAGGCCTCCATTGCTTTAGAGATTGTTTATATAAAAGTCTGAATTCTTGCTTTTCTTTGAGGTGAGAACTGTACCTATAATGTGACAACATAAAAGTAATGCAATTTTTTTTAATGTTTGCAAACATTTTTTCCCTTATTTCCTGTGAGAAATTTGCCTAAGTAATTTTTGAAACAAATTATAATTTGTTGGTTACATTTTGTAATGAGTATTCCTGTGAAATTTTTCTTTTATTATTAAAAAAGTATTCATATCTTTCAGCTAGACATTAGAAAATTATTTTGATATATTCAAAATTTGCTTATAATTATTGGGATGGTAAAAGTTACTGCAGAAAAGATCCTTGGCTCATAACATCAATTCTTTTACTATCATGGAGAGTCTTAAGAGATGTTATATTAAATAATTGGGGCAATTAACACATTTCTCAGGATAATACTTTTATTTTGACATCTTATGATCCAAGTTATATCTGAAATCTATTGTTGAAGAAGGACTACAGGGAGGTCTTCTTCACTCTTCATTTTCAAGGATATATTTTTTGGTATGTTTAATTATTTAGCGATTGAAACACCTAAGTTGTAGGCCTGTATCTCTGTAATAAGAAATTACATTACAAAGGAAAGAAATATGTACTGAGTTAAAAATATATTAAATGTGAATGGAAACTTATTTTCTTTCTGACTGGGGCTATTTTCTGTTGACAGCAAAATCACCTTTGTTTCGTATATTTTTTTGCCTCGTTTTCCCTTCTCTTAATACTCAGAGATTGATCAACACACAAGAAATGTAATTTTCTGTAATTTAATTTGAAATAATATACAAATAGATTTATGTTTAACTTGTAAATTAGACTCATAATATTGGCAGCAAAAATTAAGGAGGTGACTGATGGAAAGAAAAAAAACTTCTTCCTTTCCTTTTTTTGTCCTAGTTCCTTATTTTATCTGCCAACAATCATAATTCTTTCTTCAAAGAGAACACAGAGTTAGCCAAAGCCTGACTTTTCAGTTTTTCTTTTGCATTGAGCATATTCAGCAGTGCAACTCCAGAGCCTTGTTTGCTAGAATCCAATGACACGTGCCAATATTCCTTAAATTACATCTCCACTAGTCTAAGTAAAAGAGAAAACATTAAACAAAAAAGTCTTTTTCCTGACATTTTAAAACATAAATAACAAAATATTTACCTTTCCTTTTGCAAAACCCTTTGGGTTTTAGGACAGCGTTGCCCAAAGGCACAGGAACCATGGCACAGATGCAGGTGAACCTACTCTTATATGCCTGGAACTCAGACTTCTGGTCCTGAGCTCTGCACTGGAATGCAGAGTGGATCCACTTCTTGGTGGGCTTGACCAGAAATTCCCAGGTAATTGGGTGATGTATTCCACTGAAATACGGCAGGACTGAGATGTCTAAACTTCCATCAAAGGTCATGTTTCAAATTTTCTTCTTCCCCTTCGAGATGGGTTCTCACAGACATGGGTTTGGTCCTCATGGACACCTCCCACAGGCACAAAGCACCAAAGGGTTTTTAGGATTGGGGCAGTGGAATGTTTTCTCTAGGGCTGTGTGCTACATCACAGCCCTTTGTATTGCATAACTTTTGCTGTTGATTAAAATCAGCCTTATTCCCAATTCCCAAAGCTGTTGGGCTCTTAACTCTGGACATCACTTTTGACTCTGTGTTGTTAAATAAATTAAGACAAAAAGAAAGGTGAGGAGTGTCTGTAGTATTTACAAATGTGAATAAGTTGTTGTAACGATATTTTTCTCTCTACATGGCTTTTATTTGTTACATTTTATTAATTTCTGCTTTTTGAGTACCTGAATGCAGGCAATATTCAGTATTACAGATCCATAAGGTAGCCAAATAATCATTGGTTAAAATATGTGCACAAAATTCCTCCTCAGTCCAAATAATTTTTTCTCTTCAAACATTCTTCCCTTTCATTTGATATAGTAAATCTTCTATTCTGCTGCTTTTGGTCACAAGGAGTGTAAGAAGAAAATTAAATTGTGAGTTATGTTAGCTAAGAAATGTCTTTCTTTTCTGTTTTTCATACCAACACAAACCTGTGACTGCCAATTGGAGCATAAGGGGAATGGAAGTTGGAACTCTACTGGAAGTATGGAATGGCACATCCCAAAAACAGAAGTGCAACAGGTATGCCTGTCAACTGGCCATGGTCTTACACATTCCCTTACCTGAATGAAATGATCTGGCAATGTTACTTTTCAAGAGCTATTTACAGAAAAGCAGAGAAGGAAAAAAAAAAACAATACAAATGTATGGGATGAGCAGGAGGAAGTAAATGGAAATGCTGATTTTTACATTTTCTAGTTCTGACTCTTTTTGTACCCAAAAGTGGACAGCTTGCCAGGAAAATATGATTGCTAGCTCTAATCATTCAAATATTTGTGAGGAATGCTGATTATATAACCACCCTAAGAGTCTGAAAGAGCACATTTCTTTGAACTGTGCAGCTGAGATGGGCTGCTTAAACAATAATAGCAATTAATATAATTCGCTAAAAAAAAGGACATTCATGCACCAGTGTATTTTACATTAGCAAAGGAAAATTTGCAATATTCTACAATCACAGGACACTAAATAAACAGTAAACAACTGTATTCCAGTTTTTACAAGCTGGAAAGTCAAAGCAGAAAAATGTGAAGCTGGCCACACTTTGAAGGCAGTTCCAGGAAAAAAAAAAAATCAGGATCACTGTGTTATTTTTGTCTTGTGGTAACACTCAGAAGTTCTTTTTCTGAGGCAGCACCCCCATCAAGAATACATTAGAAATATGCATAACTTCACATGATGCACAGAATAAGTAAATAGTTCTGAGCCCACTTAAATAAACATCTTTGAAAATTTCAGTCTGAGGTCAGCTAGTGGTAGGAAGCTATTTTTCCTCTCACTCTTTCTTTATTTTATTCCCATCTAACAGGATACTCTAGCTTATGACATATGGTCCCTTAAATTAGGCACTCCAAACCTTGTTCGTTCATCTCAGTATGTGGAGCCAAGTTCTCTATTAATAGGAAAAGCCTTGCCCTGGAAAAATGTGTATGCACCAGTCTCTGCATCAGGGGAATTAAGGATATGCAACAACAGGGAAAAAAATTAATTTAATATGTATTACAGAAAGAACCACTCTAATGTAATACCGCCAAACAAAGTGGAGAAGTGCTGTTAAATCTTTGTCTTGGAGGTGTGGTGCATTTAGCAACCTGATGTCTGTGTTATCCAGCATAGAGTTTCTAGAGACATCTCCAAGTTGTAATGGACAACCTGTGCTCAGCTACCACAGCCCAGAATGGAATAAACTGAGACCGCCAGCTAAGACTGTGTAATTGCCATGGATATGAGCATTGAATGACCTCAGGTGCTATGTTTAAATTAAAAGATTTAGTCAAAACCAAAAAGAGCTGAATGCAAAAAGGACTTGTTGGTATGTCGTTTTTCTCTTCTAAAATAGAAATTTTTAAGGAATGCTACAATGAAAATGCTGCCACAAAAGGAGGCAGGAGCAGGCTGGAAGCAGCACTAGCACAGCCACCTGCTGCCCCTGCCTGGTGACAGGACAGGCTGGCACGGGCACCCTCCTGCCACACTGCAGGTGGCCCATGCAGGACTCGGGCTTACAGCAGCAGAGATGCCCGAGGGATGAGCTCAGGCTGCTGGGAGCATGGGGAACACTAATGATTCTGTGAAAGCACTAACCCTGCCCAGTTTTCATCTGCAGAGATCATTTGCCTAGCCCATTGCTCTGGCTGTCAAATGTAACACTCTTTTTATACCAGATATAAGCAGCTTGTCTTCACCTTCAAAGTCTGCACCTCATCCTAGCTATCATCTCTCATGGATCAAGAAATCACTTTTTTCACTGATTAGCCCATGGTGCCAACCTCCTTCATTGACTTCTTAAATTTTCAGTCATTCAGTTTGAAGATTTATCCCATGCCGTTCCTTATATTTGGAAAGTGCTCCTTCAGACATCTGTAAAGTTAGCTCCTTATCTTCCTTCTAATCCTGTCTGTGAGGTTCCCCTGCCGTTATGCCTTCAAAAGAAGTTTCAGAGTTTGGACTGAATTTTCCTAGTTATAATGAGCCGTTGCAAAAAAAAAAAAAAAAAAAAAAAAAAGATTTCTGGATCAGCTTCAAGTGGAGAACTCCCAAAGATTTGAAGGTTGGTATTTCCCACTCAGATGCTGCACTGTCAATTCTGCATGGTTACCAGTGCCTCATTTTTCAGAGGATGTTGCCTTGCTGTTGTTGGGCAGAAATATATTCCCATTTGAAAACATAGGATGAATACAAGAGTGATCTGTCTGGATTGTAGGAGTGACATGTCTGAAACAAAGGGATAATCAAGAGGGTGCTTTGACCATTTCCTTCAAATGGCAAGTGTTTAATTTACTATTTATATTTATTAAATGAAATGGTCTTCCTGCTGCTGGACACAGGCATAGGAAATTGTGCTGTACTTATGTGGAAAGACTGATGGGACATTTTTAGCTTTGGTGACCAGTTTGGGGGAAGTTGGGGGCAGAATATTGCCTCTGGCTTGTTCAAATTTTTGTTGTGGAAAGAATGAGTGGTCACAGGAAGCAGCATATTGCACTGGGTCACCATCTCAGCTGAGAAGATTTTGCTTTGAAGCAATTACATTTGCAGCCAGTGGCCTTGAATAGTTTGCATGATGTGTTTGTATTCCCATCTTCAGCAGCATTGATTCAGGACCAAATCATCTCTTTGCAGGAATTACCTACAAAGGAAACTGGAAACTCCACGGCATCTCTGTCATCCTTCCCTCCAGATGGTGCCCCCAAATCCCTTATGAAGGCAATTGTGCAAACCAGAAGTAAGTTATGTTGGTTTTAATTCATGCATCTCTAATTATGGTGGAGATTTTGTTTCAGGATGCTGGAAAGGTGCCTGCCTCCTCTTCTCCCTCACCTTTCCCTCCTGGCACTCAGCCCCAGCCACCAGAGCACTCTCATCGCTCCTGAAGAAGCAGGAGGCAACAGTTTCCCCAAAGTCACCAATTCAGTTTTCTTGAGCATCCTTTCTACAAGGTTTTCATCCCCCAATCCATCAGCATTTCCAACGACTGCAGGGCCAGCAGGCTCCTCCATTACTCTGCATGCAGACACCCAGAAACCCTGAGAGCCCTCCTGTAGTCACTATAGAGCAGTTGGGCTCACATCTCAGCCTGGCTAAAATCCTCTGAAAAGTACTGTGGTGTTCAAGTGATTAGACTCTCTTCCAGAGAAGCAGGGACTAGATCCAATTTGAAAATCCTTAACATATGGGATAACAATTTTTAAAACACCCTCTTAGACTGCCTTTCCGTAATTTTTCAGGAGTGGATCTGCTCTTTTAGAAAGTCAGGCACCAATGGGATGTAGATAGCAAGTCATAGTCTTGGTCAGATTTTTAGTCTGGAAACAACCACAGAGTTGTGCAGATTTCTCAGACACTGAAATCACTTCCAGACTGAGCTTTTTAAAATAAGTTTTAGCACAAAACTTTATTTTTTGTAGGCAAACTATAAACCTCTGAAAATAAGAGTTTATGTGGAAAGACTGGAGCTTTACTTATAGCACTGCTAATGTCTATGGCACTTGATGATTTGATGCTGAAGGCAATTAATCCCAAAGAAAACTTTCTTGGAAGAAGTTGAACTTTAGAGGTCAATGAGATCTCAGAGGAAGCTGGACTGAAAACTGAGAAAAGCTGATTTTGTCCATGTAAATCAATTGTTACTGTTTCCTGTCTGAGAAAAAATGTAATGCAAAGATTAGGGATTTATGAACAGGAAAAGGGAGAACCTCAAAAGGTCTTGTAAGAAGTGATTAATAACATTGGGTTTTTTTAGATAATGCTATTTTAAAACCATGTTCTAAAGCCATGCTGATGGTTTAAGCAAAGGATAAACTAAGTTCAGTCATGTGCCCTGGTTTAATGCTTGTGATCAGTGTAAAGTTGTGATACTGTAATTGCAAACACTGTTTTGTAAGAATTGACCCTCACCTTTCAGCAGAATTAGGATAATTAATAGACAATACACAAGAATTTTTAATAGCATGGCCTAGAAGATTTGAAGAAATTTTTGAATTGTATTTTGAAGCAAAAATATGTCTGGCAGATTTATTTTGAGGAGAGCAGCAAGAGCATGAGGCTGCATTGGGCAGAAATCTTCCAGTGTAGCGTGAGAAGCTCACTCCCAAGTTACTACCAGGGATAGCCAGAACCCCAAATGCCATTAAGTTCATGTGACTTAATTCCCTAGGAAGTCATCACATGATAGTTTCCCAAGTGGTCAAGAATCTGACACAGAGCTTGAATGGCTTCCTGTCATTGGAACTGAAGAATGCTTGAAAACAAAGCAATAAATCCTCTCCTTTGCTACACACAAGTGAAGAGAGAAACTCTTTTGGGAGGCTGAAAGCAAAATGTAGCAAGGAAGGCTATTTAGTGTGTTGACTAAAGGTTTTTGGGTAGGCTTCAGGATCCTTATCAATCTAGGTAACAGTATCCTACTTCTATCTTTTACCAACTTAAGAAATGTTAAGTTTTTTGGAGCAGTTACAACAGACAAATTTATCTGTCAGTTAAAATAATAGTGATTGAGGTATTTTGAAATTTGTCTGCTTCTATTGAATTCATGCAAGTAAATTACTAGCAATTGAAGCTATGTGTGTGGGTGGGCTTACAATCACTAATTAATCACAGCCAGCAATTAGTATGTCTCATTTAATGCATTTTCTTAATCTTGTATTGTTGTTCTGATTATTCCAGAAAAACCAAGAATTAAAAAAAAAATACAAAATGTTTCTATGTGGAAAAAAAACAAATCCCACTTAAATGGAAGCATGAATGAACTGGTATTTATGCAAGGTTGTAGAGAGGCACTATCCAGCCAGTCTCATGGGATATTCTACACAGCATTCCCCATGCCATGTGTTCCAAAGCTTGTCCCACACCAAGTGGTGCACAGGGCAGGGGAAACACAGCAGATCTATTCCTTCTCTCCTTCATGAAATATGGATAGGACAACAATCGAGCAAAGTGAACTGTGACTATTGAGTATGAGGAGGAAGATATTGTATCACCTCCAAAATATTAATCCTGAAAGTAAATACTGGTAAATATTTTGGAGATGTCTCAGTAACCCATGAAGAGAAGATAGATGATTCTGGTCCTATAGACATTTTCTCTGAGCTACTAAAAGTGCCACTTCTTTAAAGTGGTCAGTGGTACCACTTGTCTGAATGCCACCAGTACAAAGTCAAGCCTTGTTCCCATGTTACTGCTTTAAAAAAAAAAGAAACCAACAGCATTCAAGTATAGAAATGTTTATGTAACTCCAAAAGGAAAGTTAATTTAATGAGACTGTTACAGCTACAAATTTTATCAGGGACCACATATTATGCAGTTTCATTGTTCACAAAAGAATTATATCATTTGAACAATCAAATTACTCCTTTTAGTTACTTTAACTCAAATGTTTAGGATACAATTTTGTTATTTTAAATTTGGAAGTTTCAGACTTTTTCTTCAGTGAAAGAAAAGAGATTTCAGCATGTCAGCAGAACTCCCTCTGAATGAAAACATAGCTTCTAAACTGGTTCCCCTCTTGGACAAAATTCCTCCTCTCCTAATCCTGTGAATGGCACAGTGGAAGTAGAGTAACACGAAGCTTGGCAAACCATTATTTCCCCAGGAGGAGTCTGAGCCATTATGGACAGATACCTAGTTTTTACATTCCACTAAAGCCAATAAACAAAACTGTCAGGATGGCTCATCTTCTAGCAGTTTTACAAGCAAAGAAAAAATTTCAGTCATCCAAATCATTGGAGCAGGGCAGACTTTCCCCATGGTGCTGCAGCAGCAATGGCACTGCAAAGATCTGCCTTGCACCTTGAACTTCTTCAAGCATCTGTGACCAAACCTTCCCTTCAATAAAACAGGGATGATCTGTCTGACTCTTTTAAAAGAGCTATGGCATTGGGCCCTGGTGATGAACAGAGTATTCTGAGAAGTATGGATCTGCATTGCTGATCCTCTTTTAGTTTCTGAAAGCTGGAAGCTCAGTTAACCAGGTTGTAGTGATGTAGAGAAAGTACCATGCACATTGATGACCACAAAATGCTCTTATCCATCCTTGATGTATGTTTGACACATCAGTTTGGAACTGTGTTTTTAATAACTAGTAGTAGAGATACAGTAGAAGAGAGAATATCAAAATGCTTAATCATGTGTAGTAAATTTCAATAACTGTTTCTTTGTACACAGATTAGGACTAAAATAGTGTGCAAATAACATCTATCTCATCTAAGTACACCATTTGGTGCTAATTTGGGGTTAGATTTCTGTCACCACTACTTTTCCTAACATACCTGATACCTAACAAGATAAAATAATTAAACATTTGGAAGACTGTAAGCACCACAAAGAACAGTTATTTATAAGCAAGTGAGACTGGGGCAGTATTTTGTGGCATCTGTTGTACTTTTGATTCATGTAAAGGAAATAAAGGTATGTTCAAAAGGTATGTTGACTGCTATAAAGCTTTTCAAAGACCTCTTTTGTTCTGCTAACTCTGTTGTACATCCAGGGCTTAGTATTAATTTAGTGTTTGGATGCCATAGTGTGCTCAGTGTCTCAGACTGGCTTCTGTACTAATTCCTACCAAGCAACAATTTCTTTTCTTTTTATTTTTTTCCTATGCACAAAACTGTTCATTTTGTGCCATTCCTTCATATTTTAGTACATAACATCACTGAGAGTACATATCTTTCAGGAGTCTATGATGAAAATGCTCAGGCAACTCTGGGAAAAACAGAAAACAAAATCAGAAATAAGGACTTGAAAACACAGCTGGAGGTACCCAGAGATGAGTGTATCTGA
The DNA here is from genome assembly GCA_030060385.1 of Muscicapa striata striata. NCBI lineage: Eukaryota > Metazoa > Chordata > Aves > Passeriformes > Muscicapidae > Muscicapa > Muscicapa striata. The sequence goes on along the minus strand of JAREIS010000015.1, from coordinate 1,118,313 downwards.
GAGCCAGAGAAAAAAGGTGACATAAGCAAATGAAAAACAGTTTAAGCTGTTCCTCTGCAACAGTTTGACTTGTACTTTGTCATTTGCTATTATTTCTACAAAGAGCTTTAGAAAAAAATATTGGTGCATAATAAGCTTGTTGACAATAATCATATGACTGAAGTAGCATATAGAAAGTGCAGGAAACACCCAACCCTGTAAAGACAGATGTGACTTACTCATCCAAATTACTGTTTGACTAGTCATGTCATGAAGAGATGAAGATTTCTGAGACTACATTTCATCTTTTATTCATCAGGAATGTTTTGGGTCAGCTGATTTGTTTTTACTTAAACAGGAGAGACTTTCTGGAAAGAAAAAAATTTGAATTAAAATTTTAAAAATAAACTCTTTTTTTACAGAACAAATACAAGAGTTTCTGTCAGCAGCCTTCTCTACAGAAAGATAGACTTCTGTCTTATAGCTGTTAAATAAGAGGAAAAGTTATTATTAATCCCATCAGTTCTCAACACTAAAATAATGCCTAATACTCTTTTTCATTTATTTTTTTGAGGCAAAAGAAGCACCTTTTTGGCATTTTCTGTTTGCAATCAAATTCCCTGTGGTAGTCTTTATGGTGACCTTTGCACTAGAAAAGAAATGCTAAAAATCATTAAAACTGATATTGTCACATGAGAGAATACAATTGTTTAATAGGAACCCATTTGAAAATGTTTATTGGGATTTTTTTCTCCCCTCAGAGTAAAGCAATAGCATAATACCCAGCTGCATGATAATACTGGCAAGCGAGGCCATGAATTTCAACTGCAAACCCTAAACACTGAATGTGCTGTGCTTTTTAAATAAATCCCCTTTTGTACCAGATATGTAATACCCTTTTGTCCTGGAGCAGTTTGCATAATAATAGTTTTCTTTACTTATTCATTGTCATGTGATGGATCTGCAAAGTGAGCTACACAGCAGCAGCATAAAGACAATTTTCCATTTTTCTCTAATTTTTCAGAGATTTTCTTGTCTTTTAAATGAAAATACTTCTAACTATCTTCAGAAAAGATATCTAGTTATTAACATTTCAGACCTAACTGTTACTTTTCTTAATATCTACCGAACTATTTGTGCTTTTCTTTTTCATAAGAAACAGGAACATTACTTCCATTGCACTCACTCCTGAAGAGCCTCAAGCTTATTGGGGAAATTGGGCATATGATCAACTGGTGTAAATCAGCATAACTCTATTCAAAAATACCTCACTCAAGACTTTAACAGTAGAACTACTTGATCAGAGAAGTCAAGAAAAATTTATGTTACTAACTGTATAATTTCTATCAGAGTTGTGCATGTGTTGGATTGTGCCACTGAGATGAAAGGTAATACCTGACTGAAGAGCCATTCTAAAAAGCTAGATATCAAGGATTCATCTGGGACTAAGCATCAAATAAAATTGTAGGAATTTTCTGATGAGATCTTCTATGCAAATTTTTGTTAAGATTCCTCTTGGGCTCTTTGATGTGTTCTAGTCTGACTAGTAAATAAGGAGTACAAAGGAGATACAATTACATTGAAGTAGAGCTCAATCTTAGTCACAATGAAATCTAAGAGGAGGACTAAAGGCACGGGAAGTTCCTTAGCTAATGTACAATAAACTAGCCATTATTCTAACTGCTGCGATAAAAAGATTTTTCCTTTGAAATCAGCAGAATTATGCCAAGTGACACTAGTTGTGACTTTGGCCATAGAATTACACATAATTTTGAACCTCTGGCCTGTAACCACTGCAAAGGGACCCAGAGTAACAAAGGAAAGCAATGCTATTACTCATTATCTCAAATTCAGAGTGCAGAGAGGGTTCATAATCTTACTAGAAACCATTTAGAGGTTTGCAAATTGAAAAAGGTCAAAACCAACTGGGTTAGATTATTCCAGAGAAGTTCACAAGGTGGACTTATATAAGTCCATGTTATGTTATATAAACATATAACAATACATGGTCAGATCTGAGCATTGCAAAGAATACCCAGGTAGAAAATAAAGGCTCCAGAGCCCCAGTAAATCTTTTTATAGCCCCACATGTTAAAATAAGAGACTATTATACAAAGACATCCTTCAAAACTTAGATTAATAAATCAGCATATCCTTTATGAAGCAGCCATATATTACTGTTCTCTAAAATAGCTAAGATCTGTCTTTGCCAAACAGCACAACAAGAAATGTTCACAGTTCCAACTGGTAGAAATTAATACCAGAGACAGAAATCCTATCACTGAAGCCATGGAGGATGACACACTCCAGGTAAGACAGTATTATAATGATTTTATGTACTGTAAATCTTTTAATCCTGACTCCCACAATTGAGCCATGGGGTTCTGTCCTCTGAGAAATAAGAGTTGCTTTATATCAGTTGGATACCAGATACTCTTAATGCATTGCAGGCTGAACAACATGCCTTACACCCTGCCTTTGTGGCAGTGAAATATATTAGCTTAGATCATTCTCTTTGCCTAGGGAATCTGAAAAGAAGTATTTCAGGAGGAAAAAGTTCAGTGGAGCTTTCTGAAATACTCTACTAGAAAAAGGTAAAGCCTATCCTTTACTTATTATGTCATTATAAGGCACTCTGAAGTTTTTTGGGAGTAAGTTCTTGTGGCTCATAGTCATCATATACCTGTCCTTGGGATACAGCTTTTTATCCAATTTTCCAGTTCCACTCCATGCATTTCTGGGGTTCTGTGATTTTTTCTGCTTCCTAACAGATGTAAGCAAGAACCTTATGTGCTCACCACTTTCTTTTTTAATTTCTTAGAAGTGTTGAAGTTTTTGTTCACAGAACACTGAATGAGAATCAAATTTTTCTGTTAAAAAAATACCACAACTTTTCAAATATGTCATTTCTATGTGACTATTTTAAAGTGATGCAGATGGCAAAAAATTGGAGGAATCAGCCATGGGGCGTGTTTGATTTTCTGAAGCAACTGTTGCTTAGTTTGTGAGGTAATGAAGTCTCTACTAAAAGCAGTATGTTCACCTTTTTTCTATTAATACACCTCCTTCAGATGCCTTGGCAAATCCATCCAGGTATTACACGGTGTACAGCCTTTCTCTGATACAAGTAATTTTTATTATGTGAGAAGTATAAGTCCATTCCTAGCAAGTGTAATTCAGTTAGATCCTGACACTGTGCATTTGGACTTGGAAAAACAAACCTTCCCTAGTGCTAGCTGCAGTGGGTAGTGTTGCAAGGAAATGACAGACTAGGACAAATTTACTTCTATTCTCTTTCTGCAACAACTCAATAAGAATGAACTTTCAAATAAACTAAGCTTTTTCACTATTTTGTGGCATCTGTGCATGAAAATTCACCCCAAATCGTCTTCTGGTGATCCAGTCACTGAGAAAAACTCCCAAACAGCCAAGAGCTGAGTCTAAATGAATTTAAAAGCTTATACTATGTTTTTTTGGTTGCATGGGCTTTAAAACAAAAGGTTTATTCTCCCATGTTGGCAGGTCTTTATTGGCACCATTTGTTTACTTTTTATAGGAGTGAGAGCATGACTACTTTTATGCCAGCACATTTGATTGTGTATGACTGATTTTACACTTACAGAGATCTATTGTTGGCTATGAGGAAAAATAAAATTTCTGTAGAGTGTTTAGTTAACTCTCTGTTGAAGTTAAATAAGACATATCTTTGGAAATCTCTTAAAGGATTATTTCTAATGGCACCACTGGGACCCTGGCTTTGCTTATAAAAATATATGTGAATTTATAAAGGACAAAGATACAATTATCCCAGGATAGCTTCAGGAAAAACCATCATACCTCTTTCAGAGGAGGTGCACAGATATGGACAGCAGTGTATGTTACTGTTCCATGGGCAGACTGGCTTTTATTTTCAATGTGAGACATATTTTGCTACCACTTTTGATGGTCAAAATTAATTCCCTTTAAATCAAGATATTGTATTTCCTGAGTGGAATTAGTCCTTATTCATATGAAAACAAAGAATATTCTTAGCCAGGATTTTAATATTGCCAGTGATGAAAATCTGAATGCTTGAAGTCTCTAAGAATTCTTAAATCTTTGAGAGACAGACTCTCCAAGTCTGTCCCAGTTTAATTCAAGAAATTGCAAACTCAGTCTCATTGTAACAAAAGAAATTATATTCATGGGCCTTTTTTTCTTTTCTAGATAAAGGGTTCTGTCCTCTACATTCCCACTAAAGCTTTTCTGCAAAGTCCTTATAGAGCTGAATAAACCTTGTTAAAACTTAATTATATGTTGTATTTAAAACACATCTGGAAATTCCATTTCTCACGAGCTGGTGTTTAATTATTAATAGTTATTTCTGTTGACTCCGCCATGAGCTGCTTATGAAGATGGAGGGACTGTCAGATGGGCAGAACTGAAGTTTGAGCTGAAGAGGATCTTTAAAAATCCTCAGTTGTCCCAGCATCTTTGTGTATATAAATCTGGGCTCTGGTTGTCCTTGCTTACACCTGGTCTCAAGCATGAATTACTGTAACAGCACTTCCCCTGACAGTGAAGTGCTCCCTCAACAGATGTGTGCTTATTGTCTGGGTGCTGTTGCTCGGAAAAGCAGCTGGTCAGGGGCAGTGTGGCAGCCAGTTAATGCTTGATAAAGCTCTTATCAGAGCCTTGCACACTTTCAGGAATGCTCACAATTCAGCTGGATTTATCAATATGAAAAAAGCCCATCCTTTCTTCATTTCACTCACCTGTTGGAAGCTGCCCCACAGAGCTGGGTATTAAAGCTGAACTCATCAGTGTCACCCCCTGCTATTCCTGCCCATCACACAGTGGCCAAGGATGCAGCAAAGGAAATGCCATGTCAGGAGTGTCTCCCTCTGCAGCTGTTGTGGTGACGGGAGCAAGGCAGAGCGCTCTGAGCTGCTCTTCTCCAGCCCTGCACTGCTCCGAAGGCCTCTCAGCTGCTCCCTGCAGTGAACCATCTCACTCAGGCAGAAACAGAGGAGAAAAGGCCAGCAGAACTGAACTGGGGACAAACCTCTAGCATAATATCCAACTGCAATTTTCTCTTCCCAAGATTTCAGTAGGGGACCACATTCAGGGAGGAGGAGGATGGTTTTATTTAGCCACCAGATACTTTTGATTAATGCTATTTAAGAACATGAAATCAAACGCAATCCCTTATTTTTTATAAAAACTCCCATGTTGTTATTAAGCAAATTATGTAATTTCCTTCAATTCCTTATGCCACAAACAGCTCCCATCAGTCAAAAGTGAGTATTTTTTTATAGAAGTGAGTATAGTGAGTATTCTTTAATAGAAGACATTCTTTAACAAAAATGACATTCTTTTCTCTGTATTGCCAAGAAAGACGACCAAAGGAAAGCCTTTAATCTTGGAGAAAAATCTAAGAAAAGTGTTTGCTAGATGCATTAGTGGCTTGCTGATCTGTGATTTAGCATCACTGCTCCTTTTTGCAGCTGCTGTGTAAAATGCAGATGAGCTCTCAGGAAGGATTTGATTGATGGCCCTGGGCTGCCCTAGCAGCCCCTACACCCTTAAATGGAGTGATTACTGAGGCAACTCCCCTTAGCCAACACCTTGGCATACTCTATATACCTTGGCACTTTCTGACCTTTCTAATGTTTTTTCAAAGCCTTGGCCACTGGGCCAAAACACCCTGTTACTGCACCCCTGTGAGGTGGAAGGAGATATTGCTGCACTGGAGAGAGGAGCAATTACATGCTTTTAAAATTTGACTAGAATGATACTGGGATAAGCCATTTTGTAAGGATGTAAACAATGTGAAAAGGAGAAGGTGATGTGCTGGTTACCTTCAAAAAAGTGAAGCTTTCTGTATGCAAGAAGTTCTACAAAGGCATTCTGGTCAGCCTTCCAAAATAAACTCTTGAATAGATTTTAACAACTGCCAGTGCAAAATTTATAACTTCATAAACACTGGGTATATTTGCCCATGCAAAGTTTTGTATCCTCATGTCTTTGGTTTACTGAATCACCAGTCTGCTGCTAGTAGAATAATTATAGGCCTGATTTTTTTTTTTTTTTTTTTTTTTTTTTGGGGGTGGGGCAGGGAAAGGAGAGGAGGGTTGTTTGGTTTTTTTATCAAATATATCCGTCTCAGTTGTGAAAAGCTGGCTGGAACAGGCAAGAACTGTGGAATATTTGGGTTTTCTAATAGCTTCATCAAAGAGTACCACTATGGTATCAATTTTATCAGGGACAGTTTTATAACCTGGAAGACCCTTTGTCACCTTAGGAAGGTTCACAGGGTACAGCAGGGGCCAGGGCAGAGGAAATCAAGTAGAAAGTGCAGATGCACACAGTACACTCAGGGAGGCTATAGCAGCTGGGCATTGCATTCTGCTGATTTGCAAAGAAACCAGTTTATGTATCAGCTTAAAGATAACTTGGTCATCTGTCACAGGACATCTGCTTCCTGCAAAGTGACTGTTCTTTTTTTTTCACTTACAGTCCTGATCATTGAACCACTGTGGTTTAATTATGTAAAAACTGGGGTTGAAGATTCAAGATATTGCTCAGATTGTTCTGCAATAAACTCTTCTGATTGAGCAGTGTCAGCAGGAGGGAGCTCATGGATGCCAAACTAACCCCATCTCTGTAGCCAGTTGGGCCATCACATGAAAACAGGAGCCTTGCTTCTGGATCACTCAGACAGCTCTGTTGTCCAGGTGATTTTTTGGGTGTGTGACTGTTCTACTTGTCTTTGATTTCCTATTTATACTTCTTGCTAACTCTTCATGGCTTGCAGAAGGCATTAATGTCTTCTCTGCTCCTGCAGTCTCCACTCACATAAAAGCTTCACCACACTATGCCCTTTTGTACCTTAGTCATTCTTGCTTACTGCTCTACAAAGGGCATAGCTGATCCTGGGAAATCTTTTTCTCTGGCATGCTGATGTATTGTGCTTAATGTATTATCAACAATGACAGAGCTGCCTCAGGCAACTCCAGCAACACAGAAAGCATAAGGGGTTTTATACAACAGTTCTTTTGAAAACAAGTGTCTATCCCACACAGAAAACTTTCTCCCTTTGGTTTCCTGCAGGTTGAAGCAGCAGCTGATGCTACATGGAAAGACAAGCCAAGGAGACCTTGCTCAGGTAAATCAAACCTGAAAGTAGTGGTAACTATGCTGGAGTTTATTTGTGCTGTCTGTTCATGTAACACTGCAGAGGCTTCATGCAGCACGTACAGAAAGCAAGTCCAGAAGGGACCCGAAAAGGCAACCCTGCCCTCATTTCCAGGGCTGTGCTGTACGAGGCACTCCTGCTACTGCATTTGCATGAGAAAGCAAGAAAGCCTTGTTGAAAGGCTGCACGTGCTAATTAGTTTTGGAAAATAGAAGGAGGCATTTCAGAAAAACTTCACATTCCTTGCACACAGTGCAGGTCATATAGCATTTACATTTGGGCTCCTAGGGTTGCAAGATGTCTCAAGTCTGAGAGACAGGGATGCTGTCCCAAACACTTTTTTAAGTTGTTTTTCTTTTTAAAAAGTCCAGAGTGAGTTTTTCTTCCTGACAAACTGTTGACAGTTCTGTAATTCTGGACACTAAGAGTGCTAGCATAAATCCCATACATGTGTTTCTAAATTAAGAGTCCAAAATAACCTCATTCCCTGATCACAATGTAAAGAATTATTCAGGATTCGGAAAGAAACCAATCTTTCAGTGAGTTTCACTTAATTTAGAAGTTTGTAATGAATAGGAATTTTTAATCTGTTTGAAATTTCCTTTCAAACTGAGCTCTAGCTATAACTGATCCTTCTGACTAGCTGGGTATAGTTGGAGTGCCAACAGCTAGAAATGCAAGTGCACAGTGCTCTTCTGTCCTCACAAGAAACTTGAAATCTCTCTATTCTGAAACTCAGCCAGAAATGTTCTTGCATGCCTTCTCTCCTGACCTCAGCTGTCACAGTGGCCCCCAGCATCACACAGGAAAGCATCTTGGTTTTCCATCAGACTCCATTTTGATGTATCAGGGAGATGAAGAATATGTTTTTTGAAACATATGCAGTGCTGCATGTGTTTTGTCTGTGTTTCTACTACGCCATGTGTACACATCACCATCTAGGAAACTGGTACAGACATCTCTTGGAGCTAAGGGAAAGGGGGAGGTTTATGAATTACATCTTTTTCAGAAAGAGACAATGCAGAATGCTGTGCAAATTGCTCACAGGGCTGAGAGAGGTATTTGGTAGGCCACTGTTGCATGGCAGAAGCATTCCTCCCACATCCTGGACAAAGCTTATACTTAGAAAATTATACAGTGAAAATGGATCTGCAGTTGACCATTTAATCCTTTTTTTTTTTTTTTTTTTGCACATCCTTCCTTTACCTACTGCCATGGTGAACAGAGGCAAACTGTGGGTGAGCGCAGTGTTTAACAGAACAGAAAACATGCCCCGAGTCACGTAATTTCCCTTTACTTGTTTCATGGGTTGGGGCTGTCCCTCTTTTTCCTATTTCTTTTACCTCTGAGCTCAGAAGTCAGTATGAGCAGCAACAGGCCTTCACAAATGTGCTAAGGAGGAACCTCTTGGGTCAGCTTCTCAACATGCTTTATCTTTTGCTGACAAATTGGTGTCAGGGCCAAAACTTAATGAAGTCTTCAGAAAAAATTTTTCAGCAAATCTGGGGATCTCAAAGGTGTGGACCTGCAGTAAAACCAGAGTAACACAATTTATCTACTTTTCTTTTGAAAGGCTGAAAATTCAGCTTTGCAGGAAACTGTAAAATCACCTTTGTAGCTGCACCCACTTTATTATTTTTCAGCTTTCCTGACATTTCAAAAAAAGAGTCCAGGACACTAGCTTGGAGTAATTTGAAGTTTATCTCCCACTGACACCTTCAAGCTTGAAAGCTTCCTGGGCATCTCTGCTACACCCCTCAAGAAAATTACGTGAACAAAGCTAGTCCAAACACAGTATGTCTGTGATCCATTTCCCTCTGCACTGTGGAGCTGGATTCATTTCACCAGGTAGGTGCCACTCTTTTTCCAGAAGGACATTAGCAAAGGTTGCTCCCCTGTCTGTTGAAGAACCTCAGGAGACATGATGTCTTCCTGAAGCACTTCATTTCCAATGCTTATTGTGCTTATTTCCAATGCTGATGTTTCTGTCACCACAGAGGGCTCCCAGTCCTTGGGTCAGCTCATGTACCACAGAACTGTTTTGCTTCCCTCATTCAGATGTAGGCAGGACAAGCAAATGGGCAGAACCTTACTGGGCTGTTGAAATCAGGACAATAGCCGTAGAAATAGGGCTGTCTAAATAAGTTCATTTTCCTGAGCATTAGCAATTTGGAGGGAAAATATAAGCAATGTCTTGATTCTGGAAATATTAACATAAACTTGCCAATTTTGTTTTTTTCTACTGAAAATATGTGGGCAGAAACATTTTTTTTAATTCTAGGAGTCAAGGGATTTTTCTCCATATGAAAACAGATAAGGTTTTCAAAGGAATTGGTAGCACTCTCTTGGTAGAAAAACACCCACAGGCCCATTGGCCATCTCAGTCCACAGACCAGGAACCAAATGCAGAACTAAAATCAGTGATGTGCAGTCTGATAGAATTATCTATGTGTGTATATATAAGGAAACAGAAGTTCCATATGCTGCTGCTGCTGCTGAGCCAGGAGCTGGGGAACACTGCCCTTACAGCACCCCAGAAATCCAGGACCCCAAGTCCAGCCTTGTTACTGAAAAAGTGTTATTTGCCCAGATGTGAAGGGAGAGGGGCTTAATTCCTGCTCATGCCTCTTGTTTAACTTGGGTAAAGGCACAGTGGGTCTTTGTAAATCACCTTTACTAGATATATTTTCTGTCTTAAAATTTCATGTTGTAATGAAAAGTCAAGAAATCCAGATGTGCTGGTACAATGAGAGCATTTTAAAGGGGCAGATGTTCTGGTACACTCTCAGGTCAGGACATTTCTGTCTCTTTGGTACTGTTTCATTGTTTAATGTCAAGGAACTCGATTTTCTTAGCATCACTGGGTAATTTTTACAAAACAGGTAGTTGGTTACAAGTAAATACTAATGTGCAGCACCAATTCCTTTTTTCTGATTCCTGTTCTGGTTTTATACATAGGACCTATGTAATTAGATTTTTACATTAAACAGATTCCTTCCTTGAAACCTTACTTAGCTTTCAAATTTAAACTTGAAAAAACATAGAAGGAATGAAATTAAATGTTTCTTTTGGATAGCACACTGACAAACAAAAGGAAATCCCTTGCTGCAGGATATGGCAGTCACGGGTCACAAATGTTTAAGGAGGAGTTACTGCCATCCAGAGGAGAAAAGCCATAAGCTGTTGTATTTCATTATTTTTTAAGCATAGAAAAGTAAACCTAAATGGTTGATTCAGTTTATTTCATATTAAGGAATCAAATAATAGAGAAGTATTATAAATGTACCCAGAGGTATCTATGGGGTTTTTTGATGTAGATATTTATGAAACAAAAGTTCAGAGCAACACAGGGAAAGCACAGTGAAAAAACACATCCATAGATGAAAAAGCACCAGATCAGAGCCAAATTTATTTTCCTCTCTTCATTTGAGATATTAAAGCAAGAGGTTTCAGAAATACCTATGCTAGGTTTTGAGTTTTGTACACAATCCAGAAAGCAGAAAGGAGGCGTGTATGCTGTACCCCAGAGCGCTGCGGACACACAGAGGTGCCGAAGGGAAGGGAAGGGAAGGGAAGGGAAGGGAAGGGAAGGGAAGGGAAGGGAAGGGAAGGGAAGGGAAGGGAAGGGAAGGGAAGGGAAGGGAAGGAAGGAAGGGAAGGGAAGGGAAGGGAAGGGAAGGGAAGGGAAGGGAAGGGAAGGGAAGGGAAGGGAAGGGAAGGGAAGGGCTCCTCCCCGCAGGGCACAGCAGCAGACTGCTGTCAGGGGACTGGAGATGCTGGGGCTGAGGCCCCTCCCTCTTCAACCCCCTTTCCCCCCAAACCCGACAAAAACAGTAGGAAACAAAGTCATTTGGGGAAATAAAAAAGGGAGAATGGGAAATTCAGCATGTCCCTGAAAGTGAACAAAAATAAAAGTTCTGAAGGAACTTTATTTTTCTGAAGGAGAAAAGAAATTGAAGGGAAAAAATATATTTGATTTTAGCGTCTTTTTTGGAAAACCCATGGCTAATCACGAACTGTAGAAAATCCAAGAATGGCAGTTCATTTTGTGCAAAAATCAATAATGAGAATCTTCAAGGACAGGTCTTTTGAATATCTTATAGAAATTGTAGCTCAGGATCCTTCTACATGTTATTACCTCAACACCTTTTTGTTCATCGGGAATTAAGGTCCAGGTGCTGTGTCTCTTCTTTGGCCCACGCCGGATGAGGGAAGCGGACGCGGCCATTCCCCGCTCCCGGCTCTTCCCGGCTCTTCCCGCTTTTCCCGGCGCTTCCCGGTTCTTCCCCCGCTTCCTGAGGGGGCGCAGCGGGCCCGCAGCGCCCCCTGCCGGCCGCGCCGGCCGCACCGCTCCCCCCCTCCCCGGGACGGGGCGCTTCACAAGAGAAAATTCCCGCATCGGAGGCTACTTCTCTTGAATTTTAGGCCACTTATTAAAACCCCTACTTAGCTTTCCCAGTCTGATTTTTCCAAGGCTAGCAGACATCTACCCCAGGGAGCAGAGCAGAGCCCAAATCCTGTGTGAATGCAACCATCTATCATCAGCGGCATCTTCATGCTTCGTATGCAAACGCAGTGCCCAACCCCGTTAAACAAATTTAATTCTTTCCTCAAGGGGCTCTGCTTAATGGAGAGATTTCCAGAAGACCCCAAGCCTAAGACCCGTGATATGCTTGTCCTACCCCAGATTTATTTGTTGAGGTAGGAGGGAGGTCAAAAGCACTGAGCCTTCCATTTCAGTAAGTTATGTGCCCGATGACCTGATGTAGGAAGAACTATTGATCTCTGCTTATAACTCGTGTTAAGAGTCCTGTACATATCGACAGTCCTGAAACACCCCACATTTAAATACTAGGAGTGCCAAAGACAGCCAAGCAAATATTTTAGCTTGCTGTCTGCAGACTTTCCTTCTCAGAAAATATTACTGCTTTGATTGTTTCCAATGACATATAAGAAAGCTGAAGTTTTACTAGTTTACAGCCATTCAAAATAATAAAACATTCCAAGATAATGGTTTAGGATTTTAAAACATATTATGTTACCTTCTCATCCTATATAATGCTAAAACTTGCATTTGGAGGGAAGCCTCTCCATTACTAAACAGTTTGTTGTCAATAACATTCATAGTCCATTGAAAGTCCACCAGAATACTCTATTGATTTCACTCAACTACTCAGCCCACAGAAATTTAATGAAGTTGGTAGTGAGACAGGACAAGCCCCATGGTTTTTGCCACTGTACCAGTTACCTTCAGTATAACATTGTGTCATCTCCAGCTCCATCACAAGATGATTTATTTCAATAGCATGAGGAGCAATTGCTCTTAGAGGCGACAGATAACCCTAGAACAGCAGCATCCAAGAAAAGCAGAGCACAAATCACTAACTATTGTTTCCAGTTAGAAAAGAAAAAAAAAATAAGCATCAAGAAGAGCCACATTTTACAGAGCTAAAATGGTCTATTTCATGTGGTCTATTTTTTAAACATTATGATCTAAATAAAACAGAATTTAGAAATCTGTTTTAAAAGCTGCGAGAAGCACTGCTGAGATGTAAGGAGGTGTATGGGCCAGTACCCAAAATATTGGATATCATTTTCCACCACATTCATCAAAACAAATCCATGTAAACTTCGAACAAGTTTGGCAAGAGCCATAGCAGTGTCATAGTGGTGTCAAGGAGGACATACAGAGAAGCAGAAGTTCTTTATCTCTCCCACCTTCATCAGCTGCAGTATCTCAGTATCAGTGAAAGCTGGAGAGGAATCAGTGACAAGTTGCCAAAAGATAAGAAAGACACAGACTGCTGAGGAGAACTTTGAGAAGTATCTCCTGTGAAGGATCTCTACCAGAGCTTAGATTCCTCTTTGTCAATGCAGAGGCTAAAGTTTGGAGTGGTGTCAACTCTATTTTTAGGATACTAAGTTCTCCCTGGGAATTTATGAGACTCTGTTTGGATTTAAATTATCTCTTCAGGAAGTGTGGGCTATAGATCAGTCATTTTAAGCCAGCTGACCTCAGTCACCTTCAGTGTCAGGTAAACTCAAAGTGGAAGGATCTCTAGGGTCAGGGGTTTCTGAAGGATGTGTATGTATGTGTGAATATTCAAATAAGAGAAACATGATGTAAAGTGAGGGCATTCCCTTGCTGCAGACACAAAACACTAAACTAATGAAAGAGCCATTGACATTTCATTCCGGAACGGTTAGTGCTTCCCAAATGGTCCAGAATTAAGTGGAATCAAATTCAGTAGTGAATCCCACTCTATATGATGATAAAAGGCATTGTTACCTTTTGAGTGAAAAAGGAGCTAAGCAGTATTTCAGGCATTTGGGTTACTTATAGCAAACTTAAACAATTGCCTGAAAAGGTGCTGCCTTTTGTACAGCTCATTATAATCTACCTGTAGAGCTTCATAACTTTCATGTCTGTTTTACATGCAAGAACTTCCATGTCAAGCTGAAGTGCTTGCCTCAGACATTCAGGGTGGTTTCATTAAATTCACAACAGCAGTCAAGGGTGAAAATTCTGCTTGTCAAGCTCAGCCTGCTCATCAATCCACCTGCAGCTCTCCTGTGTGTCTGCTGGGCAAGGAAGTGTTCCAGTGTTTCCAGTGGCTTTGAAGGCTATTGTGAGGCAGCAAAGTGCCAGGAATGTTAGAGATATTGTGGAAGGCAGTAAACCACACAGTGCATCTCTGGAGTGAGTTTTCTGAGTAGTTTATGATTTTAAAACTCAAAGCTCCTTCCACATTGCAATTTAAGCATTTGTAGCTATTCTGAACAAGGGAAAAATTAGGAGATGCTGGATTCTGTTACAGGAGAGTTCTTTGATGCCCTTTTCAAACACTATCCAGATACTCCATCTGAAGCTTTCATTTAGAGTAAATGCTACCAAGGATCAGCTATTTGAAAGAAATTAGAAGGATGGAACATTTTCTTGCCTGTTAGACATCTGAGAAATCCCGAAGTGGATGATGCCAAACTATCTGTCATATGTGTACTTCCTGTAGCCTTACTCTCCTGAATGAAATGTGGTTACCAAAAAGGATATTTGCAATTGAGAAGGAGAGATCAACTAGATTTGGCTTTCCTAAATATGGCTTGTCTCTTAAAAGTGTTTTACAGTTTCTATTACAAATATGAAAGAAAGGTTTTCTCGTTAACAATTGTCAGGTTACATTTTCAGCACAGAAAAACCAAGGATATTGGGGTAAGTTTCAAGCCACCATTTCAGAGTTTTAGGCAAGCACTTTCATTAACTGATTGGAATGACGCACAGGCACCCAGTATACTTATGTGACCATTTACATACCTGCTTCTATTTAATCAATCCCTGAAGTAAAAATAATTAAATAATTAAATAATCAAAGTACATTTACATAGCCAAACACAAAATATGTTTTAGAAGCTATTATAAATAGTAAATACATAATTTCAATATTTTAAAAAATAAGGCAAAAATTGCATTTCTTTAAAATTTAATAACAGTAAGGAAAACCTCTCTGATTTCTTTAGGTCAGTTTTCAAATCATAGATAATTTAGGCTGAAAGAAACTTCTGTAGGTCATCCAATCCCCTTCTCAGCCCAGGTCTCATTACTTCACGTTACTTGTGCTATGTCCAGTCCAGCTGAACACTCCAAAGATAAAGATTCTGCAAGTTCTGCTGAGAGCTGATTGCTGCAATGCATTGGTAAGAAAGCAATTCACATGCAAAACTTCCTGCATTTTTCTGAGCACAATAGGAGATATTGCACTTTCTATCAGAGGATGTTCTCACTAAACTTTCTGGGTTGCATATAATACCTTTCAGGAATCAGATAAAAGCACTTTGTATCCTTGGGATCTAACAGGTGTCAGGAGGTGCCTCTTCCATTTAGGCTTGCAGGAGCCACTCTGGAAGGGATTACTTAAGTACTTCAGGATTCAAAAGTTAACACAGGAAGTAAAATCTTCCCGTTACTTTGTGATTTACAGCTGTTTTGTTTCCTTGTTTACAAAATTAGTTGGGTTTTTTTAATCAGTTAAATCTCTTGTAGTCTTATTGGGGAGGTGATAAAAATCTGAGAATCATCACAATCGCCAGTATTTTAAAATGGTCCCTTAAAAATTGTGCAGTGATTTGACTCATATCTTTTAACAAATTCTGGAAGCTCTAAGATCCCTGCTAGAACCACTGGTAACCCTACCCAGTGTCAAATCCCCTGTGAGTTCACAGCCCCAGTGCAGACCTCTGCAGAACTGGGGAGCAGAGCTTTTGCCTCATCCCTCCTGGCCTGTCCTACCTCCTTCAGCTTCCATCCCTCTTCTGTGCAGATCTCAGGCCAGGAGAGCCAAGGAAGCACCTGTGGGTATTTTTGTGGCAAAGTGCTGCTTTCAGAAACATGCATCAGAGTTGATCCCTTCTCTTTTGGTCTCAGTTACTTGCAGAAGAGAGGTCTGGATCCAGACAAGTGCTGGGAGCCTCTTCTCTTCTTCCACCCTCGTGCGGTACCAGAGCTACACTAGGTCAGATCTTCTGCCAGAAGTGAACATGGGGCATTTTGTTTAAGCTGGGAAACTGATAGTGTTGAATCCATCTATTTTAATAAACCAGCTGGCTGTCCTCTTGCCACTTCTGATGTAAATCTGTATGGTATTGTGAAATTTCATTTGTTTTAGCTTGCAATATTTACCAAAGCAAACCAAAAGGGTTCTTTCTAACTTCTATAGCATTTTTTCTACTGAGCTATTTGTTGGAAAGATATGTTCAATATAATTAAATGTGGCTTGCTTAAACCTTTGCAGTTGGTAGCTTAATATATGTTTTGTTGTGCTTTGAGTACAAAGGTTGTATTATGCTTTTGTTGGCATCCTTGCTGGTTAGAATGCCAACTGCATAATTTTGTTCTCTGCTATATGTCAGAATTCAAGTGCCGAGGGCTCAACAGGTGGTGCTGGGATAAAGTTCTGGCAAATCAAATAGGTAATGTGGTTATTTCTTTTGTCAAATTATAATTGAAAACAGAGACAAGTAAAATGAAACTCACGTTTTCCTAGTGCAAAAGAGAGACTAGAATTAAACTCAAATCAGTTTCCATGACAAATACACATTACTACTGGAGCTTGGTCTGTAAATAAACATGCAACACCTTAGTTTTGATGTAGAATGATTTGTTCTCTGTAAATTTAAACCTTAAACATCAGTGTTTAAACAATAACAGAAGGCCAGAGTTCTCCATGAATCTTCTGTCTTTCTTGTACATACTTAGGAGAAAATGTGCCAAAAGCTTCAGAAAAAACTTTGAAAATATTTAAATTTGAAAAGTCAGAGAATTTGAGACAATATATGATACATAACTCAAATGTTTAACATCAAGAGTTTCCTGCCATATTGTTTTCTAATCATTGCTATATCCATGCTTTCAGAAGAAAATGATAAAGACACTGGAAATTCTAGTGAATGTACTGAATGAGGTGCTGCTCATTTTATGCTTGACTTGGATAATGTTTATTAATCCTAAAATCATAAAAATGGCATAAAACCTTCTATAACAAAAATGGAATAAATCATATATGGATAGCTTGGTTTTCCAAAATTG
This sequence comes from Muscicapa striata striata, assembly GCA_030060385.1. NCBI lineage: Eukaryota > Metazoa > Chordata > Aves > Passeriformes > Muscicapidae > Muscicapa > Muscicapa striata. The sequence goes on along the minus strand of JAREIS010000015.1, from coordinate 1,101,577 downwards.
CACATAAAAAGGCCCATGCACTTCCAGGAGTACCCACTTTGCTATTGTGGCTGATCTTTTTTACACCAAGTTGTTTTTATTTTCCTCTGAGGACCTATCCAAATCTAAGTAATCTTATGTACTCTTCCGATGATCATCATGGTTTTATTTAGTTTTCCATTCCTCCTCATTTAAAGGCATTTCTCCTAAACTATTAATTTCTCAACTCTAAAGTTTTATTTTGTCAGCTCTGAACCCATCATTCACTGGAGCAGCATCTTGCAGTGGCATCCAGTTCCTTAGGCTGTCACAAGCATCTTTATTTCCCTTTCAAGCTCTTACTTAACTCAAGGTCTGCTTTTGTGTGGGAGCAGATGGTGCATCCTCTTCTTCCAGTAAGTCATTCCGTAGGCGATCAGGAACTAAGCAGCATGGAAAAGGGGTATCATCAATCCAGAAACTGGTATTTTCACCTTTTGCATACCATGGTGACTTGGTTTAGTCCTAGCAGAATGCACACGTTTCTCTGCCAGGCTGTGGCTGTGCTGCTGAGTGCCAGGGCTGTGGTCAGGGGATGGGACACACCTCACAGAGCATGGCCCGAAAAACTCCTGAATATGGCATCAGATAACTGCTGCATGTGACAGATCACAAGGTAAGAATCTGACAAATGTACACATGGTGCTGTGAGGAATTCCCAGGTGGTTAAGGAGGAGTTACATGAGAAACAGCTGAATTACAGAGAAAGGTGGTGCTCTGTGCTGGGGTTGTTTTGGGATTTGGGATAGTGCAAGGCCAACAGTACTGGGTAACCATATAAGCTTACCACACAAGGCTGAGATCACCTTGAAATGGTATCAACAATACCAAAATTCAAATCTAACATCTACAGAGGCTAAAAATGGAAAAAAGGATTCATAGAGATGGATTCATAGAGAGATAATAAATCTATGAATCTTTTATCTGGTACCTTTTGGCTAGTCATCAGTTTAATTTATTCACACTTTTCAGTGTGAAGATAACTGGGAACAAGAAGATATTTACTGAGAATAAAGATCCACATTGAACACAGACCTCTTCACAATCCCACACTTGGCCTGACCCTGTTCCAGCTTGGTTAACCCAGGAAAGCTGCACCCACTTGCTTCAGGAGTTAATCTGTAGCTTTGCTGCAAAGGACTGGATCAGAAGGTACAAATTATATTACAGCCAAAGTATTATTAAATTCTCTACCCCTTTAAAAATCCTTTTCCTGCATTTCTAGACTGACCTGAGATCTGCCATAAGGACAGATCCCCAGTCTCTATGGGATTTCTCATAAATGCTCAATAGATAAGAAAAAGTGTTCTGGCTTTACTCTTTTTTCTTTTAAATAACCATCTTGAATATTTATCTTATAGATCAGGTATCTTTTTAGAAAAGAAACAGCTGAGAAGAAGACCATGTGCCCTTTTCATTGACAAAATACTGGTGCCTTGTCTGGAAGGACTTGATATTTTGAGGGCTCAGAGCTGATGTAGTCAAACACAAGTAGCATGTAGTCCAGTTTTTATCTAGGGGAACCAAGACTGCTGTTCCCACACTTCTTTTGTGTGAAATTAAATCAGCCACATTGAAATTGGCAAAAATTTAAAAACGTGATAAAAATTCTATTAAGAAGGGAAGAGAGAGGCTCAGAAGCATTTTGAATCAATGAATACTTTGCAGAAATAAGTAGGGTATGCATGAACACTTCTGGTGACCTCTGTAGGAGCCATCTATGTGCTCACCAGGCAATCTGTCCCCATGGGAATGGGTGAGGGGTTCAGGCACAGTGCTGACACCTTCCCCCATAGCTGCCACAGCCACTGCACTTTGGCTCTAGCATTTGTGTCATTGAGTTCAGTGCTGAGCCACAAGAAGGGAAAGAGAACGAAACGTGTTCTTAGGTGCCTCTGCCATGGGCTGTGTATAGCTCGGGTCACTGACTGCTCAGAGAAAAGGCTTCTCAGCATTTCAGCACAACTTTTTAGTCAATGGATTTTAAAAAAAACAAACAAAAAAACCAAAAAAACCCAAAAAAACACTACCTTGTTTTTGTTTTGTTTTGTTTTGTTTTGTTTTTTTAAGCAGGGGTTGAGAAAGGTAGACTAAAATAGTAAAATCCTGCATTTCCTGGGAGATCCTTAGTTTTCTCCAAGGATAATATAGCGGTTTCCACCAGCTCTGCCACAGCTCAAATGAAGCAGAAGGAACAAATGTCTTTTAGTGTGTGGTGCTTGTACTCAGATGAGCTTTCAAGGGAGGCCAGAAGAAGGAGCAAGGGATTGGATGTACCTTCATTTCCTGAAGTGAGCAGGTAAACCTGTGGGTTTTCCCATTCCCTGCCCCTCATCCACCTGCCAGTCCAGACAGGTCTACCCATGGAAGTGCTACTGATGGCAGCATAAACTGTGTGTTAGAAAGCACAGTCAGAATTTGCCCCAGAGGAAATTAAGCCATGAATTGGCTTTAAAAATATACCTCCCATCTAATAAAAATAATGCTAATATCTTCAGAAGTATTACTGTTATCCTGGGACTGAGAAAAAAAATTGAATAGGTAGGAAATTCATTTCCTTACATGCTGGAAAGCCTAGAGGTTAATGCACACAACGAGATGGCCACAGACCTGGGGCCATTTCTTCTTTAGACAGTGTTCTGCATTGCACCAGGCAAGTCACCATGGTTCTTTTTCAATAATTTCATCCATAAAATGAGAATGAACCTACATGACTCCCATTCCAGTGAGGTAGAGCTTATCTGACTTGGTTGTGAAATGAGACTGCTTAGTTAGAAAAAAAGCTCCTGAAATTCAAATTACTTATATTATTCCATGCTGTTTCATTACAGAAAAATGGCAGATTTTTCTGTGGTACTTGGGAACAGCATTTTTTTCTGGTTTTTCTTTTACTTCATTACAAATTTAAATAGCAGCTACCTTTTGCCCTTTCACATACAGCATTTGATTGTTATGTAATATCTGTTTTATATTGATCTCTTAGAAAGAGCCTATATTATGTTCATTTTTTTATATATATTTTTTCTGTGTAGTTGTTTGCTGCTGTTTTCTGTGAGAGCACATAATGAAACAAATATTTGGAGAAATATGAGGGCAGGGGCACAGTATGTATATGTGTGTGTGAAAAGTGTTTGAATCTGCAACCAGATTTCAAATTTTTCTTGAGTTTGCATACAAAAAAATGTAACCATTTAGACTGAAAATAACATCTCTCTGTGTTATAAAAAAATAGGAGGGTAAAAACAAATCCTCCAGAACAGGAGTATGGTAGGCATTATTTCTCCTCTCTCCCAGCACTCTTTTAGAGCCCAGGAATAAATACTTAGAGTAGTATTTTCCTCTCAGTTCAATGTAGCAGATTTTAGCTACTCAAATCCTTTTGCATTAGTTGAGTTAAGCTGCTCAGGCTTTGTCCATGGATGCTGTCCTGGCCTGCCAGGTAGGTGAACCTCGCAGGGCTCTGGCTGCCTGGAGCATCATTCCCAGGCTAAAGCAACTTGCTGTGCCTCTCCAAGCTGTGGCACATTTAACATTTCCTTTTCCCTTCCAGGGCAGGACAGCTTCTGGAATCACAGCCCTAGCAGGGGCTGATGAGTGCAGCCAGCCCAGGCCAGCAGTGCTCCACTGCCAGTGCTGGGAGGGCTCTCAGCACATGTGCCCCTGGTACCCAGGTCCAGAGATTAGCAGGGGAGGATGCTGGGAACCACTCTGGGCATGGAACTGTCTGTGTGCAATCTGCCAGCCCAGCCCTGCACAGAGATTCCCCTTTTCTTCTTCTTGTTCTTGGATACATGCATGGGGCATGATGCTTTTTGAATACCTCTTCACTTGTCCCTCTGAAGCATCCTCTCTCTTATCCTTTCAATTATTTCATCTTTGTTTCTTTTTGCTACAAGTAGTCTAAGACAGAGGACTTGATCCTTGTCTTATCATTATGCAATCTAAAATGGCAATGCCTACCCTGAAGTGTCTGGTTTCCAGTGACAGGCATTGCCTTGTACCACATGCCTAAATTTCAAAATGTTGCAAGAGAAGGGCTTGATACCTTACTGAAATCTATTTCAGCCTTTTTAATGCTTTTATTATGATTAATGGATGAAACAAACCCATTTGTAGTGCATTTATTATCACAAACAATATTGGAAGTAATTTGACCCCTACAGTACTTTCTTTTTTTAATAATACTATACAGTGGCAAGAAGGCTATGAAATCCTGTGCAGAGATCTTTATCTTAGTTGAACTGGTTGAAATATAGACAATGGAAATTCTCTGGGTTGACACTGGTATAATAGGAAGCAGCATATGACCTGCTTTTCTGAGCAATGTGCTGTCACCACAAACTACATCCCCATACATACCCAACATATAAAAAGTTTATTTGTCAGCCTGTTCCTGTGAGCTCTTTATTTATGGCTACTTTATCATCTGAAATAAGCCATGTTTTTCATGATTAGAAACATAACACTCTGGCAGAATCTGAAGTTGTACAGGAGAATGTGAATACTTTTATTATGAAGTCATTTTGCTGTAAGCACTAGAGAAATCAGATTATGCCACACTGTGTTACTCAACTAGCAGGTCAAGTGTGATATAAAAGCATGGAGTTCAGAAAACCTCTCCTGGCACAGTGTAGTTCACCAAAGGACTAAATTCCTGTTTCTCCCAGGACTTGAAAAGCTGGGAATTCAGGGTAATGTTTTTGTCTGCAGCCTCTTCAGCTGGAGACTGTGCGCTTGTGCACAGCCCTTCCCTGGCCATGGGCTGTCCCTTGGAGGGTTCTCTCACAGCTGCCAGAGGAGAGGATAGCATTGTGTGCCATTTACTTCAGTGTGTACCAACCATTTAGCTCTGCAGAGATGGTCTAAGAGCTCCCCCAAGGAGTGAGAGCTGAGGTAAGAGGCACTGACTGACATATCTGAATGACAGTACCTCTTACTGGTCACACACATTCAGCAGAGCTAATCTGTCAACTTTGTAAGTGTAAGGAAAAAATTTTGTCCTGACATTGTCATTCTCAAATTAAAAAAAAAAAAAAAAAAAAAAAAAAAAAAAGGCAAAGTTAAGTAAAAAAAAGCACAGCTAGCACAATCCAGTGGAGTCTGCCTAAAACACAGTAAAGTCCAGTTTAAATGTATAGCATTAAATAGTCTCCTAAAATATCAAAAGTAGTTATATGTCTAAAGGGCAGAGAACATGGTTACCAGGGAAAAAGAGCCATTCTTCAGAGAATAAGTCCTGTTCTATGGAGAAAAGTAGGTCAGAGACTTGACTTGGAGAAGAAATCACTGCAAATAGGCCCGTAACATTTTGAAGAGTGACTTGCTAAACACACAAACCTAAAGACTGGTGAAGCTATAGTGCCAACACATGATAGAGGTGCAAAAGGAGAAGTTCTGGAAGAGAAGGACATTGCAGGAAACCTGAATATGTTATTTGCATCAATAATCAGTAAGGGAAGGCAGTGAGGTTCGTATAGGAGACCAAAAGTGTCTCCAGGACTGCATCAGATCAAAGTGTCAAAAAAATATTACACTTGGAACAGAGGAGATTCCCTCAAATATGAAATGCCCAGTAACAGTTCAGTGTAATCAATTGTTTGCACTGACCTCAATACTACAGGCAAGGAAAATGAAGATGAAAATATGTGAGAAAGGCTCAGAGGTGACCCTGTGACCTAGGTAGGGACCAGTAAACCAGAAGTGCTGCAGCAAACAAACTGGTAGAAGTTATAAAAAGAATTAATGTGGGGGAAAATATATCCCTCAGAGAGGGGTTGACCTGACTGTTGTAGAAGAAGCCATTCCCCCAAAGCTGCTAGAGCCCCATGGAGGGATCAGCATATTCCATTTTTAGGAGGAAACCCCAGCAGCCCAGTTCAGTGTGCACCCTCCAAGGCACAACTGTGTCCTGCCTGCCTTATTGAGTGACCCAGCTGTGTTAGAGCCATAAAAATCTACCACATCTATAACTAATATTACAGAGCTTTGCTTGTCTTGCCGGATGGTACAGAATTCTCTGTACTTCTGATTTCTTTTGAAAGCTGCAAGCCAAACCTCATATGTATCAATTAGATTGTGAAAATGTACTGCCGGAGTTGCCTATGGATTCTAACTTAATGAAAAATTGCTTGCATGCTGTAGAGAGACATAACAGAATGTTATTGCCATTGTTCATCCTCTGGAATTTGGTCTGAGAGTCTGAGCTTGTTAATCAGCCGTTCATCCTGCTTGTACTTGCGAGCGCTCAGCGCCAAGAGTGAATTTCCTCTCTTTGCTTTTGCACTGGAAGCTTTGCCAAAGGTCTTTTGTTCACTGTGTCAGTCAGCTGTGCTCTTGCCTTAATTGTGCCAGTAACTCATGTCTGGAGATTATTCATTCTGCTCTGGTGCAACGAGCAGCGTGTCAGCCTGGAGCTGGTAGAGACACTGGGTCTTGTGTGCACCCAGTTCAGGTCTGGGGACACCAAATGTGATTCTGGACCTTTTCTCAAGTGCCCTCTGCCCTGAACAAGGGGATTTTGAAGGTGTGCTAGGACTGTAAAAATGCTAATTTGTGAATACAAAGTACAAGGTATACAACAACACATGTTGTCTGAATGCTCATGTTGTGCAAGATTTTATCTCATGAGATTTGTTCAAAGAGGTTTGTTTGAGATAATTACCAAGAAACTATAAAATTACCATCAGGGAAATTATTTTGAATAGTATCTACTACAAAACAGTAGCTATGGCAAAACTGATGCAACTTCTAACATGAGTATTTTTTTCTTGGTGTGTCTGGGAGTGTTGGATTATAGTTGTACATAACTTTGCAAAACCATTTCATATCATGGGCTAATTCTTTTAAAGAAAAAATTAGCTGAAAGTTATCAGATACTCTTGGCCAGATTGACTATCTTGTTTTACTCCCTTTCTCAGAAAAATAATAGAAAAAAGCATGAAAGAAAACTCAGCAAAATTCCCAGAATTTAAAAGAAAAAAAACTAAACCATAAAATCACAGAATGGTCTGGGTTGGAAAGTACCCCAAAGGGACATCTTCAATTGAATCAGGCTTCTCAGAGTCCAGTCCATCCTGGCCTTGAATGGATCCAGATCTCCAGGTATGTATTTGAAATACTGCTCACCCTTCTCACATTTGCCCAGCTCAATGCAAAGTCGTGCAAATGAAAAAGATGGAGATCCCAAAAAAAAAAATAGACATAGACAGTGCCTTCATCTCCTAAAGGATTTTGATATCCTGTCTCAACAAAGGTTTAAAGCAAAAATAAGGTTGTTTTCATTAGCTGTTGAAAGTTTGGATAAAAACATTGTGGTACTTCATTTTTCTCAGGGTTTATTCCCCTTTCCTTTGTTTTTTCCTGTGTTGTTTTTTTTTTTTTTTTCCCCCAAAAGCTACTTTTGAAATAGTCTTTTGTTGGTATACACCTTGTCCCAACTTTTATCCTTGATAAAAACTGCAATAACTAAGGGGCAAACCTTACAAAATAGCTCATGAGTAAATGGAATTTAATGGGGTCAATTATCCCCACATGCTTGTGTACAAGTTTCATTAATATTAATAAGTCGTAGACATGCTGTTGAGCTGAAGAATAGGCTGTCATTGCTCTCTACATGCTGTTTTGTGTGTGCTGATTTAGAATTATTCAAGAGAACACATTCATTTCCAAATGTCTAACATGTCAGTGGCAGAAAATCCCACATTTGCCCATTATACCTACGAGATACAGAAAGATTGAAAAAATAGGTTAAATGACTGAAACCCCACAGATTCAGTTAGTGCTTTTTCCAAAATGCAGAATCACATTACATGCGTGTCTCACCATAAATATTTAATGAAGTGGAAATGAATATGTAGCAGGCTGTGTTCTTCCCTCTAAGGGTTAAGTTCCATTTCTGCAAATTGGTTTGTGCCCTATTTCTGTTCCTGTGTCTCTGTGCATCTAGACATTTTCTTGGCATCTCTAACTCTTCTGAGGTTTCAGGAGAGCTTTGGAGACTTGCTAGTAATTGACCTGTTTGGATTGCCCATGACTGGCATTTGCTAAAAGATAATACAGTCCTGCATTTTGTTGTTAAGTGCTGGTTGCTTTATTAACTTGTGGCCAAACCAGAAGAAAGGCTCAGGAGACATCATTTTCCCTCAGACAACTTCATTTGGTCCTTACCGTAATCCCCATTAAAATGAAGCACTTTGGTCTCAGCTGAGGGGCGTCACTTATTCCTTAACTTGTCAGCCGTGTTTGGCCAGTAATGAATACACCCACTTGGCTTTGTTTTTTTAAGATATTACTGTACACTAAGGGTAAACAATCAACATCACATCAAAGTCAGATGATTTAACCTTCTGCCACTTCTCTAACCACTAAAGAGTTCCTGCCAGGGCTAGCTGGGTATTGGAACATGTGTAAATGTTTTCTGAGAAAACAGAATTATCAAGTGGAGGAAACCTGATGTTTTCTCCTTAGAAAACAGGAATAATTAATAAGATTAGATCTCTATATCCCAAAGGAGTCTGAATGGACCCTATTTGTTTTTTTTTATCATGTAACAGGAAGTAATCTTGCCCCCAGTTACAATAGCGTACTTCTGGAGGAACCTTCAAGTTTAGTTCTGCCATAATTTAAACTGGTACTGTCTCAGTGTAACACATCTGCTTTCAGCAAAGTTCTTCATCTCTAGCACCATCTTTACTAGCCAAGAAGAAAATGAAAAATAGAGTCTGGAAACAATGAATTAACACTAGCCAGACAAGCATAGGGAATGTACATTGTGTAACACAAGAATTAAATACTGCTGATCTTTGCAAGTAGCAATGACAACTCAAATACAATGCCTTGGGGCCTGCAATAACCTGGAGGCTAATTAACTGCAGAAAGGGCTTTTTATATTACATTTTGTATTAAATAGATTCAGCACAAATCCACAGAGACCAATAAGCATTTTTAGGCAGTCTAGATAAATTTTACCCCAAAAGTGATCAAGCTACATGGCTTGTGATATGTCTGATTAATGTATTGTCCTCCAATAATTCAGGTGCTTAAGATGAAGCAAATAAGAGACGGAGATAGAGGAAGTTTTCTGTCAGTACAATGTTCATGATAAACATAGTGCTAAATAAATAAACTTGAAACATAGTACTAAATAGAAATATATAGAAAATTTACTTCAGGGTTTTTAAATACTGCCCTAAAATACGTCATAATTTTAAAACCATAAGCTGATATGATCAAGTGAGTAAAAGTGGAAAAGAGAGAAGGCACAGCTTAATTTCAAGGCTCATCCAAGTTCCCCACTCTCTTACCAGCTCTCAGTTACCCCTGGAGAAGGATTCCAGCAGGATCCAAGCACAGTGCTGCAAGGCCAAGGGCTGGGCACAGCAAGAATATCAGGGAACCTCTGCAGGGAAAATCAAGTCCTGCTTTGTTCATAAACATCTGATCACAGTCAACCACTCTGGTGCCTCCAGATATGTGTGCAGTAAATATGGCATCATCTAAGCCACTTAAAAATACACATTAGGAGTAAATGAATTCTGTTTTGGTCTTGAGATATTCCACTTCTCTTTGTAGATGTCTTTGTCTTGTTCTCATCCTCTCCCACACACACTCAAGAAGACTAGAAGAAACAAGGCAGAAACCATATCTAATTTCCATACTTGGCTTAAAAATAAGACATTGCTCATTTTTCATTTCCAAACTAGCAGATATGTGATTCAGAACTGGTGAGCTAAGTTTTAAGTTATTATAAGTGAACTAGGCATTCTTTCTGAACATTTCTCATGCAGCTATAACACATTGAACACAGTAAGAAGGGGAAGCAAGTAGAATCTGGCTTGAATCTTTTTAGAAACTTCAGGTCCAAGAAGTTTCCCAGCACTTCTCTCCACTAAAACAGTAAAATTCCTTAAAAGAAAATCTGTCTCCTTCCAGAGGAGGTGTCAGGTATGGTCACCACTATCTGGTGCAGTCTCTGTCTTGAGAGATCTGAAATATCAATAGGAGCATCTCAAGCACACCAGCATAATCTTTGCAAGACAGAGCATGATAAAACAAAAAGAAAACCAGATTATTGGATATCCTTATCCCAAATTTGAAAGAAAATGGATAGACAATGGTGGAGTTCACAAAATTATAAAAATTTCAATAAGCCTGTCCCTTATATAGAATCTTTCACAAAGACACTGGCACTCCCTTTTGGAAAAATGAAACTTAGCCACCAATACAAGTTTTCATTTAGGACCTTCATAGAATAACTGCACATATTTATGCTGGGAGTAGTTCAGAGAAACCTTATCTCTCCTCAAGTTATAACCCCACTGATAAACAACTTGTCAACCTGCACCAGGAGGGCTTTACCCACGAATTAACATGAGCTGTTTGCCATCAGCCAGCCTCAGCTGCTCACAAATGGAGGCAGGCTGCTTCCACCCTTCATTCCCCTAGGATTTCTTAGATATTATGGCTGAGGCAAAGTTGCCATGTTTTAATTTCCATGCAGTACCTGAAAGTAACAAGGATTTATACGGGGCTTCTCTTTTTAACCATTGGTGTTTGGGGGGATATTTTTAAGATTTGTAGAAGTTTCTCAGAGTCAGGATTAAGATAAACGTGCTGGTCCTGGAATTCCTGTGTTGTGCACTGTTTGCACTGTTGCTCTGTCTTGACAGAGAAGTCATCATGGCATCACCCTGCTGACAGCATCCTGCATGTCACCTCTGGCCAGGTTCTGGCTGAGGCTACTGGACAAAAACCAGCAGATAAAACCATGATTCCAAAGTTTGGGGTTTGCTTGTTTTCTGGATTTTTTTTTTAAAGAATATCTGAATCTTATAAATAAATGTATGACTTAAAAAAAAAAAAAAAAAAAAAAAAGAGAGTTTCTCCTGTAGTCAGTAACTTTCCTTAATGAAACCCAGACAGATTTACATTTTTTAAAAGCACAAGACTTTTGGGTTTTTCCATTTAAATCATCAACTCCTGCATAAATTACATTTGTAAGACCCATTGGCTCCAATCAAAGGGTATTTAAGAGTCTGTCTGAGTTATGAAAGGGCAAGGTAAGAGGAAGTGGAAAAAAGGACAAGCTATAGGATATCCATTAGTAAGATGACTAATATTACTACAAACCTGATTTCCCATTTCTTTGATTTCTTTCATGGAGATTTAAAGATAATTGTAGCAAGCATTCAGGAAGAAAAACTAAAAGAGAGACAAATCCTGCAAAGAGAAGTCATATTTACAAATGCTCAATATTTCTTCTGAATTATTGTAAATTATTTATGAGGTGCTTTTCAATATTAAAGTTCTTCGTTAGTTCATTGGAGACATGGTCTAGATTAGTAATGAACTAATTGTCATAGAAAAGAATTTATGGCTTAATGTCTCCAAAAAATCAGCAGTTTGGCTTCTGTGGGTAAGATGAGGTAATGTAGCAAAATCCTGACTATGAGGGAGTAGTTTTTTAAGTTGCAGACAAATAAGATTAATGCTATATCCCATGCTATGCTGAAAGGGATATCTTGCATGGTTAAAAATATAATTTTAAACCATCTAATTTCCTTGAGTTTTTCTATGTTTTACCTTTTTTTTTTTCCATAAATGTTTCCTGTTCCAATAATATAACTTTTTCCTTATCACACAGCTTGCATTTTCCTCAGCTTCAGTAATGAAAATAAATTAGTTAAATTCACTTTTCTAAAATCCAACTTCTCATTCAGATTTCCACTCAGCTATCAGTAACACTAAACTCAGGGCTGGAAATCAGGACATCGAGGACAATATCCGATAGGGTTTTTTTTTTCCTTCTAATTAATGGAAATGTTTCTAGTGCTTTTTTGTTTCTCAAAATCCTGGAATTGATATGGCAAATTAGTTAAAAAAGAACTTGTAGAAAAACAGGAGCTCTTTCAGGGCAATGTTTCATTTCAGTACATTTTCACATTGTTTTGCTGGTTAGGACAAATAACCATTTAAGGCAGTTAATAACAGATCTGTAGGCAAGGTAGATGGATCTTTGTAAAGCAAGAACTTCCCTCACTGGTTGCTGTACCTTTCCCTCAGCTTTTGAAAAGTTTTTACAACAAATCTCGGTCCAAAATCCAATTCCAAAGCAAATACCAAAAGGCTTAATTAATCACTTTGGTTTGGTTTGTGTGTGTGTGTTCTGTTTTTAGCTGGTTATTTTCCATCTGAACACAAACATCAGGGCCTTTTACTAGTTGTGAACATCAGGAAATCTGCAGAAATTAAAACTGTATATCCAGTTTGAGTTGTTCATAATTTTTCTTCTATAATTTCAGGCCCAGAAGGTCTAAATAGCCTCATAAATGCATGAGGGTCCCAGCTTTCTTCTGTGATTCATCAGATGGGACATCAGAGAGCACCTAAGTCGAGAAATTCAGATAGAAAATACTAATGTATAAGTTGTTATAAATGAGACTTCACAGTGACATATTGGAGAATCACATATTGTAAACTGGAAAGAGCAGGAGGGGATTTAGCACATGGCAGAAAAATGCATGCTTATGTGAAGAGAAAATCCAAAGCTTTTCAAGTTAGTTTTGCTTTATCTGTACATGCCAGGAAATGCCAGGCCAGGCAATCTACACTTACTAATTTTCACCCTATTAAAAAAAAGGGAAGGAAAGGAGAAAGGGCTGTACGGTTTTCTCTGGCAACCTATAGCACTGTAGGAAACATTTTTATACAGATGTAAGATGCTATTCATGAATAACTATTTCCATTTTTACAGAAGGAGTTACTTCCCATAAGAAAACATTATTTTTGAAATCAGAGCCATGTTTTTTGGTTACTTATAGGAGAATTTGATCCCCAAAGCCCCACACTGATGTTCTCTGTACCTTTGCATTTGTCACGCCACCAGCTCCACTTCAGGGCAGCAAGTGCTGATGGGACAAGCAGGCAATTCCTACACCCCCCAGAGTGACCAGGAGTACCAGAAAGCTCTCTTGACCATATTACCTTATGGAAAATTAAGAGACTCTGACCCTCTCTCATGTTCACAAGACCTAACTACTTCCCTGTAACTGTAACACCCTCTTTAGCATTTGGAGAAAATAAAACTAAATGCAACATGCCAATATCAAATACTCAAAAGACAACTTTTGTTTTAATTACTGTAGACATAGAAAAAGGAGTTCTTTAAGGAAGTCTGTCAACTAAGCTATATATAACTCTTGAGGAATTCCTTAGTGATTTTCCTAGTTAAACAGATTTCCTTTAAAATACACTTGTTTGCTGCACAGGGTGAAATTCTTGTAAAATCAAAGAGTTATTTTTCAAAAGTCGGATCTGACTTGTGATGATAACAAAGCAGATAGGAAATACACATCCCTTAGTTTGTCATATTGATCTGAGAAATATGACTGGACATTGCAGAGCCAGTGTTTGTATCTTCTGAGAAAAGGGCTAGGATGAAGTGTTAACTGCTGGAGTTAAAGCTCTTTCTCTCATTGATTTCAGTAAGCATTTTTCCAGATCCAAAGCCTTTCTGTTAAATTCAGTGCTGTGATATCCATTGAAGCCAAAGAACAGCAAAGCTTTTCTGATCTTTTTGAGACTCTGGTTTCAGTTAAATAACCCAGTGGACCTTTCTCTGAATTAGCATTGCAGAATATGTCCCAGCAGAGAGGGGACTACTCAGCTGAGAGTTATCTGAGAGTGCTCCAGAACAAGGAACCCAACAGACCATACAAGCTGCATGCAGCCCTAATTTTGAGCTATTACAAAGTCAAACAACTTTCCAATCTCTCATTTCTTTCCAAACTTGGATCTATTTATTTCTTCTTAGATTTAAATCCCATTATTTATTTCTGAGTTTCTATATTAAAATGAACAAAACATTACCTGATTTAGTGCTTAATTTTTTAAGGAGTTCCATTACTTCTGTTGAATGATGATTCTAATCTGTGCTTTTGTGAGCATTAGCAGAGAATCTGGGAAAGAGACATTCAGAGGGATGAATTCAGAGGTGATAGTGTAACATAAACTGAGGAAAAGGACCTGCTCAGACTCTGCTTTAAGGTAAACCTTAAAAAGAAGGTGCTGAAGAGGAAAAGTAGTTAAGTGAATGGTATGTAACACCTAATCTAAAGCACGTTTATCTTTCCTTCAGCACACACAAAACTTTTTCTAGTTTCTTTTTACAGTTACTGAATACCCACATTATTGATGTTAGAATTTACTGTGCAGGCCTTTAAAACCTTACTAAGATCTTAAAAATAGGCCTCATAATAAAAATATTTAATAATTTGCAACCTACACCAACTCTTACACTCCTACTGCATTCATCGCATTTTCTCCCTTGAAGAATATCATGAATGTGTGTCAGCCACAGAAATACATTTGATGTGCTTATCCCAGAATAACAGTGCTTAATTACCTTCTTACTACTTCGGCTCTATTCCACATGCATGGGTATGTTTGCTCAGCAAGTCAGCTTCTGAAACACAGAAATAAATTTACTAATTTCTACAGCTGTGAAAAGATTTCTGAAATATGGAAAATTTCAATAGCTCCTTCATTCAATGACTTACTTAAAAAAAAAATAAAATCTCAGGATTAAAAAAAGAGAAAAGGGAAAAGAAAGGAAAGAGAAAAGATTAAACTAGAAAAGGCAAACAGACAAGTAAATAAATCTGAGCTTCATCGTCCCTTCGCACTCCAACAGAGGATTCCTACAAGGGCCTGGCCGCGGTGCTCGGGCTCGCAGGGGTGCGACAGGGTGGGCACGGGTCCCCAGCCCCTGTGACATCAGTCAGGGCCACGGGGCAATGGCTCCAAGGAGGAGGAACCCGCAGCCAGGCACAGAACCGCATTTTTCTCTCCGCTTTCGTGCAGTTACCGCACGGAGCGCAGGAGTCGGAGGTGCCGCGGCACCGCAATGGAAATGAAGGAGGCGGCAGAGCCAGCCCGGGAGGCGGCGGCGGGAGCATCCTCATCCTCACCCCAGCCCCAGGGCCCGTCAGTCTGGGGCTGTCAGCACAGCTCCGGAGCCTGGGCACCGCGGCTCCCGGGATCAGTGAGAGTTCAGGTGCTCACTGTGTCATCAGGCTGACCTTCAGAGCGACACAGCCAGCACGTTTGTTTTCCCACAGCAGTGATTGCTTCAGTCAATTATTACTGCCTGTCCTGGAGTGCAAACACATAAGGACTTGACTTACAGTGCAAAATGTAAATCCCGAATTTACTTGCTCTTTTGTTTTTGGTCTGCTGTAGCACCTCCAGCTTAAAGGGATGACAGCAAATTACTTCATAGGTAAATCTATCTATATATGGGGAAGGATAAATATCAGTCATTCAGGGCATCCTGAGATGAATGCCCCATAATAGCATTGGATGTGTTGCATCAGATGTGACAATATATTTAAAGGATTTTGTGTTTTGTTTTTAAAGCGCTCTTTTTGTCTGGTCCTACCTGAAAAAAAAATAATTAGTAAATCTGTTGATTTGGCAATCTAACCATTAAATCCAGTTTTGCCCAGATTTAAGATTGTACATTCAGTTCTTTAAGCAATGTTTAGGTATTACCAATATACTGAAAGATAGATGAGACAGCCTCATGGTAATACAGCTTTTAACCTTTCCTCTCCTCTACCATGACGGGGGAGAATTACAGTAAATGATGGTTACCTTGTCTGCAGTATGGACAATTGATTTGACCTCACTGCATCTGATGCTCTAATGGACTTCGTGGCTGAATCCCTGGAGATATAAAATATGTCCAAGTGAATTGGGGCAGGTTAAAGAACGGACTCGCTTTTCATGGCTGCCTCAAGCTGTAATAGATCTCCTGGTTGTTCTGAGAAGAAGATTAAAAATGATCAATATCCAAATCATTAAAAGAAAAGTGGTGGCTTCTGTAAATCTACCTTAGCTGTAATTTTTTCCATGCTGAATGCTGGGGGGAGTCTATGTTGGTGACATGAGTTTCTATAACAAATCTTTGCTTCTGATCACTTTCTTGTAGCATGGTCCCTGTTATATTAAGAATCAGACACCTAGGTGGCCTGAACCAGCGCTGCTCTCCTGAAGTCATGCTTGTTTACACCATGAGGAATCTGGTCTTATGTTTAATTAATATAGATAACATGCCAATACTATTATATTTCTTGGACCAGCAAATAAAGCCAAGGACAGATTTCAGAGAATGATGGCCACTATGATAACTGAATGTCCTTACAGCTCTGCCAGCCACAAATAAAAGGCCAAAAACAAAGATCCAGTTTAGGAGAGGAAAACAAAAAGATTTGCCTTGGCTTCCCTGAGCCCTTTATTTGGCAAAATGTAATTCAACATCTGGTTTTCCCTGCCTACCTCTTAACAAGTATGTTTGTGCTCTTTTCCCAGCAGCCTGACGAGCGCTTGCAACATCCCACAACTCAGAAACCTTCTTCTCAATGTCCCAGGCAACTTCAGTGGGATTTTATATACACTTACATTTCCTTTGCTTCCTGGAAAAGCCAAGCCTTAAGGAGACAGCTGTACAACTGTTCTGTAGCTGACACATATACATTAGATAATTATTTACTACATTTGAAATCCAAGAGAACCCCAGTCTTTAACCAGCAAAGTCTGACACTGTTGGGATCTGATATTTCTATTTTTTTAATGACAGAAATCCCAAAGTCTGTATTTGAAGATGCAGTCTATTTTCCTAGTTTTGAGAAATTTAAAGGTACAAGAATTGGACTGACCAGCTAGCTCCACTCCATTAAATTGAGTGAATGTGAAAAATATCCTATTATGACAAAATAGGTTTCAATAAAATGAAAAAAGTTTCAATTTGTATCCACTTGTTTAACAATATTTATCTTTTTTTTTTCACACATTGTTTGTTTAAAAATATGAATGAGTAACACCAGCCTCTGTAAGTGTTTGTTTATCTACATGTATTATCCTGCATGAAGAAAAGCAAAGGCACTTTACAAGCTCTTTGCTTCTCTCTGGGGCTGTCTGTGCCCTGTGGCCTGGGCTGAGCTGAATGCCTCACATCTATGAGGAGAAGAGGGAACAACTGCTGACCCTTGGATCCAGCTATTCTTGTAGCTGGAAACATTGTCAGGGACTGCAAGCATCAAGCTGTCTGAAAGGCCAAAGTTGAGCACTACATTATTGGAGTAGATGACATTTTATTCTTATTCTGCAACAATTCTAACAACTTCGAGTCCCTCACTGTCCCTTTATGAACACAGGTGTCATTTTGATGGGGAGATAGCCAAAATGACAAGAAGGTGACCTGTCAGTGAACTCAGGAGCAGGTGAGGCTTGTCAGCTTCTAATTTGAAACTGGTGTCAGTCCTGAGGAATGGCTGGTATAATCACATTTGTAACTGATCCCCTATAAACTCTGCAAACATTCACAGTGTGCCTGTTATGAGCAATATGAAATTAACAATTCATGTTTATGATACCAGACACCAGGAGAATCAAGGAGATTTCAGTAACAGGATCAGCTCCGTCTGTCCTCCAGAGCAGAACACCAAACTGCCCCAAATGACTCTGTGCTTATGTTACAATAGGCATTGTATTTATTTTGAAGACAAACTTTTGCAACGAGGTGTAAAGTGAGGACCTAAGAACTAACTTCGAGTTGAAATTATTTCTTTTAAAATTTATTTCATTCAAGTCCAGCCGTGATGTTTATGATTTTTAAGCTGAAGTCTGGGACCTGACAAATCACATACATACTTGAATCTCAAATTTTCTGAATAACTGAAGGGAAAGCTCTGTGTAAATCTTCTCTCAAACACATAAATCACCAGCTGCATGAATACTGCCGTTAAGAAATGCAGACAAGTGTAAGGGGTGGGGACAGGGCAGGATGCCCGAAAGAGGTGGAGTCACAGACAAAACAAGACATTTGTTCACTGAGTAATTTATCCTTAATTTATCTTCACTGTAGCTGAGCAAGAATGAACACCACGAGTTAGGCTGTCAGATCTCTCGCTTCTCTGGCATCAGGAAACTTATTTTTTTTTCTGCAAACTAGACCTTTTCTTCCTGGTTCTGTGTTACATTATCTGCAATTTTTTTATTATGGAAAGTCAAAATTGCAATATGTGAGGTTAAATTTGAATTAAATTCAAATACAAATACAAACTTGAACCCCAACCTAATTAACAAAGACAGGTACATCTGCAAGTAGTCCTTTTGGGGGCAATGATAGCCCCAAACCCAAGAGGAAGACTAGGGTGCAAATTCATTAATTTTGAGTGCATGAGAAAACATGGGAGCATTTTGTATTGCTCAAGAGCTCATCCTGTGCAGCTTTAAAATGCACTAGAAATAGCCCATAATAATTCTGAATTCTGAAATCTAACCAGCTGTTCTCCACCACCCAAAAACTGACCTCAGAGCATCAACCTTGAATCCTGAGGCAGGGAATACAAGCTGTGCACACTGCCATGTAGTCACCTCTGGGCACAAAATAAAACAGCTCACTTTAAATCTCATGTACAGCACAATTTTTGGGTGTTTGGATAGGGCACATAAAACCTTAATAAAAATGCAATCCATCCTGAGCTTTCCTAGAACCCAGTGAAATATGTTTTTGTTTTCCTCCTACTTAAATGGTTATAATTCAACATGTGGTTTAAATAGAGGAAATGAGGACAGTTTGGGCTTTTTGGTGTTCAGGGGTTTTTTAAACCCGTCAGAATTTCTGTTCACTGACTTCAGAGAGTTTTCCACAGCAAGAAGAAAACCAAGTGGGGAGAGGGGGGGAAAAAAAAAAAAAAAAAAAAAAAAAAAAACCAAAAACCAAATAGGTTCCCTTCTGATAGGAAAGGTAGAAAGTGGAAGAACATGACAAAAACCTTTGCTGAGCTGTTCAGAATAGACCCTGATCTTGAGCCTGTTCCCCACACACAGAAAGGAGCTACAGAGCACATCTGTTTTCATTACATAGCTGATGGTATTTTGAGCACTCAGGTCCTGCACTTTCCCCTGACCTCACAGCACCACTTTCTGTTAATACAATTACTTTCATGGCATCCTTGGTTCTCACCAGCTTCAGTTTTGAAATTAAACAAAATTAGTCCTTTCAAGGCAATTGTGGAATACACAGGAGCATTTAAAAGCAGGCGAGATGGAGGTGGGGGAAAATGAGATTATAAATGGATATCCCAATTTTTAAGTCTATTCATCTGTGTTACATTGGGGTAGAAACAAACAAGGAAGGCTGCATCAAAAAAAAAAAAAAAAAAAAAAAAAAAAGAGTTGAGGCCTTTGAGTTTGCCTCTATCTCATGCTGAACAGAGAGTAGCATCACCCCTTGGCTCCCTGCATACCTGTGCACAGGTCATTCCTGTCACTGGCTTGGAAGTGTGACTGGTCGTATCACACCCAGCTGCTCTAAACACTGGCCTAGGATGTTTTCTCCCTGACCCATTGAACTTATAATTAGCTGTACAAAATGGATTGGAAGAGTATAGAGACCACAACCCAAAGACTTAGAAACTACTCTGCAAAGTAGGTTCAAACCCCTGCCCTGCTCGATTCCCTCTCAGGATCAGTGACTGTTATTTCACAACTCACTGCACTTTGCTGGCTACAAGGGCACCCACACACAAATGCCCCAGTCATGGAAGAATTCCATTTTTGCTATGAACAGAAAGATCACCCCATCTGGGAAACTTTCCCCTCAAAATCAATCAATTTAAAAGGGAAGTTTAAGTTTCTGTGACTCAGTGTTTTCTTTAAAAAAAAAAGAAAAAGCATGTTTCAGTCAAAAACCTGTAATCAACTCGACCTGAAATAGCAAGGTTTCCCCTGCCTTTGGCTGCGTGGCAACGTGTGTGCAGCCCCAGGGAATGCATCAGCACCAATGCAGTGACCCAGTGAAAATCCTGGAAGCAGGCAGACAGCATGAAAGTCATGCATTAAGGAATGTTTGTGTATACTGCTGAGGCGAATTACAGAGCTCCCCAGAAATATTTGCAGCGTGATGGCCTAGGAAAGCCATATGGGAATTGTACCTCGGCCAGGGGGTATTATGCCAGTAACAACTAGTGGCTGTGTTCCACCCCCTGGAGCTCTTCTTAAACCACTCCCTTCTCTTCTTAAATCCCCAGGAGCCAGAGCTGCAGAGCCAGATGCCCTTGGCAGCCAGCCTTTCCCATTTCCTCTCAGTGGCAAAAGTCTGTAGGATGATGACACGGATTTACTCGAAGGAGGCAGTGTGGAAGCATATCTGGACACACGTGACAGAGCTGGAGGCATCTCACTGTAATTAATCAGTAGTGAAATAAGTAGTTATTTATGTTGCACATCTAATGAACAAGAATTAGTCATGGGTCTGATTATTGGGCAGCTATTCATGCAGCTTATCTAATATTTGAAAGGAAACTGCACTGAATGTTTTCTAATTCAAAGAGGCTGGGTGAAACAAGAACTGACTTCTGCCTTTGACTAAACATTAGGAAACTGGTTTCCATGTTCAGAAGTGTCTGGATGTATTTTTCCATATTCTTTCTTTCTTTGAGTTTTCCTGACTTCAGCCAGGAGGTGAAATGCCAGAAATACCCAGAGACACCCTAACAAACCAGATGGCTCCCCTGCGGGCAGTGCAGCCCGACGGGTGTTTTTCCAAACCACCCCTGAACTCTGAACCTTCAAATCATTTACAGATCCCTTCCACGCAGAGACGAAACCACATCCCTGCCTGCCTTTTGCAAGCAGAAGTGTGGTGGAGAGCCTGGATCAGCAGAGCTCCTCTGCACATCCAGCTGCTTTGCAAATGCAGCTCAAGTGACTCAAGGGGGCTGTGGTTTCAGTTGCCTTCTGGAGCTGGGAACGGAGGAGTTGTCAGACTCTGTTTGAGCTGGATGCCGTTAATGACTGTGGAGCTAAGCATAAGCTGGGCACCCATTAGCTCTGCAATTGCCCAAAGAAAACCTTCTCCTTGTTTGTTCAAGGTACAGCCTGAATGAAGCTTAACTAGCCAAAGAACAGGAGACGCTGAATTCCCAATTACAAGCTCTGTCTGGTCTGATGGTATTTTCTGTAAGAAACGAAAGCCGCCTGTCCGTGGTGATAAGGTGGTTTTTAGTATGAAATATAACAGCTGTATTGTACATGACTGCTGTGTACAGCACAATTTACAGAGCTGCTCTGGTGACCGCTGTTCTGACAGAGTGCCCTTTATAACGGGACTTTGTAGCGCATCAACATATTCACGATTCTGAGAGAGTGGAGAAGAAATATTTCCACAGTAGAAAATTCCTGGTGGGTAACTATTATTGAAGTGTCTATGAGATCGGATGTCAAAACGTTTTTATTGTTAGCTGGTGGGAATTACACTGACTGATAGCAGCAGTTTAACAACTGAGATGCAGCAGATGCAGTTTGTTATTTCACTTGTTTTTCTATTAACATTTCGAAGCAATAAAGCCTGTCCTTAGAAATGCACAAAGGGTCTCTGCCTCCCACTTTTTCAGGTCGGTACAAGAGGAACGAGTGATAAAAGAGATTAAGAAATAATGCTTTAACTTTGTCTTGCTACATGGTGTCAAAGTATCCTGACCTATTAACAGCGTGAGCAATGTGCCTAAATTGTTAAAATAAAATTAAAATGGGATTAAACTCCAGGATGAAATGAAGATGAGCCACAGTTTGGGGTTCTGAGATCACGGCCGATCTGCCGCCGCCGCCCGCAGTTCCGGCGCTGGCCGCGAGGTGGCGGCCGAGGCGGTGCCATCGCTGCTGCCGGGAGCGCTCCGGGAAAAACGATCCAGTCCCTGCTTCGGGAAAAACAGCCCGGTCCTGCTTCGGGAGAAACAGCCCGGTCCCTGCTTCGGGAGAAACAGCCCGGTCCCTGCTTCGGGAGAAACAGCCCGGTCCTGCTTCGGGAGAAACAGCCCGGTCCCTGCTTCGGGAGAAACAGCCCGGTCCCTGCTTCGGGAGAAACAGCCCGGTCCCTGCTTGGGGAAAAACAGCCCGGTCCCTGCTTCCCACCCCGCGATGTGCTCCTGCTGCGCGGCTTCCAGAGGCTGCGAGCAGTCCTACTGCTCCTTGTATCCTCTGCTCTACAGGCAGGGGAAAACCATTCCCTCCGAATTTACACGAGTTCCTTATCTTCTCTTGAAAACATTACCTGCTATCACACAATCACCCAGAAAAATCCCCAAACCTTTTGACTTGCACTTTTGCCACCCACGTGTGCGGCCGCTTACCAAAATCTCTCATGCCCTGCTCAGAAGGAAGGGGGGAGGCTGTGACACCCTCTGCCTTGGGCTGTGATGACATCTCCAGCCACATTTAGGGTTTTCACATTTATTTTACCTCTGTTCTTTATTTTAATCCCACTAAACTATTTCTTCAATGTTTTGCAGCTTGTCTCAGCATAGAGACTGCATCTGTGAAGCAGCAGTTCGAAAGGTACAGAAGCATTTAGGACAGGAACCTTCCCCTGAGCTGAAGGTGTTTGTCAGATAGTCAGTGTGCTCTGGCCATTTGCCAAGGAAGTGATGGGAACTACGCTGTTGACACAGCATCAATGTTTCTTGCTTCCTGTCTGTTCACAGTATTAACCCATGTAGCTGTGTTATACATGAGTGCTGAGGTGGTTGAGCCCATCTCAGTTTCTGTTTCCACAGAAGCCTGTTCTGGTGGGACTCCCACTTTTCAGAACAAAAGCATGCTTTTTACTCCAGCTCCAACATCCAACATGTTCCTAATGGTCTTTTGGATCAGGTCTTGGTTGCCATACTAAAATAAGAGTCTAAATTTGGTCCTAGTCGGGTCAAAATGGTTTAAGGATAACATCGTGGAGGTCACAGGCTTCTACCCGTGGCTCCAGCACTGCAAAAAGCAGTGACAGTGCTCAGTGTCAAGAAGCACTGGCAATGAAAGCAGCTAAGGACTGCAGTGAACACTGGATTCAGAATATCAAGGCATTGAACAACATTATAAAATACTAGCAGAGAGGGTGGCAGATAAAAAGGAAAGGAAATAGAAAAAAGAAGAGGAGAAGATATGGAGAAACAAAAATAGTTGAGGATTTATAGGGGAGTTAAAAGGTACTGACCTGTATTTTTTTAGTCCATTCAGTGTGTGTGTACAAAGGCGTGCATGTGCATGTTACCCCAGCACATGACCATAGGAACTGCTGCTGGACAACAAATGAAAGGAAATGTGGGAGGACATGAGGAATAGAAGAGAAAAGTGGTCTAGAATAAGGAAGCCTGGTATTCTTTTGTCTTTGAAGACTGGACTTGCATGAAGTCTTGCATGTGGAAGAACTGATTGTTTTGAAAATAAATGCAAAGATTCACTCCTGAGTAGAGCTATTTCAAAGCAGTAAAACAGCGGGTTCCAAAAATGCTTTTGAACAGTAACAGTGAAAAACTCTTAATGGTAGCACAACTAAGGTAGCATTAATGAATTCAGTCCTTGCTGGTAAAATACTGCCGTGCTTTTTAAGTCAAAATTTCAAACTGTTTTTGTTTGTTTGCTAGGAGTTCATCTCCCTTTTTAACTTGCTTTTAATCGAATGGGATTTTGGTTCTGCCTGTCATTTTGAAGTAGCCTGGAAAAGAGTGAAAGACCCCTGTGAGAAATGAATTTAACAACCAAATGCTGTCCCTGAGAAACCAGAGCAGTTCCTCTGTGCCAAGGGGGACCAGAACAGAATGAGAGGAGTGAGAAGGGAGGGTCTGTATGCTGCTCACAGGCTCAGCTTTTGCCCAGCTTTCTTTTGGTCTTTATAGGCCATTGGCAAAATTTTTTTAAATGTTCTGAAATTTTAGAGATTTGAAAGAGGCTTGTCCAAAAGTGTCATGAGGAGCTCTGGGTGGTGGAAGCTTTTAGCTGCCTGCCCCTTATTTCATTTATGTGCCTAAGGAAAAGCTATCACCTTGTATAAATCTGGCATCAGTGCCAAGAGGTCAGGTTCTGCTTTATCTCCTACGTTCTGTCCAGGTTTCCCCTTAGAAAAATGGAAACAAAATCCTGTACTTGGAGTACTGTTCACACACATGAAGTTTCAGTTTGAAGTGAATTAAAATCACCAGTAGATCTGTTCAACACTATTAAGGCTCTGCCTCAGTTGCCAGGAAGCCTTATTTTATGTCAGGGGGAAATTTGGGGTATCTTTTATTGGTTTCTCTAGTAAAAAGATTGTGTCCTAGACCCAGTCTCCAGGAATAAAAAAAGTCACCCTGCTTGCTTGCTCTCAAGGACAAACCCTAGAGAAATAGACCACTCATTCAGATATCTGTTATATCCACATCCAGCAGATTGTTTCCTTACCAGAAGATACCAGTTTTGGAAGAATTTGATTTCAGGATTCAAAGCAGTTCCACAGACCACTTGGGCTTGACCTTCAAATGCTTTAGATAGATACAAGCCTTGAAAATTACCCTTTGTGCCCTGGGAAATTTCGTGGGCAAAAAAAAATAACTACCCAGGGGGTATAGTCTTAACTATGTTGCTGAGTCAATGAATTACAGTGCTCTAAATCAGCTGAAGATTTAGTTAACCATGAATAAGGTTCCTTAAGGTAGGAAAATATAGTAGTAGTAGAGCTTATAGTTTGTGAATGTTGATGTTAAATATATGCATGAGCCTGTACAATAGGAAAGGAAAGGAGATGGAAGAGGAGACATTTCTGCTATCTGGGAAGAGCAAGGAGCTGAGGAGACATATCCAGGAGCAGAGCCAAGGATTCTGCTCAGAGTCCCAGCACAACTGTGCACCCAGTGCCACACGAACATCCCAGTGCACCCCATAATGCTGCCAGGCACATGATGGGGAAAACAGCTGGAGCAGCTAGAAAGCTCATCCAGCTCTCACTGACAGCATTTTCAGCACTGCAGACAATTGTTACCTGAACTTGCACCATTGATGCTCCAATGGGAAATGTCCAGAAACCAGGAGAGACTTTGCTAGACCTTCCCAGCAGCACTGGGGTAGAATATGGATTTGGGATTAGTGTGATTTTTGTCTTAGCTACAGCTGATCTCAACATTATTCAGGAAAACACCCTTAATGAGAGATAGGGACAATAAATTATGTGCCTTTGTGTAGGCAGTGGCATTTTGGTACTGGGGACAAAATGCTTCACAGAAGCCAAGGCACTCATTTATCTTTTCATATACCTTCACACTTTCATTTCAAAATACAGTTTTTTTGTGAGCTTTCTGTGACTCCCATTCCAAACTTGAACAGTTACTGTGGCTCATGTGTCATGTATATGTTTGCAGATCACACCATGTTCTGAGATCTGCTTTCACAGCATTCAGAATGTGCAGCTGCAAATGGAAATGTAGGAGGGGCCAGCGCTGAGGGGTTTGCATTTAGCATCAACTACTGGAATCCCAAAACTAGAAATGAGCCAGAGCAAATGAGCAGTGCTCTGCTTTGCATATGCTTATGGCCCAGGAGCAATTCCAAGGACTAGGTCTGATTTCCCAATTCTGCACACGCACTCCTGCAATTTTTTTCAGTATCTGCATCGAGAAATATGTAGGCATCTGAGGGTTGGATTCAGATCTGAAATTAATATTTACTTCTGTCAGTTAGGAGTAGACAAGTGCTCTGTGATCGCTACCTTAACAAAACCACAGCTTTATCTGTAGAGTTGAAAAACTGTGTTTGAACAGAACAATCACAAGATCTGTGAGTATATTCAAGTTTCTCCAAGTCTCACTGTTTTCAGTACAGGCACTTAAATTGAAGTTAAATATGTAAATCTCATCCCTGTTGTTTTATATCAGTGACAGAATTTTATTTCGGCTAAGATTACTTCTACTGTGACATGAAACTGTGTGGCATAAAGTAAATTAATATAGCAAGAAAGTCAAATTGTCTGTGCAAAATATGTTGACATACCTGCTCTGTCTCCCCAGCCTCTTCTTTCTATCTTTACTTATTTGTCATGTTTCTTCCTGTGACCTGTTTTGTCACTCTCAAATTAAAAATCTCATTTACATAAAGTTTTTCTGGTTTTGTTGTTTGTTTTTTTTTTTAAATTGATGCCAACTAATTTAGTTTCAGGCAGAAATTGAACATTGTCAGGACTGACTAATTCTTGCAGCTTGACTGATTTGAGTTCCAGACACTAATATAAGGAAAACATTTAACAGTACTTAGAAAATTGTTTCAGTAGTAGATACATGAATTTGAGACCAACATAGTGAAGTTATGTAAAGCCTACAGCAACTTCATGATCATGAGTATTTGCACAAGCTAACACAGAGAGCTTTCACCAGGCAGCCAGCCACAGAAACACCCAGCTGCTGTGACTGGTTCATGCAGGGTTTGTCTTGAGAACTTGGAATCCTTGCCACACTCCTGTAATCCCTCTAGCAGTAATTCCAGACAAACTGCTCATGAGGTGATAGCCTCAAAGCACAAAAGAAGCTTCAGTCCTTTAGTCAAAAAGCATTTTTTTTCTTTTCTCTAAGGGCTAAGTGCTCTGTGCAAGTTCTAGACTACAAATAGCTCGCCCTGCCTTCCAACCCAGGCTCTGCAGTGCCTGGGCTGGCCCCATGACACCATCCCCACACAGCTCTGCCACTCACCCACTGACCCAGGCACTCACTGCTACTCTCAGTGGGGTACTGTTAGCCCACACAGAATGTATTCATTGATATATTCTCTGTTATTTAGTCAGAGAACAGCAGACACGTATTTATGTGAATATAACTGTCTGTGTGATATCTGAATATCTCAGTGCTCTTTGGGGATCATACTTGGGACAGTTTGTTAAATATATGGGGGAAATGTCTCCCTTTGCATCATTTCACCCATTAAATGCTTCATCCTTGTATTTGTTTTCTTTTGGGAGTGCAACATAAACTTGGGTGCAACTGAGCCTCTGTAAGGTCCTGCTTTACTCATGGAAACCAAGTTAAATGGATCTATTAGCCAGCATGGACCCACTTGGGACAGGTTAGACTGCAGGATAAGTGTGATTCCAGTTTCTGTATGGCCCATATAATGTGTTCATCTACACAGAAGTCTCCCAAATTGTTTAAAGTTGCTACACCAGTTTTATTTTGAGATACAGCTGAGAAGCCTCCACTTAGTGCCTATCAGGAACTAAATCCAAACTTGCATTTCATATCAAAGTATGTCACCCTATAACACTTCTGTCATTCATGCAAGTCTTGCAAATTTCTATTTCCCCAGATAAAAATAAATACAATATTCTTGCATTGTAAAACTACACTGATAGAAAAAAACCAAAACCAAACAAAAAAAAATACCCTAAACTCCTGCTTTACCTAAAAGAAAAGCCGATCTTATGACTGGGCTTGTATATGTTCTTAATCTTTTTGCAGGGTCGCATGGCAGCATGTGGGGCTTAGAATTCCACTCTCAGGGTCCATCAGTGTTTAACATTAACAAGAAACTGACATTTGTCCGCCACATCTCTTGTGTTTACCCAGTGTATGTCCCCCAGCTATCTATGTGAAGAGGATGGACACTGTATAAACAGCTCTGCATGTCTCCAGGTACTTTTGAATCTCCCACTCCATTCTTCTATCAGACAATGAGCTCAGGTCAGACTCACCTCAGTGGCTCAGCACATCATTCTGCATTTAGAGGCAGAAAACTGAATCTTCTCACTGCTAACCTTATTGTTGCACAGACTATTAATTGCAAGTCATCAGGTTTCAGCAGTTCAAAGGGATCAGCCTCTGGAAAAGAAAAGAAAAAGAAAGAAGGAATGAACTCATACACAGGACCAGGGCTCAATTGCAACTGAACTGACAAACTGATGTAATGTAATGTGGATATATAGTAGTGAAAAGAGTATCTCCAATCTCTCAGCCAGAAGTTTGCAGCACACCAGTGTGCCCACATGGCCTGCAGGGAAGGGAGTGCACAAGTACCACAACAAAGACTGAACAGGACAGGTGTCCACCTCCAAGGGCTCCAAATGCAGCAGAAGTTCTGTATTTATCCCTGTGGACCCATGCCCACCTTATGCTTTGGTGCAGAGAGATCAGAGGCACCCCCTGGAGCAGAGCCAGGGGGGAGAACCATGTGAAAGTGTGTGAACACATCCTCCACATCCTCAGCCAGAGCCATCCCTTTTCTCATCTCACAATCAGCTAAGTCCATTAGAAGACATCCAGCAAAGGACTCACGTCACCTCACCAGCACCCTCAGCTCTCCCTAGAAAACTTTTCATTCCCACAAAAGAGTCAATGAAGCTAAATTTCTAGATTTATGTATAACTTATGAAGGTTTAGAATAACAGACATCATTTGGAGAAGTATACCTTGGTGGGTTTTATTAGCAACTGCTTTTCTTCTACTAATCTTAATCATTTGTGATATTGCATGTGGTAAGAACTTGGAGACATCAGTTATGGTACTTGGATTCAAATCTAATATCATTTGATATTAGACTCATCAGGGCTTTAAAACTCAAGTGAGGCTGCGAATTTCAAGTGCATTTTCTGATAAACTATTAGCAAAAGAGATGTATTCCAAATGTTTGCTCATTTAATTAGAACATAAAAGATTTTCCTCTTTGACTGGAGCTTCCTTCTGACCCTTCTTGCCTGTGTGTGGTTTGTATTGTTCTTGGCTAATGAGATATAGGATATGTACTAAACATTTACACATTAAAGGCATCCTTCATTCAGCATGAAGGTGTTGATACATCAAGGATACCTCAAACATGCTGAGATTCCAACAACTTGTCAGACAAATTAGCACCTTACCAATCGGGGGTAAAATTGAGCTTCACATTTCTCCCTGGTGGGAAGAAAAAAAATCAAAAATCACTGTAGTTTAATGCTTTCTTTGCAAATAGGAACACAAAAGGCTTTATCACCTCTGTAGTGTAAATTATAGCCCTCATCAACTATCTGATTTTTAATTCATTTGTTTTAAATGATCCCAGGCAGTTCAGAGCAAATCCATTCTGTATTCCTCTCTTAGAGCAGACATCTTCCCACTTTTAAGTTCATATCTTCCACAATTATTTAAAATTTACACTTCTATATTGAAATGGAGTAAAATGAAGGTCTCAAATCTGTGTGTTTCACTAGCACATAACTGCCGGGGTTTAATCCAAACTCTAAGTAGAGTGTGGAATTATGGGACTGTGTATGGCAATGAAACTAAAAAGGTCACATTTTAGGTTTTTTTTTTTTTTTTTTCAGCTGACTAGTGCTTAAAATTAGTGCTCAGTGTTTCAGATTGCTGTCACTGCATGAGAAATTCAGGGTCCCAGAAAAACCCAGGGTTAGATAATCCAGCCTAACCAGGTATCCCAAGGAATAACTGGGCTGGGAGTAGGTGCTGTAGACACTACAACAGGAACAATTACTGTCCTTTATCTCAAGCTGCAAATCATTTACATCCACAGGAGATCATGGCATAAACTCCTGCCTGCACAAGATTTGGGGAGAGGGGCTCACTATCATAAACCTTTAAAATAGGAATTATTTATGCATCAAAAAGGCTTGTTTTAACTCACAGCCAAACAACATATAATCAAAGCAAGACAGAGCCTAGGGAGAACTAATCTTAATAGAGATCAGTTATAAAACAAAGTTTCCCTTCAGCAATGTCTTCATTCTCAAAAATCTCAAAATTAGTGGATTTTTTTCTATATATATACAGGATAGACATTTGAAGAGAATTTACGGGGTTAAAGCTGCTTTTAACTGCTTTCAGAAGGAATTTTCATCACAATAATTCTGTCAGGAGAACTCAGCCCATCTAATTTGTCATATGAATATCTAACACCCTAATACCTAAACAAGACACAGAAAGACCTCTGCTCCACACTTGGGTATCTGCTCCATGGGACTGTTATCCTACAACAGCCACAGCTTCTCCTTTACTGGGACAGGACACGTTAACTGGTGTTGTATGTGCAATCATCACTGTTCAAAGATGCAGAACCATATTAAACTCATTATGGAAGAGCTGCCTGGGAAAAGAGTGTGTATTTAATTCTGAGCTGCTCCTTCCTTCTCTGCAGGGATGTTTTTCAGAGTTGTCAGCACAAAAAGTGAGTAGAACTGCTGGAGCTCAGCATCCACAACCTGGCAGACAAGGGCTGCTGAAGCACAGATATGGGATTCAATACTGAGAGTTTGGGCACTGCACAGGTACATCAGATTTGCAAACCAGATTCTTGTACAAAGAACTTCATATAAATATCTGGAGAAAATTAAGGAGTTTTATTTTTCACAGTTCATGTTTGTGTGAAGCTTACAGCAGCATCCCTGCTCAACAACACATATCAGATACATTTAAAAACTTGCACAGGTTTTTGCCTTGAGGGGAAAAAATATCCCAAACAACAAAATGCATAATCTTCAAATCCTTAAGAGAGAGTTTTTTTCCTATACATATAGTGACATGATTTATAAATATGTAATTAAAAGGATCATAAATCTGTAGATAAGTGTTGGTATTTGACTGAAACACTAATGGCAAGCATTAACTGCATGTGGTCTGTTGTGTGGCTACTGGAATCAAGTAGTGAAGAGGATGACAGCTCCTTATTAGTTAGGACCACCTAGAGTGATGGAAAGCTTGAATGATCAAAGAGAAAACAGTTTTATGCTGCAAATGTTGATATACTCATGAGCTTTCTAACTCATTTTGAGGTCCAGTGTGAACACTTGACATGCTAACTACTGAGCAGGGAAATGAGTGTAGTATTAGACTACAAAAGTTTTGTTTGCTTCAAAGAGAAGTGAATAATATTAAGTGTTATATTCCAGTCCCTTATTGGATCACAAAATGGTTTTGTATTAGTACCAGAGCTCAACAACTTATTTTTGCCTATCTTAAGAGAAAAAAAAAAAAAAAAAAAAAAAAAAAAATTAGCCTTTCTGGTTAATAACAACACATGAAAGGATCTAAAGGATCTATCCTGCTTTGTCTAAATATGCACAGTGATCACTGTTTAATTAAGGTGAAAAAAATTTCATGACTTAATTTATTCGTAGAAACCAGATTAGTCCAGAGTGATTGTTTACTTTTCATAACTTAGTCATGCAGTCCCTAAGAATTGTTTCTGTCTTGTCTGAACAGCTGAAATGTTTCAGAGAGGATGAATGTGTCTCTGCAGTATTGCTGGTCATGAAAAGCTGCACCTTATGAAGGTACAGTTCTTCCCATGAGTGTAAATGCTAACATAAACATGACTGAAATAAGCTCTGCTTTGGAACTGATGAAACACTGAAGAGTGAGAATTGTCTTGCAGAATTCAAGTCGCTGTAAAATCTGCAAGCACAGCTTCACTTTATTCACATATATCTGAAATTTTTTTGTTTGTTGCTGTTCACACTCCAGCCCTCAGGCTGTTCAGGTTATGGCTTTTGATTCTGGAATTCATAAAATAAAATCTACTTTGGATATAGAAATGCCTTCTCATTCAAGTGACAGGTGCTAGAAAGTAGTCTCTGTTCAGAAACCTGAACATTGATTTTAAATTCTATCTCAGAAAAAAACCTCAACTTCTGATTGAATAAGAATAGTGATCTCCTCTGAGAGAGTTTTCACTTAACATAACTGGAGGACATAGGCAGGAGACACATGCAGGAAAATAACCTGATACTCCCACTGAGGGTGAGTTTTAACCAAAAATTTTACCCTCCTCACATATCAAAGCTCTTCACAACTCTTGACCTGATAACCTCCAAATTCTCTAAAATCACCAGAGTTTTAAGGTATTAAGCAACTTGTATAGCAGGTACAATTTTTTAATAGTTAATATGTTTATGTTTTTTATTTATACAGCATATAAATACTTGTTATTAATTAATCATGGAATATATTTAATTTTTTCTCACTAAATAAAAACCAGACACCAGCAGGAAAAATATTTCCAGATATTATATTTGGGTTATTTGAAGTCTGCAACCAAGTAGATAGTTCTCAATATAAAATGGGGAACTGCCTAATCAGAAAAACTGTCCCTCCCTCCTTGCCAGTATCTAAAATCCATTTTCTCACTCCTAAAATGTCAGGATGGCTTTATTGCAACATCTTGACAGAAGCTGAAGAGAACAGAGCTGTGTGCATGGTCATGTGCTCCACTACAAAGTCAGCATCACTTTACAAAATCCTTGAGCTTGAATCTTGGGTAAAGATGCCCCAATCTCATTGGACTTTACTTTTTCATATCACTTAATCCTGTACAAAACCACTACAGCATCAGGAATGACACCCAAATTCTGCACATTTGAAGGCACAATGATAAACCTGGTTTGGAATTCAACTAGAAAACAAAATACCTATGTTCAGATTTGAGGAATTAATTTAACCTTTTTGAAAAAATTGGAAGCTGAGGCTGTCAACTTTGAACCATCCCCATGTTTAAGGTTCAGACCTCATTAGTTTTGGCTAGGAATACTCTCTAATTACTAAGAGAGTTTCCTCAAGTTGCACTTTAGAAATTCATCTTTTTTGTAAGCTGTAAAGTATTCATAAAAAGCTAAAAACTGTGGGAAAATTAGCATTGATGGATGTTTTCTTACCCTCCATCAGGAAATGATGTACTTGAAACTCATTACAGATCTTCACAGCAACTCTGCTGAATGTGCCTTGGGCTTTGTGCTGATCAGCACACACAGAATTTACTGCATAATTCATCTCTCTTGTGTCACATTTAATGTATAACATGTATTTCCTGTTAATTATGAAAATAAGAAGGCGTCCTTTCTTTTGGAAACATAATCATGAAATTACTACAGAAATTAAGAAACATGGAGCTCTATATTACCTCCTGCACAGAAACAGGAGGAAAGCACTGCAGTGAGAAGACACCAAACATGATTTTCTTCTTGATGCACCAGGCACAGCCTCTCCCCATGCCCACACAAGGAGAGATGCATGGATGGGAGCCCTGTTGTCCTGCCAGGGTCACCATTCTCACTGGAGCTGTGGTTTTGCATGTGGTCCCCTTTACTTTCTGCCACTGAGAGAGGTTTGGATGTTTTCATGTCTCTTTTCATGGGTGTCAATGAAACATTAGGCATCCTGTATCTCATTTTCCTCATTCAAGGTTGGAGATTATTCAGTAATATTCTACTTCACTTCACCCATCCATCTCTATGTGTCTGTTCAGCTTCCCTTACTAAAAGAATGAAGAAACAAAAATCCCATCTCAGCATCATATCCACACCAATACATCTTATGGATTATGTATTATCTGCCATCAGGGTAGGAGAGGGAAAGAGTGAAGTGATGGAGCAGGAGAAGGAAAGGAGCAACACCATAAATCTGAAAACATGCCATTATGATTTGGAATAAGAAGGGGGCTCATCTGTACTCAATGCTACATTTGGCCTACGCATTTTCATTGACACACTGATTATTTCCCTTTGGAGAAACAATCTGGTGCTGGGAGTATTTGCTCTGCAGCTGTTCCTCAGGAAAGTTTTATGGGGCCTTGGAGACCACATATTATCTCTCACTTATGGGGCAGTCCCATAATCCTCCCTTTTCAGAAACTTTCAGGTGATACTCCCTTTTGTCTCCTGCCCACATGAAAATCTTCATTCATAATTGGTAGGATCAGTAAAGCTGACAAGCTGCCTAGAGCAATATAAAGTTGTGTTATCACTAATAGTGCTGGAGATCTCTAGAGAGACAAATGAGTCTGGATAAAAAGACATCTTATCAGTACTGGCTTTAAGAAACCAGGATAAATTTCCATTTCCCCACCTGAAGAAATACCTGGGGCAGAATCCCACTGAAACCACCCTGCAGGACCAGAGCACAATTTTGGTAGCTTCTTCTCCAGAAGGTTTTAACTTCACTGTTCCTTATACAAATGTGAATAATTTTACTGCCAGAGTTGGTGGTTAAAGTGATCTGGCTGTTAAAAAAAAAATGGCCTGAGGGAAGATTTCATTCTGACACAGTTGATCTCTCTAAGAAACAAAAGCAACCTTGGCAGGAAGAATTTTGGTGTTTTAACCTTTTCCTTTAGGGTGGCATCTAAAATCATGTGAGCAAACAGTACACTTAGCACTACTTATTGCAGTATCTGAATTTCTTGTGGTATACTTAAACACCAGTTCCTAGAGTCACATGGCTATAAAATCATCCAGTGCTTATTTTTTAAAAAAACTCTATTCATGGCTGTGAGAAAAATTTAGGAAGTGACTTCTAAACCAACAAAGCCAGGAAGGCCAGACATACCAAATGTACTCACTAAACTGCAAAATCGTGGCTTTGAAGTCAATCTCATGATTTCTAGATACTTCAAACATATTTTATTGAAGCGTGGGATAAAAAGCTGCAGTTTTTGGGACATAACTTTTACAACTCCAAAACCAAAAATACCTCTTACAAATCAGTGGTATAAGCAGTCACTCCTGCCTTTCCAGATGGCTGGACAATGCCTCTTCAGGCAATTTACAAGGTAAAGATGCAAAATGTTTCTGAATAATGTAAGCAAACATGAAACAACCCATAAAGAGAAAATATCATGGAATACTCTTTTATAAAATGCAGGGGTATAATATCATTATCTTACAATATAAGCTTTTCCCATCACCTTTGCATTTCACCTCAGGGCAAATTCATAGATTTTTTTCCCAAGACATTGATTCTTTTGTCTATCCTAAATAAGATTTAAGTAATTTTTTTTTACTTTTAGCTCTTAGGTTAGGAGTCATGCTTTAGAACAGTCCATTTTGTCATTACATGCTGCACTTCTTTTACATTTCTTGCATTCTTAAGGATATTTTGCCATTAAAGTTTATTTTGTCACTTTTTATCTATTGAAAGTTGGTTTAAAACATTAGATAAAAAAGCAATAGATTTATTAAGACACATTCCATGCTACAGGTCCAACTGCTCAAAATCTTCATAATTTTTCCTTCCAAGTCCACATATTTCACTAAACCTTGTCTTGTTCTATTTCTAACCCCTGGGTTTCTTTCACTCTTCACTGGCATAAACAGAGAGACGGATATTCTTTGAAAATATATCTGCACAGATCATTTGTTCTTGAGGTACAATATCCTATTTGTAAGAATATTTTATATAAGAGCTTAATTATTGATAGACAGCCTTAACATAACATTTAGGGCAAAATATTGTTGCTATGTTAAACTGTATTGTATTACTTTCAGGTCAAGTGATGGAATAGTTTGATCTTTGTATCTTTGATTACAGAGATTCAGAAAATTTGACAAATCAAATTGAATCTGTCAGATCAAAATGTGCACCTTCTTAGTTTTGCTGAAGAAAGACTCCACCAAGTTCTAAATTTCAGGAAAAAAAGGAGCCTATTCTCTCTGTCAAAATAAGACAGCTTTTCATGCCCCAGTCTTTTAAAGCTGAGAATTCCTGGCCAATAGAATTATATTGCTCTAAAAGAAAGCATATAACAAACTTCCTACATAATGAATGCACAAGGGAATTTTAAATACAATTTGTATAAAGGCTTCTCAAAAATAGAATTTTTCAACATTCTCCAAAATTTCTGTCAGTACACTTAACAGTCTTCTTGTAGACAGAAACACTCAGAAGATACTCAACCTCAAAGAATACCAAACAGCATTTTCCAGATGTGTTATCCCAGGTCTCCTAAGTCCCCATGCTCTCTCCTGGCTATAATTTAAATTTTTCATTGATAATCATTATTAGGAAGAATGAAACCCATGGCCTGATTCTGAAGCCATGCAAGGTTTAACTCTGGCCTTTTAATCTGGAACAAACATCCATAGGTGCAATTGTGTTGAGTCAGACCACAGAGCCATGTCCTGGATCCAACAGTGATTAACAGTTGAACAGCATGGAAATACTTATGGAAGGGCCCTTTTTGTGGCCAGCTGAGGATGAGAGTCAAAACTATCCCTAGCAGCCAGTGTTGCAATTTGCCTTAGCCCCCCAAAAAGCATTGCTAAATTATTCACACATGGTTCTCCTCAAATTATTTGACAGATTATTAAAAACAATAAATCACTATAAAGAACATAATTTTTACAGATTGTCTCAACTCATCAAAGAGAATTTCTCCTGAACATTCAACTAGGCTTTTATATGACAGAGTTTTGGCACAATTGCTTCATAGAATTTATAGTAAAGCAAATCTTTTCCCAGATCCTCAACATCTCACCTTGAATCTAGAGACTCCTCAAACCAAAGTTCTTCCCAAGTCAATTTAGTTGTTTTTCACTCCAAATCACACTTTATTGCCTCTATGCTTCTCTCAAGAATGACAAAATGATGTGGAGGAAGCTGATTGCTGATACCTGAAAGGACTGCCTTACTAGGGGTGGGCTTTATTTCCATAAAAAAAAGTCAGAGGACCATTAAGCAGCTATTTCAGCATTTTTTACTCAAATAAGGAGTGCTGCCAGAGGGTTAGATAAGAGGGAATCCCAATTTCAGTATCAAAATATTTAATCATAAACTAATGTCTTCTGTGCCAGACTTGTTCTTCCTCTCAGAACTGCACGTCACTGTGCATCATAGAAATGAAACAGCAGATGTTTCCAAATATAGAGGCAGAGCTATTGTGCTTTCAGCTGTCTTCCTGGACTGCAGGCATACATTATAATTGTAGGCAGAAAGCCTTCTAAAATACCTGGCAAAACTGGGGAGGAGGTCTAAAATTTTAAATAATGAGCATATTTAAAATATTTATAGCTGATATTTGAAAGATGAAGAGCGGGGAAGGTGGAACTGTTAGTAACATCATTCCTGCAGCAAGCCCTTTTGGATAAATCCCTGCAGAGAGTCCAGCTGGATGGCTGCAGAGGAATTTGACACTGACATCCCTGGTAGTCATTCAGTGGGTGCTGGCTGATGAAAGATACTGAGTGCTTAGAGTAAGAATCCTGTTGAAAACCCATGGCAGCTTTAAAAACAAAACTAGGTAGTGGTTTCCAAAAAGGAACCAAATATATTGTGAACTCAATACTCCTCTCAATTTATAGTTGATCTTTAATCCGTGAACCCACCCACAAAATAATTGCTAGTTGATTTTCATTGTATGTCTTGCTGAAAAGAGAAAAGGCACTTGGTGATGTGATGCACTTTCACTGTTAGAAATGTCTGTGCCGTTTGGAAGTGGTGGGGGGACATATGAGCTGCTTGTTTAGGACCATTAGTCTTCAACATGCACCATATTTATTTTTAGTTAGAAAAATTCGTTATAAAAGATAGATATATGTTATGTTCATCCATTTTGTTTGGAATGTACATGTCAAAGAATGAGTTATTTAAGCTCCATGATGGCAGTAACTAAAAATATTAGAATTGAAAATTGACCCAACTTCAGAATTTGCATGAATACAAAACTCAGTATCCCTGGGATTTTCAAAACATGTATCTCTGTGGCTCCCTGAGCTGCTATTTTCACCAGATTTTGAAATCAGATGAAAACCTCATTATTGCAATCCAATGAGTATAACCTTCTCACTTTCCAGTAGGACAGCAGCCACTAGGGCATACCTTTTACTGTATCCCAGAGCAAACTGAGAAAACAGTCAACATTGAATAAACTCCAGGGTGGTCTTGTATAGGAACTGAAAAGACAAGTTCAGAGTAATTGTAACTGCAAAATGTCAATATCTTATTGATGTTATGTATTTTGCAGACATGGTATACTGAAAAAAAAATCTGTGGAATGCTCAGGGTTATTAAGTTTCACCTAAATGAGAAGACAACACCATGGTGTGAAGGATCATAATATCTTGCCATTTATGCATACATCTGTTTATTTATCAAAATTAGATCTATTTCCTCTCATTTGTAATTGTACTTGTTGATTTTTATTTGGAATTTCAAAAACAGGAAAGTCTTTTGCTCTTCTTGGTTTTGTTGTGCTCATTTCACAATGAAAATTTAGTTTTTATTTAATCTGGATGGCCCAATATATTCAGTTCAGCTGCTAGATTGACTGTCACTGAGTTGTCAAATGCCTGTTATGAATAGTATACAGAAGGAGAACAAGTTGACCTTGAACTTGCTAAATGTTTTATGAATACTACCCATTTCCAGAAAAATATGAATATGTTTTCCAGATTTGCTCTTTTTGCTTTCCTTAAGGCTGTTCTCAGTAACAAATGTCTTTCATCTAACCAAGCCGCTTGTTACATGGAAGGTTTGGGAAGGAGAAAACAACATTCTAATGATGAATTTAATACTTGTGGATTGTAGAGAATTGATTATATTGCAAACTAAATTCCTGGACTTAACCAAAGGCTATAATGCCAGCCTTGCTTCCTAAAATCTGTCGAATTTTGGTTTACAGTTTTCTATTGCTGGCTGATTTTGTCTTGGTGACTTTTCTCTTAATCGTTATTTTCATTGCTAAGCAAAGTCAGAGTGGATGATGCTATTTAAACAGAATAAATAAAAACAATCATGTTTTTCATCTGTCCACAAAGGCATGCCTTGTTTCCAAAGATGAGAACGTGCCCCTAGCGCCTCCAGCTGGTGCTGGAAACACGGAATCCTCCCACAGGAAAGGGGGCATTTGGTGCTACAGGATCCAGGTTGTAACCAGCAGAGAAGCACCCTACATAGAATTAATTTAAGACACTATGTTCAGTACTGGATTTTGATCAAATACTTCAAGAGTAAAAAATAGCAGCTAATTTACTCTGCCATGAAATACACTGGTTCCTTTTCAAAAGCTACTTTCAGCTCTTTCAGAATTTGTGGGCAAATATCTAGCTAATACACAGTTTTAAATGCTGTTTTGAAAGCCTCTTGCATGATAGAGTTCATAGCAACAGCTTCTGCTACTGCTTTAAGAGCACAATAAGGTTTAATAAGAAGCATGCACTTCAGTTCATAGATTGCTTGTTTTCTGCTTTACTTTATTCATCATAATCTTTACCTATGCTTAGTTTAAAGAAACCCTGAAATAAAAAAGGCAGTGACCAGTATTGATCTTCTCCACAGCAGGTTCCCTTGATCTGGATCGAACCTGTCTCTGTCAGTAACGGCTTTTTCAGGAGACAGTTCTATTTAAAATGTTTCACAGGGCATCTAGTTATTTGTTCATTTGTCAGGAATGGTGGAAGAGACTATAATAGACAAGCAGCCTCAGCTGGCTGCTGGATGTAAGACTAGATCCGGTCATACCACAAAGACAGAATAAGTGCATATATTTTCTGTGCTCTGTGGAAAATAGATTTATCATACATCTTGACCTAAAACTTATTTAAAAACTCATTATCAATACTAATTGAAATTTAAAATTTTCTTAGGAATTTCATTGCAAACATTTTTCCTCTAATATTGGTTTTGATGTTAAGAATGAGAGGTGAGTGTCATGGGCTGCAGTATGGTACACATGGCAGTTATCAATTCCATGCTGCAAGATCTACTTTCCAGTTGAATGTAAATGGAAATATTTTCCTGCAGAGCATATGCTCCATCACCTGTACCACCCACCCATGCAAAGCTGGGAAAAGGACAGTTTCTGCTGACAATCTTGTTTATGAAATGAAAGCTATATTGGTCCTCGTAGTTTTCATAGAGATTCATCTTGAAGGTGAGCTTCAATGAACACTGAAACACACAGTATGTATTCAGTGTCACTGAATGTGGGGTACAAGTGTAGTCCAGAGCATCCAGTGTCATTTTCAATATCAAAGACCACTGATGTCACTTAGAGAGGCAGTTGGACTGCCCATCCTACGTTAGACATGGTGAGAAGAAACCTGAGACCTGTTCCTTTACTTCTGACACACTTACAAGACAAACACATGCTCCATTAAAAATAACACAGCTCTGCTCTGATATGTTTCCCTCCCATGTGTCTGACTTAAAAATATGCCTCAGTTCAGAGTGTTATGCTTATTAAGATATAATATTACTGCACTGCAATGAGCCACTTCAGAGAACACAGCAGGGAAGCTGGCTCCCCTTGTGCTAAAGGGGCAGCCCCTTCAAACTCAGCACTGGAGCAAAACATTCTCTGCTTGCAACCCTCTCTCTTCTTCCATGCATAGTTTATTTTTGGTTTTTTTTTTTTTTTCTTTTCTTTTCCTTGTTTTGTTTTTTTCTTGAGTCATGGTGGTTCCACCTCTGAAAAGCTGCAGTGACATAATTGACACTACAGCAGCTGAGGCTGAGAGCACTAGAAAGGAGCATACTACATTTTCTTTGCACAGGTCACTGAGCATCCAGCATGATTTTAGCACATCTTGTTGTGGAGAGCTTTTAATGCTAATTTGTTGCTATTATTTAAGAATAGCCTGCTGACGGGGACATTACCAGCATACTGTCTAAACATTAGATATTATTTTGACCTTGCTTTATTCCTGCAGTAAAACCTGATCGCAGGTGGGAAATGCAGGCTGTTATTCATACATTAATCAACAATAGGGGCAACCCAGATCACAAGTGTACATGGAGGGTGAGTGTATGGAAATGATGGAGGGTTTTTTCCTTTTCTTTTTGGTCTATATGAAGGGACTTCTGTTGCAGTAATTTTTTGCATTAAAGATGATACACTAAATAATGCAGAATGCCACTGCATCTGTGAGGTAAATACAATGCTTCCAGATGAAACAATGAAAATTTTGAAGCAATTAGAAAGATGGTTTCAAAATAATTGATTTATAAAATTATTCAGCTCTGTATCTTAGCAGTAAAGACAGTTTAGCTGGATTTGTTGCACGGATTTTTGAATGAACAAGTATAGGAGCACAGTATAACCTGGTTTAGGAGTGGCAGGTCACCAGTTTTCCCCTGTGCAGCAGGTTCACTGTCCCAGAGATTCCTCCCACTGCAATTGCCAGTGAACAGCCTGACCCCAGGGACAGGATTACTGTCATATGGCGGTGGCTGGGAATGTTCCACATATTTAGCACTTATGCATACACCAGCTCTTGTTAATTTTTTTCCTTCAAAATTTCTGCAGAGGAGCAATTCAATGAGGCTGGGTAAAGTGTTACAGGAATTAGTGATTCTTTGAGGTTTTCAAAGACTTTATGCTTCTGCAAATTTAAGTTATCAGTATAAACATTTTTTTCAGAGCAGAAAGTTTGTCACAAATTGGTAATTTTTATAAACTTCCTCCTTTAGTATAGTTTGATCAACATAGTTGTTCTTGCTCCAGCCTAAATTACTATTGCCACTGAGAGCCTCTGTTTGGGGTAATGATCATTTATGAATGATCTTCCATTATGGGAATGATCTTCCATTATGAATTAGAGCAGCTGAAGATTTGTCATGGGTATTTATTCACTTCTTCCCAAGTACAATTTCCCATCTCAGCTGAGCAGAGGTTTCAGTTTCAACCTCTTCCTGAGCCACATTTTTGAACTGAAGTTTTTTCAAAAATTGCTGTCAATGTTACCACTGGTAGGTAACACGATGCACATCTCACACATCTGTTTCTCTCAAAAAAACCCTGCAGTCTTCTTGCCTAACACCAATATATTGATGTTTTATATCAGATATTGCAAAACTTACTGCAAATTTACGTCTCCATCTAGTCCTTTAGTTTTGAACATACAAATAAGGGATTCTTTGGGCTGCTGCTGTAGGAATCCACATAAGGAGGTTCACCTGAACTCATGCTTTGGAAAAGCACTTCATACCTGGTCTGGTTCACTTCATGTATATCTGAAGACCTCATTCACTGAATAAAAATAACAATTAGCTGAAGAAAAATTGAGAATGGATCAACTCTGCTAAGGCAATATTCAGTCTGGAGTCTAGGTCAAAGTAAATGAGCAAAAAGGGAAGTCTTTCCCCAAGATCAGAAGAGAGTCCAAAACAAGAGACATCCTTCATTCACACAGCTGAGACCTACAGTACTTCCTCATAGCCCTGCTCTGGACTCTGCTAGCATGCCACCGGATCTACAAAATAAAGTGGTGCTGTTTGCTAGTCTATCTGACAGAATATCCCAAAATATTGCCTGGTAAGTCAAGAGGGAAAGGAAAGTTTCTGGGTAAGATTTAAGAACAAATTACAAGGAGAAAATGCCTTCTTGGTATACAAGGAGAAGAGGCTGTGACTTGGACAGCACAGACTGTGCAAGCAGATGGAAGATCTGAAAAACTGTTATGAAAGTGAAAAGGTGTTTCAGTGCATTTAATAAAAAACAAATTTTAAAAAAAGAAGTTGAAATCTTTAAGAAACAATAAAAGAGAAGGGACACATTATAAAAAACAGGAGACTGAGAACATAGGAAACATCTGCAGGGCGATGTAAGAATATGATTTAAAATTTGAAGAAAAGCAAGGGTTAAGTCTAAGCAAAATCCCAGTAATACCTGGGAGATACTCATGGGCGGGTGTGTTTGACAAGCCCGTTTTAGAGCATATGAATGGAGCTCACAATTTCTAAATGAGACTCGAAGAATAAGGAGCAACTAAGTATTGTGTCTTATCACAAGAACCACAATGCTTTATAATCACTTTAAAATTCAGTATTTCAAATTAATTTACTAAGGGAAAGGTTAAATAATTTATACTGAATATTTGTACAACTAGGCAACCCTTTTCCCTGGAAAGGCTGAAAGTGTTACACAAGGCCTTAAACATTTTTTTGTCTGTAAATCATCTCAGATATTCAGTCAGTAGGCTTGATCTGTAACTTTATCAAAGCTCTCAAAATCCAGGCAGAATCTTTGTTTTAAGCTCTATTTCCTTTTGCCTATAAATATATATAGAAAACTGGTCCAGAATAAAACAATTAATTCAATTTGATTATTTAAATCATAAATGGATATCCAATTTTTATATTGAAATATAAATAATCAGTTGTTGAAAATCTGTTTTTGTAAAGAATAAAAATATCCCCAAGATGTATGCAGATACATTAGCATATGTATATTATTTTATTTCAGAGTGAAAAAGTAGCAATATACCAGACACCCATTATATGAGTGTGTACAGACGTGAGAGTGTGGAACCACTCTTCCTGTTTAAAAGAAACATTCCAAGAGTTTGTAATTGTACTTCGTTTGCCTGGGCCTAGAGAAGCTGAAAATTAGAAACTGCAAAAGATTCAGCAAAGTCTAGAGAACTGGCAGGATAAAGGAGAGCAGAGGGTAGGAAAAAAATGTTATTTTCTATTTCTCAGTGGTAAAAGTCTTGATAAGGTGGATGTTTGTTTACATTCCTAGACATGCCCTCTGCCTAACATTGTGAGTCTTCAGCAAACAGGAGCACTGATACGACAGGCATCCATTCAGCTTTCTAATTATGTTAGTACAAATATCTGCCATTTGGATTTTGACAACTCCAAATAGTAGAAATTAATCTGATAAGAAAGGGAAAAGGTGAATTTTGATGCTGAATTCTCTCAGGAGACAGGAAAGGAGAATAAAGCTGAAGGGTTTGTGATCTTAAGGGCAAATAGGATGAAATTTTGAAAGATAGCTCTAAAACCAGGGTAGTGATTGATAGAGATGGCAGGAATTTTTTTCAGAGTAATTAAAGCTTCAGGTTTTTTTCTTTTTTCTCTCATTTGTTTACCTATCATTCAGATATTTAACAGACAATAAGAAAAACTTCACATGAAAGATTCTGCTTTCATATCACTGAAAGGAGTGCCTGAGACAGCTTCTAGATCAGATTCAGCAGCACATATAGAAAATTTCCCTGTCAAAATTAAAGCAAAAGAAAATCAGGATCATAGTGTGTCCTCTTCCCTGTCATGCTGATGGTTACTTGGCTCACTGATATATGTCTACCCACGGCTGCATATCCCAGTTTGCCCACAATGGCTGCCTTGACACAAAGATTCACTTGGCAGATGTTTACTCGCATCACCTTCAGGACCCCAGTGAGTTACCTTGACTGAAAGTCAAGCCAAAAAGATTCAGTGTTTGCCCCTTTCAGGTCCCATTCTGTCTCCTCAGCAGCAAACTACTCCACTTCATTCAAAAATCAATTTAGTTGCAAGGTCATATGGAAATAGCTCACGGTATGAAAAGCTTGACTCTGTCTTAGCAGAGGCCTTTGGATTAAGCAGGCAATTGACCACCTAAAAGCTTTGGCCATACTTCACATGCAAAGAACTTTGTGTCCATCTCCTGCACAGGCAGAGCATAAAACTTGGAGAACTCCACGTCGTAATCAATCGAGCTCAGAGGACACGGCTGCTCTTGGCTCTCCGGCTGGTTGTGCTCCCACTGCATTTGCTGCATACTGGCAAAGCCTGGCAACTCACATGGGAAAAGTGCTGAGCAAAAACTGTCTTTGCATATGCACAGAACAGTTTCTATGATGCTATGAGAAAGGGAAAAGAGAGTTTAGGGTTTTGGAGGTTTTTACATTTACATTTCTTACATTGGTTGGAAGGTTTGGAGGTCAGGTGTCCTCCCCTAAATTGGCCAGAGGTTTTACTTCGTGTTTCTTCCTTGTATTTTCCAAATAACTTATGAATAATTGTGAAGCTGATCTAAAGTGATGATTTGTCAAAACATAATCACATA
The DNA here is from genome assembly GCA_030060385.1 of Muscicapa striata striata. NCBI lineage: Eukaryota > Metazoa > Chordata > Aves > Passeriformes > Muscicapidae > Muscicapa > Muscicapa striata. The sequence goes on along the minus strand of JAREIS010000015.1, from coordinate 1,057,183 downwards.
ACACAACACAGGCCAGGTTTTAATTGTGCTTTAACTGGAGCCCTTGCAGCCTTAAAAAAATAAAGCAGAGATTTTTTTCACTAGCAGCCATGAGCTACAGACATAAGTGGCCCTGTGATGAGCTAACAGTGGGGAAGGCCCACCAGATGGGAGGAATAGAACAGAAATTTTGTTTATTTCTGCAATCAAGCCAAAGTGAGCTGAAAATCCTGAATGAAAAACTTTCCACAGAACTTTTACACAAAGATCAGAGACTTTTTCTTGGGATGTACCGCTTGGGAATTTGCGATGCTCGTTCCTACCACAGTTGTATAATTTTAACATCCCACAGAGCTGACAGACTTTGACACTAACAACTGTGCAGGGAGTAAAACAGATTTACAAGTGGCAGTGACCTTTTCATCAAAGGAAGTAAAGTAGACTCAAATCCACCGAACCCCCGACTCACAGTCCTGACAACATCATTCAACATACAGTAGGAAAAGCACTTCAGCAAAAGTTTATGAAAGTGACATTGACACAGCACAGGACATTAAATTGATCCCACCAACATGCTGGGAGTTTTAAGTAGCACCTCTTTCTTTTTTTTTTAAATTGAGATTTGAAGTATTTTCTGATTTTATAGTTTAGTGTCATCTGTTACTCAGCCAACTAAAATACACCAGCACCTTTTTAATTACAAACATATACATATTTTGATCACCCTTGTAGTAAAAAGACTGATAAATAAAAATTAAATTACTCCATAATCGTATGTTCCTACCAGCATTTCTTCTCCTTCATCTTAGACACCCATAAGGCTGTGCTGCCTGGACAGGACTTATTCACTGTCTTGGATCTTGTTACCCTAGCAACTAATAGCCAAGCTGGCTTCAAAAAACATAATAGACGTGGCCTCTCAGATTTTTAAAGGAAATTGGCTACTTTAAACCCAGTGAATGCATGTTTTAATTGCGCTCTTCATGGTTGAGAATCTCTCCCTCAGCATTTCTTCACAGTTAATAACAGTTTTTTTCATCTATGTGGTTTGATGTGCAGATACCGTAAAGCAAAACTCCTCCTGACAGATATTTGAAGCATAGTTGATTCATTTTTAGGCACCTAAAAGCCAAAAAATTATATCTGCATTTATTAATGCAGAATCTCTGCAATTTCATTATGATTTAAAATAAGGCTATTATTTTAAATTTCTCTGAGAGTAAGACTAGTTTACTAAGGAGCATTATACAAGTCCAGTTAAGAAAGGTACTCCATCTTCAGAAGAAAGAAAATTGTTGGACAAATTTATGGTAAAGCAAATTTTTCCTATCGATCAAGCCCTCAAGGGGCATTACCGACACTTAAGGGACCAAAGTGCAGAAGATGGCATAGCTGACACAGAGAGAGAAGACAGCAAGAGAGCTGAGCAGGGCTGGAAGGAAATGGAACACTTTAACATTACATCCCGGTCATACCAAGGTCCATTGACCCTCTACGCATTCCAGATAATTAATTTACAACACATTAAACCTCTGTGTGAAGAAGGATGTTATGCATCAATTGCATAGGAATAAGAAGTGTTATTGATTTAAGATTTCTATTGTATCATGCACTGACAGAAAGAAACAATCTAGAGGTGTTTTAAAGACAAAAAAAACCCTTTTCTGAAGGACAAGTTTGCTAAATAAGTGCACTTTACACTACATTTAACTGAAGTATTGTTGACACCTGAAAATAAATGCTGTTAGGAAAGAAACTCTCAGCATAATTAGGAGAATATGGCGTGACTGGATAATATTGGCATTCACTCTAGGAAACAAATACTTTGAGGTGATAATGCCCTCTTTTACAGTAAGAGTTTAAAATAGAAAAACACATTAACAAATATTATTTAATGAATAAAATATGAGTGAACCAGTTCCATTAATACAGGATGACGTCTAATGAGATTCAAGCTCATTTGCCTCATAGAATCATTTTGCACTTAACATATAAAAGAAGGAGACTTGCAGAATAGCAAAGTTAGATTCATGAACATCAGAGCCAGTTTCATTTACAGAGGTTTTATTTCGTTTAAGTTACCATTTGCAGATGACGGTTCAGAAAATTCAGAAGCTCTGGTGAAAGTTCTGTACTGCTTAGCATTTCTAACTGCAGTTTAATTTCCCAGGAACACAGGATGCTAAGAAAATCTGTCCTGTGTCACTCACAACTTTTAGCAACTATTTAACCTTCATTTAAGACTTGCAGTGGTTAAAGGAGATATGAATCAGGCTACATATAAAATATTTCTGTGCAAAAAAAAAAAAAAAAAAAAAAAAGCCAAAACAAACAAACAAAAAACAAACAAAACAAAACAAAAAAACAAACAAACACAAAACCCACCAAGAAACTCAATTTCAATCAAGTAATAGAAAAGGAGAGAGAAATCACAGACAAGCCTTTAACTGATCTGAACTACAATAAACCTCACAATATAGAGGGACAGGTTAGCTTCCTGGTAGAAAGCAGGATGGTGCTTTGGATTTGGTATAAAACACTTAGAGAGTGCATCAAAACACTTGGAAAGAGTGTATCAAAGGTCTAAAATAAAGCCTGGGATTTTGCAAGCAAGCTAAGGTACTCCAGCCAAATTGAAAACAATATGGGAGCATCCCAAACATAGCAGAGAAGTCAAAGCATCACGGGACTCAAATAGAAAAGTGTGAAGAATCTGAGTTATAAAAGCAGGAGAATGCCCAAGTAACTCCAGATGAACTTGGGCACAGTGGCCAATAGTGTAAACTATGAAAATTTCTGTTTAGGCTTCAGAACAGCAATTTATATTTCTCTGCAGGAGTTTCTAGACAGCTGCAAGTATACACACTAGTGGCAAAGTGGCAGAGGCAATATTAGATCCAGGACCCCTTTGTAAAACCAAACCACACAGCCCCAAGACACAAAGAAATGATAGCTTGAAAACCAGCCATGAGTACACAAACAATATAATGGCAGCAACACAGAGACTGCTCATGCAAGAAAGGCTGCAGCTGTCAGGATGTAACAAAATAAGCAAAGTAATTCATTTAAAAGAAAGATAAAGCATTTTATTCAGCATTAAATCTGGATATTTAAATACTTCTGCAAGAAACATGCAGTATTTTCTCTCAATAGTACTGTCAAAACTGAAGTCAAGTGCATTATTCATCATGGGTAGTAATAAAAAATTTAACATCAGCGCTCTCAAAGAGTGAAGAGAACCTTTGGCCTTAGTCTACATGTGTAAAAAGTTATGTATCTCATTTATGGAAAGTTTATGTTAACTGAAACTAGCTATAAAATACTTACTGCCATTCCCAAAAGGAATTATCTCACCATTATCTCACCCTTTCTTGAAACTACATTGATTATTTCTCAAATACAAATAGTTGATTAAAAAAAAATATAAGTAAAATTTGTAGCCTGCAGATGCATATACTGGATCCTTTGATACAAGCCCAGTGGAGCAATGTACTTATCCCTTAAACAACACTTGTATCCATCTGACATTTATTCCTTCTTGAACCATTTCTAGTCACAGACAGACTCTCAACTGTCAGAGAAAAATCAGGGTATGACTTTAGGTTGCTGTGCTCCTCACTTTCTTGAGGTGCCCCATATGAGCCTGAGCTGCAGGCACCCTTTGGTGCCTTTTCATTGGTGCCAGTGAGCAGCTCTGCAATACCTCATGTGTGACCTGGCCAGAGACCTTGCACAACAAACTCTGCTCTTCCCCAGGCTTGGGATCACACCATCAACTAAAACAGCAACCAAAAAACAGCCTTGGCAGTTTCCTGATTAAAAGAATTATTTCCTAATACCCATGCCAAAATCAGCTGTACACATACTAATAAAATGCAAACTGTCAATTACAGTAATAAAGGAAATGTTATAGGCGTGACTCCTTTATTATCTACCAGAATTTTCTTAAAATACAATGTGCTTCCAGGAGTGGTAACTAAAGGGGAGAAAGCTCTGGTTTTGCAGCTCCAGTAGGTCCAGTCTCAACTCTAAGCAACACAGCAACCCCCTCTCCCAAAAGACTTGCTGATCCATCATAGAAATTTCTCAAGTATGTGCATCACATTTTCCTTTCTGCACACTTTGAGACATCCCCAGGATTTATATAACAACCAAACTATTATTCATCCAGAGCAACTAAACATTCATAGTGCCGAAGATAAACATTTATTTTAAAAATTAGATATTTTGGAAAGATATTTTACTGAAATTTTACTGATATCTCTTATTTTTCATTTAAAAATAAATTTTTTGACATTGGAATTTAAAACATAACAATCAATGATAATTATAATCTAGAAAAGTAATTCAAACAAAATTTAAAATATCTCATGTCTATCCTTAAAAACGAAATGAAGGGCAGGTCTACTGCTGTTACAGAATCAGAAGGAAAGAAAAGTCTCTTATCATCTGAGAACTCATCAGACCATATAAATATGCTACAATATTACAGACTTCAGTATCTAAAGTGATATTTCACTATTGTCCTGGAGCAAATGACAGCACTATTTTTCACTGGAGGAGAGGGAACGGAAGGAGAGGGAACATAACCAAAATAAAACAAAGCACAAAATGAAACTCCATCATTCTTCCTTTTCATTTTACAGTGAAAAATATGAAAAAGAAAAGCATATTCAGCTTGAGTGTACCAACCTTAACTGTCTGCAGTTCAAATGGGCTAAATGATGAAGGACTGTAAGGAAAAGCAAAATAACCTGATTTCCTAGGGGAATGTGATGCACCCTCTGATAGGTAACAGCAAGAGAATTCAGATTCCCTCACACTTTACATATTCCATGACATTGCTTCCCCAATCTCTATCAGAGCTATTATGTTACTTAGTGGCTTTTCAATGATGATATGGTGTTAATAAATAACCTGGGTGTGTTCACCCCTCACTAAATTATAATCAACAGTTGATTCCAATTTTTGATTAGTTTTTTTCTCCCTGTATGGCAAAGAGGAAGATCTCACATTTCATACACTTGTATGGATAATCACATTACTGTTAACTCCTGCTGTCAAAATCAGGGAAATGTTCTTTTTTCTCTTGACCTACAAGGCATGACCCAGTCTCGTGAAATATTATTGCAGTATTTTAAAAGCTTTTTTTTTTCAAATAAGCCAGTTCTGTCAGCCTGATGAGAATTTTGAGATTTTCCTTGGCAAACATGACAGTGTGTTGAGGGAGGCTGCTACACCAAGGCACAGACTGCCTACCCACTGCTACCTGCTCGTGCTCCTTTGCCCACCATGTGCCATGGTAGCCATGGAACCCACAATGAACATTTCCACCCCATCCAGCTGCCCCACAGGTACATGGCTGCACATGCCTTGTAGGAAATGGAGGTCAGCCAAGGAACCCAGCCCAGAGGAGCAAACAGAGAGGCCCAAGCTCTTAATCAGGTGAGACAAGGCAACGATGGAAAAATGTGCATATGACATTTAATGATGGCCAAGTATACTCTGAAAAGAAGTTGTAAGTTCAGTTAAATATATTTTTGCTTATTTCACAATTTAATTTTTTCCACTCAAAGGAACAAAAATCTACATTACAATATTAGCATTTTTATGGCATTGAATTTCGGCTTTCCTGTCCTTTATGGAGTGTTTCATGCCACGCACATTGCCATGGATCCTGAGCACCTGACTGATCAGGCTTGCACCCTGCATGGCACTGGTGTACAGCTGATGCACAGATGGTCACATTTGTTATAGTGGACTCAAATGAACACCCACTTGTGAACCCATCATATACTACTCACTGACTCCTTGAGATCTAGCTCGTGGCAAAATACCATTTAAAGTGTGGCACAGTGTTATCCTGGAACTGCTGAGATAGCTCAGAGGTTTGGGCTGGATTTTGGTTCCAGTGATTATTATGAGCAAATGATTTACTGCACAACAGAGGGCTTCTCTATTCAGATTTTATTAAATAATTGCAAAGTGATTATTTGCAATTGCAAAGAGATGAGCCAGATCCCCATTAGGTGCACATTGCTAGAATTCTATGATGTTTATTTATCTATGGATATATATTTTATATGTGAACTGTGTACATGTGAAAGGCTGTCTGCTATATGAATCAGGGCATCACACATACATCTAAGTGTGGAATTATTTTTAAATGCTGTTAATTTCATGGAAATCCATGTCTTGCAGTCCCTTCTAAAAACACTTTTCTAATGGAGTATTATGTTTGTAATAACTGCAGCATCAGGCTCAAATAGTAACTCAGACTTTCAAACTAGATGAAAGAATGCAAAGTGCAGGCAGATAATAGGGGTTTTTTTAAATATTCTCACATACTTACTGCGTTCCTCTCCAGAATTCATGGGTCATTATTCTTTGTAGTTCTTTTTTCTTCAGAGTAAGACTGTGGAATGAAGTCCACATTCTGAAATTACATACAAATATGTTAGAAAAATGGAGTGTTTGAAATCAATTCTAATGTTAAATGCAAAGGACATTCTGGGCTCATTAAGTAAAAATATCTCATTTAATGAGCAGGAAAGCACTGGAGCACACTGAACCCTGACACAAAGCAAATTATTTAAGTGATAAATTATATTTTATGGGGAATGTAAAAGTTAATAATACTCAGGGGTAGGGTAATAAATGCAGAGGTGTAACTAACTTCATTGACTGCTTTACTTACAAACATGCCATATGTACCTGGTTACTTGAAAGAGTAATAAAAGGAATTGGCAGAAACTCCAGGAACCGAGGATTCATACAGAGACCTTTGTAGCATTCTTTTCCACTAACCAGCCTGTGTTTTATTCTTTTCAAACTCATTATTCTCCTCCCTCTTTCACTTTAGAATATATACCTCCGGTCTTTGCTTTTCACTTTTTGTCAAATATTTGATCTTGCAATCATTAAAACTGAAACTTTCTTATCTACCAGAGAGACTAATAAACATAGTGCTCATTTACCTGCAATGATGCCCCAGAAGTGACCTGAAACTTTACTTGAAGAGACTCAATCTATGCTGAGGGAAAAGAGCGGATCAACTTTTAATCCACTGCCCTTCTAGTGCGTCCAAGTTCAGTGGCACTGAATCTCCTGATGTATTTGTCCTCAGAGATCCATGCAATAGACCAGACCACAAGGATGCAGCTCCAAAGTACACCTCTGCACATTCACATAAGGGTTGTTACCATGAATGCAGCTGTCTGCATTAAAACCCTTTTTCTTCATCTCAGTGGTGTAAAGGAAGCAATTAATACACTTCTAATAGAAATCAACAGAGGAGGAGTCTGCTTAACCACAACTATTTCCAGTGACTATTTCCTTAATCCTAAAATGGAATGTGCGTTACCAACATGATCCTTTTTTCCTCTTCCCTTTATGTTTACAGGTCAGCAGGCAGTGGTTTTTTCTCACTGGTTGCTCCCCTGAAGTGGTACAGTATGCACATGAATGAGACATTCACACAGCATGAGCATCACATTTGTCAGAGTCCTCCAGCAGAGTTGTACAGAAACAGTCAAATTAATTAAGAAAGGATATAAAGTTTATCCACTGTATTGAAAATTACCCACATATGTGCAATTGTTTTTTTAGAAACAAGTGTTTACATTCAATTCTGAGTTAACTTAACTTTAGCCTGCTTTTTAGTTTGCAGTCTTGTGATGGTGATCAGTGATCTCACAACTCCATATAAGTGAGCTCTGGGAAGTAAAAGAAAAAAAAAAAAACAAAACCAAGCAAAGAAACAACCAAACAAAAAACCACACACACACACACAAAAAAAACCCACATCAGAAAAGCAAAGTTCTCCTTCCAATAAACTCATCCAAATTCTTCATTTATGGTTGAACTCAATTATCTAAAAGGTCTTTTCTAACCTAAATAATTCTATGATTCTAGTAAGTAACAATAAAGATGACATATAAGATATCATTTTCCAGGAAAAGAATCATGCTGTTCACAGGTAATGCGACTAGAAATATAGGCTGTGGGGACCTACAATGATTACATTGCATGATTTGTAAAAAGCCAAGTCTGTAAGCCTGCAAAAATAAAAAAAAAAAGTCTCATTCAGATGCATTACAAACTTTCAAATAACTGTTTCCCCAAATTATTCTCTCCTTCTAAATATACAGATAACTTACTACTGTTACGTTTCAGCTTTTTGAGTCAGTCATGAAAGGTCCAGATTTACTAGGTGGTTTTGAGGTTCCAGAAAGCCTGTGTTTCAAACAAAAGCTGAAATTTTCAACTAATCAAATGACCTCAGGAACAGGGATTTTCAGGAAAAGCTTTGATTATTGTACTCATTGTGAGTTGGAAGGACCAAGAATTTCAGCAGACTTTGTATGTCAGAATGTGGGTGCATATATGTATATGTATTTATATTCTGTATACATCAGAGACTAAAAGTTATGGATTCATGGCATGAGAACAGTAATAAAAGCAATATGCTCAACTTCAAAAATACTTTTAACTTCCATTTGGTGTTTAATTGATTTTAGGTGAGAGTCGAAGTTTTAAGTAGTTAAGGCAAGAAAAATCCTCACACCAATTTGTATATCTATCTTCTGATTTGTATCTATCCAGAAGACAGAATCAGAATTCTGATTCAGAATCAGAACTGAATCAGAATATTGCATGAGCAGCAAATATTTTTTATAATTAAAGACTAATTGCCCATTTTAAAGCATGACTGTGCTGCCTACAGAAGTATTTTTGAGGGGTTCCTAGCCTGGATTCTGTTGGGAGACAGATGAATACTTAATCTTCCTTACAAAGTAAATACTACTATTTTCTCTCAAATATCTTTTTTAAAAAGAAAAAAGCATTACACTTCCTGTTGGAGAACTTCAAAATGGTGCAGGGAGTAAGAGGCTACATGAAGTTGGGAAGCTGAGGGACAGATGGGCTCAGCGTGTTCTCCACTGAACTTCCCCCTGAACTTGCAGCACTCTTGATAACCAAAAGCATGTAATCTGCATCTTCTAAACCAGCAGATGCTGCTATCTCTACTTCTCCAAATATTGATGTTTTCAGTTACATGTAGAATAACTAATGCACTGGTTCCAGTCAGATACTTTATATCACCAAACCCCACAAGCAAATTTGTTTTACACAGCAGTTGAATAAAAAACATTCTGTAGAGAGTGCAAACGCAAGGGAATGAGAACAGAAAACAGCATTAGCAACATGATTTAAATTAAGTGAACATTAATACCTCCAAGACATTGCATTATTGCTTCTTACACTTAGTGGGAAAAGCTGTAATTTACATGTGCAATATTTTTAACATCATCTATTAATAAGATGTGTATAGTTACACACTTCAATTGATACTGGAAAGAAAAGGCTTATTTGAAAACATGCTGCAATAATTAAAATGTTATTATGCTGACAGCGCCTTTCTTTGAGGAACTCGTAACGTCTGTATTGGCTGTGATAAGCATTGATTATCTGGAGTGATATAAATATTTGGGGAGCTAATAACAATCAGGTAGGATTTCAGTGCATGCTATAGGCAGCTGAAATAAATCACAGGAAGCCTAGATCAAAGCTGGTTTGTGAATAAGTTTGTTTTTGTACTTAACGACTCAATATAAAGCACACACACAGAAAACTCTTCAGAGATTTAAAGCACACGGAAATGCCATAAAGAAACATCCCATCCTGTGCAGCATTTCTATACATCTGTAGAATCTCCCTATGCAGCAAGAAGGATGTCAGCACACAAAGAGGGGAATGAATTCAATCCATCAAGTACTTTCCATGCACAGTTAACCAACAGTAGACATTTTTTTTAATTATTAAAACTTTTTTAAAAGCAGAAGGAAAAAAACAAAAAAAAACCCACAAAAAAACATGGAACTTTTATTCCTTCCCCTTGAGGAAGGCCATTTGTGATGCAATTTGTGAGTGATGCAATAGGGCCAACTGCAATTTAGTTCCCATTCAGGTTGGGTCAGCTGCCTCTTGGTTCCACCTCAGGTATTTATTTATTCTGACTTACTTTCATTAAATTGCTATAGACTGTAATACGGGTTTACATCACCTGCTGCAGTCCTTTCTAGGTGCATTTTCTCTACCCCATTGTGATGTCCTACTATATAAACCTCTGCTTTCTTGGCCCTGGTCCTTAACATCCCAAAGGCTCTCTGGATTTCTGGAGATATGCAGGCTTGAAAGAGTCCTGATGAGATTCAAGACAGCCTCAACTTCAGTGAGGTTGAAAGGGCATGACTGAAAGCAGGATCTGCTCTGTATATTCATTAATCAGGACTTTTATTGCTAACATTTCCTCCTTTGCACATAAGACAAAAGCCTGTTCCTGTCAGTGAGTGGAAGAGAGCCCCAGGAGCAGCTCAGGAAGTGACAGAGCACCATGTGCTGCCATCCAGGAGCTGGGCTGGGATCCAGCCACGGATCCTGGCTGCTGGCACTCTGCTGCTCCTTTAGAAGCCTGGGCTGGCAACAGAGCAAGAGCCTGCTGCACTTGTGAGATTTTGGCCCCAGTGATAAAATGGGAGCTTCTTGCTGACAATTATGCAACCAAGTTTGTACCCTGAGTGACTGAATCCAAACATTTGCCCAATTTCAAGTGAGTGAGAAGCCCTATTGACTACCCATCCCCACAGGACTTCCCACATACCTGTGATAGGAGAGAAGCTCAGTTTATGTAAACCTTTGCCCATGACTCAGGGTTGAGTAAACAAAGACTTTTCCATATTTTCTGCAAGCATTCCACTGTTAATACACAGCATGCAACATTTGTTTCTTATTAAGCTTTATTTTCATTTCTTTGCTTTAGTAATTTAGCTCTTTCTAACACTCTTTGTTCCCTTTCCTTAAGCATTGCATTAACTTGCCTTCCTGTAACCTCTGTACAGCTTTCTCTGTGATTGTTGTAACAATTTGTCCTATTCCAAAGCACAGGGATTGTGTCTCTAGTTATTATCTTGTCCTTGTTTCTTTCAGACTATGGCCTCTGAATTTTATTTTTTTTCAAAACAGATGGAAGACTAAAAAGACACAATCTTCACAGTAGCATAAAGTAATATTCTGTAGACACAACAATGGCTGTTTATTGCACCTTGCATAAACTGCTTTCATTACCTTCAGATTACTGGTGTCATTTAAAAACATTCATTTACAGCAAAGACAGTCCATGGACAGTTACTGAAACTTTTATACACAGTATTTTGTCCTAGATTGCAGGAAAGTGTATTCTACTCTTTGTCTATTCAGAAATTGATTTATTCAAAAGAAGCTTCAGTTATTTATACAGTTTTTCTTTTCCTAATACTATGATGGCTTTTGTTAATCTAAATTAAATAACCTTATAGCAATGTAAGTAAAATGAATCTTGCATCTTAGTAGTGCAATAGCAATGTCACCACAAACATATTGCTACATCTAAATGTGCATTTTTACTCAAAATACATGAAAATGCACACTGTTGCAATGGCAGAATGGGAGTAACAGCACATGGGAGGTTAGGTAGCCTAGAGAACATTTTAAATGACTGGTTTCTGTTGGTTTGGGGGTTTTTTAATCCCCTCTATATAATTCTCAAATGCTTCTACAACAATAATGTTACTGGACTTGCAGAGGGCCCAAGACAAACTAAAGAGAAGATTATTGGCTGTTTACTACAGAGTATTACACAGAGATACAGCCGAGTTGGGGCCTTAGTGCAGGTGATGCTGGGAGGGGGAAAAGATCCCAGCGAGTTCTGTCTGGCCACCTAAACAACACCAGCTGAGAAGGCAGAAAATAGCAGTAAAATGTAAAAACAGTATGTCCTGATTTTTTGTACACTTCACAACAGAACTATGAAATTTATTTCTAGAATGACACTAGTGCCACTATTGACTGTCAGTTTTAGATTAGTTTCTTTGCACATTGCATTTTTCAGGAAGTTTACATGTATTGTTCCATTAGCATAAATAGTGTGAGATTGGTTAATTCTGCATTTCAACATAGCATAGCAACATAGGTGTTGCTACATCTCATACAGCTTCCCACTACAAGACAAGAAGGTTTCCTCTTCAGATTCTACATCTACATAATGAATATTCTCAACAATGTTGAAAGTAATTCCATTTGCATGTTATGGGGGCATGGAAATTCAGATTTGGGTAGTTACCTCTAATTTCCATCTCATACAGTTACAGAGTGCATTGAAATTTTCCCAGGTTTTTCCCATATGCTGGATAATTCCTATGTGTTCCTGTAATGTTAACGATTGTTATAATTTGAGATGGCTTTTCTAAGTATCAAAGATGTCTAAATGCATTTCTTTCTAAACAAATGTGACAAACACATACTGAATAGCAAAAGGAAGCAGAGAGGCTAGGGGACGGAAAATTTAAAAAGGAAAAAAAGAAAAAGAAACAAAACATAGCAGAATAGCCTAGAATGACCTTGATACAGAATGCTATTTAAGTATATTTAAGTATATACAAGGCTTTAGCTATTCACTCTATTTTACATCTTTTGGATGATGCCACCTCTGTTAAAGAAAGAAAGAAAGAAACTTGAGCAGAAATAATTAGATTTTGTCTGAAAGAAAAAAGTGACTTAATAGTGGCAGTATAAAATCTCATGTGTCTCCTCTGCTAAAGAAAGAATTTGTATACAACCATAAATTTTTTATGTTTCTATCAAACATTGATAATAAAGGTTTTAATATTTATAGTTACCCTTGGCCAAACTCTGAGAGTTCCCTCTCCAGTAGGGTACACTCACAGAGGTACACATTGCCTTTGGGTACCACTGATTGGGACAGTAAGTACATGGTGGATTTCCCTTTGGAATATAGCACTGATATCCAGCTCTTCTTAATCTTCTTAATATTCAGTTTTGCGCCTTGCTCTGTAATCAGCTCTATCCTGAATTCTAATGAGTTCTGGTTTTACACTGGGAGCTGTGTCTTTTAACAATCAATGTTATTAAAATGACCCTTGATAGTGCATGATTCCACAGTGGGGATTTTCAAAGCTATGTACAAAAATACATTTCATTACCACTTTAATATAGAAGTTTAAAATCAGAACTTCTCTCTGCCTTGTTCAAAGCAATTTCTCTAGCTTTGAACAGCTGCTTGGCACACCACAGTAACTACAGCAAGATTTCAGCTCTCCTTCCATGTTGGCCCAGGATCTCAGAGTAAAATAGGAAATGCAGTGCTGGAGATTGGATAGCTGATAGATTTATGGTCACTGGTCTGAACACAGCCAGGAAAAGACTGATTAAAGGGCTCCATGATGCAAGGTGTTCTGTGTTGGTTAGATTTTTTATTGCATTGTTATAACTTCATGGGAGTTATTTAATGATCTTTTAACTAGTTTTATTGCTTACTGTATATAAGAACTACCAAACTGCTGGCATAGATAAAATATGTTAGGAAATGAGTTTCATCTCACTTGCCTTTTTATTGAACAAGTGAATCTCTCTCAAGTTTCTATCTCATAGCAAATATACCCAATAAGGAAGCAAGGAGATGACACATCCCCTTGTCACAAGCATTTGAACTGAGTACTGGTTTCTAGATGGAAACTTACTGGGATTCTGGGAAGGCACCAGTTTGCAGTGCACTGCATGTGTCCCACTGAACAAAACTGCAGCATGCAAGTCACTGATTCATCAGCTGCTCACTAAGGAAGGGAAAACACACTGCTTTAAAGGTTTACTGTTCTTAAAGCTGAAATCAAGCTACAAAACACTGTGCTTTGAGATAGGCAGAGAGAATTTAAAAAAAATGAAACAGGGCATAAGGGAAGTTTTCATCTGTCTGCCAAAGCACATAGCAGAAGAAATCTGCTCTTTTTGTTGGGGTTTTGTTGTTTGGTTGGTTTTCTTTAAACATAGTAGTAGAGACGACTGGCAGCTGCTGTGCAGGTAACTATGAGTTTAGAAGCCTGTTACCAATAAAAGGACTGTTTAGAATGAGCAGAAAGGGTACTTCACAGTATAAAATGGAGTAGGGTAAATATAGACCCCTGAAAATCAAATAAGGAAACCTTGAAACTCCTTACCCACCCTGTGGTTTCAGCTCTAATTTGTTCTGTCACAAAGCAGAGTTCAAATATTTAAAAAAGTCTAATGGAAAACAGAAATCCCAGGCATGCCGTATTCAACAGCAGTTTCCTTTTCTCCTAAACGTCATGAAAGGAAAACCAAAGAAATCAAAAGATTGTTTCAAAAACAAAGGAAAAGAATGCTCCTTCCAGAAGAACATGGTGCCTGCTCAGTGTGAGAAACATTTCCCCTTTGACTTATTGCCATTATTAAGAGTAAATAACCAAAATAATCCCAAAGGTGGATTTAAAGTAAGCAAGGCAAAAACGGCAACACTTCACTTGAAAAGATTTACAAAACAGAACTAAACAAATCCTAAGTGGAGTTTGTGAGCTTGCAATAGCATTTAGGTAGAAACACGTTTATCTGGATGACAGTAAAGGATACTTAACATGGAATTGTATCACAAAGGCATGCCTTGAGAAAAGAATGAACTGCACAAATAAAACTTGCAGCATAAAGCAGTAAGAGAACTTTGCCCATGGAATTTTATTATTGTTGTCCTTTTGTGCTTATGTAATTTTATTCTACCCCACCTCTTAAGCAGGTTGCCACTCTGTAATGAGCCAATTCCTTTGCCCAAAGACACGGGTTTGGTTGGCATGGGCCCCCACCTTTGTCCCTGCCTGTGTTTCTGAATGCTCCAGGGTCTGCACTGAAGAGCCAAGACGTGCACTCCCAGGTATGGGCTAAAAGTGCTCTGGACAGGAACTGAGAGCTGGGGGTGGCTAGAACCAGCCTAGGACAGCTAAAGCCCCAAGCCTCTCAGCTCCTCCCAGCCCCTATGGTGAGGACTGTAAAGTTGGAGGAATTTTTAGGACATTCTTTCAGCAGATATTCAGCACACCACAGAACAGAACTTCTTGGCCTTGTGCCTTAATTGCTTACACCCTAAAGGATAGGTTTGAGTTCAGGTCCTGAATAAGGAGGAAGGCCTGTAAGCCATTTGAAACTTAAATCACCAGGGGGGCACAGCAATCTGTAAAACAAGTCTGGAGGACACTAATGCTTTCCCCTAACACTCAAATCAGTGTAACGTTGCAGCCTTACACCTCCTTTATATACCAGTGTTACAGACATGAACCAAACTCTGTGTCCTTGCCTGAACTAAACTGGCATTTCTCAATCACTCAGACCTTCACCCAAAAATATCTGTAGTTTAAGTACTCCCTATCAACTTTCTCTTTCATTATAGATACATCTAAATATGTATGATGAGTTTTCCTTCAGATATGTGTTCTAGAAAGAAATATGACAAGCTAAAATGTCATTATTGGAGAAAACCCTATATTACTGATTATTTGGAACTCTCTGTAGAGAAAGAACATTACACATTCTAGAAGACAGTATTTTGTAGGCTTATCTATAACAAACCCTCTTCTTTCCCTTTGCAATTCCTCTCTGAAAAGGGAAAAATGACTGGCAAGTATCTTAAATACTAGGATGCTCACCAGTCCACCACTCTACTACTGAAATTCAAGCTTCAATATATCCTCTTGACATTAACTTCCTAGTTGAAGTAATAGATATAATTTTTATGTTCAGGAAATTATAAAGAGGTGGTATTTACTACCACTTCAGATGACTGCAGAATGGTTGATTTACAGCCAGTATAAAAATTGAAAAATATCTGTAATTCTCTCATTGATAAGTATTGAAATGCACGGAAACAAGAAAGAGTCTGGATACTAGAATTTATTATCATGTAATACCAAGTTACTTTATCTTTCTAAAAGTCTGTAAAATAATAATGGCTAGTTCTTTTGTTTATTCTTAGAGAACAAATCAGACCATAGGAGATTCTGCTATAGTAGTGGCTACTTCAGAAATATATTCAATAATCTGTAATACCTTGTGAAGTGAAACACCCCTCAGTAAACTTCACATCTCTAAAGCTGTAAAAAGGAGCTGGTCACATACACTGATGTCTTTTAAAAAGCCTAACCTGTTTTATTCAGTTTATTCTGGGAAATAAATGGAAAATAATTTTTAAAATGAAAAATCTATGATCTTGGAAGTCTGGATGAAAAATCACTGAATTAAGCAGTTAACAGTGTTGATGAAATTATTTTGTATAAAGACTGACAAAGATAATGAAAAAAAACCTAAATTTAATCTCTGATTCCTTAAAGGTTTACTTGAGGCCGCATTGCATTTCTTGTTTTCCTGATTAACAAATCATCACTGCACAAAGCAACACAGGTGCTCAGTCCCCTTGGACGAACATCAAAGGGGCCACCACGAAGCTTCAGATGTTACTCAAAAGCAATCTGAAACTTGTCTCTCACTGTTTGTCCCATCTATTGTACTCCACAGGGTCATCTTTAAAGGACTGTCAAGTTTGCAGAAAAAAAAAAAAACACAACCCACAAAAAAAACCCCACCTTGTAAATGATGTTTCTAAAATCTGCTTCATAACTGTTGACTGGTTCACAAATGCTCTATTTTCAGAATACTTACATCATCAGTTATGTCATCTTAAAACTGTTTTTACATGCAACACTGTTTGTCAGCCTTAGACACAAGAAGAATTTGGGTTTTGCTAAAGGATAATTATATTACCTATAGTGTCTGTAGCCATATAGATACATATAACCATCTCTATAACTTATGTCAGTCATTGTGGATATAGGAAATATCTTTTAAAAGCAGAGGAAAACAAAGAAAAATAACTTTTAAAATCTGGATTTCAGAATCACCCATCCTTCTCATAGCTCTTGCAACAAATTCCTGAATATATTCTTATAAAATAGCAGAAATAAATCAATTCAGTTTTTGTATTCCTTGGATCCAAATATTCTAGGGGATTTAAGATATATTCTTAGAAACACTACACATGATATAACATTTCAGTGTACACCCTCTACCCATGGAGAGGTTTTTTTTCCTGTGTGAGGATTTTTGGTTGGTTTTTTTTATGTTAACGCTTTGAAGAATACCGACATTGTGCCTTATATGTGAGTTACTTGAAAAGATCAAAGTCTTATTAAGTTCCCAGTTATTCCATCAATACCAACAGGATGTTTATAAACCATGATTCATGTTGGCTATACCAAGAAGAAAACACAGACTCAGTTCTCTGGAATAAACAAAGCCAACAACACTTTTCAGCTGTGGAAAACTGATTAAAGAGTTATGGGCAAGCTGTCATAGGAAGGAAAACCCAACAGGGCTTCCCCACTTTTAATAGACATGCAGGAAGCTGACTGCAGAATACTTTCTGGGTTTCTAACTTTATGCACTCTAAAAATCATCTGATACACTCTCTAGAGAGAATTCACTTAAATCCATAATTATTTACACAGGGTTGAGGGATTTTTCATCAAATAAAGAATTCATCAAATGTGGTCTTTGACAAAAGCCTATTCAGTTATTGCCCAAGTTACAGTTTCATCTCAAAATAATAAAGGACTAAAATAAAAAAATTTTTTAAATTTTAAAAAGTACAAGCAGTCCCTCCCTGGCCAGAAGGACCCCCAGAGGTGAAAGCAGTTCCCCACAGAAAAGTGTTTGAATTTCTCTTCTGCTCAAGGACCCTTGATCCATGTTTCCTATCTGCTCAGAACGTGTCCAAAACAGTAAGCTAAAGGACAGTCTCACTGGCTCCTGAAACACACAAAACATTGAACTATTTGCTGAAACAAAGGGTTCAGTGGTTCTACAGTTCACATTATCTCTTGGGAAGTAAACTCCGACTGAGCTAGGACGTTTTAGATAAGGGGAGAATTTCACTAGTGGTTTAATTTCCTGATGACATGCTAACATTATAAACTGGAGACCTTAAGATCAATGGTTAAAAGCCAGTACAAAGCAGCCCAACAAACATCCTTTCATTTTCAGGCTACTTAAACTTGCTGGGATTTTTTTTTGGAGGGGGTTTGCTGGGTTTTTTCTAGGAAAATACTGAGTGATGGGAAATGGAAAATGAAATAAATAAAATAAAATCATTTCATTAGGAAATACCAAAATGAAATTTCCCAATTTCCAAACTTTTTTACTTGAGAACAAGGGGTGGGAGGTCTGCAGCTCTAGAAGCACTGGAGCACTTGCCAAAAGTCGACAATGAAGTCATCAATTTCTCATAAAAATCTGCACCATGTAGGCATAAACAGCTCAAATACACTTTTCATGTAGTTTTAAAAATGCACATCTCTAAGTTACATGGAAGGGCAGCACATTCCTGCAGAAATACCTTACATAAAAATGGGAAGGGCAGCTCTGACTCTGGGACAAATATTGCATCACTCCTACACTGCAAAATACAATAAATATGTAAGTACAGTTGTGGAGATGTATGTAAATTATATTAATGAGCTTTTGTTTTGTAGCCAAAAATTATTTTCTAATGCATGTTGTAGGAGTTCATAATTTCAGCATTTAAATGTCTTATTTAATCATAAAGCTTCCTTCTGAAAAAAAATCTGCTTCCCTTGAAATAAAGATTTTTATATATACCACACATAGGGAAGTGACCATCTCTAAACAGAAAATTACTAATTTAAGAATCATATTAGAATCAAGAATAGGTATCATAAAAAGAGGTAGTGAAACAATAGCCTAAAACAATTTTACTCAACCAAGAGTCTGTGTGTGGTCAATGCTTATAAAACTAACAGCAGAGAAGTGTGTTCTTACATTTACTGTAGTGCCTGGAGCAGTTAAATTGACCTCTTAGGAGGGTAAACATTGTGTCTATCCAGTTGACTGTGTAGTCAATACCAACAGGAGCAAAGGGGGCTTTTTCCAAACTAGGAAAGCAACTCCTCAGAGAGACTAATTAATTTCTCTGGAAACATCCAAGATATTGATTTGAGATTTGAAAACATTGCTGATGTACAGTAGTCAGCTACACATGAATGAGAGCAATCTTTGATGGAACTTTAAATAAATGGAGCAAACAGTATTTTACAGTCTGGCGTCTACTGTTACATAGCAGACAGCTCAACTAAGAACTAGAGAACCAGAATTTTTTACAAACAACTTCAACTTAATTATTGTTTAGAAAGCCCCATGATTTTCTGCAATCTTAATCAACCAGATTTTTGAGATATTCACTGAAGATTTTATGATATATTAGAAAACATAAAAGCATCTGAACTATCTTGTTTCCTACCCTGACAAGCCCAGTTTCCAGTGATCAGTGCAGAACCTGGGTTTGTCTGATATCCAGGAGGTGTGATGCCCCTACACTGGCTGTGCTTAAAGCATGAAGGTGCAGTAGTTTCAACATTCAAAGTTTACTTTGCTAACAAACTCTATCTGAACACCTCTGAGTTGTATTCTGCCTTATCCACATGTACAACAAGCATCTGTTTAAATCATTAGCAGTAAAACATTTCTTGCTATATCAAAATATATTTGTCTTAAGACACAAAATTCAGCTTTTTGCAAAGGATGTGATTATTCACATTCAAACTGCTTGAAGAAGTGATTGCAAAGCTGCCCCTTCACATCAGAGTTTAGTGTAGGGTTTGAGATGGGGTTCAGCCCCTGGACCCCTGCAATGGGGATGCCAAGTTGAGCCAGCCCAGCTCCTCTTGGGATTCAAGCTTGGTGATCTGTGCACCACCCTCAGCTCCCTGACCAGGGGAAGAGCTAGGTTCTCATCCACAGAGAGTGCAGCTGCCCTAGAAGCTCAGATTCATCAGAAGCTCAGTCCAAACAGCACAGGATCTTTGCATATAGAACCTGTCCCATGCCCTGGACAGCACCAAAGTCCCATGGAAGGATTTTCAAGACAAAAATCACACAGCCCAACAAAGGTTAATAATGCAGAGAAGTCAAACATAGCACAGTAGCTGGAAGCAGGACAGGAGGTATGGATTTCCTTGTGCAACAGTGGATGGGGGGGGTGGTCAGCAAGGGAAGAGGAGATAAGAGCACTGGTTTGGCAGCTGCTGCCTTTGCTGATACTTTGCAGAAGGTATAAGATTGTATGTACCTCTAAGAACATGACTCACTTCTTTTCAAGCTATAAAACATCTAAATAGAATTAATTTTGAAAATCTGGTTAGAGCAGCCCTTTTGTCAAATGCAGCCTGAATGTATTTTTATGTGTGTTGGAGTTTCCTGTTAAATTATAGGGGTTTTTAATGGAAATGCTGACAGGACCTTAACCATTGCAGTGTGAACAAATGAATAACAATATACATATTCTTCTTGCTAATAAAGTTTTATAGCCTTGAAATTCAGTGTAGAATTAGTTCATCGATTCTAGAGAGAATTTTTGAAAGAACGGCTTCATGGTGCTTTCCTCCTTCCATGATGCGAAAAACAAATCATTCCAGTGTTTTAATTTATTATCAGGCTTTTACAGATACCTTTAGGTTTTTCCCCTAATGTTTTTTGCAGTCTGTTTATGACAGTATTAAAGACATAAGCACAATTTCAAAAGGATGTAATGTCTTTTTGTGACTTGAGGAACAAAATATCCAATCTTTTATTCATTTAACTAGAATCATTGCTTACATCTCGTTCATCTTTTTCTTTGATTTTACACTACATTTCCCAAAAGGTTTCCCCATTAATATTAACATATTTATGAATCTCATTATTCTGATTTATGTATTTTCAATATATTTAAGGCTATGTCAATATTAAGCTATTTGTCCCTTGTGAGCACCTTCTACAGAGTTAGGATTAGAAATATTTTTAAACTTAACATACTGAGAAGGACCACTTTGGGCTCAAAGATAATATATAACCAAACAGTTTCTCAATTTGTTTAGTTTAGTTACTAGTTCTGCTTTTAAAAAGGAATAACTCCAGCAATGTGACAAATCACTTTTAATCAAAGCAGTTACATTTCATTAAAATAATTCTATTCAAGGACATAAGTGATGCTGTAAAGGTATCATACCATGGGATATGCTGTGTAAATTACCCCCACCCAGTGTGTGGAGTTCCCTTGCAGCTTTCAGAGGCTATAGTGGCCTTACTTGGACCCTGACACTGTGCTGATGAGCTTGGCTCCACCTGCCCACACAGCTACTGCCAGTTGAATTCCCAGTAACCTGCATGGCATGAAGGATGCAGCCCCACTGCTGCCAGCAGCAGGTTAGGAGCTGTAGCCTGTAAGGGCACTTGCCATATCACATTACTTAAATATGAAATCTAAACCTGCAGCACAATGCTCCCCCCTCTCTCTGGAGGGACATGAGAATACCATTTGTTAATTCTTTTAAATGGGGCTCATTCTCATAATGAATTTCAGATAGAGATTCCAGTAGAGAAAGCTAGAACTTAGCCTATCCCTATCAATATATTGGTCATTGCTTGCTTACATATAACAAATGTTGTTCATTGATATATTATTGATCTCATATAGCCACATTGCAAACTCAGTATGAATTCCCAGACTTTCTTAAATGGGTCCTAATGACCAGGCTTTATGAAGAAATAAGGCAGCAAAAGGTTTAATTTTCAAGCAAAGAATCCATGATGTGTGAACAGAACAATCTCTTTTTCTTTGCAGAAAATCTGTACAACTCTGGAATTGATTGCTTTGTTAATTACTGTGCTTGCCTCTCTTCTGTTACTGTGTCAATAACAAAGATAGAGCTGGTGTTGAAACATTTTGCTCTAATTGTCATTTTTATTAAAATCTGGTTTACAATATTGCTCTTGCAAACCCTTCTATGTGCATACCAAATATGATCAGAAAATACATTGACAGTAACTCAAATGTACAATGGCAATCAATGCTTGGGAAAGAACATCCCTCCATGGACACATACTAGTGAAGCTACCAGAAAGTGATTAATGCAAATTGCTTATTAGAGAAACACATGGACATAATTTCATCTCTTGTTAGATGAGTTGCAGCTTTGCACTTCTGCTTTCCACTCTGACCTCCCACTGACTGGCTTCTAATTCCCAGGGATTAGCTCTGTTGACTTTTTAAAACAAATAAACAAAAATCATAGTGAAGACAATTTCTTCCAGGAGTACCTGTTTGTTATTTGGATGATGAAACAAAGACAGCCCAAATATTTGGCCCAGTGGAGATTTTTCCTAACATTTTCTTCATTTTTTTGTCATATGGAATATTAATTCATCTGTTTCTCTGACTCCATCATTATATTGTTATTAGGCAGAGCTAGAAAAGCCCTTACCATCCTATGAGTGACAGAATTCACTTGAAAAGGGACTAAACTTATGTCTTATTACAATTTTAAAAAAAAACATGCAAAAACTCAAGCTCAGCTCTGCACCTCCATCTCCTGGAGGAGCATCATGGCAGGGAGTAAATCCAGAATGATTGATGGATAGCTCTAGGAAAAAATAAATAAAGTCAATAACCATGCAGGAAGCACAGACTTCCAAAGTCCACTTGATCTGTAGAAAACTAATGATATCTAATAAAAGAACTTGTCTGATTCCTTCAGAAAGGTAATGGTCATTGAAATTCTGCTTTCAGGCAATGTAGAAAATTGTTCTACATAGTTTAAAACAGTGCTCTGGATAAGCACCATCTAACTCTACCTTGAATAATCTCTCATCAAAAGCTTTGTTTCAACTGCAAGCTGGACAGATTCAAGCACTGAAACTCAGCTGGTCTTAACCTAGTCCTTATCTGAGCATGGACACTGCTATTGGCAATGAGAGGGTTTTTACATTTCTGCTCCAGTAATGTAAGACTGGATTTTGTGTAACATAGGCTGAGCTCAGACTACAAAAAATCCCAGATTTTTAGTTAAATATATTAACCCCAGATATTTAACTATATATATATATACATATATATATATATATTACCCCTGAAGAACAATTATAAGAAGCCAAACTGGCTGAGTGGTCACTCATATTTATAGCTTTTACCACTGATCGAATTATTTGTGCCAGGAAATGATGGCATGGGATACCAACAAATGGAAATTATTTTTGAGAAACAGAAAAATATTCTGTAATTACATGAGAACAGACTGCTAATATCCAGATTCACTTCAACAATTTGAGAATCAGACATTTCCCCCAAGCTATTAGCCAAATTCTTTTGAAAGTTGCTAAAGAAATAGAAATCCTGTATTGCAAAGATTGATCCCACCTTAGTGAATAACTGAATGAATCACTCTAATTCATTTACTGAAGGTGCCTCTTTCTCCATTGACTAGAGAGGAAGTAAGTGTAGGTGCTGAGGGCACACCACAGGCCTGACTTTAGACTGCTCAAGATACATAAAAGAAATCTGTGTCCTTTACCCTACTAAATTATCTATAGAGTAAGCAACAAAATATTTTCCAGAGCTTAAATTCCCTGCTATGAAGAAAGCCAAAGTAGGATCAAAAGTATAAATTACTATACTATATTACTATAAGGTATTATAAGTGCAAAGTAATTGCACTTAGCCTGATGAGCATTAAAAAGCAGTGTAGGTGCTTTAGAACATGCAAAACTTAGCATTAGCAGTGATTACTGAACAAATACTTCATAACACTTGCAATTACAACCATAGAGGTCAATATCCAGTAAAGCAAAATGAATCCCCATCAAAAAGTTTGCCTCATTATCAGCCAGGGAAAACCATACTACTGTTTCTGTCACATCTTCTCCCTTGCTGTGCTGGAGATTAATATTTTCCTTTTCACCAGTCCAGCAGGAAAAAAAAAAAAAAAAAAAAAAAAAAAAAGAAGAAGAAAAAGTTTGTTTTCAACTTTCTGGTATCAGTAGGGAAACAAAGCCATGATAAAAAGGACAAACAGGAACCCCACACCTGACAACAATGAAGAATCTTGCTTTCAAACATCACACAATTGGCTGACACTATTTTTTTATGGGCTAGCAGCTGCGTGACTCATTTATGTATGTTTTGCCTGCCTTAGCACTAAGTGGACTGATGTAAATAGGAAGTGATGAGGAAAATCAATTCAGGGCAAACACATTTTTTTCAAGGCTGTAACAGGAAGAGATAGGAAGCCCAGGAAGATACTTGATAGATATTCAACTCTGTAGAAAAGAGGAAGCAGCATGTTGAAGCACTAAGCTGGTTATTTTGAGTTGTTGAACGGAAACGGGATACAGTGCAGAAAGGATGCAGATAGGATGCATTTTGTTGCATAGCAACCCGGGGAACAGAAGCTCCTGCATATAACTGGAGACCATCTGCTAATATGAGAGGGAGAGAAAAAACACATGTTTAAAAGGGAAAAGGGGGAAAAAAAAGTGCAATACCAAAGAAGGAAGTTTAACTACACTACATGAAACCTGGCCAAATCATCCCTGGTAAAAGTTTAAGGGATAGAAGAACTTCAGGAGAAGTCATTGTTTGCAGCTTCCTACTACAGTATCTTTGTGTCGAGATAGTTCTTACAGAACTAGATTAGGCTTTGGTGTAAAACTGAGAAACTCCCAGTGAAAATGCTGCCAGTTAATTCACTTCCACCAAAGGCAGACTGCAGCTTCTTTTTTTTTCTCAACAAAGTTTACAGTAAAACTGCACCAACTTTTAACATCAGTATTTTCCAGTGTTGTAGAATACTGCCTATCCCCAGAGCATCACTCAGTCATCAGGTTGCCTGGAATATTATTCAGTATAACAACTCCAGCTTTTGGCACACCACAAATATGGTTTCGTCCATCTTATTAAATGTGATCTATAAATAAAATATTTATATATTCAAATATATATATATATATATATTCAAATATCTTTATTCTTAACTGATTTCATAAGATTCCTGAGTCAAAATTGATTCAGGAATTTTGTCTGATGCACTGAATTGATGAAAAACGCAGATAAAACAATTTGCTAAGAATAGGAAAAAAAAAGAGAAATGCATTCTGAAGTGGAGATTTCCATTAATAAGTGAGATTAGGAGAGAACAAGGAAAAGAAAAGGAACTTGAGTCCTGCCAGATGCTGCTGAAGCTACTGGCTTTACCTAGGAGAGATGGTTCTGATCCCAGAACCTTTGAATGCTGAAGGAGACCCTTGAGGGTAGGGGACAGGAAGCAGAACAGAAGAGTGAGGCTCCACAGCAGGAACATGCTGGCTATTGAAATGCCCCTGCACAGACTGTGCAGGAAGAAAGGCACTCTAGAGTACCCAAGTAATGGAGAGTATTAGTCTCCAGATTTTGGTGCTGTATTTTGCTTCTCTTGGCACAGACCTTAGACAGAAGTGCCAGTCTCTGCCTTTGTGTGTGTGGCCATGAGAAACAAAATCCTCACTTCTCCCCATCACTGTCCCCCATTTGACTTTATAGAGCACCCTTGCATATAGATCTCTGATACTCCAGGAGAAGGCAAAATGCAAATATTCTCCTTATTTTTCACATTCCAATTTTCCCCTTTTAAAAATATTTTTTTATAAAGACATGTCAGATGAGCCCACTATCATTTTCAGAGTCATTCAGTGTGTAATTGTTGAGGAGAAAACTGTTATAACCTTCCTATGAAATTTATGGCCATGTACTGTGCTGCACTGAATAGCTTATAGTAACATTATGGTGTTCCCTGGACTGTGTTTTTCCTTATCTAGCAATCATTCACACAGGATTCACACTGGTCTTTCATTAGACATAGGTTCTCTTCTGCTTCTCATACATACCACCTGAAACTTTAATATGTTCTCTGACCTGCTGGAAGCTTCTTATTCTGCAGCTGAGGCAGATTTCTCTGACCTGAAGGAAAACCTCCCCTTTCTGACTGTAAAGTGCCAGGGATCTAGGCCAGCACCCAGGCCAGCACAAGGAGGCAGCAGAAGACCTAAGTGGCACTAGACTGGTGTCAGGCAGCCTGTGCTGCTCTTCTGCTGTATTAGAAATTCAAAGCATTCAACTCTATTTCCCACCTCACTCTTGGCCTAACTTTCTGATTCATGAGTCCTCCCAAGCAGGGGTGATTTCCCATCAAGCTTTGGCCATGCTCTGTGTGTCTCTCAATGCCTGTGATGCCTAAGATCTACTCTTATCAAGGCAAAAGAGATTGTGTATCAGCACACGTCCTGGTTGAAGCCCTTCTGCTTATGCCACTAGCAGAGTTCATCCCTGAGGTTGCACAAGCTAATTATTGTATGCAGGTGGCAGCATAAGCATCTACTTTTGAACACATCGGCATGTAAAAATAAAAACCAAAATTATAAGGTAATAGCAATTATAAGTGGTTGGAACGAAAGCAAGTACTCATTAAATATAACACCAAAGCTCACACTGATTTTCCTTTTAAAATTCTCTTTTCAATACATATGCCTCAGAATACACAAAATGTTATAAAATCAGTTAAAGTGGTTTATTTCAGGAAAAAAATTGTCAGCGTCCTATAGCTGCTTGAAAGGAAGGACCTACAAGCTTTCACTAGTTTATTGGATTCCCCTTCAAGTCTGTAACTTGAGTGGTTTTACTCACAAAGGGCTTCACCAATACAGATAAAACAGCAGAAGTCATATGGTGCTTACAGAGGCAGGACAGCTTTTTATCTCCTACCATTCATGCCTCCCAAATAAACTCAACCAAGGCTGCAGTCAGGCTCCCCACAGCTGTACAGCCTGCATTTGTGCAAACTGACCCCCAAACATGTAGCTGCCAGCAGAGAAAAGTACAAAAGCTGTGACATGTTTCTATACTAATCTCACATTTGAGCTCATGTTTCCACAAAGAAAGCTCTCCCAAGCACATTCTTTCACTCATTTCTTATTATTGCTTTTGCATTATTGGTCAATTTATAAAATGCCTGCACACAGCACAGCTTGGCTGCCAAGTACAGCCACATGGGTGTGAAGCTGAGCTAGGAAGGAACAAAGTTATAGCAAAATTCTTGCACTGAATAAACCAGAGTAACAGAAAATTTATGAGCTTGTCCAAAGACATGCAGAAAAGAGCTGGTAATACTTTAAGATTTAAGATAACTGGGACTTGTCCACCTACAAGTGGTTTTGTGCAGCAGTGTTACACGAGAGTACTTGCAGAAACCAACTGGCAGGTCTGCAAGAAACATCTACACTCAGCAAGTCTGAGCACTGCTTCACCACATGCTTTCCCCTCTCCTCTCCCCCACCAAAGAGTATCGTATAACTTTAGAAAAATCATTATAATCCTGATGATGCTCCCAGGGTTCTTATTCAGTTGAGAAAATATTGATACAGCTCAGTAATGACTCTTTGCAATGCTCAGCTACCCTTGGGCAGTAAAATAATTCCTAGCTTCTCCTTCTGTAACTAATTCTGTAATATCAGTATATATTTTTCATCTCTAGTACACCAGATTATTCTAATGTGACTGATGGTAGGAGTCACCCTCCTGGCCAGCAGCACATGCATATCTCCAGTGGCTCTCAGGAAAATCTTTACCTTAAGGAGCAGAAACCATTAACTAGCCAAGGTAGAGTTTTCTGCACTCCCTTGGGGAGCAGCAGGTACTGACCACAGCCTGAGAGAGAGAAGGGCACTGGTCCAGACTGAAGACTGATCCAACAGCTCCTATATCAGCTACTCATTCTCCTTGATGAGGGGGAAATCACAACCCACCAGCAACACTGAAGGAAAGCGTGCTGGTGTGCTTGGCATTTGAAAAATGTGGGAGGTAGAGCAGAGACTTGACCAAACAATGACACACCATGTGATGTGCAGTCTCACCTGACACCCAGTGAGAGGTGGTAAGGAAGCTGATCTGAAACAGAAAGAAAGAAAGCCACTTACTGGCCCTACAGGGAAAATAAAGTCTGTCTTGTAAGGAAAATGTGGGGTTTTTTTCCTCCTTCAAAGCTCACATGGGATACACAGAATATGCAGACAAGCTTTTTCAGCATGCACCACTGTCAGGTAGTCTCCATACTACCAATACCTCTGTATTTTTAACCACCAGTGGAGGCATCTAGCTCTTTCATGGATGACTGGAAAACCCTGATCCATGAGCTATCAGATAAAATTAATATTTTACCCAAATAAAGACAATAGGGCAAGCAAAACACGCTGAAGCTGAACTCATGCCAAAGCATTATGCTGGCACAACGTTTTGATTTTAATTGTTTTGAATTTAAAACATAGGCGCCCTCTACTTGGACTTCTTGTGACTTTTAAGGTTCAGCACAAACTTAGGTATTTGGCTGTATCAGTCACTACAGAGACATGGATAAAGGTAACCTTTCCTATTAGAAACCATGTCACACATGACTAAAGTAGCCACAGGAAAGAGTATGACCTAAAGCTAGACTTCCTTACTAGGTAAGTATTACCCCAAGCTGGTGCCAGGACAGTCCAAACAGGACACATTTCTAAAAGAAGAAACAGTTTTTCAGGGATGAAAATCCATGGCTTTTAGTGAAGCTGAACAGAAAAAAAAAAAAATCTCCAAGAACTGCATTAAAATGAGACATGGCATACTCATGTAGACAGTATGTAAGCACAGTTTGAAGGGTTGTCAGAGTTTAAGGCTGAATTCTCATTTGCAGAAATCTCAAGGCAAATCAGGGAAACCATGTTTAATTGCTTTTGTAGTATAAACACACTAAATATGTATGTTTCCAAAATGGGAATGACTTGGGGATTTTGTGATCATTAATAAACTCTTTTACAGTACTAGCAAAACAGAACCTTAGCAGAACCCAAGTTATGCCATCAGCTCTTGTCTCTCTTGTGTCAGGTCTAGTTAAACACTAATAATCTCTGAGACTGCTAGAGAAGTTCAATTTTATAAGACTGTCCATAGTTCATTTTGCCTCTAATGGACAATTTTACATTTAACCTGATTAGGGCAAATGTCCTAATCCTCCAAAACATGTATCTACCTAAAGAACATGTCTTTGTATGCTACAGATATGTATTATTCTTTTCAAAACATAGGAGAATATTCCATATGTTGAGGGAATACAGCTGCAAAATTATTGCTACTTTTGACTTAATGAGCAAATGCATTAAACACTATTATCTGACTAAAGTGCAGTTGGCATGGAAAAATCTAAGAGAAGTAGCATTCAGAGAAGAAACAGGGTCTGTGGAATGATTGATGTTACACAGATGATATTACTTTTCCGTGTGTGTAGAATACATAGGAAAAAATGTAACCAGCAATATGATAGTTTGAAATATTTTCTTGCAAGTATAAATCAATCTGAACTGCACTCAAAGTATTTGAATTTCCAGTCAGTTTTTACTAACAGTTGTCTTGCAAGGAATTGCTGTGAAGAGGTGGATCAGTTACTCCACAAAGGAGCACCGAGTCACATCACAGAGAATGAAGTACATAGTGCAAGTTTAGGTTGTTTTTAACCAAAACCTGAAGCTCTGCTAAAAAAACCCGGAATTTATTGCATCATAGGAGAGGAACTTTGGCATCTTGTTCTATGCTTCTCTAAGGCAAAGCCTGAGCTAATTGTCATGTACATCCATTTGATATTTGAGAACCACATTGTGAATGCCAGTGGGAACATTCCAGGATTATTTTTTTCTTTAATATATTTCCATAATATTACACTTCATCTGAGAAGGAAAAATCTGCATTGCACATTTCTCCAACATAATTAAAAATGTAACAGGGGAGAACACTTAAAATATGAATACTAATAAAAAAAATAGTCTGTCACATTTTCCTGTGTATCTTAATGAATTAAAACAAATTGGTTCTGTGTTCCACATCCAACTGCAGTTTTCTGATACTATTTTCTGTTCTCAAGTATGTGTTCTCCTATTTCTTGCAAAAAATCTCCACCTAACTGAATGAAGTAATTCAATTCCATTGGATGGATCCTTTAATTGCTTCCAAACCTCTTTTCTCAAAAAATACCTACCAAGAGCAAGTAGCTATAGCATTTTTACATTTTTGTACATACCTTTTCATATCTATACACACATTTACATATATCAATAGTGAACTATGCATTTTCATGTCTATACAAAAATGTACAGAGCAATTACTGTTAGGCATTTTCATTCAGTCTCTGTATTTAGAACAAAATTTCGTTAATAAAATTTATTTGCAAGTTCCATGGCAATGAGATGATTAGCAAAAGTGAAACAAGCAAACCGCTTAATAAGTTAAAACAAATTCCTCAATGTTAAGATTTGACCTAAAGCACATTTCAAAGACTTATTGAATGAGTTAGAGGGATTAAGAACAGGTCCTAAGCTTCTTTATAGATTGCTTTGTATAGTTAGTTATTGCAGTAAACCTTAATGAAATATATGGGAAGAGATATCGTTCTCAGTTTGGGGAGCTAGATCACATACCTTCATTTTATTAAAACTTATCAAATGACTAAGAACAAGTTCAGCTTCTTCATTAAAACTGCCCACGCATATTCCTTTAAGACAACAGGTGGCAGAGGTTTTTTGCTGCAATCATTTCTCTTATGTAAGTTTACTTGTGTGGCTGGATTTTGGATTTGGTCTCAAAAATAAGTTTGTGTGAATGGTTCTCTGGGATTGTCCAGCTTCCTTCCACTTCCTTCTCAATGGCCCCTCCTGCAGCAGGACATCCTGCATTTTAGGAATTTCAGTTTCTTATCTCAACAGCTTTAAAAGCATTGTCTGAGTCAGGAGTTTTCTTTTATGTCTTAAGTGTCTGGTATGCAGCTGGCATCTAACCTCACATGTGTGTACTCTCAGATCTGTCTTTTTCAAGTTGGTATTCAACACGGAAGGAGTATGCATGGAAACACCAAGCAGGACAGAGCTCCGTGACAAGCAGACTATCTAGGATATTGTGACTTATTCTTTTTCCTGGCAGGTCTTCTAGAGTCTTTTCTCTTCCTTCTCAAAATTCTCTAATTCTCACATTGCCAAAAAAACCACAAACAACCACCATCACCAGCCCCCACAAAAGTGTTCCAAAAATTCAGTGCATTAATACAGACAAATATACATGAATAAATATATTTACACAGATGAATTTCACACCTTTCTTCTTCCTTGATAGTTTGTTACCCACAGTTATCTTTGTAAGCCAACACTACAAGCTTTATTGCCTCGATGTGGTCTGTTATCTTATGTGCTGAAAATCTATCTTAAATGTCTTAACTTGTTCCAGATCTGTGGCAGAGCTCAGGCACCACACCAGGGTTAGTCAATCCCACACAATTCTAGGCAGTTTGGTCCAGAAGTTGGACCACAGGCTGTGTGCTGAGGGATCACACCACTTCTGTGTCAGTCAGTATTCCCTCTTAGTAAATTGCTCTGGATACAGAAGACTTTTCCACAAATATCCAAAGTGAGCTAACTGCTATCAGTATAGGCTAACAGATTTGTGCCAAATGGATATAAGAGAGACACTGCCTGGCAATGACACTTTTTTGTCTTTATATATGCTGTCAAAAGTCTGTGCATCTTCCATGTTTTATAAAGGCATTCTAATTCCTTATTGAGACTAGAGCTGAAATGTTTCTGGGAATAGGTCACAAGACCAGGAACCAGTATTTGAGGGGGTTTTTGGCTGTGTCATAGGGTCACTTTACCATCTTAAGTCACTGGAGCACTTCACACCCTATTGCACTAGTTTATGACATGACAGTAACACGTGGGCTCTGTATAACTGTTCCTGTTATATTTGGCTTAGCATAAACAACAATGAAGCAAAATTATTTTTCTAACTTGATTCAGCCATAAATATTTCCTCCTAATTTTGAATAAACGGTAATTCCTAAATGTAGGTTTGCAGGTTACACTCTTCAGCTATTCATTAATGAGTCTTAAACCTACCTTTAATCTTGCTTTATGCATTTATATTATTTGACACAAAAATTTTGATTTCCTATGGCTGCAGGTGGCAGGGGGACAGGTTTTTATTGATAAAGTTTATTTTGGCTTTTATAGTTGCATCCAGAGTAGCAAGCAGGTGTTCAAGTGTAATGTGGTCTTCACAGATGCTAGAAGAGTTGAATATATTTCCTTAAAAAATCATTTTAGTAAATGCTTTAAATTAACACCTCTTTCATATTACTTATTATTGTCTGTATCACTTCTTTCCTCTACAACAATCAGAGAGAGTTCTCATAGAAAGAAGAAATGCCTAGTTCACTTTTACATGCCTGTTTAGAGTTAATTCCTATTTTTTTATTGATACAAATCCAGGCTTCTGCTTTGTGCATTTATTTTTTTTGTAACTAACCACATAAAAGCCCAGTAACAGTTCTATGAATCAAGCATTTTATGCAACAAACTATGGCTCCTAAAGATGCTCAGCATCACATCACTCCAATAATGAGATATTTAGCACTAAAGTGGCACCAAATAAAAAGAATAACGGAACATTCAGCAGCATTTGTACCCCACTTCAATGGTTTGAGATAAACTCAATGTCACCACATTAATGCCAGTGTCATGGCACCAGCAACGATGACATTGGAATTTTGGTAGTAAGGTTTAATATCCTTTCCCCTGAGGAATACTTGTCCCTTAGTATATGGAATGGTGTTAAGCTGCAAATTATTTTAGATAGGTAATTTACTAATAGCTCATTAAGATGAGTTAGCCATGAAAAAGTTGGTTCTGATCTACTGAAAAGTATTTTCTGTAAAGTAGAATAGCAGTACAGGAAAGTATCTGTGGTGGAAACTTGTCATCTTTTTGTTCATAAAGTGCTAGGATGGCTTAAGAACACAAATACAGCTTCAATTGCTGTATTCAAACATACATTATATTGCACATCTGTCAAACCAACAACCTGTGAATAGCTACTGTTGTCTAAGTTGATATCTGACTGCTCATAAACCTTTCTGTTAAAACAAAACCCTAAAAAATGTTATAGGGATGCTATTTGCACACACACCTCAATAAACAGGGAGATTATTTAAACACAAAAATCACACACTTGATAATGGACCACGTAAAGTGGATTTCACTAATAATTTGCCAGATCCTTTAACATTATATGGCTCACCATTGTACGAACCAAGTCATAAAGGCAGAGTGACAAAAAAACCTGACTCAGAGTTCACAGTAATAACTACACAAAAAGTGTATTTTCAAAAGTGTATAGTCACAAATTGCTGTAAATACTGTTTTTGAAAGTTGTGAGCCCTGCTTGGGCTCAGCGGGTGCTTGTGTGTTGAGATACATTTTCTGCTCATTTGGTTTGCCCCAGCCCATCACAGTCACCTGTATATGCTCTGCAAAAAGGTCCAAAAATCAATGTGCAGCTGAAAAACAGCAGATTATCACCAAGCCACTTCTGCTTATGTCCTCTCAAACCAGGGATGCTACAAGGTGTGATAGCAAAAGTAGTTCATAAACTGCAGATGCCCATTGAAGGAAACTAAACCCCAGCAAGTAGCAGCATTCACAGCTAAAGAGATGCAGGAAGGAACAGTGATTTGAAGGGCAAAAGCCAAGCCTTCAGCAAGAACATCATGTGCTAGGAAGCAAGGTTGGAAACAGCTGTCTTCTTGAAAAACTAATCCCTGAGCTAGATATTTGAGGTTTGCCATACTATTCTGGTTTAAATTTTGCTGCCATCCTGAATAGGCACATCTCATTATACCAATGACCCATACAACAAATCTCTCCACACCCTTCTGGTGATCATTGTAGCTGTGCCACATCTAAGTGCAGAGCTCCTGAAATTCAGATAATAGAGATAGTATTGTTAGCACTGTTCCTTGCTGTCCTTTATTTTGGAGTAATTATTGCATTTATTTACATAGCCCCAAAATAGGACTCCTCTAGTTACTTTCTTCCTTACCTTCCATTCATGTAGCATAACAAAAAAAGTGAGAAGAAGATGGAAAATTAGAACAAGCATTTTTACAACACAGGACAACCTTATATCAAAATCTCTGTCCCAATATAGCTCTTGTACTGTGGAGTGCTAAGCCCAGGGATACACAGTCTGAGACTGCAGGAGGAAATACTAGCTCATGTGTTAAAATGCAAATGTTTTGAAGAGGAAGCATGTGGCATTTCTGATAGACTCGTCTTTGGGGAATGAGGATCCTTTTCCTCTCTGCTACCCTGACTGGCCACACTCTGCTGCAAATGCATTTGATCAGAGCCAAGCACTGTAAAATTGCAATCTGTTGTGCTGAATATTATCTGTCTTTCTCAACAAAATATTAGAAATATGTTGTCTTCTAATAAGAAAGTCTCAGGAAGAATGGTTTGGAGCTAAATCAAGCTGAGCACAGGAGGATCAGAGTGACCACAGCGAACAACAGAAGGGCATCAGAATAGTTTTGCTCACTGGTAGATTAAAGACAAAACACTAGTTTACAAACAGGGAGATAAGATTTGTTCATTGTGATGCCTCCTCTGCATAGCACTGAGGAACATGTAGTTCTCATCATTTTACATTGTAATTTCCCTCAAGGATACAGTTAAAACAGCATTTAATTTTGACTGTAAGCTACAGCTCAAGTCTCCACTGCTTCACTTGTAATGTCTTAGTTTTATCTTATCAGTGTAGCCAAGTCTCAGACAGTGATTTAAACTTCAGAACTTGATCACATCTCCCTAGTGCCCAAATACATTTTTCCCAAATCACCTCCCAGCAGATTTTGACAGCTTTCACTGCAATTGCCTCACTGGTGACTTAATGTTCCACACTGCCATCACATGGCAGAGTACTTGTTCTGTGTATATTTCAGTGAGCTCACAAGAATCATTAAAACATTCCAGATAAATGAAGGTGGAGATAACAGACTCCCAAGGGTGCAGCCCTCTATACCCATTCACTTCTGGAAAGACAGACCAGTTAGGCTCCAAACCCTTTTGCATGCATCTGACAAGTCCTCTGGAGGATCCAGATGCCCTGAACCATTCCTAAAAATCCTCGCATCTATCCTGTGTGGAAAAATAAAAACACTAAATCATTCCAACTGGAAGGAATCTCAGAGTATCTCTGTCCAGTCTCCCACTCAAAGCAGCTTCAGCACTGAATCCAGAACAGGTTTCTCAGGGCTTTTCCAACCCCAGAAAACCTACAGGACTGATTGCACTTGTTCCACTGCTTCATTACACTCATAGCAACTTCTTTTTCCTGCCACACCAAACATCCAGATTCAATTTCTGAAAGTCTGTTTTCCTGCCATGTACTTCAGTGAGAGCCTGGGTCCATCTTCTGCTCTAAGGTTTCTTCCTGCTTCTATCCTGCCTTCCCTGCAGGCAGAACAAGACCTGGGTATTCAGCCTTTCTTCACAGAGCTGCTGCTCCAGCACCCAGGAAGTTTGATGGCCTCCAGGAAACTCACTCCAGTTCAATCCATTTTTCCTGTACTGGGTGGGACCCAAAGCTAGATGAAATTATGATGTGCTCATAAACATAGTTATAGCTGCTATTTCTTTGCATTGAGTTAGAGTAATGATTTTTAACCCTTCAGAATCAATGAAACAGGTCAAAGTGTTTTAGCTGAATATTTCTTGATGCTTAATGGACAATGGCTCAAGACTCCATTGTGCTTATGTTTCTGCAGAGCTTTAGAGCAACAAAAGGAGAATACAGGCTGCCTGTAAAGTGCTGGCATTTTGACTTAGTTGTGTTTTCACATCCTTCTGTTGTAAATGACTCTACAAGGTGATGGTCAATAGCAATTCAGGCCAAGCACCACTATTGCTTTAGAAGCATCTTCTGTTCATCTCGCTTGATGGCATCCAGTCTGAATGCTCTCAAAATATGTACAAATTTAATCAAACTCCTGATCGACAGCTTTAAAAGAAATATTGGCTTTGTGTTTGTGGCTTGGTCATGAAAACATTATTCAGTGACAAATATTCTAAAAGTCCCATAAAAAATACCCTAGTATAAATCAAAGAGGGTAAACCTTGCAAAGCAATATCACTGATGTCTATTATCCAGATATGATTGATTAGCTGCTTGCCCCAGCCTCATCTAAGTGCCAATCTATGGTACCCAATACAATCACATTTGTTCCTAAAAATAGCAAGAAAATTTGCCCAGATAAAACCTGCCACCTTTGTCCTAATAACACTTCACATCTGAATCAGGAAGTTCTTAAAAAATATTAGGATAAAAAGAACTCTCTAGGAAAAGCTATGACTCCTATCAGGAACAATTAAAAGATGCAAGGAAAATGTGTTGCAATTTAGAATTTGATTAATAAATAGGAGCAGAACATCAATAGGGGTTTACAGATATCATTTGATTGTTTCTGTACTAACAAGACATTAAAAAAATCAAAACACACAACACATCCTCATTTTATCTGCTAAGAAAGAGTCTCTGACTGGAAGTTTCACAGCTAATAGTATCAACCTCTATATATTGGAAAGGAAGGATTATCCACACATTTGATAATAATCTAGGGTCTCAATAGTTCTGGATATATAGAACCTGGATTGTACATCAAAGTTGTGCGTACTCTCATTCACCCTTGTCCTGTCACTACGTGATCTAGTAAGTATAGGCTTAATGGAAGCAAAAAGTCCAAACCAGAATATATAATATAGTAAATAATAGGTAAAGGCTTTTCTGGAAGTCTGACCTCAGTCAATAACACACAGATATATAGATAAAAGAGATATATATAACAACCAAAAACATCTCTGAGCACAGATTCACAAAATTTTGTACACACTTTTCAAATTAAAATTTCTTTTAAAATTAGAAGAACATGGGGAAACAATCATGCTATCAGCATAAAAATCACTTTCAACATTCTCAGGGAACACTGAGATGAAAATGTTGCTATCTCATGACAAGTTTAGGGAACCTTTTTTTCCAGGGTAGCTTTGTTGACTCCTCAAAGATCTGAGAGGGCACTTTGATACAGAATTACACCAGAGTGTGGCACTGCCACGTAGTCAACAGTGAATGAATCAATGGAATTTACTTATTCAAAAATTAATTTATTAATAATAATTACTGATTACTGAATTACTTCAAGTAATTTCCTCAGTAAAGCCACAATAAAAGTGGTATTGTCCATGTGCTTTAAAAAAAAACGTTCATATTTTAAATTCCTATTTTACCTTCTACATCATTTTTATCTTAATGCCTTCATAACACCTGTAAAGTGTACAGTACTTTACCAGCTTTGATGCACTAAAATGCTCTTATAAATTGTATTAAAATAGGCTTGTTAAGCATTCTTAATACAGTATAATGCTGGTAATGCCGAACAACAAGTGATAGCCTGAACCATAAATGCTTTTCTAAACATGTTAGAATTGGTTTTTAGCATTGGATATTCTGGTCTGATAAGACACTCCTACACTAAGGCAATCAGTGGAAATTAGCAATTGGCATGAAAATTACTGCACAAGAAATTGTGTTGGGTTTTCTCCCTGCATGCTCATTATGCCTTTGTGAACTCTATAAAAACAGATTAAAGTGAAAATTCACAACTAGGACCAACAGAATAGCAGGAAAATATTTTCCAGAATTAACCAAAAGTATTTTAGAATTTGAGATAGTTTTGATACCTAAGAATGATGACATAAAAAGAATTCTTCTTGTCAATCTTGCATTTCAAAACATGTTCAGCTGTTATTCCATGCAAGTCACACTTGACCTCATTAAACATAACACTTTGTAAAGGATCCAATCTCTACCAAGCTTAGTTGTGGCACTCAACTTGCCTTTTTTTATTAATAAGATACACACAAATCTATTTACATATAGGATAATGCAGAATAAGTGAGGGTGAGCTAATAATGAAAGTTTGGGGATTATTTCTTTCTTTAACCAAAACCACTTTGGTCCTGTTACTTTCAAACAATGAAACCACAAACCCCAAGTGAATTCTGAAACTTAGTGCTGCTAACTCCACCCTGAATTTGTTATTTATTGTTTTCAGCCTACTTGGGAGTTAAGTTTCATACATATTTTCTGTATCGCTATCAGACATACAAGCTGCTAAAAGCATCTGTGCTAAGATACAGATGTGAATTGAACTATTGATGCCAAATCTAAAATGCATTTAATTTTTAATGGCCAAAATAATCTCTCTTCTCCTTTGTTTTCTCTTCCAGAACAGATGAACTTACACTGTGCTTTCTTAGCACAGTGAACTTACTCTGCATGCTGACAGTTTTGGGCTGCTTGTAAATCCTGAAAATATTGATCAGTTAAAAATATTCGGATGCTTGCATCCCTCAATTCTGCTTAGCACAGTCTTTCTTCCTGGTCAGCTAGGAGAGCACCAGCAATTTTGTTATAATGATAAATGACCCTCATAGACAGGTCACTCTTTTTTACCTAAAGCCACAATTTTCTCCTTCCTTTAGGTCACAACCTGATTTTTCAGGGTGACAGATTTATTACTTTCTTTGTGTGCTAAAAAACAAATCACCAACAATTGCTCAAAATACAGCCCTGTCACAATAACTTTGAGCACTTCCCAGCCAGAATGATGCAACATGAGGTTTTTTCCTGTTTTCAAAGAGCAAAATCACTTGTGCATTTACCACAGCTATTGCAAAGAGCTGTTTGGCTCATTTCATTATATGCAACATGTCCAGGCTACTCGCCAAAAAATATATTTTAAAAATTATTAAAAGCACCAGTAAGTCTTTCATAATGAGAGATGTCACTGTGTTTTTAGTGAGGATCATGAAAGAGTAGCTGGCCTGACTGTGAATTAAAGACTTTTGGATGGATATAGTGAAACTATATTTGCCAAAAAACAAGTGAGCTTAAAGGGCATTTCTATCACATCCCAAGTGTTTGGACCACAGGGGCAACTCAGGATTATTATCCAGTAAAATTTGTTTTTTCTAGTTCTCCTGTGTCTCCAGGAAGACTTTTCCAATGGGTTTGGATAACACAAGGGGCTCGGGATGCCAGTCCCATGCAATATCAAAGAAACTACAGCCTCTTTTGGATATGAGAAAAACCCAAATCCTCAGCGCCCCAAACCTTGGCCCAGCTGCAGTTACCCGAATGGCAAACTCAATTTGACTAGAATAAGGAAAGAAAAGAGCACTAAAGCAGAACTGCACAAGGATTGGTGCCTGCTTCCCACACTGCACTGGAAAACACCACAGCTGGCAACTCAAGGACAGTCACAATATGAGAGACATTCAGGATCCACACCACTCTAATGCAGAATCCACCAATGTCCTCTGTGTACAGTGCAGCCAACACACTAACAGCATTTAATTTCCTGTCTTTACTCTCAAAGTATTAAGTCTTGCAATGTGAACATTATGGGGTATATATTTTATAGGAATACAGGAATGGCCAGGAAGCAAGCCAGTGTTTGGCCAAAACAGGAGGTTTGGGTCATATATACCTGGTACCAGGTAGACCAGCTGTGACAAAAACCAATGCTTGTGACAAAAATTATGCTGTCTAGCAAGAATCTTATTTAAAAGGCAAAAAAAATCTCAGCTACAAAGCAGTGTGCCCTTTGTTGTAAAGATGAAAATATAGGACCACAATCAAAAGGCAGCTTCCTATCTCATTTGGTCTTGGTAAATTACTTGATCACTTTGTACCTAGACCGATCCAAAATCTACAGCAACATAGCCCTTGCTCTTACCTTTGTGTCCTAGGATCACAAAAAACTCAGAGAAAATCCTAATATTCACCTCTCACACTAATAGCTATCAGAAGAGGGACAGACTGGCTTGCATGCCTGGATGCCAATTCTGTGCAACCAAAACCAACAAAGAGGACATAGAGGCAGACATACTCTGTCTAGACATACATCTCTATTTCCTGATGCAGCTTGCAAATAGATGCATTATTGTGTCATGAACATCCTCCTATGAATCTGCTATCAAGAACAGTTTAGTTGTATTTTTCAGAGGTTTGTAATATTCAGTCATATAAGAGTCATCATCTGCTTTCAGCACCCCTTTATTGTGATGCTGGTAGAGGTGCTTGCTCCAAAAAGAACCAAAATATTCTTCAAATACCAACAGTTATGAAAATGTTCTAATCACTCCGAAATACCTAATATGGCACAGGTAAAATTCTTCAATTCAGCTCCAGCCCTACAGTCCTCACACTGGTAAAGCTCCTGCTGAGTTCAAGGTTTCCCCACAGAGAGATGGGAGAAACAGTCTGCACTGAGTACATTTTATAGTCTGTAAACCCCCAGAGCTGGTCTATCCAAACTTCTCATTTCACACAGTTCCAATCCCTGATTAGTTCTGGTTTTCACCTCATAACAATGTACTTTTTACTAAGCTGCTGTCCTTATTCCATGCAGTATTTGTAGTAATATGCTATTAAACATGCACAGCATAAATATATAGTGCTGGTTAATGCATAATTTAATAGAACAACTTTTGATAACCTGTGTGTAGTACTGGAGAGTTCATTTGGTAACAGATAGGAAGACAAGGAAAGAAATGAAGCAGAATTATTTAATTTAGCAACCACTACATCCTTCAGAATAACTCCAAATAAGGTCACTGGAATCAATAGCATAGATGAAACTTATAAAAAAAGATACTCTGACAGAGCAAGTGATAAAAGTAGGAAAGCAAGCACTGTGAAGTCCAGAGCTAAAGCAATTTAGTGAGACAAAGAAAAAAAAGCTTCTTGGGCTAAAAGACCTGCTTCTGTGTGTCAATTCAAATACCATTAGAAGTCCAAATACACAGAGCTAAAGAAAGCCCCAATTTTCACTGGATAACTAACATTATACCTCAATCTTTTGGGCACAATTGAGACATTGTGGTCCTGCGTGGCTTTTTTCTATCTAACTATGCTTAACATGCACATGAGGGTCTCAAGGTCTCATGAGATCTCCAAATAATGCTCACTTTGTCCTACTACTTACTTTTAACGAAGATGTTTGCAAACGTGATTCTTTTTTACCATTCCACAATGTATTTCCCTGCTCCTGAGCTTTACCTTACACAGTTTGCAATAAATGCAAGCACCATCTAGTTGCTTTGTAAGGAATTTTGATTGCACTCCCAGCTGCAATCTTGTACATACATATGGCTGCCTCCAGCTGGCAACCCTCCATTTCAGAAGAGCCACATAATCAAACAAGTTATTTCCATTTCCCCCAATGGTTCTAATGAGTTAATCTCCGAGATGTCTTTGATTAAAAAGCAAATATATATATAACAATAAATAAAATCACACAGTCCTAAGACATGCAAAACTTCCAGTGATTTCCAGCCCAAGTTCTATGTAAGAGTATGGCTTGAGATACAGATTCTCAGGAACAGAGAGTATCAAGCAAGCTACTCACACCATACCTATACTCTTTACAGGAAGACACAGCCTGGAAAAGGCTGCTTATCTTTACTGATATGTAATGAAGACTATTTTCTCTATGAAGCTTTCTGCATTGTCAAAAGAAATTACTACCTTTTCAAGCCAATCCCCTGAGAGGGTTGGTGATCATTAGCCAGCTTAATTCTGTTTACTGAGATAAGGTTTATAGCTGTGATACAAGACAAAATTTTCTCAAGCAGCTCACACTCAACTTCTAGCACAGAAATATGAAGACATTAAAAGATGCAGTCTTACCATGACAGCTTCTGAAGGATAGAGGGACTGACTTTATTATAAGGTAGAGACACCGACTAAATGAGCAGCTGACTAAACTGTGACACTGTTGTGTCAGTTTATTGTCACTGGGTCACAGAATACTCTTCTTGGCAGACAATTGTTTTGCAAGCTATAACAAGACAAGAAGTTAAAACTGCTGCTTTCATTTAACCTGTCTTGCCCATATTTGCACAGGCCACATTCTGTGACTAAATTGCTCTTTTTCCCCCTCATACCTGAGAACTGGCAAAAAACAACCAGTTTATTAAACTAGATTTTTCCCTTCCATCTCATCAGGGTAACATGTGAAGGTATACAAGGTGCTTTAAACTGGTGAGTAAACAAACCTTCCCACCTGGAGTCATCAGGACAAAAATCTTAAGACTTGCAAGCTAGCTTAAATACACAAAACTGGGGGAGCTTCTGGTTGTTCACAAGCATCTCAAAAGCTCATCTGCCAGGCCCTCTCATGATTACGAGCCGGAACGTGCCCATTAGAGCAAAATAAAAATCATACTGTTGTACCAATACACTGGGAAATGCTAAATTTCCTTGCATGAGTGCCAGCCAGCACAGCTGCTGGAACAAAAGTTAATGTTCAGAACAAAATCACTGTGCTGTGACCTCATTCTGAACATGGCCCTTTCCAAATTGAAGGGATAGATACAGAAAAAAAAAAAGTCAAGAGTAGCCATGAGGACCTGCCCTGCTCCTTCCTTTGCTCTGGGTGAAGCAGAACTGTGCCTGCTAATCCAGATTAAAGAAATTAATGTCATTAAACATATGGACAAACTTGAAAACAGATTTTCCTCAGCTAAAATTGTTCCTGTAGAATTTTAGGAACTATTGCAAGCAGAAATAATCCTCAGAAACTGCACAGGCTTTTATCAGTTTAACTTATACAGAAACTGTGGGAAATACTGACATGAGAGAAAAGTGCACCTACAGAAATTTAGGGACAAGAAAAATTCTGTTGGCACAGTTGCATTTTTGTTTGCTCACAATAAGTTTTCCCTAAGATTCCTGGTTTTTTCCCTTTGACTCTAATTGAGATCATTTCCTTGTAAGAGTGACTTTGTGCCTCTTTGTCTTTAGGAATCCAAAAAAGACAAGGAAGTCCCTGGTTAGAGAAGTCTGGCAGTTAAAATCATGGGCTTCCTTCCCCAACTTGTCTTATACATCACTCAACGTTTGACAGTCTTGCTCACTGCTTCCCTTCCTATTGTGAAGTTTTTAGTGATTTAATTAAGTGTTTACCAAGCTGTTTAAAATCTTCACATTAAGGCCCAAAGATGTCAGTTTACAACTCTTAGTGGTTAGGGTTGACAAGGATTTGTCTTGGCTTGCCTGTTGCAATAAAAAACTACATCTGTGACAAAACAGGTACATTTCCACTCACCTTGCTTGGACTACATTGAAATAAGGATCTTATACATAAATACCATACATTTCCAGAGCATGTTTTTAACTGCAGGTTTTGGTGCATCTTAGGTAAAATGAGCAATTCTGCATTTCTGCAACAGCCTCAAATCAATGCAAAGGGTTTTTCACTCAGATTCTGTTTTGACTATATGCACAGGGTTACCTAATGCTTGTTCCAGGCTGTAACACCTAACAGCTGAGGTGCAGTGAATCACAGACATTTACACCTATGAATATCAGCTTCTACTTTTAGCTGGACCACACATTTCTGCCACTGTCAGTCACTAGGACCCAGCAGGACACACACTTGGATTGCACAACTCACCTGCACATGCCCTGTGGAGCCAGAATGGTGAAATCCCAGCAGACAGAGATAACCACCAAATGGAAACAGCAGCACATTTAAATGCCTGCCTGCATAGGATGAGGCAGCTTTATGAGGGAAAACTGAGTTTTTAGCAGGACATCCCAGAGCACAGCACTTCCCACCCCCTCATTCCCCTAATTTAACTTCTGCATGCCTATCCTTTAAGGACCTCAGTCAAAGACAACGGATGTCAATAAACTTAGAAACACAGAATCACTTTTCCATGAAGGATCAAATCACATCAGATATTGAACCACCACAGATTTGCTGTTGGCTTTGTGCATACATGAGGCACTTAGGTCAGCTGTTACAGTTTGCTTGTTCCTGAGATTATGGAGTCATATATGTCAGAAATCAGAGTTTTGACTTTCATTTAATGGTCTTAAATACAAGCTCTGCACAACTTACGCTCCTGAGATGCAGTCCATGTAAATCAAGCAAAATTGCTCAGCTCTTTCCATACCTAAAGCATTATTCTGATACTGGCTCCTTTCACTTGGATTCTTCCTAGCTTTCACTGTCTCCTCACACTCAAAAGCCAGTTTTCCTTTTCCCAGGCAGCACAAGCAGGCAATATTTACCCCCCATCAGTGTAACCCTCTCAGACTCTTCTTGCTTCAGTGTGTATATACATGGAAAATACAGCAAGAAAACCTCACTGGAATAACCACACAGATAAATCCACAAGTTATTTAATAAACAAAACATCTAAGGAAGCCTTGTCCATACCTTTAATGGCACTAGTCATTCAGACCAGAATAATATGATGTTAGCCTTTATTCCTGGGCCTTTGAACTCCTTCCCACCCTGTACATCAAATCAGTAAGCACTAAAATACATCACATTGGGTAGCTCTCTTTTAAATTTTTACCTCCTTAAATCTTCAGTTCTCATCTCTTGGTAAAATCCATTTAAACAGAGCCCACAAGTTAATGGTTAAACTTGTTGTTTGTAG
The DNA here is from genome assembly GCA_030060385.1 of Muscicapa striata striata. Classification (NCBI taxonomy): domain Eukaryota; kingdom Metazoa; phylum Chordata; class Aves; order Passeriformes; family Muscicapidae; genus Muscicapa; species Muscicapa striata. Next base: position 1,013,029 of record JAREIS010000015.1, on the reverse strand, counting down.
TACCATTAATATAGGTCAAGCAGCACAATAGTTACAACTGCTGAGGGGGAAGGTACATAAAGACACAGTAAGCAGTTCAGGACCTTATTACAACATGTCTATCAAATGCACGGTTACAAACAATGTGCCTGATTCATCAAAAAGATAACTTCTGCTGACAGTACACACTGTTCCCTGGAGTCTCTTACACATGGCTCAAAAATTAAAATTGGAAATGTAAACTACACAGACACATTCTTGCAAATGTTTCAGCACAGTGAGCGCTTCTATGCAAAATAACAGATACAGGCAGTGGAATGAATTCAGCCCTCATTTGCATCACCAAGTACTGGAGAAATCAGCAATAGCTATGACTTTACTCTGCATTTTCTCTCAGGTAACCAAGGGAAGAATTTGTCCCACCAGACCCAAGGACACACATTTTTCACCCTGGGATGCACATGCATAATGCCTTCAAGAGGAATTACCTCATGCTTTATTCAAGAATATTCAAAAGGACAGACCTGTATGTCTCAAAAAGTTCGTATTTCAGCAACACTGACAGTAAGTACTGTTTCAAAACTAATGGCTCACTAAAGTTTCACAACATGGATTACTTATGTTCAGTATCAGTCATTCACTCTCTGCCAGTTTAAATAGACATAATTTCTGATTTGGGTACCAAGACCCCTGGCCAAGGTTCCCAAATTAAATTCCCAGGTACCTAGCTGGAGCAAAAGCAAACAGAATAGCCAAGTTTCAAGACTGACAGGACTCACCACATGTGGCATTGACACACCTCCGTCTTCTCAATGATTAGTGTCATGAGAGCATGTAAAGGGATCAATTCAATTTACAACATGAGGTTCATTACCCCCAGAAAAACCAAGCCTGAAAAAACAGCTTTTCTGACCAAGCATTTGGAAAGTACAAATAACATTTCAAACACTTTCTCACTTTTCAACTTACATACTTCTAATGATTAGACTGAGGCAAAAGGATTTTTAAAACCTCTATTCATGCCAAAAATCTAGCAACAGTAATTTTAGGAGGACAAATTTTTCTATTGTTAATCTGGGGTGAGAGGAACCAGATTAAATTTAAGCAAGATAATTTACCGTGTATAACAAATTACAGAACTGATACCAGACAAGCAGAAGTTATTGCATATTGGTGATACACATAGCATTTTCTCTCAGACTTCTGTCTTTTCCATTGTTAAAAATTGAAGCCAATTTTCTTCCATTTATCTCACTGAGAGAATATTTTGCATCTCTGTGATACCTGCTATCCCTTATTTCAATGTACTTTATGAACCTTGGACTAGATCTTCAGCAAGTGTGAATCACTGTAGCTCAATACTAACTTTAACAAAACTGTTTTAAATCAAGCTACCTGTAAAGTGATTAACTGATGTTGCACCATCCTGTAGACAGAGAAGGGACACGTCCAACAGTGTGACATTAAAGCAGCAGATCTCAGGCATAAGGTTATGAACATTTAATGAGATAAAAATATCCTGTCGAATTGCAATTTAAAAACATAAAACTTTTAAAGTTTTAAACTTAAAGCTTTTAGAATTTTAAAACAATTCAAGTTCAACAGAAGTATTTAACAACTGGATTTTATAGACTATTATGTATGTCTCATCTGGGTTGTTTTCCATTAAATCAAATCATGTCACACAGTTAAAAATGCACTTTTGGCATTTTCAATTTAACCTCATGGCATTTTATATATATACTACATAATAAAGGCAGACCAACAAACTACTCTGCCTTCTCATTGTGTTCATGATGATAGGGCAACCCAAGTTATAAAATTGTTTGCTTCAACACAAAATTCCAGTATGATAAAGGGATTTTTATGCTTTCATCTGGCCATCTTTTCTGTTCCATATTATAGGTTCTTTCTAATAGCTTCATATGTTGCCCTTCCCTCAGTGGGATGAGATGTGCTCCTCTTCAGCGCAGATGTACAGGAAACTCTGCTACAGAATAGTTCCTATTAACAGAGATGAATCCCTTTTGTATAGATATTGTTTATATTAATGCAAACACCACTGCCTCACACTATTGTCTTTCCTGAACATCAATAAAGATTGATTGAATTCATTTAGTAATTATTAAAAAAGCAGAAATAAAGTAATGCAAGGTTTTAAAAAAGCCCACAGAAAGTTAAGGATAAGAAGAGTCCAGAGACTAGGATGTAACTGCCTGTAAAAACACATGACACAGTAGGAATGTGGGTACTTCCTTAGGTACTCAAGGGATCTCTGCCTGAGCAACCAGGAAGCACGAGGCAGTCATGCCCTGCTGATGTTCAGATTTCTAAGGGAAGAAGGGAGGGGCTTTATCTTCTCCCACACACCCCCCACAACTTCATCCTAAGTATATATCTGCTGAATTTCAGCTAACATTTTATCCCATTTAAAATGAGGAAATAAGACACTTATAAATCCAGCAGAAACTAAGTTAGCTAGACCAATTTTATTACTCCAAAACATTGTTCTGATTATGAAGATCTGTATTATATTTCAGTGAATTTTCCCTTCTGCTATAACTGTCCTGTTTAAATGCAATTTTAGGATGGATGCAACTCAAGTTGATGATGTTGCTAAAGCATTTGGTAAATGTTGATAAATCAGTACAATTCCACAGTAATACTTCCAATTAGCTTAGCTGGGAGGACAACAATTCACTACAGCCCTAATTTAACACCACACTTTTGCGAAACTGGTGCTAAATTCTGGAGACCATTAAAGTCTAATAAAACCATTTAACAAAACCTAGTTCCTTATTAGTGAATACATGCACTTATGGAGCCAGTGGAAGCCCTGGAAATGAGACATTGGCTGTGATGGAATGCAGCATGTACTGGTGGTGCCTTACGCAAAGGCACATAGACACTGAGTGGGGAGGGTCCAGAGCAGGTTTCATCTTGAAGTTATACAGTTTAGTAAGGGTTCTCCTCTTGGCTGGCATACTTGAAACATCAGAAACCATTCCAAAACTACAAGCAGCAAGCTCTCCTTTACAACACTTCAGTAACAGAAGGACAATAGAGCCTTTGTGCTTCAGAGTGACTCTAGGACTGAATCATATCATAAATGGTTCAAAATTCTCTAAATGGCTTCTCAGAACAATTAAATGGCTTCTAAGAACAATGGCATGAAACCATTTGAGGCTTAAGCAGAAGCACAAAATACCACACACCGCAGACAGCTTTCAACATTGTAAGCAATGAAATCAAGTAAGATAAAGTGAGGATCACCTCCTTCACTAGCCAGCTAGCTGGGTCTGTCTGCTTTAAAGATGGCTCTTTGTACCTTCCACAAGCAGAAAGCTGCAGGCTTTCAGGTCCAACCTGTAAAACTCTGCCAGCTCTCAGAGCTTCCCTGCATATGCTGAGGTTTCTTGGAGGTTTCATTGTAACATGTGTAACTTGTATTTTCTAATTAGCTCATCTCAAAGATGATTTGGCAGAATCAAAAAACAGCTGTGGTATTTCTGAGATGCTTAGATTTTGCACAGGTTGCTCAAGCTGCAATACAGGTCATTAGACATATTGACACAGTTGTCTGAGTTGAAGACTTTCTCAACAACCTTTTGCTAAAGGATCAGGATTAGTTTCAAATCCCATAACAATGTATTATAAAGCTCTCAGAACTAAACCTTTCAAGCATTGCTGTGGAGTTTGAGGTTTTTACCAACCAAAAAAAAATGTTGGTTCTTATTGTTGAGGTTTTTTTAAAGCAGGACAGGGCCTTTCTACGTTGCAAGCTACTCAGTCTGCAGCTTTACAACCTGTTCTGCTCAAATAGCCCAGACCAGGAACAGGGTCCCAAAACTCCCAGCATTCAGAGTAGTCAGAGGGACTTGGAAACCAAAATATTGTGGATTTCAACTTGCCAGCAGAAACTGCAGAATCAAATGCCATACTACAATGAAGGCAAACACTATCACAGGAGGTAAAGGAATATAGTATAAATTCAAAGGTTAAAAGCAATCCTTACTTTTTCAGACTACAGTGCAAGGGCTCAGACTTAGATTGCTAGTACTGCCCATTGTAGTATTGCATACACAGGCTATTTACTTTTTATGTAATAATTTCTCGTAACAGCAGCAGTGCTATTACTGCAAGCAGCAAAAAAGTCTAACCTAGAAACATCCTCAACATCTGTATAGCAGAAGGTTCTCTGTGCAGGTACCAAGATTTCAGACATATATGGGAAGCAGCAGTCAGAGCAAAGCTGTCCACAAGCAGAGATGGTGACAGGCCAGGCAAAGAGAAAAAAAAAACAAACATCTACCACCCAAAGAAAGGGGGAATAAAATCAAACAGCAACAGAATTAAAAACCCAACAGATTAAAATGTTTGTGCTTGAAGTAACAACATGTACTTTTATTCATGCTGTGGAAACATTGTTAGCTAAAACTATTTCACTTGAATTCTGCTAGTTTCTTAAGTCTGCTGATACTACGGAAAAAATGATAGAAGCATTCCACTTAACTTGCTGCCAGAATCTTACGATCCGTTGCAAAACTACAAAAATTTTGCAAACTTTTGAAATTTCAAAACAATATCTCATCTCTTAACATTTTATACAATTATAGTGCGAGTGACTTGACTAAAACAGATCTTACCAGGACAAGTTAGAAAAAGATTCTAGGTCAATACTTCTTCTTATAAAGAAAACCACTGAGCTTGATGAACTCTCCACCAAATGAAGCTAGTGTCTCTCTGTACTTGCCTAAACACTGATCTCCAATCAGAAAGAACTTCCACTCTATTCCATCCCTCTTCTGTTATTCATTGTTTGCCATTTCCCCCAGTGCGCTTTGGTTAAATAATTGATAAATATTTATTCATTTTAAGCGTAACAGATGCTTGCGCCAAGACAAAAAAACCCATCAGAAACGTACGGTATAGTCTGATGCCTTAATGAGAGAATCCTGTATGAGGTAAGGGTCCAGGGAAGGCAAGGAGACTCTTTACACAGCCAAACAGGAATGTCTACACTAGCATCCTACTCTCACTATCAGGCTCAGAGCTTGCCATGCCGTTAATATGAAATGAAAAATCAATAGCTATTGTTCAGCCACTATCTCCCATCAACTGATGCCCGAGTGTCAGACGTGGCAGTGGGTTAATGGTAAAACAAGGCACAGAGGTTGATTTTCAGAAGCATGATTGAGCTGCACATTAAATAAGTCCTGGCTTCTCACCTATCAAGTGCTCTGTCCCCTCTTGGGACACTAGTGACCAGCTAGGACAGGCTATACATCCACTCAGCAACCACCTGGCTTGGAGCTACTACAAGCTTTGCATAGGCAAGATCTTGTGAGGGTCAGTAAGTGTCCTGCCCAGGCCTCACCAGAGGGAAAAAGCACAGTCTTCTAGACTGCCTCTCATTGTGAACTACAGGAGCAAAATCCCTCCACCCATAGAAAAGAAAAACAAAAAACTAAGCAGAAAAGACCCCACACAACTATATACCTACAGGAAGATGCCTAAGACAATCAGACTGCCCTGAAAAGCCTCAGCATTCTAACTGAAAAGTACTTCAAGCCCCCAACTAGTGCCTGTGCTTACTTACAGGAGTAGTTTTTGCCAGTTTTTAGGAAGAGATGAGGAGAGCAGCTACAAAAAGCTTCAGGGGAAAGCAAGAGGCAATTGCACCCTAAGAGGAGGCAAACTGGGAGCTAAGGGAAGGAAGAACATCAACTCAGTAGGGAACTCACCAAGGCAGCACAGTCCCACAGCAGAAGAGCCAGCCAAGCAGCACCAAGTCCTGTTGATGTTCCCATGGTCATCGTGCAGAAGTAATAAAAGGAGCCAAGGTCTGAAGTCACACAGAAAATCCACAGAATAATTTCGAGAACATGTGTCCAGGCAGCAGAGCTCAGGGAAGGGGAAGCTGGGAGGTGAAAGTGATCAGGGCCATTAGGGCTCATTAGTGACCTGGGGCCCTGACAGAAGCTTCCCCTTTTTTATCACCCTACTGTTGCTTTAGCAAAGATCTCTCAAGTGCACACACATCTTTGTAAAACAGTATTTTCCAGCAGTCATGAGCAGTTCTCCATCTTAGCTGTACACAGCTGTCTGGGCCACTGAAAAGCATTTCAGTCTAATTGGATTGTTGGTGGGGTAACCAGAGCAAAGAATAACAATTTTAGGATGAGAATAATGTAAGTTTGTAGTTAGTAAGGATACCTGAACATCTCTTCATATTCCCTTCTGAGATAGAAGTACCCAGAAGCCCAAGTCTGAGACACAGAACTTGGTTTAGGCAATATACAAACAAGATTTGCATGCCATTGCAAATGCACTAACTAATTTAAAGCTGGTTTCTGAAAGTCAGGACTTCTCAGAAGTCCCAGGTGCTACTGCTTTCCCCAGAATTACAGGTACTCCCATTCTAGGGCCACCTGCATTTTTTTTTACTGTGATCTAAGCACATGAAATAAGTATACTGTCTAACAAACTGTGGGCACATTGTATAAAAGATACAAAAACACTAATTAACATTATGTTAATCTATTATTCACATAATTGCACTAGGGAGATGACATTCTTGAAGGAATTTGTATTTCTCAGATCTTAAGTCTACTTGTTCTGTTCTTTAAGAACTGCGATATTTACCAAGAGTGCCTAGATGACTGGATGACAATGAAAAAAAGTGTGTTATTTCAGTGCTACATATGCTCCTGAAATATATCCACTGGACAGAATATATACAGCCTTTTATTATGAAGTTTACATATAAAGTAGTTTTTGTTCAAATTTCAGCACGTGCCTCCAGAAAGCACCTTAAATTTCAAATTGCCAAGACACAGACTAGTGTTCTGTTTAATTATTAGTGCCATAAACCCGAACAATATTTACCTGCCTATAATAGAGCTTAGGAAAATCCACTTATCTCTCCTCCCAGTTGCTACATTTCTCACAGTTATTAATAAAATGATCAGAAATCCTTATTTCTGAATGCCCTTTACCCTCCTTTTCTCTCCTGCCCAGTGTCCTTCCTGATGAAAGTCAGCTTGGAAATTGGAACAAATTCCACATGTACTCACTGGGAAGACAGAAGAAAGTGGGAGTGCTCCTCCACACCAGATCTGAGCAGCTACTTGAGCATTAAGCCTTGATTTCTCCTCTCTCCAGCTGGAATGTGGCCTGTCAAGTGTGTTACCTATGGTTCTGCAGTTCATCAGCTTCCTGACATCCTTCTGTTCCTGTGCAATAAATGAGTTTCAGTAAGGAGACCCCCTCTGCTTAGACATGAAATGCCACTCTGAACTTCTCTCTTCTGCCAATCTTTCACCTTTCACAAGCATTCAGCTTACACTTACTCCATGGTCTCAAGCAAAGCCAGTCTGTGTGGTGTAGCACACATGCACCTTCCTTCAGGAGTAGAAAATAATCAGAAACTCATCAGAACACTCAGGGTCTTTCACAAATTCGTTTCCTGAGATAAGACTCAGTATTCCCATCCTGCCTCCAACTAAGATTTTGGAAAGTTTTTGTGGTGGGGGAACAGGGGTAGAAACAGAGTAATCCCTACATCCTATAAATTCCTGCTATTTTATCAATAGTGTTCCAGGAAGAAACTGTTGTCTGTTCCTGAGTACTGTGTGAGATGATGGATGAGTTCACAACACCTGTTATTGCTACATACATGCAAGTAATTTCACCCTGCCTGTTTCACTGAAATCTGTTCTTTTCTCACAAAGTCAAACACTCTGCTCCCATTACCAGTAAATATCTCCTAGATAAGCTTTGGAAAGGTCCATAACTATTCAATAACTTTTTCTTTGTACGCCAATAAGATAGATTAGTGGGGAAAAAAAAAAAAAAAAAAGGTGTACAAGAAATTTAAATTGAAGCTACTTACACAGACAGACCAGCAGATGAAACTCCTCATGCCATGAAAAACTTTTATCTCTTCAGTGCAGAGAGCTAGCATGAAAGGTGGGTCCCAACAAAGCTCATGTTATTCATTTAATTAAGGCTAAAGAAGAACTTTTGTGATCCTCAACTGTATGCTTCCATCTGCACAGAACTGAGTTTTCATTTTTAGCAGTCCTGGAGGTTACCTAATTGCTCATTTAACCTAAAAAAAAAAAGTGTTTACAAATGTCTGCACTTACCTCCTTCTCTAGACATTAATTTATCAGCATAAAGATCCATTGAAATAATTTTTGTAATTATTAGGGAAAAGTCACAGGAAAAAGTTTTATAATTCCTACAGTTCATTATTCATCTCCAAATATGGTTTATATTAAATTATATTCATCTAAACAGATAACAGAAATATGAGAGACTAACATATTCTGATAAATGTAATCAAGGAAAATAATTCATATTTTGACACTCATAAAGAAGGTGCCGTGCAGAAGCTTCTGCCCTCCAGAGTTCCTTTCCAATATGCTGAAAATCCTGAGTAGCAGACACTGACATGCATTTTAATGCCATTGCATTCTACTGAGATGATTAACATAATGTGTAAAATACATACAAATAGAAAACCAAAACTAACAAGAAATTTTAATAGTGCAGTTGTACCATAAGACCAAATGAGAATTAAGAATCAACTGACGGAAATTGCTTAATAAATTAAACTTCCAATTTCAGTACTGTAATCACTGAAAAATCCAAAAGATAAAGATCATCAGATATATCAGATTCTCCAGTTTCTTTTACAGAACTACTAGGGGAAAGACATAAAACTGTATTTTAATGACTTTGTTTTGCATATGTGAAATAAAATTCATGAAGGTGGAGAAAATACACCTAAGCATCCAAAAGAATTTTAAATGTCTGTGATAGATCAAGAGGAACATTGGAATGACTGAAAGAGAGAAAAGTTTTAAAAGAGTGATTTCTAGATCAAAGAACAGAGTTTGCAAATCTCTTTCCACCTCTGCAAAGCTCCAGCTGAAACCAACTGGACTACTCTCAGGACCAGAGAGCTCATGCCTGGAGGGCACCATGCCAAGATCAATGCCACGTTTGCCCTGAAATTTCAGTGGAGTGAGGACCATGCCCCTCATTTGATGTGTGCTGCACTGAGCACATAGTTTTTCTGAGTTGAATGGATAATAAAAACAACAATACATTGAGATGACATAGGAAAATGACAAGGAACATGCTGAATTCAGATAAGCAACAGCCAAAATGTTACAGGAAAATTATAAAATCACGACTGAGCTCACTAAATTTACACCAAGATATTCAAGACAGGGATTAAAGTTCTTTGAAAAGGTAATTTTTCATTTCAGCCAGTCCATTTTCGAGGCTTATTTCTTAATATTCTTACATGCCCAAATGAAATGCCACCTATGGAAATGCCTACATCAGGAAAAACTCATTTTGACTCCATTTTTGTGGTAAATGGTTGCCAAATAATTTGATGTTCAAGAGTCAAAGGAGGGATTGTTGCCAAGCTTTTGAAATCAGGAGTGTTTCTTTGAGGGACATTTGTCAGAGAGATAAACAAGGGACAATTGCATCACAGAAGAATTGACTAAATAAAAAAAGAAACTAAAAGTTTATCAGTAAATTATCTTCCTGAAAGATCTGAGACAGAAAAGCATGTTTAAAATAACAAAATTAACTGATCTCACCTTCTCAGGATGAAAACAGGGGGAGGAAAGAAAAGCAGAGGGGAGTACTGGAAAACAGAGAAATACAAGATGAGTCTATGATGCTCCAACCACAGCCAGGAAAAGCTGTTCTGAGTGAGGTCAGTGGCTGCCTTACCAGGGACTTACTCGTGAAAAGTTACAGTTCCAAATTCCTGATCAAGCAAGTAATCAGCCGTGAACTCAGGTACTTAGTGGCACAACTTATAAGCTTCATTATGGATTTGTTTCAGTTGGATTCCAAATGGTTCACTGCTAAAAACATCGAGCTGCTGGATCATAGGCTGATATAGGTTGTCCTGGAGTTTCCCTAGGAGTTTCTTTTCCCCTACTGGACTAGGTATAAAGAAAGGCAAAGAAAGTCTGTCTGGTTATGCACCTGGCATACATTCCTCTGTCCCTGGAGACAAAGTATCAGAAAGGGAAAAATAGAACATTTTTCAGTGACCCTGACATTTGATACTGATGCAAAAAAGGAAAGGAATTACAGTGTTTGAAGCCAAAAGCATGAAGTTTCTTTATATTTCCTATGATTTAATATCTCTCTCCCCCACATACGGCAGATTCCTTTATAGAAACTCTTGAAGATGGGCCAACAGTGCTCCAGCAAAGTCTCTGATGATACAATGGAAAATTTCTAACCACAGTATCATTTGCAGCATTTTTCATTTCTTTTGTCCCCAGTCCACAAAGACATGTCTTTTCTGATGGAATAAATGTTTCTTTCCACTTTTTATTAATAGAATTGAAAATTTATTTGATAACCAAATGTATTAAAAGAGAGTCCGATTATTTAGGTTTATACAAAATCTGTTTTAAAAGCTGGCTGCCAGCTTTCACTCAGTCTAAATAGATAAAAAATATCAGTGGCTCTTAAAAAACACTTACAGTGCCTGTTTAACCAGATTTAGAAATTAATTTTTTTCCAGTGACAAATATGAAGATAAGAATTTGGGAAATCAAACCCTCCCTCTACAGCCTGTCCTCCTTACTAACATGGCTTCTAGAGAAGGGCGGTACTGCACAGACCAAGTGATAATTTAGGATTCCTGACTGTAAGACCCAGTCACTGCTTGGTTTATCACACCAGCCCCATTTTCAGACCGGCTCTCAAGCTCTCATCCTAGCTAATAGAAGCAGTTCTGTTTGTGCATTAACTAATCTGGTTGCCACTGTATCACCAAAATCTAACCATCATGAAAAAGTATATAAAAAGGCATGTGCTGCTTTACAGCCCTCTGTAAGTTTAAAGAGAAAAAAAACTCTCACTGACTTCAAGAGGCTTCAGATCTAGCCCACAGTGGAACAGCTCCACTCTATCTTTCAAGAGACATGAAATGTAAAATATCATCTGACAGGCTCGTATGTGATCTCACAAAGGGTATTCAGACTTAATCTACTGGTCTGGAGCTGCAGAGACTGTCGGTGGCACTGCAGAGCAAGGCACACTGTGCTCAGGCTGGGAGCTGGCATACCCCTGCCCTACCTCCAGACAGGATGAAAGCAGAACCTGACCCACTCACAGCTGAGCTGAAACATCACCCAGTCATCTGCACAGCTGCCCACTTTCATAAAAATTGTTTAAAGCCAAACACTTGACAGCCCTTTGACATGCTGTGGGTAGGGTTTGTGCCTCACAGATGAGTGCAATACTCTACGTATCATAATCCTGGGATATCAATGTTTAACCATGTTGTAAAGCTCTTTAGTGAGAAAGTAGTATATGCTTTCAACTAAATTGCTACAACCTGGAGCTACTCTCCAGCATGAGGACTGGGGTAATAAAATGGTTTTGTGTGACAAACTATCAGCAGAGATTTGCTGGTGCTGTTAGTCAGAGTGTAGAATCCCCAGCACATTCAGAAGCCTCCCTTAAGGAATTAATGCTTGATTGTTTTGCCATCCAAAGAGTGTTTACAGAAGCCAAAATAACCATGCCTGCTGTCCACTGTGCAAAGAAGTGATGACATCAAGAAGACAGGTCACAAGTCTGAGTTTATAGACATTACGCTCATGTTGGTATGGCTTTTCATCCACTCAGTATGATCTTATGACCCCACAAGTTTACAACCTTCCCCTTTCTGGGCTTCATAGCACCTCTCCACTCTAGGTTAATCATTTCTCTGCCATTATCTGCCAACAGTTCTTATCTCTTTTGCTGTCACTTTATAACAGGGTCTCTTATCAAGCTGTACTAAATCACGTGATGGTGCCAAACCTATCACAAGTTGCAATTCTTCTGATTAGAGACTATCATGAAATGGGATACATGGTTTACAGCAGGTCACTAATGCTGGAAAAAGTACAGAGTCCACTCAAAGACATGCTTGTTACTTTCTGAATTCTTGGATAATTTTTTTTGTTGTTGTTCATCACGCCGACTTTCACTGAAGGCTATCATAGCCTGGGTCTCAAGGCCAGAAAAGTTTACAGGCTGCACCTCTCCTGTACTCAATGCTGTACCCCTTGTACCCAAGGGTACAGTATATTTACACCTAATAATGTCTTCTGGTTCCCACGCAGCCATCATACAGGAATCTATAAAACATGGACACACATCAGCTGGTAAGTAACAGTTTTCTAACTGTTTTGAAGATTCTGCATAAATAGATTTCTGGGTATCCAAACTGAAAAAATCACTACAATTGGGCAAGCCCGTGATTAATTTGCACATATATTTAGGCCTGCGAGAATTTTACAATACCATGTAAAAATATAAGAAAGCAAAAGATGATCCATAGAGTAACAATTTTCTCTAGAGATAATGCAATTATCAAATATATATCATTGGATAACTAAAAGTATCTTTATCTATCTAACTGTGAAATTGTGCGTGTGCATGTAGAAATGTTTGCAAAAATTAGATTTAAATTGCTTCTGGCCTGATAATTCATATTGAAGAAAACCTCAGGAATGGTTTTGTGTCTTTTCAGTAATACTGGAGTTTCTGTCAAACGCAGATTCTTTCTTACAGCTAAAAATTAAGATATGTCATTCAGTGGGAGTGGGCTGGATAACAGAAGTCAGTTAAGGCTTCAGAGTAGCAAAGAAGTAAATGCTTTCAGTAGCATATGGAAACAGCACCCGCACCCTGTCAGAAAGCCACTAGGCACAGATTGCTCTGGCTTGCAGGCACAAGGGGCATTGCACAGCCAGCAGTCCCAGGCTGTCCCAGGCTGTGGTGGCTGTGGCTGAGCCCCAGTGGGTGCATGTCCCCACCACCTCCCTGCCCTTCTCCACACATTTCCTGTCTCAGGCCATTCTGTCTCTCACCACACACCTGGAGACAGGTGTCTTTCCTTTGCCAGGGCAAACATCGCATGTCCCACCAGGCTGTGCCCAGGCTGAAACTGGGGCCAAGCAGGGCTGCAGAAAGCTTACCAAAGGAAACCTCTCCTTCATGGAACAGAAGGTGTTTCACAAGCCAGCCCAGCAGCACTGCAGGTTGCACAGCCCAGGGTTTTGCAAGGTTGTGCCTCAGCACAGCAGTTCCTGGAAGGGATGAAGAAGGGATCTTTGGCCCACAAGTGGAATCAGGGCACGCTTTCCTCCTCTTGCCCCAAAGTGTGTCATCACATGGCAGGCAAGTTCACCCTGATGCTGGGTGTGATGTGGGCAGCTTGCCATCAAGGGAAGCTTTGGGACCGTGGAGATGGAGGGTGCAGCAACAGCTGCAGGAAATAGCCTCAAACATACTGATCTTTATCTTCTGGGTGGAGCTGCTACTTCCCCCAGGGAAGGGTTCCCACCTTGGACCCAACTGTGTTTCAACCAGATGTCCCCTCAGAGTCCCCATGCTTCCCTACAGGTGTGGGGTACTCCTCTGCACAGGTATGCCCCCAGAAATACATGGGAAAGGTGGCAAGTCCAGCTTCCCCTCTAGGCCTTTCTCTAACTGTTGCTCTTTCTGGTTGCCACAGCGGGACCCTCTGATTCCCTCTCCTGAGGGACAGTAAAATAATTATCCATGTATCGGAAGAGTGGTCACTCAGATAAGTTTCTTAAGGTTATAGGATAAAACTCCAGGAGAAGGGAAAATTAGATGGTTTCCAGAAGACTGGAAGGTCTTGGTTCCCAAAATCATGTGGATATGAGAAAAAAAGATTGCTACAGGGAATAGCAGAGACTCTTGTCACCATATCACTTACCCATGTGCTATGTCACAAATATACCAGGACAGATTCACAAAGCATGGCCCAGAAATAAGCAGGCCTAAATCTTGTGAAACTTTCTAAAATCCTGTGTAAGTCAGGGGAAGGATTCTGTCCTTCCATTATACTGTTCAGTCAGAACCCATGGTGCATCCCTGAAAAGCTCACCTAATTCAGCCTTGTGAACTGATCACAGTGTACCTGCAGGGGTTAAATGGAACACGCACCAACCTGAGGGCCTCTGCTTGGAGCTGGGGGAACCAAATTGGAAGGAGCCAGATTCTGTCCTTATTTGCACTGGAGAGTAATTCTTTAGGAGAAAAAGCTGTCCTCCAGTCCCTGCTGGCATTCTCCTTCACTTTTTTCTTTCTAACCAAAGAAGACTGGTTGGGTTTGTGAGAGCCTCTGCACCCTCAGCCCACCAGCCCCTCAGGCCAGGGACTTGCTGCTTCCCACCACAGAGGATGAGTTGCCCTTGTCAGGGAGCACCTGCTTTGCTGGATGCACTCTGTGCATATCTGGTGATAAGTTAGTTTTTGTTATGAACCATTGACGTGTCACAGCTTCCTCCCAGCAAGGAGGGTATATTCCAGCTCCCATGACTGCAAATCAGACTCCACTGATATAAACAGTGGATCTCTACCTTGGAGAGCAAACACAACCAGCCTGGAGCTGGAGCTGGAGTGCACACTACCGGTTGTTGACACCATCTTTTAGGTTTATAGTCATATGATCAAAGAGGCAACTAGGATTCACAAAATCTTAATAGTACTTCCTATCTTCCAGATGACAAACACCATATGGACTTATAAATGTTTTTATGGAAGTGCCATGATTTTTTTCTTCTACCAGATTCTGAAGCAATACAAAGATACTTGACTTGTTTTATTTTTCCTCTAATCAGCCTCTTGCCTTAGTGTCATCAGGGACACTATGCAATTTTTATAAGCATTAGCTATGATTATTTAACAGAAACAACTGTTTCATTTACTAAAATAATATGGTTATATAGGAGGAAAAATAATCTACTTGTAGTTTCCAACTATGACATTTTTCAGATTGTAGAATACTTACTGCCATCTTCATTTTAATATCTGTCCTCAGGCAATTAACAGTATTAAAATTAGGGTTCATAAGTTTGGCAAAGTTAGATTTTATGTTTAGTAGTAATAGGAATAGTAGCATTTTCATATGATTAACAAAGACAGCATATACTATCTTTAAAAGTTTGGATCAGAATTTTGGATAGCATTTATGCAGGCAAAGCTTTCACAGAAGTGAACAGTTTGAGCTGTGTGAGGACTGTAAGACATGTTGTAGGTTATTTTTTTATATCAGTGAACTTTTGCTGTTACTTTTTACTTTTATTAGTTTTCTTCCCACTTTTCCTGTCCTCATTTGCATATACTGCAAATAAGCTATCTACAAAAGGGGCAGTATATATATTTACATCTGATTTTTTCTGTTAGTCTGCTTTTAAACACCAAAATACATCAGGCAAAGTAAAGATGATGCCTGTGGTCTTCTGAGGGAGATCTCCACTACTGACAAAATGCCTCAAGCTACTTGTCCACGTGGGTAATTTAAAGGTCAACTTTCAAACTTGTCTTATATATATAGGGTGAAAATGAAGAATTGTCTGCAGGAAGAGTTGTATGAGTCTGTCTTGTTGGGAAACCCACCAAAACTTCTCATGACAGATCATTATTAATATCTAGAGTTTACTCACATATTACATTACTACATGTATATATTACACGACTACATGTATATTTTACACAGATATCCAACCTTATATATTAATATATATTAATACATTCTTATGTGCAATGAGTTGACATGCATATGTACACAATCCTTATCAAGATTTCTCAGTGTAAACTATGCCTAGTTTATCTTCTCATAGTTTATGATTTTTCATTATGTATGGATAAATCTTGGGACAGATAGATATGCATTAGCATAAACTTTTTTTATTATAAAGATCAGCTATAAAAAATATTTTTAAATAAAGTTTTCCAAACTTTGAAACATGAGGGGAGAGGGAGGGAAGAAGCAGATCTAAACCATCTCCTTTTTCCACCAGCAAATCAAGGTCAGTTGCCTCAGTAAAAGAAATTTCATTTTTAAGCCTGTCTGTGCAGGATAGAAATCAATTATCTCTCATGATACAGAGACCGGCGCTCAGCCCTGACAGGAGCCTTGCAGTATATACAAATATATTTGGAGTTCTATTTCCAGACTAAGCTCTAGCTTTTTAACTAGAGCTTCCACACTCGGTTCCCAAAGGGTAGCACAGACAGAAACAAAATAGCCAGATGAGAAAAGCAATGATCAGCGCTGGGAAGGGGGGATGGGATGGCGGCGGAGGAGTCGGGATGGGCCGGGCAGCCCCTCGGCCGCCGCGGGGCAGCGGCTCCGCGCGGAAAGGAGCAGCAGCCCCGCTGATGGATTCGCCTCCCCGCCTCCGGCTGCACACAGCAGCGCTCAGAGCGAGCGCCTTTCCCCGCCGCACCACAGCGGCAACAGGTCCAGGCAGTGCGCTACTAGAAGGCGTTTTCCATACAGAATTCATGTAATTTCGAGGCAGGAAGGGGAGGGGAGAATTCTAACAGAGTTTCCTGCTTGCAAAACTGGATCATTAAGTGTTAAGTGAAACAGACTACGGTTTACTGCTGATGGGATCGATCCAGGGAAACCCTGCCGCCAGCTCTGGGCACGGCTCAGCCCGTCCCCAAGGGCGCCCGGGCATGCCTTAGAACTTGCACGCCTTGCAGTTAGTTCAGCAGAATGTGGGTCGGAACGCTGCCGGGCAGCCAGAAGTGGCGGCCGTCCCTGCCCACACGCGTGCGGCGGGAGCGAGCGCGCCCCGAGCGGGCGATGGGCACGGGGGCACGGCGGGGCCCGCGCCCGACCCGGGCGGGACGGAGCAGACGGCGGCGGGACGCGGTGAAGTGTTACGACACCTCACTGATGACTCACTTACCAATAAAAGAAAGGCAATCAGAGCGATGTTTTACCACCCACTTGGCCCTGCTCACTCCTCTCTCTGGTCTCCTGTCATTCTGCATCACGCTGATGCCAGGTGCTCATAAGGGAGCAGTGCATTCCGGCGGGCAGCAGGAGCTTGGCCGAGCTTGAAAAATAGCTTCTCGGTCAATAATTGACAGTTTGGAAATGGCTTTCTATGTCGGACCAGAGAGAAATGACGTCTCTGTAAAGCAAAAATGAATGATTAGTTGCATACAAAAAAGGAAACAGGCACAGACGTGATCTTCTGTGGCGTGCGTTTTACTAGAAAAGTATTTCAGTCTGAGGCATGTATTCTGTTTTGCTGACAGTCGATCAAAAAACAAACCAAACTAAAAAAAAAAAAAAAAAAAAAAAAAAAAAAGAAAAATGGGGGAAGCATATTTTTGTGTTTGGGATTGGGTGATTTTGTAAGTTAGGGATTTTTGTTCCGACTCTTTGTTGGTTTTTTTCTAGAGGGGACAGTTCCCTTCCCAGAGCCTGAGTTAGAGGCACTAGCAATCTCCATTTAATGAATCCCTAGGAATTGAATGCAATATTGCTTCAGCAAAATGACGAGAGGAGACTCTTGGCTACAGGGTTTAGAAGGTTTTGAGGTACTCTGCCCTTTGTACTGTCGGGGTGATCTGGTTATGACAAGGACCGAGGAGAGGAGAGGAGAGGAGAGGAGAGGAGAGGAGAGGAGAGGAGAGGAGAGGAGAGGAGAGGAGAGGAGAGGAGAGGAGAGGAACTATATTGGCCATGCTTTTCCTGGTGTAAATAGTCTCGTAAAGTTGGGCGTGACAAGGTGTGTGAGGTCAAGCATCAAAATCGCGTTCTGAACTTTCCCAGCTGCACAGGAATCCCGTGCCTGCCGCACGCTGCCTTCTCCGGGGCACTTCCCGGGGCAGCGCCACTGCGTGCCCGTGGCAGTGACAGCCTGTGCCCGAGGCTGCGTCGCTGTGCCGAGGACAGGACGCGTGATGCTGACTCCCTCCCCGAGCCTGGCTGAAGTCACTGTTTTCACTGAGTGAAGGCTCGGAGCGGCTCTGCGCTGGCGGCAAACGGGAATGTTCAGCGGGAGAGAAAGGGAGACAGGATGCGTATTTTTCCCCTTAAATATTTCCCTTTAAGTTTTTTTGATCGGTTTTGGAATTAGACTAGCCAGCAGAAGAGTTTCAGTCATCCGTTTATTTATTTATTTATTTCATTTGGTTCTGGGAAGTTTTTCCTTGACATCTACTTCCCCCACTTCCCCCCCTCCTCCCCATCCCACCCCACAAACGTTCGCTTTCGCTACTTTGCTGGGAAGGCGAATCAAACCTTCTCCGGGACACCTCCCGACACAAAGCTCGAAGAGAGCATGCTATTTGTTTCTCATTGAGCAGACCATTTCAAGTTGGAATGGTCTCTGCTTAGGGAAAAAGGTTTTGAAATTTGCTCGGGTTGTCTGGCCTCTTGGAAAGCTGCAAGCAATCGGAACTTGCCTTGTAATATCATCACACAGAAGCCTCTACCTTGGAAACAAACAGGTGAAAAAGCCTCAGATTATTTAACATTAGAGAGCGGAGGTTTTTTAATGTAAATGTACATACATTTAAATAGAGAAGTATAAAGTATTCCAGGTCTTGCTCCTTGTTCTAATCAAGGCTGCTGGAAGCTCCCCGAGCCATCATCTTTTATAATTATAATTACACGCGTCAATCAAGACCTTCAGGCAAAGTCAGAACAAGGCAGGCAAACTCAGGAGAGAAATCGCATTAAAAAAAAAAAAAAAAAAAAAAAAAAAAAAAAGTTTGGAGAACTTGGTAAGGAATGGAGAAGAGATTAGAAGAAAGGGTAATTAAGGTTGCTCAAGGCAATCGTGAGAGCTAGAACTCCATGTTAAATTAAATGCAGCCACAAGGGACCAGGTATCATTTATAATATGTACTGCCCTAAACTGTTACTTCGGAGAAATGTGGATGTGTAATAACCACTCCAAAGTATTTTCATCCATAGCGATAGCTGCAGAGTGACTTTTGCCATGCACAGTTGGAACTCGCTCCAAACAATTCCCTGGCAGAATGACATTAAGGCCCCGAGTAGGAGGGAAGAGCCCGGGGCCAGTGCTAGGGCCGTGCCCGCGGGGGAGTGCTGTCCGGGGAGAGCCGGCCCTGCGCGGGCCACCCGCCTGCCGGGGCACTTGGCCGCGGTGCCCGCGGGGGCCGCAGCCCGCCCGACCCCGGCAGCACCCGCTCTGGTTTCGCCTGCCCGGTCCGGGTGTGGCGTTTCCTTTCCCGGCTTTTCCCCAAAACGCGGCTGCCTTCCCGGAGCAGCAGTAACGAGAGCGGCAGCACGGAGCGCCCCGTCGGGGCGTCGCCAAGCGGCGTGTCCCAGCCGGCGGCCAGCGGCAGGGAGGGGACCGGCTGTCCCCGATGGAGCCCGGCGGGCTGCAGGACCCTGATGCAGGTGCCCTGATGGTCCGCTGTAAATGCGCTGGGAGCTGTGCTCTGACGACTCTTCTCCCGCATGGCAGGGCTGCGGGGAGGGGCCGCTCCTCTGCCAGCGGCCCCCGGAGCGCTCTGGCCCGTCGGGCCCAGGCGGCCCGGCCGCAGCCTCACGGCGGGCGCCCGCGGGAGGGAGCGCAACCGGCTCTGTGCTCTTGTTGCCGCCAGTGTTGAGCCGCTCGGGCTCAGCGCAAGGCGATCTACACGGTGGCGCTTGACAGAGGGATTGTTTGTAACTAATGCACCTGGGAATAACTTCCCAAGGGCGGAGATAGGGTCTCAACCCGAGCTACTTCTGGCTAGAAACGGGGTCATTCTCTTTAGATGGTTTTCGGCCGACCCGTCTTAGCCATCGAGCTGCTCGCTCCTGCATCTAGCCATATTGCTGTCCTAAGACTTATTCGCAGACGACCTGTTTAATTGTGAAATTATAATTTGAGAAGTAATGTGCTTGTAGCGTTCGGCTGCCCGAGCTCCCGCCAGAAGGGGAATGGCGAAAGGTGAGAATGGAAGGAGACAGTGAGGTCCCGGCCTCTCTGAGCGTTGGTTTCATCCCCCAAATATCAAATGCTGCACAGAGAAGGGAAAAAAGACTTTTTCTACTCCGGTGGTGCTGGTGTTGGGCTGGCTAGGAATCTACGCTGAGCTAGCAAAGGTCTCTCAGCTACTGGATGCAAAAAGTTAGGAGCACAGCCGAGTCCGCTCTCTGCATGTAGAGCGCGTCTCAAGCGAGGCTTCACCCTGCGATAACCAACAATACTCACTAAGTTACAATAAACGCCAGTTTTCACTGTCGCTCTCCCAGCCGATGGAAGTGCCATACTCCGCGATAGAGACACTTCCGCGCCCCACTTTCCATCGGAAGCAGTTTCCACCGCCAAACATTTTCAGCTCTTAATATATATACAATACTTTACACAGATTAAAGAGTCAAAGGAGTACGGGCAACCGAGCGCCTCGACGAGAGGCTAGGATGCTTTCCAAGGTGCAAATACCGCTCATCCCACACCATCAAACTTATGCGGCTCGGTAGGAACGGCACGGAACCTCCCGGACCCTCCCGGAGAGAGGGGCGGAAAGGCCAAGGAGGGCAGGCAGACCTCCGGCCCGGCTCGCCAGGCAGAAGGCGCCCAGTCGCCCCCGGAGCCCCCGCAATGCTGCGCCGCGGGACCGCTCGGCTCTCGCCGCTGAGGCACACACTTGAGAGAAACGAGTTCTTTGGGACAACTTAGAAAATAGTGCCGCCGGCTGCCCTGTGAGGGGAAGAGGGGCTCAAGCGACGGCTCTGCCAGGGCTTTGGCTTTTATGTAAAAGATGCGACTGGCACTGACCGATTTCGCAAGAAGCTTAGGGAAAGGAGACACAAAAAGCCTGAATAGGTACAGCGAGCTCCAACGCTGCTCTCGCTTGCTTGTTACAGACTCCAGGGCTTCGCGGCTGCAACGTGGCCACAAAGGCAGGGGTTTCCGCTGTCCACCTCCGCCCGCCTATTGGGAAGGCGAGGGCCGGGGTCTCCGCAGCCGCCGGTGGCCGGGCGGAGGCATTTCCCCACCAGCCCCAAGAGAGATTGAGCGTGGCTGCCCACTGGCGAAGAGGCACGGCCGTTGAAGGCAGTAGCCCGGCTTGGCGAGGATGGTGGCCCGTCGGGCTCCGCTGGTGCGCGGAGCCAACAGCCCAGACCCGCACACCGCAGCCCCGTTTAAGAACCGAGTAGGGGGTGACTGCACTGGGCCACTGTGTGTGCTCTGTGCCTGTGTGTGCGCTGGGGGTGTTGCTCATCCCGCCTCTGCCTTATTGGCTGCAGCGGCGTTGTCGGGGCCCCCCTTCGCCGGAGACCTCGCTCCCTGCAGCCCCCGGGCTCCGGGAGCGCCTCCCCGCGGGCCCGGGGCTAGAGGTCCCGACTCGGCACCTCCGCACTTGTACCGGGGGGAAAAGGGGGAGGAGGAGGGGGAGGGGAAGGAGGAGGAGGAGGAGGGAGGAAGGGAGGAGGGGGACGGGGGTGGGAACCCTGTCCAGCAGCACCAGCGGCAGCAGAGTGCTCTTGTGCACTGTGCCGCTCCGCATGGATCGGGACGCCGGGCTGTTGCTGTGCTGAGCCCCGGGTGGAGCTCCTGCGGGCTCCCGGGGTTCCTCCTTCCTCTCCGGCACCCCCGGTCTTCCTCCTCCTCCTTCTGTCTCCTCCGCCCCCCGCCGCCTGCAGCCCGACTACCGCTCCGCGGCTCCCCTAGCCGCGGGCACCCGCCGGCTCCTCCCGGCGGCCGGGGCCGCTCGGTGCTCCCGCTGCAGCTGGGCAAGGGCTGCCGTGGAGCAGAGGGAGGGAAAAACAGGAAGAGGGGGAAGAGGCAGCAGCCGCCGAGCGCCCCTTGCTCCAGCTAAATCTGTGCTGCCGTGTCCAGGTGCTGGTGTCGCGGACGGACACGGAGCCCCCAGCCCGGCCCGCAGCCGCCTTGTCATGCTACCCAAAGTGGAAACGGAGGCCCTGGGACTCGCCCGGTCGAATGGGGAACAGGGGCAGATGCCGGAAAACATGCAAGGTAAGGGGGCAAACGCAGAGCGCTCCCCATCCGCGCACTTTCGGGTTTCCCTCGGCAAAGCGCCCCTTCGTCCTGCCAAAAAAGTTTGCGGCAGTTGCTTGCGGGCTGCCCCGTCACAGCCCGCTCCGCGCCCCGCCGAGCACCTGCCTTCGCGGGCCGGCTTTCAGGGTGGCTCAGCGGGTACCGGGGCCGGGGTGCCAGCCCGAGGCGACGACAAGGCCCTGCTCAGAAGGCGCAGACGGGGCCGAGGAGCTGCCAAGCATCCGGCCGGCGCGAGCCTGCGCTGGGGTGCAGATGTCGGACACTGCCCGGACCCGCTGCAGATCCAGGGGATCTCGGTCTAATCCCCATTCCGCGCAAAACTGCCTCGAAGTTAATGGCAGAAGGAGTTACGCGTGGAAGTTCTGGCGAGCACCCCGTGTGTCACACACCGTCCCGAAACGGGACCCGAGGGCTCCGTCCCGCGAGCGCGGCGCCCACAGCCACCGTGCAGGTGGCAGCGGCGGTGACGCGAAACTTCGCAGGAGAGGGCTCCGACTCCGTGGTGGATTTGCGGGGTAGTCAGGAAGGCAGAGGGATGCTTGAGCTGGGATGGCTCGAGCCATAGAAATGTCTGTGTGGAGCGGCGGGACTGGGCTGTTCCCGGTGCCCTACTCGGAGCCGGAGCGGGGCGCGGAGGGAAGCGGCGCAGACCCCCCGAGGGTCGGCTCCCTGCCTCGGAGCCGGCACCCGGTATGCCCGCCCCGCCCCGCGCCGCTCTCCCGGGCTCCCGTCCCACTCCCGTCCCGACTGCACTTTGGAAACTAACCCCGCTCCTCGTGGGAGCCTACTGGGAAGTAGGGGCAGGGTGGGCCGGAGGTTTCGGAGGTGCTGGGGGCGCGACCCGACCGCCGCTTTCCTCTCCTGTGGAGCAGGCTCCGTGCAAGGGCGCGGCGCTCGGAAAATCCCTACTTTCCCAATTTTTCCTGCGGGGAGGGCAACAGTCCCAGCGCCGGACTCTGGAGCAGCAACCGCGGGAGCAGAGGGGAGGGCCGGACCCTCCTCCTCCTCCGCCCGCGGCCGCCCCGTGTCCGCCCCACGCCGCTGACAGGCGGCGATCCCCGGCCGTGCCGCGGTGGCTCAGGACGCGTTCTGCCGGCAGTGTGATAATGCTCCCGCGCTGCCCGGGAGCTCCCTCGAGCGCCGGGGTGCAACCTCTTGTCTTGGTAAGCCGGGCGGCCGGGCCGGGGGCTTCGGGAGGAGTCTGACCGCCCCGGTGCCCCTGAACCGTGGCAGACGCAGAGTTAAAGACAAAGAAGCGACATCCTAAGCAGTCCAGCGGCGATGCCCAGCGCCTCTCGCCGTGTTCAGCAGTCCTCCGCTGCCACAGTGCTTGCCGAACAGGTCGGAGGTTTAGCGGCAGGGAAGGGGAAGGAAACCGGCCCTGCACTGAGCAGCCGGGTTTCTTAGGAGTAACGAGAGCGGCTGACCGGGCTCTTTGTGGGGGGAGTCCGGCTCGAGTGGGCACGCTCCGTGCTTTCATTCCGCGTATTTTAGCCTCTCGTTCTCTCCTGACCTCCGGCTCCTCCCCGCCTTTTCCCCGAGCGGCAGAAACTTCAGGCGGCTCCGGCGCGCAGGTTTCACGCCAGCCCCGGGTAGCGGGGGACGCCGGGTCCGCCGGGTCCGCCGGCCGGGCAGAGCCTGAGCGCATCCCCCGCGCACGGCGGTCCCGGCTCGAGTCCCTCTGCCGACAGTGCACAGACAAAAAGCGTCTCCCCCGTGGCTGCGGACCCGCTGGCTGCCACAGCCGGCGGTGCCGGCACGCAGCGCTCGCCCTGGCCCGCAGGGCTGGCGCTCACCCCGAGACCACGGGCTTGGGAGGCTCGGAGGACCTGGTCGTTCTAACCTGGTTTTGCGAGTAACTAACTTGGATTTCACACGGTGTAAAAGTGCTGATTCTGTGAGATACAAGTTTAGCCTAGGTGAAAATTTGAGGGCTGATGTTGAAAGAAAACTTTAAAGGAAAATAATTACTTTCAATACACAAGTGACAATCTTTTCGTTCTGCTTTTTAAAGCTTGTCCCTGACCATTTTCCGGTTTAAATTTTTCACAAATCTTTCAATTTGTGATTCCATAAAATAAAGACTAGGCTAAAGGGACTCTATAAGTATAAATATTTAGAACATAAAACTTAGAAGCTGATGCATTTTGTTACACTTTGTTACATCATGCACATTTGTTGATGATGGGAAGTTGCATGTCTCCATGCAATTTGTTTTTTAAAATAAATCTTTTTTCCCCTATTTTCAGTGGTGTGCTTGTTTAAGTAAGCTTTCTCTCTAGATAAGAAAGTTGCAGAATATTTGAGTTAGTAATGTAAATTCTAACTGAATATGCTATTTCTCCTTTCCCTCAGTGTCTCAGTTTAAAATGGTGAATTACTCTTATGATGAAGACCTTGAAGAGCTGTGTCCAGTCTGTGGAGACAAAGTGTCTGGGTACCACTATGGACTTCTCACCTGTGAAAGCTGCAAGGTTCTGTACTAATTACTCCATAAAAAACACAAGTACAGCAAAAATGTTTCAAATATAAGCAGGGGAAAAAGGATGATTAAATAAACCAGATGTATAATATTTTGGGTTATTTTTGACATATTTCTTAATACATTCACATAAAATAATTAACCACCAAAAAGCTTTAGGATGTAGAAGTCTCTTTGAGAGAGACATCTGCAAAAATGCAAACAACTTGGACTGTTTTGCATTGTAGTTTTGTCATTGTTTTTTAGTATTTTGCTCTCATGATGTAGTTCTAGAGCACCTTTCTTTGCTAACTGTGCTAAATATTGGTTTTAGTTGATTTATATTTCTTTTTCTGGAGGATAAAGTAGGAAGGTTATCTTAATGCAGATCAACTTTCCAAAATATAATGCAGCTTTCTTAAGGTTTTTATTTCCATCCTTGCAATATAGATTTTTGCCATTATAATGACCATGCACTTTTTTCATGCAAACTGTAACTGTCAGAGTTCACTTGACAAACAAAGTCAAGTAACCAATTAACATATAGAAAAATGAATATACCGTGTTGGTCTATTGTGCTATAAGGTTTAAATAATTGTGAATTTATGACAGGTCAGATTTTTCATGCAAAATTTTTAAAAGGTTTTTACAGTTATTTAAGCAGTGCACTGTAAGTGAAGCTCCTTTGCCAGAACAATGCCATTTAAAACAGTTGCATGGAAAAATTAACTTAGCTCACTATATTTTCATTTAAAAAATAATCAATGACAAGTGAATGACCAGCACTTACTATGCTTCCAGCATGCCCCAATGGGATGGAAAATAGACAGAGGTACTCTATTTCTCTTATCTTCGCAACAGTGTTCCTACTTATTTAACATAAAACTACTTTAAAAGGGAGACATTAATAATTCTGCAGTGATTAAAGAATACAAAAGGAACCAGTCAGTGTCACTATTTCTGCCACTGGTGCTAGAAGCACAGAAGGCTATAGCCTCCTTAAAGTCTCACCAAGCTTTGACATGAAGTCTATAAAGTATAGCGCTAACATAAGAAAACCTCCTCTGGAATCTGGTGGGTTTCTCCTGGGTTCATCTGACTAATTTAAAATAAACTATGTAACTTTGTAAGTGCTTGAATGGCATCTGAAAATTATCTTACAATGATTTCCACAACATGCTGAATGAAACACATGTTCAAGCAAAACAGGCTAATTTTTGTGTCTATTATACAGGGATTCTTTAAGCGAACAGTCCAGAATAACAAAAGGTACACATGTATAGAAAATCAGAATTGCCAGATTGACAAAACACAGCGAAAACGATGTCCTTACTGTCGATTTCAAAAATGTCTAAGTGTTGGAATGAAATTGGAAGGTAAGAGCTATAGTCTTGCTGATATCTTCAACTATATTATAAATTTATCGGATAAGATGTTAATGCATTGTATTTTATATTAAAAAGTTCTATAGATATGGCTTTGAAATGATAATGAAAGGTTACTTTGTATGGTCAGTGAAATTGTTGCTTTATAGAAAAAAAATCTAATAAGTAAATGGTAGATCGCTACCATTTAGGGACCAGTCAAAACCAGAATCCATTTTGTCATATAAGTATATAGTTTGATATTTCAGACTTTTAAAGGTTGTGAATTCATTGATATGGATTGAATAGTTCTGCAGCTTTTTAAAAAGACTTAATTTAGATTAAACTTAAAATTTGTAACAAGTGTCCAGATTAGAAAAAAAAATATTCATTTGCTGTGGAGAGTGATCTGATTTTATTTGTATTTTATCTAGGGTTGGGCTGCTTTGGTTTCTTTACATATGTTCTTCTGACAACAAGGCAGAACACAAAGAAATAGATAAAATAAGGGTTTTTCTCACACTGACTTGCCTTTGAGATTAAGGAACCAAATAATCTCTAAAGTTGTGTCCTATATTTTGTGATGCTGCACCTGCAAGACTACTGTAATTTAAAGAGGATAAGGCATTTTGAAGTACACTTTCTGACTTCATTTCACTTTCTCATCTACAGAGAACAATGAAAAGTGTACAATACCCTTTGAGATAACCGAATTAAAAAATATCATCAACTTGAATTTGTGAATCATACATGGTTCATTCTAACTTAATATAAAATATTAAAAATCAGATTTCACAGCAGATGACATGTTTCCTTGACCAAGGAGAAGCTCCTAAATTCCTTAATGTTACAAATGTATGAAATGACATTTACCCTAGACACTTAACCAGAAAAAATCAGGCCAAGGAGGAAAACCAAAAGCCACGAAGGGAACCAGAAAAGATAAGAGCTAGTCACCAGGCTCTGGGAAGGGGAAGCTGTTGGTATAACTGGAGATAAACAGAAAAATCAGCCTCCTGCAGTTTGATTGATTCAACAGAGTTGTATTTTCCCACAAGACTGAGCTAGCACTGACACACTGCACTAAGCATCCTAAATCATTGCGTGTGCTTCCAAATTCAAATAGTATAATTACAGGACATGTGGAATCCTTTTTTCATTGTTGGCTTTAAGAAGAAGGATAAAATACATTTGTCTACTCCTAATTTTAACTCCTCTCCCTTGCTGACAATGATACAAGACCAAATTTTGCCTTCTGTCATTACACAAAGTTCATCTTAACTTTAAGTAGGATTTGTACAAAAGCACTTGCTAATCCAATTTGGCTCACAGTTTTTAATTGCAGAGTACCTGAGAGGATACTGTGTATACAGATTTAAAATTAATTATATTTACTAGTGATATAATTAATTTCATGCATTTTGTTTAAAGTCAACATTCAGCAGTAATATTGGCAGCTCATTTTTCCTAAAAATTCAAGCAAAACACCTGTAGTTTTAAAGGTACTGCAGAAAATATACTTTAGCTTCCTTACCTACACATCCATACAACTTCTTTTCCCTTGTTTAGAAAATTGGAAGAACATGTATTCTCTTAATTATGAATACTTGTGACATTTATATGTGTGTTTCCCAGATAGTGATACATATAGCCTTAAAAGTCTAGTTCATAAATTACCATGGACCAAAAAAATCATTAAACGTTAAAGTCCTTATGATAAGGTACAGTATTATGCGTATCTAGCATTCATAATAAATTTTTAATGTCCTACTAATCCCTAAGATAAAAAGCTCAAGAACTTAACCTCCAGCAATCTCAGCAGTCTCAATGTGTCACCAGGCTGTCAAAGGTTCCTCTTTCAATGTAATTGCCGTTGGGCAAGGTGGGCTTGGTGAAAGCTCCTCACTAGTCCATTACATATATCCCATGGTGACAGACACTGTGGTGACAGAGACCACCAGTATGACTCCCAAGGCAGCTGTTGAGCAGGATTTGTTTTAATTATTTCTAATTCCAGAGATATTATAAGCCAGAACAGTGTCAATAGTTTCTGTTTCACTTCTATCTTCCACGTAGAAGGCAGCGAGCTGACAGCTTTCTCTCTGCACATTCCAACTGCAGCTAAACATTTCCATAGAGCTCAGCTAACTAGAAACCTCAAAGTTTTACACCAATCTGGACAGAATCATCAAAAGGAAATGCTTCCTTTTTGCCAAGAGAAATGTATTCCTCTTTTTGACTACTGAACATTTCACAATTTACATTTCAGATGTTTTGCTGCGGTGGAAGGCAGTAATGGAATGATTATAATGAGACAATGTGGTCTGCTGGATACGTCTCAGACAAATTCTGGACTTCAGCCCTTGTTTCTTAATGACATAATAGCTTGATATAAACCCAAATGTACATTGAGATTTCCACATGATCCCATAGCAGGTGTGAAATTCCTGTAGCCATCCATTGTGTTTGTCCCTGTGTCCTAATCAATGTACAGAGAAGTCCTTCTTTGTTAGTAATATATGCATGTGACATTTAAATCACTAGGAAAAAGCAACATTTGTTAAGTCAAAATAAATCCTTTTCCTTAGGAATAAAAGTGCAACTCTGAATTTGAAAAAAAAAAAAAAAAAAGAAGAGTTACATTTTTACATTTCTGCTCTTTCCTAATATATGTTTGATTAAGAATGTTGATTCCAAATGTTAATAATGATCTACTTCCTCCCTCCCCCTGACAGCTGTGCGAGCTGACCGGATGCGTGGCGGTCGCAACAAGTTTGGACCAATGTACAAGAGAGACAGGGCATTGAAGCAGCAGAAGAAAGCTCTTATCCGAGCAAATGGACTGAAACTGGAAGCCATGACTCAGGTGATCCAAGCAATGCCAACCGACCTGACAATATCCTCTGCAATCCAGAACATCCATTCAGCTTCTAAAGGCCTACCTCTGAACCATACTGCCTTGCCTCCTACAGACTATGACAGGAGTCCCTTTGTGACCTCTCCCATCAGCATGACAATGCCGCCCCACGGCAGTTTGCAAGGCTACCAGACCTACGGCCACTTTCCAAGCCGTGCTATCAAGTCCGAGTACCCTGACCCTTACACTAGCTCACCAGAGTCAATAATGGGCTACTCATACATGGATAGTTATCAAACAAGCTCACCAGCAAGTATCCCACATCTGATATTGGAACTCCTGAAATGTGAGCCTGATGAGCCGCAAGTGCAAGCTAAAATCATGGCATACCTGCAGCAAGAGCAAGCCAACAGAAGCAAACACGAGAAGCTCAACACGTTCGGGCTTATGTGTAAAATGGCTGACCAAACCCTCTTCTCCATTGTTGAATGGGCTAGGAGTAGCATCTTCTTTAGAGAACTTAAGGTAGGTAACAATTTTACATTATATTATCATTCAGTCAAGAAAAAAATTACTATTTCTTAAAATCTTGTACTTCAATCGGGAAAGCTTGAGTTTTGTATTCTGCCCCCCAAGCATCTCATTCTTTATTTATTTGGCTTGAAGTAGGCAGACTATTAGAAGGAGAAACTTCGCTGACTTCCACCTGAGCCTGTAATTAGCTGTAGCAAAGACTCAACATTCAGTTCAGCTTTTCTGTACTTTAGTATTTATCACAAGTATTGTTAACATCCACAGGGCCTCACATAAATTCTACTCCTTCCCTGTCAGCATCGCTCACTGTCCAGCTCATACTCAAGGTTGTAAGCACACCTGTTACACCATTCCACATTCATTTATGTAATTATTTCATTACCTTATTTAACATATAGGGGAATGCCACTTCTGTCCATCTCCCTTCATACTTTATATAAGTCCATATTTGGAATATTCAGTTTCTCAATGGGATATTATTTTATGCATTCCTGTGTGTTCAATTAACTGTGCAAGCTGAAACCTAAGCAGGATATACACAGAACAGAAAGCAAGGAGGAAGTAGATATCTCAAGGACTCCTTTTGGTTCTCATCACCACTGATACATGAGGGATTCTTCAAGCCTAGGCTGCTACAATGACCTCTAGGCTCTAGTTTTTGCTGGAGCACCCAGGAAATTCTCATGCGCAGCTTTCTGGTGGACAGAAATTCCCCCATTTATATTTTTCAGATTTATTGTTAAAGCAGCTTTGTGGTCTGTTATGAGCAGGTCTGAAATTTCAAGTCTGAAATTTTAAGCCAGAAATTTGAGATCAGACAATATATGAGCTACAGTTTTTAACCACTGTCTTGATCAGAAATCAAGCTCTGGAAAGAATCATCTTCAGTCTCAAAAAAATCCTCAAGGTGATGAACTCAACTCACATCTGAATTTCCCTGTTACATTGCTAGTCACTGTGTCTGTCTGCTACAGAGAGATGTTTTTGCCATGAGTATTTGCTACTGAAATCTGTAAAGTTTTATGACTACCTGTAATTTCTGACTACTTTCAAGCTACGAGAAAATAACTCAGCTTCCAAATATAACAATTACTGCAGGATTTCACTGAGAATTGAATCTACGTGAGTTAAGAGCACAAAAGGGAGATCCATTGAAAAGCTTCACTCAGAGAGCTTGCCACAAGTTTGTCTCTCGTGACCATAAGGACATGGACACATGACATAAAGCCAGATTACAAGAAAAGTTGTATATGCTGCATATGCAACTCCAGCTTCTCTCAATTTTTTTTTTTTTTTGGTGAGAATTATTGCAGGAATCATTGAAAGCTTTGTCTGTTCAAAGAGAAAGAAGAGAGGAAGTTTACTCAGAGAGGAAAACCAAATGCATTAAAGAGAGGAAAAGACTATCACGTTTGCTATCTCAGTTGTATACAATTTTGTAGTCAGCTATAAGCCACGCTACTCCTTTTAAATAATTTAAAAATTGAAATTGAGAACATGCTATATTTCCAATAGATTATGTGGTGAATATCTGAGACCAGATCTTTCTATCCATACACTGGGGAGTACTTTAGTCTAAAGTACTCTAGAGTTAAAAATTACTGTCTTGCATATACCTTTCAGTCAAATTTTTAAGTTACAATCTGCCCTCAAATTCCATTTATGATTAAAGTGACAAATTTTATAAGCATTCAACATGCTACACTGGGAACAGTTTTAAAGATGCCCTTCACTTCCAACCTCAGCCTGGATTATATTCTTCAACCAAACTAGTATGGACACAAAAGATGCAGAAATTTGTTTATGAAAATGCTGACCAACTTCTCCTGGTTCTGGATGTATTATACATCACCATGTACACACATGCTTCTGGAAATACACACATTCCAAAAATTTGCTACATAGAGCCTTTGGCTCACAAACTGATTTTCACACATTTGTAGAAGGCATTGCTTTCACCTTAGTGTTTGTACCCTTTGTATCTTGGAAGCTTGGAGGTCAGACAGTTTCGTACCTTCTGGCATATCCAGACTATTTTTTTTTTAGCTGGACAAGATCAACAAAATCGCACAGCATTCCAGAACAGTAACAACTCATTCAGAAATCCACCCACATCCAAAATTTAGGGACCAGATTATACACAATGCTAAGAACTTCAAACTTTTCAATTTCAAAAACATGTTCAGATCAGACCCTACTTTTTTAACAGCACTGGGTAACAACATCTCTCTTTTCAGTTGAGAGGACGAGAACAATATTAAACAAAAGACTTCCAAACCTTTACTGAATGCAGCTCTCTTCTATCCACCCATGATTTCAGGTTCTTCTAATCAAGGTAGCAAAAGCAGCTATTTCAGCTTGCTCCATAGGACATGAATACCTGTGGGAGAGGGTAAAGAAAAAGCTACCTAAGGATATAGCATATTTTAAATGCAGAGAAAGGGGAGGCAATTGTGATAAAGATGCAATTAAATTTTCAGAACAGCTAACTATGTTCCCTATCTATTCACAGCTGGGAAGAATTTGCTCAAAAAGATATTATACTTTTATTCCTACCTGTCTAAACCACTGAATATTGAGACATCTTTCTGATAAGCCAGGTGCATTAGCAGATCTCTAGGACTAAAATTTTGAATTACTCAAATAATTAAACAGTACAAAATTATAAATGTGGTTCGTATGTAATTCATCTTGGCTTTGTCATGGTGAGCGATGCCTTGCATGAGTGGCTGTGAGTTACTAGGCAGCATGTTTACAATTATTCACTGTATCTTTTCACTTCTTTCTAAATTTTGTCTTACACTCTTGTCTCTTTAATTAATATAAAGGAGCAATCATTTTCCTTTCTGCTAAATGTAGAGATTTGCAGCTAGCAGAATTCAGGGGGAGGATATGATAAAAAATGCTGTCCCAGCCCATCAGTTGTTTAGGCCACACATACCCTAGAGATAATAACAAAAACCCACCACTGAGCTACAGCTTTTAAGTTTCCCTTATTTCTTTCCTTTTGACTGCAGATTTGTTTGGTTTTGGTTTTTTTTTTGGTTTTTTTTTGGGTTTTTTTTTTGGTGGGTTTTTTTGGGTTTTTTTTTTTTTTTTGTGTGTTTTTTTTAAGAAATCTCAAATGAAAAAAAAAATCTCTTTTAAAACTTCATTTTCTGAAGCTTTTACCAGTTTAAGCTTATCACAGTCTTCTCACTTGTTGATCTACAAATTTTCATTGCCTGTTTTGGAATATGTTACACATTTAAGAATGTAAAAGGGAAAAATATTGACTGTGTAGAACTAGCCACAGCATGAGCTGCATTTGAATATGACCTGTGTATGGATTTGGGTATGAAATTTAAGGGTAATTTTCACTTTTGCTGAGGAGCAGATCCTCTCATCTTCAGGCAAGATATCAGAAACTAATGGAAAAATTAAAGAAGCCAACTAGTCAGGATTAATAATAATGTCAGAGCAAGATCCAAAGCAGCCAATTGCAATCCAGTAAATTTGAATTTAACACCTGATAAAATCTCAAACATCCCTATATGTCTCATGAAGTCAGAATACTTAGTAAAGAATAATTAAGCCATAAATTCTTGGGGTTGATGTTACGTATTACTTTTTTATTCATAATGAGATATATTTCTGTTTGGTTCTTTATACACAGATGAAATATTACAGAGGCAACATACCAAGAAACTTGGGATAAAAGTAATAGTAATAATAGTAATAATAGTAATAATAGTAATAATAGTAATAATAGTAATAATAGTAATAATAGTAATAATAGTAATAGTAATAGTAATAGTAATAGTAATAGTAATAGTAATGAAGGCCTTTGCTATTCTGGAGTTGTTGAAAGCTCAGTAAATATAAAAGTAAGATATATCCATCTTATCCTCAGCTAAGAAATTCAGGAATGCCCTGGGGATGCTAGATATGTCGCCAGCTATCTTAGTCAGGTGAAAGGTCTTTGTAAAAAGCTAAAAAGAAAATACTGCAAGAGCTTCTAGAGTCCAAAGGCTGCCTGGCCCCAGGGAAGGATGCAGAGAGCTTCTCTGGACTGGTCTTTCCTCATCAGCCCACATCAGGATAATTCAAACACTGCTTCCAGAGCTAACTATTCCTGAACCCATAAAAGAAAGCAGTATCTGCCTGGAACAGGAGATACACAGGACCTGCATTGTAGAACAGTCCTCAGGATACTTTCTTCTGGCTGAGGATCAGAAAAAATCAATTCAATGTTAATAGTTACAAAAAAGGCACTAAAAGAATGGTGACTCACAGCAAAAACTACCCTTCCTTATTTGGCTATTTTAGTGAGGATGTCATAGGTCAAAGTACCATGTGAGCACAAACCTTGTAGTGAATGATTGCAGAAAAAAACAGTGCACTTCATGGTAAAGAAGCTCATCCTACAATTATTCACTGAGTTTGCAAATTTGGACCATTCATTGATGTCAGACTGTTTCAGTCCCAAGCCAGATTTCTTGCTGCAAGTATAAATTTGCTCATGCTTACATTAGCATTAGCTGTGGCCTTCGAAGAAACTGTGGTTTAATCACATATCTCCAAAGGACCCTGTCTATAGAACTTGCATTGTACACAACATCACAGATATTTTGGCAGCTCATAAACTAACAAAGGCCTAGCTTTGTGTGACATATTCCCCAGAAGTGCAACTACATTATCAGAGTTTCAACTTATTTCTGTAAGTGTGAACTTAATGTGAATAGGATTAACAGGACTCCTGGAGGTTCTTATTTTTTTTCTGTGAAATCAATTCAGATAGATGTAATAATGTAATACTCTATATATCAGCTTTAATTTCAAATTTCAGTCCATATGTAGTTGAGTATCAAGAAATGCATTGAAAATAAGGAATTACAGTACAGAAATCCAATTATTACACGGAATTAGCACAGAATAGCAAAAAATATTTTTGGGTTTTGCTGGGGTTTTGTTTTTTGAGAAAAAGATCAGTGGTGAAATACCTGAAAAATTTTGAGGATGATGAAAGGTTGATATATTATTACAACTTAAGTAATCAACTGCAATTTGATAACTTGAAGTGCTTTTGGACTTTGTAGTGTGTGTTTATCAGGACAGGAAATGCAAATGACATAGCTGATGAAATAAAATTTCTGCAGTGTTCTTTCAGTCAGGGAAGCTGCCAGAAACTGAGGTGCAGGAGTTGATATCAGTAATCAGATTAGTTAATATGTTGTTATGTGTAACTGTTGATTTTTAGTCTGGCTTCAGTGTATCTGGATCTAAGAAAAATATTCCTTGAACATTTAAAAATGTAGAGGAACACATTGTTAGAATAAACTTCATGATGATCTGGCTTTTCTCTGGACAAGGCTGTGACTAAACATTTTATTTCAGCATGCAGGCATGTGAT
This sequence comes from Muscicapa striata striata, assembly GCA_030060385.1. Taxonomy (NCBI): domain Eukaryota; kingdom Metazoa; phylum Chordata; class Aves; order Passeriformes; family Muscicapidae; genus Muscicapa; species Muscicapa striata. Next base: position 978,573 of record JAREIS010000015.1, on the reverse strand, counting down.
TTTGCAGCTTTTCTGAACAGTTTGGTCAGTGCTGGCACGTTTTTTTAGGCATAAAGAGAAAGATGACATTCTCTTACGCCCTTCCATGTCACAGCTGGTACTTTAGTTTCACTCTGGTGTAAGATGTTATCACCCCTGATAGCAAGAGACTGAGTTGAGTCTCTCTGAATTTAGTAATTTTCTGTCTAATACCCAGTTAAGCATCATGCTATGACTAAGAACCATGTTCCATGTAGGTGTTTTTGGAAGCACTTCCACTTCTGCACCTCAATGCATCTGCCCCCAGCAGTTCAACAGCAAAGTTACCCAGGTTGCAGTGAACAGCCGTGGTGCAGTAACAAAGTTTTGTTACTTACAGAGAAAATTTGAGCAAGTAACAATTCAAAAAGCTGCCAGGTCCCAAGTAGAGATGTAATAACCTGAACTTACGGACACAAGGAATTACATAGCTACAGCCACTCCTGCTACAAGTCCTGAAGCAGACATTGAGTTAATCTGAGTTTGAGGTATTGGTTACACAAACCAGAAGTTTAATATTACAGTTTAATTGTTTTCCTTCAAAATATAAGCTTCTAATTTAAGTTTGACAATTGCCAGCAGTGACATAGAAAGATTACTTGGGTGTGTTAGCAAATCTGTATCACATTGCTGTAGGGCGAGATGAAAAACCAGCACTCTTTAGATCTTGCATGCTGAGTAGTCCAAAGGGATGTTAAAGTTAACTCCAACAATAACTGCTGTACTAAGAAACTGAACAGGGACTGCTCAGCCATGTTGACAGTCTGTTGTATTTTTAGACAATTTTTAGCTGTTACTTTCTGTGGTGAAGGCCTGGTCATTTCGCCTAACGATGGAGAGCTTTACACATTGAAAATTAAACAATTCCAGTCTCTTAGAAAAATCAGATATATTGCCTGATTTCACTAAGCAAGGCCACATTTATTTTTTTCAGAATGACAGATCTCTGGTCTTTGTAAGTTTTTGCCTCCAAAAAAATCCCCAAACCAGCTGTTTTTTCTATCTGCAAATTATGACATTTTGTATAACCAGGCTATAGATCTTCCTGCAGGAAGAGAATTTGTTTCATGCTGATCCAGGGTTTTTGCATGGTACCTGTATCACTCAGAACCAGTACTTGTATACAATACCTGTATCATATTTCTGCTCTATGGGATGGCTCCCAGCTACAGTGGAAGTTTGCTTCTATACATTTATCAAGGGTGGTCCAACTTAAGGATATTCTTCTGTTAACCTGTAGCCTTTAGGATCACCTGCAGTAAGGATGAAATCCCAGCCATACTGAAGTTGCTTACAGACTTCCTATTAAGCCCTGCTGAAGCTGCATCATTTAAATGGATGTTTTTCTATACCACTATATGAAAGCCTTGTGGAACTGCAACATCTGACCAAAACATAGCTAGGAGAGTGAGAAACTCTCACAAGTGTAGTTCCTCACCACGAATGTTATTGGTGCTGCACCACAAATATGTTTTCCACAACACTCAGTCATCAGAGTCATTATTGGAGAGAAGGCCTTAAGCTGAGAGCTTTCAACCTCTGCTGCAAATACTGGGATCACTCAGAACAGGCTAGACACCTTATACAGCTGTATAAGCACAGAAACATACTTAAGTACTTTGCCTCCCAGCACAGTTTTATTCACTAATGTCAGCTAAATCACTTCACACTATCTTAGCCCGTTACAAAATAGATTTAAACATTTGCTCTCCACGTGCCACAGAAACCGCTGGGCATGGCAGCACCATGGCCTCAGCCACTCTGAGGGGCAGAGGCCGCCATCCCCCCCAGGGCTATCGCACTCCACCTCCCTCACAGAGAGCCTTGGGAGCCCCAAGGACATGGCAGGATCAGAAGGGATGAGACAAGGACACGTACTGGCAGTGAGCGAGCCCAAGGCTTTGGCTGGAGTGTGAATGGAGCTGTGGGTGAGGCCCAGGTGGGGCCTGAGGCCTGCTGGGGCTGGCAGGTGAGGCGAGGGGCTGTGCCCAGCGCAGGCATCAGCAAACGACACGGGGGGAAAGCCGAAAGAAGTGGCTAACTCGAGCCACGGCTCTGCTCCTCTGAGGCTGATTCTGGGCCGAGCGCAGGGGTCTGGGCAGGCGGCCCGAGGTCTGCAGCGGGCAGGGCAGCACAGGGCCGGACAGGGCCGGGCAGGGCCGAGCAAGGCAGGGCAGGGCAGGACCGGGCAGGGCAGGACCGGACCGAGCAAGGCAGGGCCGGGCAGGGCCGGGCCGGGCCGTGTGGCGGGGTCCAGGCCCATTGTCGAGGGGCTGAGGGCTCCAGTGGCCCTCCCAGGGAAGGGGCCGCTCGCTCCCCTGTGCTCGCCCGAGTAGCTCCGGCGGGCTGCGTGCCCTTCGCCAGCCCAGCCGGGGCTCCGGTGCCACACGGGGACAGGGACAGGTTCCACATGCCTGGATAGCCGGGCCGGGAGCCGCGGGTGCCGGGCGCTCTCCGCAGAGGAGCTGCCGGTACCTCAGCCTGTCGCACGGCAGCACCCAGGGATGGGGAAAGCCGTGCTGCTGGCAGGTGAAACAAGCTAGTTTTGCTTTAACATTTCCCCAAATCCAAGGGCTTTCAATAAAGTTGAAAGGCATGCACATTTTTCCCTAAAATGTTCTCTATTGTTATTTTGAAATAGGGACTGAAAGTTGTTGCTACTGGCAGCACTAGAGGCACATTTTCAATGAAACTGCAGAAGAAACAAAAGGGCAGATTTAAGAAGGAATGAAGAAAAACTAAGAAAGTGATGAAATATGGTGCAGGTGGGAAAGTAAAGATGTAATTTGATGTACACGTTCTCGGTGTCTTTTTTTCCCCACTTCTGTAACCTGTGGAAGTTCAGTTATAGGTGGTTAGGAAAACATCAGGGTAGTCTGGGGGAAAAAAATAGCGCCGTGTCATGGAAACATCCCACTCATTAAAGCAACCATTACTGACAAAAAAAGGATAAATTTCTAAAATAAAATACCAAGTAACCATACTGCAGTGAAAAAAGAAATTTCATTTTCTCTGATTCTGGAGTTTTCTGTCATACTCATCACTTGAAGAGGGAAAGAAACTAAAATCTTTTTTCGGAAATTCAGAAATAGAAAAATGCTTTTTACATCTAAATACAGCTCTTGCATTTGTTGAAAGAAAAGTTACTTTGATATTTGTTGCTAAATAAAATCTTGGATCAAGTAAAATTAATTTTAAAAATTAGTTAAGGCAACAATAAACACAGGAAATATACATGAATAAAGTGTTCTAAAAGTCAGGCAACTCTTTTAAGACTATAAATATCACTTAAGCAAGGCCACTATAATTAGCAAAGGGTGAACAAAAGAAGACATCCAGAAATAGATGGGGAGGGGGGAGGCTGGGAGGGTGAAATGTCTTGGTTAACCTTATTTGAGTGTTCTTTCCATAGCATAGGAAATGGTTCCAGCTAGCTCATGAGTTCTGTTGGTATTAACTGATTTTAAAAGGACATTTCCATGTTGTCTCTATGCCAAGGAAATTCTTTTACTGGTGTGTTCGCTGAGTACAGGAAACATCCCCCTGACTAAGTGACACTGAATGTGAGGAAGAATTGTATCTTTATTCTGGTGCTACAGTCAACACCGTCTCTTTGTTTCATCTGGATACCTTTTGGTATTTATTGGGGAATACTTACTGCAGTCTCCCGGTTTGTCCTGAGTAATGAGCACACTGCTGGTGCTGAGTCATAATCCCTCACCACTCAAGAAGCAGCTTTCTGCATCTCTTAGGCAACTAAGAGATTAGATCAGACTCAGATTAGTCTGAGGGATGATCCAGCACTTTAGCGAGGCAGAGGCAGGGCTGTCTAGTAGCATGCTGATCTGCTTTATCCCTCTTCAAGGTATGGGCAGAAAAGATAACAGTGATGGAAACCTTCTTTGTCTCCATGCTGTGGCCAGAATTTGCTGTGCAAAAAAATTAATAAGTACCTATAACTGCTTGCTCTTCTAAACAGAGAAGTGAAAAAAATCAACCTTGTATAGATTATTTTTCAGTGTAAGTCAGGCTCTGCTTATGGATCCAGTCTTGTACTGCATATCAGTAAAAGCTTTACTGTAACCGAGAACTTTGTCCAAATAAGAAGCGAAAGTTAAGATCTTGAATCCTGTAATTCCATTTTCACTTATAGCATTTGCCAGTTTTCTGTTTTCTTCTGTAAAGCTGCCTGTGACAAACATTTAAGTTTTATTTGCTACATGTTACTTCTAAATACCTTATTTATTATCTACTTTATCTTCTTTTCCTTTCTCTTTTTTGGGAACTTTGACAGTGCCATGGCTGCTACATAGGCAGCAGTAACTGCAATTATTGGTGGCTTTGGGCTCCACTGACCTTTTCCTTCAATCAGTCAGTGGTTTCAGTGTCAAGCCCTCAAAATCTTCATGCACCTTTCTTGGAAAAGGTGGAAATATTTGAGAAAAAGGTTCATGGTGTGTGGGTAATACAGGCCAGCAGTCACTATATTGATGTTTCTGAAGCTCAGTAAAAATCACAATAAAACCACAAGTTATTTAATCCTAAGTATTAACTTTCCTTCAGGTAACAGCAAAAACATGTAGAAAGAATAGCAGGTGACAATTGCCCAAAATTTCTGTTTCTGCTCCTGTTTGCCTGTGCAATGGTTTTAGGGCAATAACATCCCTGTCCTTAGAATTGTGGGAGATGGCAGGGATGTAGTAGACTGGCTGCTAGGAGACATAAGATTACATTAGGTGGTAGTTCAAATAATCTAGTGTGCAACTGGAAGTCAAAACTAATGTGCAGCTCATACCCAGGTCACTATAGCATAAAATAGTTTCAGTTTCTTTTTTGACAACTCCACAGTCACTGATAGTGACAGTACCTTTTATCTACACATGGAGAGAAGAGCAGGACATAGAAAGCCAGCTGCTCTCAAACAAGTACTACTGAGTATTGTTTGGGTTAGTACATGTCATACTCAAAACAAGAACAGCAATTTTCTGCATCTGAGGCCAAGACATGGATTGTGCTAACACTATCTGGAATATTTGTCCTATTGCTAAGATTCTACCTAGACTTTCAAGTCTTTGAGAAGTCCAAAACTGCTGTAAGGACTAGCACTGCCTTTCTGATGCAGGACTTGGAAAATACTGGTCCTTGCTTATAGTGCAGTGAATAAGCAACAAGAATATTAACAAAAGCAACAACAGTAACAACTAAGTAGCAAGAAACACATGACAGTTGCTTTACATGGTCCATGGTTTGGACCTATCATTCACAAGAGAAGTTCTCATTTGGCAAGTGTGGTCAAGGGCAATGCTGTTTCCTGACTAGGAATGAACTTTCAGGGAGAGTGTTCCCAGTAGGAAGGGTTAGACCTCAAAGCCAGTATTTACATGAGCAGCTCATTTGGTAACGTTGAACCACATTTATTTTTAATTTGCATGCTTCTCCTTTAAGTCATACCCTTCTCCTCTTGACTTCAGTGGGAGCTCCACATGTTTTGCCTTTTGATTCTGCTGCATGCTGGCAACTCTAATTAGCATTAACAGGAGTTCAGTGGAGTTTCTTGCTCTCCTTTCTCTGTAAAAGAGTTTACAGAAGAGGAGTTGGAGCTTTATCAAACTAGTACGAGGTGCCTATCAATAATTTATCTTCTTTTCTTCTTTTTCCAAGCCAAAGTGGAACTTAACCTTTTTCTAACAATGGTGGTGTAACTATGAGAAAAATGGCATTGATCATTCTAACAAGTTCCCCTTGGTTTTGAAAAAATTGCTTAGTATTTGCTTTGATTTTTTTAACAGTAGTAATTTCAGCTAGTTAACACAGCCTTACTGTTTCAATTGCTATCATAGTAACTTGGTGCATAAGTATGAGTTAGAACAGCTCAATTCTCTGGGGCTGGAGCCTGCAATTCAAACTAAACCTCTGCTCTGCCCTGTAGAAACTGCTTTGAATTCCAGAATTTATTTTGTATAGGGACACTATGCTACATATTGGGCAAGACTGGGAGAATCTGGTCCTTTTTTGCAATGCTGCTGGTTTTATTGAAAAAAAACACCCCCCACCAAACCCTCAACATCAAGCATCACATCTTGAAAACAGAAATACTGTTCCATTTTGAGATTTTAATCTCAGACTTTCATACCCATATGTATGGACAGACATAATGAACAGGAGCCACTTTTCTCCTTCATAAGAACCATCACTTGTGGCTTTCTGTGCTCACATAATCCTCCTTCCAATATTTCAAAAGACACACAACTTCCCAGCATGATGATAAAGTTTTCCTGTGTTCCAATAATAAAAGTTGAATGTACCAGTAATTTCCAGTTCCTCTGTGGTTGGGCAGCCTGTGAAGACTAAATCAGAAGTAGCCAACCTGCAATATCAGTGTGGGAGTCGGAAACAGATGTTCACTGGACAATACAATTTGTTGTCACTGTCGATACTATATGGCACTTTTCCCAACAGAAATTGTCTGTAGCTGGAAAGGAATGTAAGGAATGATTCATGTCCCAAATTATTACTGTTTGTTAAATTACTGTTAATGTCGAATACTCTTAGCTTTATTTTGTTTCAAATGCCTGAATCAGAGAGGTGCATCCACTCAAAAATAAAATTAACTAGGCTTGTAGCATGTGTGTACTACGTAAACCAATTAATATAAGGCTTTTTTCCTCAAGGCAAGATATTCTGTTATATTACAAACAAATAGTCAAATTCTCTTTTGAATCAGAGTAATTTAACCTTCAGTTTTATAAAATAGCTCAGTAGCTATTTACACAAAAAGCACGTGGCAGGAGGTAAATGAGACAAATTATTTCATGTGAATCTAAGTGCATATCTATGAAAATTAAAATTTATTATATCCATAGAATAGTATTTTTATACATATAATAACATTTACAGTAGTTTATGTCTTGGAAATTCTAATAGGCCATTTGGGCATTCAAAACTGATCAAACACTCAAATGAGCAAAACCTTCTATTAGCATATGATGGTAGCATATGATGCCTAGCCTTGATTTCCAGATTTCATGAATATTACAAAAGCAGATGCACTAGATCATACTTACTATAAAAGGCAATGGATTGGGTTAGGTACTTTTTAAATTAAATATTAATTTTTCAGGGATACATCAAATATATTAAAAAATGCAGAAAGCCTAAGTGAAACCCAAACTAAATACAAATTAATATATTCAGTAGGAGTGTAAAGGAGCTAAAGATCTGACTGCCAGAAAATTTGGTTATAACACCTATATTTTACACAAAAAAGTAACACAAGGTATTTTTGAAAATGAAGACATCTGGGATTTGACTTGGAGTTCAGTGAAACAGGTGACAAAACTGACCTGTAATTGCTGATGGTTGTATCTCTGACAGACTTTCTTTAGAGATATTAAAAGAGGAAAATGTGTATTAAATCATACATCCCGAACAAGAGCAAATGATTTTAACAGTATAAAATCGAACAGCTGCCTTATTTTTACAAATGCATGTGGTAACACTTCACAGGAATCTTTTTGTAACACTAATTTTGCATTTACTGTGTTTACTGTTTCTGCATTCTGCAACAGAGTGGTTTACTGCTGTACGTCAGGTTTTAGTCAACGGGAAACATGAAATTATTTTCAGCTGTGCATTTCTTTGTAACTGCTGCATGATTTAGCCTCAAGGCCTATCCATTGTCCAACTTTTTTTATGCTTTTAGATTTAGTGAATTTAGATATATTTCCATAGTGGAACACTAGGTGATTTTGAGTAAGAGCTTGAATGTTGCAAAATTTTCCAAGCTGGCATGAGATGAAGCAGGATGAAATAGCTGATAAGGTAACACTTAGCACACTTGTAATCAATGTGCTGAATTTCTGTGTGCATGTCTGTGTAAGTGTATTTTTATATACATTCATGGGTCAAACTGAGTTTTTCATCAACTAGATGTTGGCAAGTGCCAAAGTGATTTAGGATTAGAATGGGATTTAGGCTGATCTAGCTACAGTTGTATTTCTCATTTCATCATCATGGCAGGGATACTGTGACAGTTGTGGGTTTTCTTTAATTTATGAAATAGACAAAATTAAATGTCCATACCAGACATGCCATTAGGTTACGGGGAGTGAAAGAGAAACACTGCATTAGGTCTTACTCTTTTGTCTGCACCCAGCAGAGAGTCCTGAATGTACAAAACAGCTGGGAAACTTCCTATATAGCACACAGCTTGAAAAATGAATTCAAGACTTTTTTAAAAAAATAAATCTGATTGGGTTTAGTTCAAGTGACTGTTATTCTGATTCTGTAGTGTATCTCTCTGTAAAATATTAATAGGTACAGAAGTGTGTTATCTGGGTCTATTACATCATTTTTAATACTGACTTTACTCTCGTTTTTATCATCATGAGAGTTGAATCCCAATAAACGTTTTAGACTTTGAACACTTTTTATTGCAATACTAGAGACATCATTGCTCATACAAAGCTTTAGTACTGCTTAAAATTTCAAAAATTACTTGATTAAAATAGACCTGCTTGCAAAAGAGGCTAATCCCCCATTTTTAATCATGCTGCTTTTTATGCGTTAATTTTTATCTGCTGAATGACACTTTGCTGTCTCTCCTTGTCAATTTAATTATCTTTTTTGAAAAAGAGGGGTTTCAGAAGGAGACAAATATTGATGTTCAGGTTGCAGGAAAGATTTCCAAAGAGATGAGAGAAAAAGACATTACTGAAATTAGCAGGAGTGTGTCTCACCCGCTAGTGAGTTGAGCGAGCAGCACTGGGAGGAGAGGAAAAGAGGAAACCCTTGGCCACCACATAGCGCGGCTGTGTACACCAGAGTTACTTAGAGTGCTCTGAATCTCATCTTTTGATCTCGGGCGATATTTTTCTCTGTTATGTCACAGAGGTCACCTGGCTCATGTGTGACAAACTGCCTGCATAAGTCACAGTGCCAGTGGCAGAGATTTGTAACCATGTCCCTGGTCCATTGCCTTTGAATTATTTCGCAGGCCCTCTGCTTTACATTTACACTCTGTCGGAAGATGAACAGGGGAAGGGAGTAAAATCAAGGGCAGGGTCTCATCCTGAAGGACAAGGGGAAACAGGTGGAAGGTTAATGGCCCTGGAGCGTATCCACAAGCCTCTCAGGCTTGATATATGGGCCTCAGGCCTAAAACGGGCATTGGCTTTCAAAGATATATTATTTCATTTGAGGAGAGACATTCTGGAGTTCCTGCATTTGTCTGCTGATAGATGATCCTCTGTCCACAATTGGTTATGGCGTGTGAGTTTTCCTTGGGCCTGCTCCCGTACATAAAAATTTTGCTGAGCTCTCCAACCTTTCGCATGCCTGTGAGAATGGGACGTGTGCAGGCCTTTTGGCAGGCGGCTGGATTTTTGTCGCTGCTATTTTCGTAGTTCCTTTTGAAGCGCCAGGCAAGTGGGGGATGAAAGGCACTTCTGTTCATTCATACACACCAGGGCAGGGGCAGCCTTGGGGATGAAAATGGGGCAGAAGAACATGTCAGGGACCCACTATGCACTCGTGTGCCTGCAGCCCATGCAGAAGGCACTCCTGCTGACCCTGTGTTTTATACTGGCACATGCCTGCAGGAAAATGAAAATGGGGAAATAATTTGCATAATTTTTATGACCTCTCTGGGTTTATTGTAATAAAGTTCTGGTAGGGTTTTTGTACGTGCTTCAACTTATGGGGAAAAAAACTAAGATAGAAACTTCATATCTTGAAACTTTTGTGTCCTTCTCTGGAATGTTTACCTCAGGCACCTAATGAAAATGAGATGCTATTGCCCACGCCTCAGCAAAGCACCAGAGGCCCCAGAGCTGGCTCTGCTCAGTGGGACAGGACTGTGCTGGGAGCACGGCACAGTGCTGGTGGGACCCAGCCCTCTCCCATCTCTTGTGGCCAGCTCAGAGAGGCACCTTGGCATGCAAGAGGAGCCTGGTGGCAAAGGCCTTGGTTCAGAGAGGGAGCAAGTCACAGATTCACTGCCACGATGGCATTCCCATGGCATCTTCTGTCATTGCTGTCATAAATCGTGGGAAAATCTGATTAAAAACCAACCTGTTTAATAAAAAACCCCAAAATCTTAACACATATTTTTGTTTAACGTAGCCTACATAACAGCTTGTTAAATTCTCTTGATTATTACCTTATTGTAGTTACTGTTACAGGATTGTGTATCTAAAACCTATTACTCCACAACAGCATGATTTTAAGGAAAGTGAGATGTATTTTTTACTATATAAAATATATTCATTTATATTTGTTTAAATAACAAATAACTGTTCTGTTTCAGTGGATAGATTTTACTTGAAAGAATTTGTATTAATTATATTTAAATATCTCCTAGTTCTACCTTTATTTTTTAATATTTCTAGTTTTTCTTTTTCCTATGCTACTAAAAAAGCAAAGTAAATGCAGGATATATGACATAAGTTTCAATGCAGTTTGTTTGCTTTGTTTTTGCAACAGTAAAACTTGTACTTATATAAATTGTAAAAGCATTATATTGGTACCATGTTGTTTGAGTAATTAGCTTTTTGTTTTGCTGTCACTGAACTCAGTTGCTAAACTCTCAGCACTCCAGTGTGAGCAAGATCGGGCTCATTCTGCATTTCAGTCAGTTCCTGTAGAAAACGTGCTGGTACAGTGCAATTATTCTTTCTTCCTTTAGTGTTCTGTAGACAGAAGTTTAAGTTAGACAAGTGAGCTAGAAACTTGAGAGATATTTAGTGTCTCCTGCAGCCGTAGGAAGGAAATCTGAGGACTTGTTAAAAGGAAAGATTTAGAAGCAGAAATTCTACAGAGAGAACAGAGCAGAGTGTTAGCAGGCAGGAGGATCTGCTTTTCCACTTGTTGCTTTGATAACGGATAAAAGGCTGTCATGAACTGCAGGCTACCAGCTGGGAGCAGATAGAGTAATCCCAGCAGAGGGTTGGCCCCAAACTACACAGGCATTCTTTTAAGTCTTCAAGACCATAGGAAAGTTGTTTTTCCCCTACCATTGTCATCATTATTCATGATGATGTTTTCCACCCTAGTTTAAAATGTTGTCTAGTAAACCTACCTTACAATACTTTTCTGTTTGAAATATAAGCAACTATAAGCAAATATAAACAAATATCATGGAGTCAGAGATATTCCAGCTATTTCATTCAACTGCCTGAAGATTCCCAAAATAAATTCCGGAGAACTGGATCTGGATCTGCTGTAAGAAATCTCTGTCATTTGATTGTAAAGGTATATTGTGCCCAACACGCAGATAATCATAGGAACAACTTGTAACCTATGTCTTCCTCGTAATCAACACTTGTGATAAATGAAATCCAGAGGCTGTGTTACTTGTAAGAGAATAGCAGCAGAATGTCATTTGTTAGAAAAGGAGCCCAAGTGACCCCTGCCCAGTACATACACAGTGACAGACAGAGCCTGGCAGACCCATGCATGCGTAGCCGTGGTGATGTGCACTGTGCCACCAAGGTCATGTTACCAACATGCTTAGACACATGCACGGCTGGGCCAACAGCATTTGTTAGCATGTTACACATGCTTGACAAAATGGGGTCTTTCAACCTGCATTATTGTGGAGAAAAAAACAAAATATTGAATCCCTGGTTGTCATTCTATACTGATCATTTTAATGATATATGTAGGGGTCTAGGTTACTTTGTATTCTTATGTGTAATTACCCGTATAAAAAACACCACTCATTAGTGTTCTGTCCCACTGACTTAATTATCCTCCTTAATTAAATCTTGACTAACTGGGGGTCACTGCAGTGTCAGTGGGATTTGTCACTGTTTGTCAGCAGGTGTCTGGTCACATCTATTTCTGGTTTCCCTGTTGCTGTATGCTGTTTTAGAGCATGGTCTTTTCTAAATGCAAAGGACAATTATGCATTACTTTGTTGTGGTTTGTGCCTTAAAGAAACACAAGCGAATCCATTCTGTAATACAAGCGCTCTTCCAGTCTTTACGTACAAGAGGTAGGGAATGTAGCAAGTATAAACCTTTTCAAAACACAATTCATTACCTCACTGGTGCTCATTTTCAAAGGCTTGTTCTTCCGGCAATCAAGTCTTATTAATTTATCAGGTAATCTTGTGTTCAACAGGCATAAAGATATATAGCAAATATCAATCCAGAGATACTACTCCTTTTCCCTATCTCTTAAACATGAAATGAATTTGAAACATGACCAGCAAACACGAGCTAAATCAATATTACATGCATAACAAATACTACATGGCATGTGCTACTATTGCTGTGCTGCTCGGAGTCAGAAGACCGAGGCTCCCGATTCACTGTTCCCTGAATAATTCAGTGGGAGTTCTGCATGTGCAATAGGGGCATAATAGTGCCATTTCTGTCTGTTTCAAATTTACATGTTTGGGGTTTGTTATTTTAGAAAGTTACTTAGGGGAAATATAATTCCCATGTTTACGCATATAATAGGCACCTAATGTTCATCTGAATAATTGATTAGTCAAGTCAGGCTTTCATAATTAGCTATTGGCTTTCCAGTATAAGCCCACAAAGCACTTGTCAATCTACAGACATTTTTAATTTATTAATATATATGTTATCAAAAGAGCTGCAGTACTTACCTAGAAAGCATTATTTATTCTGTCGAGGCTGAGGAAGCATTTAGATTCTAGACATGTATTTTGAATCTATTGTAACTTTCCCAGAAGATTATTTTTCTGTTCTGAAAGTTTTCAGAAATGTTCTCTGCCTATAAGCTCTTGCTTACAGTGGAAATTGGAGTGTTTTGGTTTTTTTTAATCCATTCCTGTGTTACAAAGAAGTTAGTGACATGTCTTACTGACTATAAAAAAGTTTGTATTATTTATTTGCGCTCAGATACATAACAAGCATTTAAATAGATGCCACTAGCAGATATCCCTAATGCAGGTCCACAGACTGTGTGATCAGACAGATGCTTCTGTTGATAGCACGTGACAGTGATACTGCAATTATGAGTTGTGAAGCTGTCTGGTAAATTGCAGAATCATAGGATAAATTGTATTTCTCATGAACTTCATCACCTTGTTTGAACTCAACCACTATTCCAGTTTTGCTTCCTTGTATTTCTGACAGTTTTCAAGTGTTGTTTTAAAGGAAAAAGACATCCACCTTACTCCAGAAGTACGTTGTGAGTCCACTGGTATGAAATTCATAAATAAAACATTTGATTGTGAAATCCAGAATGAAAATTGTTTTTTTCTTACCAGAAGTTTGTTAAAACAATTGGACTAGAAATTCTGTGCATTTTTTTATTGGGAAACAAACTTTATGTTTCCATTGGGAGGCAGCATTTACTTCTAGCACTTGTTGAGTGTGAGGCACTGAATTTTAAAAAGATAGTGTTGTTATTATTATTTCTGGGAAAGGTATTTTAGTTCTGTATATGCTGTAAGTTTACTTACCCGTGGCTCTGTTCATTAGAATCACCCTCATTTTAGTGAAAATATATAAGCACCAGCTTCCCATCCGTGAGGTTAGGACAAGAGCTTTCCTGAATCAAAGTCCTATTGAGACCTGTACTGTTGAATGTGTATTAGGTTCCTTGCTTTATAAGTGGAAAGATACAAATATAATATCAGGATTTTAAATCCCTTCTAGATCTAAAACACTTCTATTATACAATAGCTTTTTAGTTTGTTTGGAAAGGACATGTTGCAAAAAACACAATTTAATGGCAGGAAAAGGTGTGCCTATTTTGGTGGTGGGATTTATTTAACTGTGGTTCACCACTATGAATTATATGGTCTCAGAATTCAGATAAGTACTTGAGCAATACTGCAGCATCTTATATACCACACATGTTCTGCATACTCTCAGTTTCTATTGGAAGGCAGGAAAAGTACTAGAATCATTCTCTTGAAGTTTGGTAACACATCCAATTGAAAAATGTAAATATATTTCTAAGGGTGTCATTATAAAGTCCCTCCTCCAGTACACCCTGTGCTAATATCACCTTCTGTTATCTATTCTTATATCCATTCCAAAATAATTGAAAATTAAATGCTAGGTTGCAAAGATCATAAAATGTCGGTAGGATTCAGAACAAAGTTTGTAACTGCCATTAAAGTTTTCTATATGACATTCACACAGTGTTAACATTTCAATCAGTGTTATACCAATATAAGGATTTTCTACTGGGATATCTTTAAGCATGGTAGTTCCTACCTGCAAAGTAATTTATAGTAGTTTATAATTTAGGCTGGTGTGCTAATTAAGGATTTGAGCTGTGCGAGCATTGAAATGTTCACATTCTCACTATTAAAGTGCTGAGTTCTCAGTGGTTTCCCTATCTGTTACCCTGAGTTCAAAAACATTTCCCAGTGGTATTGCATTGCTTGGTTCTTCCATTTAGACTTTGAAAGAGCATTGTTTTCAGTAAGTGTTTTACAACTGGAAATAGATGTGTCTGCTAAAGAGATTCATATTTGCATCATTAGACAGGTGTTCTGATCACAAGGCGGAAGAGAGATCATATACATAAACAATGAATTAAAATCCTGAATAGGATTGCTAGGGCTGCTTTTCTAGGTTACAGCTAAATGAGGGCCATTATGTGGGCTTTCAGATAAACTCACAAAGCTCTTATCTGTATAAACTTGATAGATCTGCCATTATTCTCAGTGACTAACAGAAGTTATATCATTTAGTTTCATTAAAAATGCATTAATCCTTTTTTAGTAACCTTTTCCTAATTCATTGATTCAATTATACAGTGAACAATAAAAATGTTCTGTATAATAAAAATACAATATTAAAAGTGTGTTAGATACATAAATGTTTCATTGCAGTGAAATTATTCAGAGTTTAAAAATATTAACAATATTAATATCATGCTCTGAGACAGAAAAGTGTACTTTTTTGTCAGCATCTCTGAAATAACATGAAACAAATGAGTCTTTATAATGAGATGCTCAAAATGGCTGCTTGTAGTATTATATCTGGTCACTTCATGTACAGACTTCCTGTAGAGTTGGTGATGTTTACCAGCACAGGTTGACTGGGGGACAGCAGAGCATTATAGAATGTGTGAACATATTGCTCTTAAATTCTGTGAACCAGGCTCCTCTGATAAGATCAATTCTCCCCAAAGTCACTGTCTTCTGGCCTAACTGAAAGCAGACTGACTTCCAAGGCTGGACCTCGAGTTAATGCAAGTATTGGGAACATTCTGCTTGGTGAAGGAACACTCAGTGCATGGCAGCACTCGTAGCAGCTTCCATAGCAGTGGCAGCTCCTGCCATCCCACTTACACCAGTTAAATAATTCAGGCCACCAGGACTCCAGTCCAATTCTCAGTCTGGCAGTTCAGCTGAGACTAAGTGATTTTGACACAGCGAGTACTTCTTATCATTTTGTATCTGGTTTCATTTATTAATTTCTGTGTCAGGAGAGCACTCTTTCTCAGTGGCTGTGTTAAACTGTTCTCTCCAACACTGACAGCCCGGCACAGCCGAGCAGGTGCCCGTGTGAGACAGTCTATGCTGTCGGCTGCTGTGAAAAGCTGGCATGATTTCTGCAAGCATTCCAAGAGTAGAGGAGCAGAAAGCACTTCATATTTTCATTAGTCATCCCTTTACAGATTTACTTTTAATTCTTTCAGCAAAGCAGATTATTAAAAGCAATGACCTGAGGTCTTCATTCAGATCTCAGACTTGCAATCCTGTGTAATGTGTGCCGCAGGGCAGAGGTCGCACTCACGAGTCTGTTAATGCAGTCACTCTAGGATAAGATCAATCTCCATACTTCACCATATTGATCTAATAGCTCATTGGCACTTCCCTCTTTGAATTGATTAGCTCATGTGTGAAAAGAGATTGATGGGATTGTGACCCTGAGGAGTCTGTCAGGGGCACACCCATGGCAGGGGAAGTGCATGTTTTCACTGCTTCATTTGGGTGCCTCATTATCTGCGTGCCTCGCAGGGAATAAGGGTCATAACGTTGTTTTATGAATTATTTACAATAAAATATCACGTTTTTCCTTCATTTGCTGCTCTGCCTGTACTGCAACCATTCTAAGCAGAACTGGAAAAAATACACATGAATGGCCAAATGTACCAAATATTTATGTAAAGGGAACTATGACATATAAGTGACCTTAAAAAGGAATTTTACTAATATAAAGTAATCATAATAGATATGAGGGTAGGAATAGACTTCATGGGTCACCTAGTCCATTCCCCTTATGCAATGACAGAATATTGATGATATCTAGAAATTAATTACATTTTAATTGCATATTCTGGATAAGTACTTACAGTGAATCTAGTTCAGACATCTCAGAGAACTTCATATGCACATTGTACTGTAGAGAGAGGCAATTTGAATGCAACATGTGAGCTACAAACTAAACTATGCATGTTCTTCATTTGCTAAAAGTAACCAAAAAACCCCCTACATTCAGCTCCATTTATCAAATAGTCATATATTTGCAAAATGCATATATTTGATACAGTATATTGGATTTTGGTGCAGTGTGTGCCCATGCAAGAGGAAATATAAAAGGAGCTGTTTCATGAAGCTGAATTTAGAAGTTGGCTTATATTTGGGTATACTTTAAAAATGTGTGCATTATCAAAGGCTTTACAGATACAAAGCAACAAAAGTAAGAACCGGTTCCTTGAAGCCTCCTGTTAAAACCCAGGCATTTTTGTTTTTCTGTCTGCATATGAACTGTAGAATCAGTCTTGAAGACATTAACAGTGTAAGGTTTTGTTGTGCACCATTCAAGCTCAGGATACTGTATAATGCCACAATTATTGGTGTTTCATGGTTACATAGGATGTCAGGTTATATAATTATGACACAGTGCAAAAATTACTGGGCAAAACATTCTCGTGTCGTTAAGCTGATGGTCATATTTATGTAAGGAGACAGTGAGTTTCACTAATAATATCTTGTATTATTTAACTGGACATTCTGGGTTTGTTTTGCAGGCTGACAGTTTAGATTGAAAGACTGATAATTTTATTTACATAGAAGTGTCCATGTATGCTCCATGCAGGCAGGCAACCCTTTTCTGCTATTTGGCTCATGGTAACATAAACAGATACTGCCTAAAGACAGTAATAGTTAGTCCCTTCCCTAAAGACCTTATACTCTAAAAGAAACAGACCCTCAGGCAGATTAGCCAAACAGAGAATCCAGTCCATTACCTGTCAGTGACACAATGCTGAATATTTGTATAATCTTATATTAATTTATACTTTTAAATAATTCAAGCTATTTTAGGTACCAGGAAAATTTCCCTGATACAGATTTAAGTAGCCATATTTTAAAAAGTTCTATTACAACTCAGAATAACTTACTAGAGGCAGAGTCATCATGCACTCTACTTTGGTAAAACCAGGATAAACCTGGGATTCAACAACTTACATTTGGGTGTTATAGTAATCTTTTAGTCATGCCAAATCTTCAGTAATAAAATTAATATTAAACCTAATTACACACCAGAGTAACTGGTTCTTAGACCTAGATTAATAGTAGATTGCCAGATACTTGTACACAAGCAATGCAAAAAATGATTTTTTGGAGAAAATGTTTCCATTTTGTTGCAAGCTGTTGCCCATTGACCAAGCCTCTCGCAGTCTGATTGAAACTTAGCTCCTGCAGTTGTGGCGTGTGGTGCACTCATGGGTGAGCAGGAAGTAATTAGAGCAGCCTGATTTTGTTGTTCATCATCCAAGCTGTCATTCAGAAACAAGCTAAGAAAAACCCAATAAATTAGATGTACATACTCTCTCCATTTTTTCTAAACACACAGCTAATATTCTATTGCATGCAGACATGTAGGAAACCAACTTGGAAATTCATAATTTGAATACCTGTGCCCAGCTCTGACAACAGAGAAAGTCAGAGGCTAACTGATTTGTTAGAGTTGTGACGAACTTATTTTAATGATACTTTAGAGATTTCCAAATTAGACTACAGGAAACAGGAAGTAGGAATAAATGAAACAAAGCCAAATGAAAGGATGACTGGAAAAAAAGCATTTTAATACACACTTGCCTGTTCCTTAAACATTCATTCAATCAGGACTTCCTGTGATTTTTAATAACATGGTTCAGTCTGCTCTTCCACACTTGGCTCTGTTGGGAAAGGAGCAGATTTTTTTGCAGATGATGTTCCTAGCTGAAAGGATTTAGCTAGATGGTAGTAGCTCCACGCTGAGAGCGTCTTGCAATGCTTTTAAGATAAAAAGAAGTAGTAAATGTTTCAGATCATTCCTGGGTACCTTGTTGGATCATGCATCACTACACTTCCACAACCTTCTTGCATGACTTCAGCTTCCTTTGGTGGTGTTTTTATGCAATTTTTTTCTATCAAGTCAAATGAATACTGGTTTAATATAAGACAACCCATTCATAAGGCTGATTTTTCTTTCATTTTCTCCATTAACTTTGGGTCTTCTTTCTCATTTAATTTCTGCCCCAGTGACTTACTGTTACTGCTGAAGCCCTCAGGGGGTAAGACAACATTTCTGTATTTTTTCTTCATCAGTATACCATCTCCTTTCACATCTTGACTGAAGATACTGTTTCTCATGATTTCTTACTGCTTTTGCTGTGGCTTTTTTTGGCTGTTCTACTACAAATCAGAGGAAAACACACTGGAATACATTTGTATGGCAAGTGCAGTGTTCTACAGTAACACCAGCCTCTATTGCCAAAGTGTATTACAGATGAATCTGTCCAGCCCTCAGTCTGGAGACTCTACATCCTTCTGTTTCCCTGATTCAAGTATGGGCAGAAGGAAGTCCAGTCTTTCATAGCTGGATGTCTGTCAAAAGTTTTAAAAGGACTATGAAAAATAAAATATAAACCAATATATTTTAATTCCTGAAAAATATTGCTGTTCCATGCAATCAAAAGATAAAGAATATTTTAAATTAAAAACCTACTGATATGCTGATAACTACAAATGCTATGAAAAATTTAATGTATTGGATTCTCTGTGTGGTTTGTCAGTGTCCAACCCTGACTGTCACCAATACTCACCTGGAAAATTGTTCTTCTCTCATTTACAGTGCTCTAACATTAAAGTAACTTCTTTTAAGTCATAACTTCAGAAGATTATTTGCATATTCCCATTGGTGTAATCATGAATACAGTCCCACACTGTGTACACAAACCAACATTTGTAGGTGTCACCTGTTAAAAGGGAGTAAGATTATTCTTCAGTTACAACTTGCCATTTCCCATACTCCACACCCATTTAACAGCTGAACTGGAAATAAACACTAACCCTGTTAAACAGAAGAGTAACCACATAGTGTAATTTAAATAGAGCTGATTTAAGTAACTCTCATTAAAAACTCATGCAAAAAACAGTGTTCTGGGGCATGCAGCACTTGAAAGAATGGTACCCTAAGTGTGTTGAGAAATTACCCTGCTTTCCTGTTACCATATTAAAGATTCCTTTCTGAAATTAGTATGTATCTTTTGTCACAAGTTAAAAATATTTTCCATATGATGCCTGCTTGATTGAGTTTTAAGAGAGTATTTATTTTGTCAAAAATAACTTTAGTTCATACTAGAACTTGTCTTTAATATTAATAATCTCCCCTATATGTTGTATTGATCTCTGTTGCTATTTGATGTTGCTGATATCTAAGGAATTCTACAAATGAGAGCTAATGTAGGAGTTTACCTCTAGACTCTTAGAATCTAAGTTTCAGCTGGAGCAATACACTAAGAAAAATGAAATCGTAATTTATCCAAGTAATTGCCAAACAAGAAACGAACATTATATAGAAATTAGATCTAGAACATTATATAGAGATTAGAAATCCTCTCAGATAATGCTAAAATATGTGTGACTTGGAGAAGGCAACGGAAACTTTAATCACAGGCTGCCCAACAACAGAGTGAAACTGCTGATTGAATATATTCAGAATAAATTCACCAGCAGTACCATAAAGTTTACTGGGCTCAGTCTTGTCTTCTGATTCCCTGAGGGACATCATTGTGCAGCCTAAAAAGCAGATCAGACCTGCAAAGCTAACGATTAATCAGGTGGGACTAATTGAGATTTTATTGCAAGTCAAAGGACTGATATTCATGCAAGTTAAGAGATAAGAATATGGTCCAACACAGTTTTGTAGTTAGTTTGTTGACATCAGAAAAAACAGGTGTATTTTCAGAGAAATGCAAGGGATCAACACAGCTCTAGCAACAAAATAAACTACATAGCTACATAAACTACATAGTTTTATCTAATTCTTTTAAAAATCCAGACCCAACTGTGCATACACTTAGTCTGTGCTAACATCTGTAGAAATACTCACAGGACTAGGATTTTGAAGGTAAATTCTATGAGTCCAGTGCTAAAGAAGGTGCCTCCTTCACTCTGGGAAACAGATGGTAAGAACAATTAATTTTCCCTTTTCCTTATCTTTCTTTTCACTTTGAGAGGCAAGAAACACTGCATTGTAAGCAAAATTTTCAGTTGGGACTAAAAAGAAATACTTCACTTATTTTCAGTTAAATAAAATAAAAAACACAAACCCACAACCATCCGAAAAAGAACCTAAGAAAAACACATTTATAATTCATCAGAAATAATGCTGACTGTGAAATACCAAGTCATTTTCATGCAGTTTACACAGAGATAAATGTGAGGAAAAGGAGAAGAAATAGGAGTGCTATGTGTTGCATTTGATGCCCTATATAATAGATTTATATACACAGAAAGTTTATTGTAACAGCCCTTTCATCTGATGCTTGTAGAAACAAGATTGGTCATTTACCTTCTCCTTAATAGATGGGAATACTTTCTAAATTGAGTCCAAAGATCCATAATAGAGAGCTTATTCTTTAGTAGGATCACCATCTGCTGCCTGCCCCTTCTCCTTCAGCAATCTGAGGCCCCCAGACTCAGGCACATTGTGTTCTATTCCTGCAAGAAAACAGGATGAGTGTGAGCTGATGCTCAAGGCTGCTTTGTTAAAGTATTCTGATCTCTGAAAGATCAGCACTGAAACTGGGAAATGGCTGGGCAGTGCTGCTCTGATCCCCTCTTTGCCAGTGATCTCACATGGAGCTGTCCAGAGGCATGTGAGTGGAGAAGTTGTGGCAAAGTCATTGCTCTCCCTGCCTGCAGTTCCTCAGCAGGAAACACTGCACACCTTCTGGAGCACCACACATGCACCCCTTCACAGTTTGGAAGTGTAAAAAAGTGTGGGACTTTTCGAACATTGCTTTGTGCTATAAATTCCTTGTCTATGTCCTTTAAAAAATTCCAAAGTAGTTTGATATTCCAAATACTAATGGTTCTATAAGTAGCAAGTTAACAAAGCATTTTAGTCCTTCTCTCTTCCTCTTTCTCAGTTCCCTGCTGTTGAATAAAGGATGAGCACATTAACCTTTCTTTCAGCATGGTTTTCAGCAGTTACATTCCTCTATGTGGACACTGATCCACACAAAGCGTATAGGAACTTAGTATCTGGATAGAAGAACTTCCTATTGAAATATTCTGGCTCTGACTTTGGAAGTTACTAAAGAAAAAGTCACACATGCACACAGAGGCACATTCCAAGTACAACTGTGCTTGTGTAACAACAACCTCTGTACAGGCTGTAAAGGAGCAGGAGAAGGCACACACTGAAATATTTCTGTATTTCTTTTCATTTTTAAATCAAGACAAATGTAAAGTGCTAGCAAACTGAGATAGATTTATACTCCCTTCATGGTAGAGCTAGATGGAAACAGGACAGTCATTTAACCAAACACAGACTTGCAAAGATCACTCCCTGCCTTCACCTAGCAATTTTTATAACACACAGTTTTCTAGTAAAGAGCTGGAACAATCATAGTTAATATTAAATCATTTCTTCTTGAACTTTGTAGCATTTTATTATGGAGGTTATAGGTAGTAATCACATTTTATTAGGGCATTCACTGATTCTGAAAGTTATGTGCATTCACTTCTAAAACCACATTGGCTGTTACATGCTGCTTTTTGACAGCAGCCTTGCACAGGTGGTTTCCCACTGTTAGCAGCAACCCATCTGGAGAGTCCAAATCCTTCCCTCTGTATTTAATGATTTGGAAACCATGCATGGTGAAAAAATAGTCTCTGGAGTCCACTTGTCTTATAAAACTTTGATTTGGGGTGATTTGCACCACTATAGCATAAGAAAATGGAGTAACAGCTCAAACTATATGTCTGCAATGACTTGTGAGTGATCTCCTAACTGCATTTGAAAGAAAGTTCAACCATTCCTTGAACCTATGTGCTTCAGGCTGAACAGTTCAGACAGATGTTTAATCACTTCATATTCACTAGGAAATAGCTATTCAATGGCCGTAGAATTTAAAAGTGGCACTATGAGATGAATGCTTCATGTTATTCCATATTTGCATTCCCTCTTAGAAGCATAAGTAAAAATAATTCAGCTGAATCCAGCACAGTTTTATCACATAAATTTCAATTATTTTTTTTTAAGTCATTAGATACCCTTTTAAATTTTTAGTAGCAGAGAAGCCCAAAGCTACCATGGCAGTTTGATGTAAATGAACAGAGATGAAAAAGGATTCTCCAGCTTCTGAGAAAAGGTGTAAACTGGGTAAAAGGTGAGCGCATTGTTTAACTGAATCTGCAGCAATAATTGTAAGGAAAATATTTAACTAAGAGCAACACAAAAACCCCATGACCCTGAAATTTGTAACAGGTAATTCATCAAGTGTCGAGCTGAAAATACTTCTTCAGAAGAAAAATTGTAATAAATCTGCAGTTGTTGGTTACAGTGCGAAATATTGTGAAACACTTTACTAAAAGAAAGACTCAGTGTGGTTTTGATAAGATTAAGGTGAATTTCAGCAAAGCATACACATTATTCTTCATTTTACTGTTTGGCAATTTCAGTGTTGTTCTTCAGAGAAAACAAAAGTTTATAATGATTAACGTTCTGTGCTGTGGGAAGCATACACTCTACAACAATACTACTCTTGTGTCACACTAACCTTCCTCGTCTATAACATCAGCACAAATAGTTTTTCAGATGAGTAACCAGCATTTCTGAGATAAGTCCTCCCTTTAACTATAATTGATAAGGTGTGATTGTGTATTTCAGTGTCAATAGAGGCCTCAGTGAGACTTACAAACCTCCACTGAATCCCATATCAAAAGCTCAGGGCCCAGCTGAGGGGAGGCCAGGGTTTAGCAGGCAGATATGACACTCCCATTCCTATCTTTTCTCCTGCCAAGAAATAGTGTGTCACCACAGAGCTCAGGGTTAGACCTTTCCTCTTCAAATTGAGAATCCATTTCCTCCACTCCTGGAAATACTCTGTGTGGCTTGCATTATATTGGCAAGATAAATTAGGCAAACTAATACATGCATCTAAATGTATTCTCATGCATGCCTGTTTTCCAATTCTTGTTAGCGGAAAACTCAGATAAACATTCTTTAAAGTCACCATATAATTGCAGCTGGCAGTCTAGGAACTCAGACATGCCACCAGAGAATTCTGTGTTCAAACCTGTATTTAGACACTTGACAGAATCAAGTTCACTGTGCCGATGAACAATAGCACACCTGTACTGTTGTCAACCACCAATCTCTGCTTCTCTAACAAATAGTACTTGCTCCTTCTCTGCCCCAGCAGCATCCCTTGCAGTCACACAAACCCTTTAAGTCTGCATCTCATCCTCCTCATCTTTGAGGTTTTACCCAATATCCAGCTCCCCTTTGTCTTCTCCCACCAACTTCTCTCCTCCTTTAAAACAGACTCCCTAGCACTCCCTTTGCTTCCCTTGTCACTTAAGAGCAGTTTTACATGTGTGATGTTTTACTCATTTCATACTTGTAACATTATTCTTCTTTCATGCCATCCTGCCTGCTGGAAATGATCTCCTACTTCTTTTGAGTCACACACCTTTCATTACCTTCTTCCACATCTTTCTTCAAAAGCCATTTCTTCAGCAACAATTTCCAGTTATGCTGTCTCACTGGTGTGTCTTCATCTGAATGCCACTGGCCAGAGAGGGCCTAAATTTAACCATCTGGGCACAGTATTCACTCACACTTTTGCTTGACACTCGACAGCTGTCAAATGGGCATCTCACTTGATAACTTGCTTAGGTAAGATTCAGGTGATATTATCCTCAGTGTTCAGGTGATATTATGTCAGTGTTCTGTTCTGCCAGGAGCAGCTGCAGACTTGGGGAATGTTCCTGCAGCAGTTGGCCACATTAGGCTTAAGTTTTATTTATAAGCATTTCTAGTAGTTAAGACAACAGGAGCTTTTTTCTTGTTGGTGTTAAAACACTGATAATACTCTTAAAGATCTCCACAAACTGAAAAAGACCTCAAAATTTTGCCAGCAGTAGAAGCTTGTGAGCTTTTACTTAATTTATTGTATACCACAACTGAAAATGTTGTTGATTATATATTGGACTTAAGTATCTTGGTGACAGAATCTTACCTTTTCTCCTGCTTACACTACTAATGGCAAAGCAGCCTTCTCTGGCTTTGGCATCAAAAGACTGAAGTCCACAAGAGGATTTTTCTGCAGAGGACCTCCCTCTGGTGTTTGTGTTCTGGCTGCACTTACAAATGTCATGAACTTTACCAGCTCATTCTAACATAAGAAGTGGTGCTTTACTGGTTTTGTGATTTAAATGCTTTTTCCTCATCTACGTGTCTTTCAGAATTAGGCTGAAGCTAGTAATTTGTCTTACCTTTTAGTAATACACAATCCTCATTAAAATCATGTTTCTTTCTTCCTAGTGCAAACTGGGAGGCATCTGCTGCCCCACCACCTTTCTTAAGATGGCAAAAACAGCTGGATCTAATAGTCTTCTGCAGTGTTTGGGATGTGTATAGATGCTGGTTATGCTATCCATTTTATGGGCTTTCACTGGTTAAATTACAGTGAATACAGAGGAGTAGATTTTTAGCAGATGTTCGCTGTGCTAGTTTTGTGAGTCTTGTAAAACAGCAGGAACAGACTATGTGCAAAACAATTTTTTGTGATTTTGCCATCTCGCACTGTTCTCACAGCACTGGCTCGGTAATGATAGGATAAAGCTTGGTAGGTAAGCTTTGATTGTGGAATAGCTGCTGTTGGGATCTTCAAAAAGCCAGACCTGTAAAGTGGGGTTTGTTTTCAAAAGCCTGTGGCTGAGACAGCTGGCTTACACTGGAAATATATAGTCATTTGTAGTACAGTCAAGTACCTCTTTTTCAGGTATTAGGTGTTATGACATGGATGTTGAAGGTTTAAACTCTCTCAAAATTTGTTTTCTTCGGATGTAAGCTGTGATAGCTTTGTGTGAAATGGTAATTTGGATTATATTATCATGTTAATATGATGTCTTTGATTTTTGTGATTTTTTCAACTCCTTTTTGTTCAGAGGAGAAAATGATCAAAGAATAGCTTCATCATAAAAAGCAAGAGTAACAGAATCTGTACATTTCAAATATCTTTTTCAAAGAATTTATTTAAACCTGGCACAATTGTATCAATGTGGTGATTTACTGTCCTCTCATGAGCCACCAAATCACTTGGTTAAAATAGTTTTGTAGTCAAATACATGTTGAGGGCAGAGAAAGAGATTTTTAATACTAAATCAGCCTTGCTCTCTAACTGTGTGGGAAAACATGAACACACAGCCTCTTGTGCCTTTGAAAGGTGAAGGGAAGTTAAGACAAATGGAAGAAGCAAAGATTTCAATGTTTCAGATGTTAAAGTCTGAACTATGTGGCAAGTAACTGGAAAGGGAGAGACAATAGTAGGCAACTCTCACAGGTGACATCACAAAAATCTATTAGTGAGAAATGTTACTTCCTTCTCTACTACATAACTAGAAAACAAGCCTGAAAGAATAAAGGTCTAAAATTCATTAGGTCATATTTGATAAAACTTGAGAACATCTACTGCATTATCTAATTCAGCTCATGCAGGATTACTCCTTGTGTGTGACTTCCCGTGTACGACAAAATCTAGTTCTAAAGCAATTGAAACTAGATTCATAGCATTTATAGCATTTTTAATCTGTTCAGCAATTGCTATCTATGCAGGTTCTTAGAGTCCTTTCAACTACCTACATAGGTGCTATTACCACTCTGAATTGTAGCAAGGCTGATGTATGCACCTCTCAACTCTTTCAGGGAAACCATTTAAAGTCAAAGACTTTGATTTTAGAAAGAAATCAGGAAGCTCAGTAAGAATAGGTTCAGAGGATACTGATGCTTACGATGATTAAATTTCACTGTTTACCTTCCACTTATTTTTGATTTTTTTTTCTCCCATTTCCATGGAAATCTTTTTTTTTTTCCAGTCTTTAAGTGAAGAAGACTAAATGCAATCCAGTTGCATTTAGAGACATTTTAGGGATAAATTTCATTGTCCTAAAAGACATAGATCCCAAATAACTTCAGACAATCTTAATGTAGGATCCTTGTGCTGGGTGCCCACTGTGTTCCTTCTGTTCCCAAATCCACTCAGGGATGTGTCTCACTGCTCAGCACTGACTTGTGCATTGCCCTTTCTTGCCCTACCAGTGACACCTAAGGTGCTCAGCTTCTGTTCATTAACAAGTGTTCTCTTTCATAGCACCACAGACATTTTTATAGAGTTTTTAAAGCTCTCTTTACTTTCTGATTTTGCAAGGGACCTGTCTCTGACTTGGGCCTGTTGAAGCAATAATGCTTGTGAATTGCAGATTCCTTATTATTTCCAGAAGCTAAGGTTCCAAGATGGGGAATAGGAGAAAGTTCACATCAGCATTGTTTCCTGCTCTTCTTGTTTTGGGTAAAAATAAAATCCCATTGCCATAAATAGACAATTATTACTACTTTGCATAACAATGCCATAGTTCTGCTTTCCTAGAATCTAATCAAGAATAAATATTCTATACATTTTACAGGTAAAGGCTACAGCAGTGTTCTGCTTATCCAACTGCAAACAGCAATTTTGGGCATGAATAATTCTGGACAGCATGTTCTGATGTCACCAGCTGTGTGAAGGAGGACTGCCTCCCCAGTGTGGTGTCAATACTCCCAGAGTGAGGTCACCAATGTTTGTGTTTCCTTTACAGGTTGATGACCAAATGAAGTTGCTTCAGAACTGCTGGAGCGAGCTCTTAATTCTAGATCACATTTACCGGCAAGTGGTACATGGGAAAGAAGGCTCCATCCTTCTGGTTACCGGGCAACAAGTGAGTATGTGGTCTGAGAAAAAACTCATGTCTTGTTTTTATAATCATTTGTAAAATACCAGGAGTTTAACTAGGTCAGAAACACTGTGTTCTCAGAGATCCTCCATAAGTACTGTAAGTAAAATCACTTCTGCATTCTGTTTCTAGTCTGCTGATTACAGATAGACCTAAAAAAGCAGATGTAATCATAAGCACTTTGCTTTCCAAACACTCCAGTAATTGAAAAATAGCAGACGAGAAATGTTTCTCAAGAAGTAGTATTTACTTGGGACC
The DNA here is from genome assembly GCA_030060385.1 of Muscicapa striata striata. Taxonomy (NCBI): domain Eukaryota; kingdom Metazoa; phylum Chordata; class Aves; order Passeriformes; family Muscicapidae; genus Muscicapa; species Muscicapa striata. The sequence goes on along the minus strand of JAREIS010000015.1, from coordinate 951,083 downwards.
AAAATGGCTTCTGACAACGCTCCCAAACCTAATGCTTTAGGTTTAAGCAAGTATAACTTTTCTTCCCTTCAGAATTGTGATTTACTGAAAAGAAGCACTGTTTGGGTCAGAAATCTAGAGATCCTGCTGCTTACTACCTCAGAAATACCTTGCTTTTAAAGACATATGCACATGTGTGAGAAACTGGGCAGCTGAGACAACTAATCACAGGAAAATTATTCTTTCATAGGCTATAAAAGCAGGTACTGTCTCAGAAACTACCTCAGGGTATGCACCCTGCAGTTTCTGCCCAGCTATCCAGGGGTAATTTTGTTCATGTGTCAGATATATGGATCTCCCAAAATGCAAGAGCTATAATGTAGTAAAAATTTGGAAAACTGTGAGAAAACACAAAAGAAATAGAAAGTTTTGTCTCCACTATGCTTTCCAAAGCACACAATCTTGACAGTAAAACAAGAACCTTATTCCTAACATCGTTACTCTGCTTTTAACAGAAAAAAAAAAAAAAAAAAAGAAAAGGAAAAAAAAGAGTATCAAAGAAAAGCAAAGTGTGCCTGTACATTATGTTTCTGACTTGAAGTGAAAACAAATGATGTCTTTTGGTATTTAAGTAGCTGCAAACTGAACTGCCTCGATTTATACACAGGTGGGAAAGAGCTCCTTTCCCTGTGCTACACCATTTGTGTCTTCATGTTGTAGAACCTGCTTGCAGCTTTAGCTACAATTTTAATTTTGCAGCCATGCAGCCATTTGTTAACACTAAGAACAAATGTTTGTAAGAATCAGAAGGATTCTGATTCTTCTGTTTGCATTTATGATTAAGAGGTCTACAGTAGAAGGGAGAAATTATTTACTTATTCAATAAAGGAACTGGGAAAACTCAAATTCTAGCTATGGAACTGACTCGCACACTTCATGGAAAGTCATTAACCTATCTCAGACATCATTGTACTCCCCAATTATATTAGCAAAAGTTAGTTTAGTTGTATTACTCTTGATTTATATTGCTGTCATTGAGAAAATGACTTATTCCCTTTGCATTTCATGCTCTGCAAGACAGACAATTTTACTGGAAATTATTTCATTTACCACATAGGATGCTTGTTTATAAAGCCATAAGTATATTGACAGGTTTCTGTTCCTGAGAGAACTGCTAAATTAGTGTCTCTTTTGTTATGTGATTAGCACTGTTTTAAAGGCAGTGAGTGCCTAAGTCCCACTGTAATCATTAGAGGCATCTAACTACCTTAAATTCTAGCCATTGTCCCCATTTTCTCACAGTAATAATTTTTACCTCATTAGCCACTTTTATCTTTTCTTGAAAATAAAAACCCCAGCTGTACATGATCTCAAGGCAAAGCAGAGCGTTTCTTCACTGTTGGACAACAGGTAGCAGGATGCTTATTAAATGTACTGCTTGCAAATCAGCAGCTGGACTGGGAAGCTGTGCATTTCCAGGCAGTCTCCAGCTAGGTTAAAACCTGGCTATATTGGAATGATCGCATTCATTTTTGCCTATGTTTGTAAACTAGTTTTAATACATCCTTCTTTAAATCTAATTTCTCTTTCCTATGCCAAAATTTCTCATTTTGGAGGTGGTGCAAGCACCCCCAGAGTCTCCCATCACCTTCTTTACTTTCCTCTTTTCACTTAGGCTGAGAGCAGGAGCAATATAACTACAACAGCACCAAGAACTCTACAGTCAGTCCTTTTTCCCATTTCACAATTCCTAACAGCTGCAGAACATGCTCCCATGGATATACCACAGATTCTCTGAGAAACAGGGAGACACTAACCTGAATTACAGTGTCCGGCTGCTGTTTCTGAAATCTCCCTGTAATGCCTCTGTTTTGTCCCAGTTGCACTCAGCTCTGGCCCCATTGGATCCTCAGTGAAAAGCCAGAATGCTTGCAGGAGCAGGCATCTGCCCTCGCTGGGCTGTGCATGGCACACGTTCCACACAAAGGCTGCTGGCAGTTGAGGTGTTGCAGCAGTGCCAGTGCTGTGCCACTACATGACTTGTATGCAATTTCTGCATCAAAAGGATTTACTTTAAACCAGCATCTTTTTAATTCTTTTCATTCTTTTAATTCCTTGAATAAACTCTTTTATCTAGATGGACAAGGCTGGATGAGCTAAGCAGAAGTTTCAAAATATCTAGAATTGCCAGAGCTACAAATCTTAAAATCACAGGACAACCCAGGCTGGAAGGAATTTTAAGGAGTAATCAATCCAACCCCCTCCTCAAACCAGGTTTCTCGCGGCTTTGTCTAGCTGGGCTTTGAAAATGTCCAAGGATGGAAATGGCAAAACATCCATGTGCAGTACCACTGCCATGGAAAATCTCCATGGGGAGAAAGTTTTTCCTTAGTTCTCGTATGAACTTTTTTTTTTCCAATTTACACCCAGTGCTCATCACTCTCCTCCTCCCTTGAGCCCCGATGCAATGCACAGAGCCCAGAAGATCTTATTGGGAAAGACTGAGGCAAAGGTGGGACTGAGAACCTCAGCCTGGTCTGTGCTTGCTGCCACAAAATCACCATCTGAATCCACCTGCAGTCCCACATTTTCCTGGTTTACCCCAGACTAGCAATTTGACATTCCTTCCAAGTTTCCACTACAGCTGAACCCTTTTTTAACATTATCACTCCATGGCAGTGGAATGGACGTGGATGGTACTTCTACATTACCCATCCTGAGCCATGCCTGGCTTCAGCTGCTGTGCGCTGCTTTTGTACATCCCTGTTTAGTAGTGAGTTACTTTTTTAGACAAGTTGATCCAATACAAGTATCTCTTTTCCTAACTGTCAACGTGGACCATTGACTCAGAGTGTTGCACTTTTAGACACAACATCTGTTCAAATGTATTTATGAAAGGACACTTAGAACTGTCTGCATCCTCTGTAAAACCTGTAAAATAATCCTAGGTAGCCACACTTCTAGACCTGGGCGTTATGAGTCTTTGCTAGTGCACCATTGCTGCATACTTTCTGATTACTGTCCTGATCCTTTCAGTTCTTTCAGAAGAGACAGGGAAAAATCCTGACATCATTTCATAAAAATTAGTTGATTAAGGTGTGGAAAGCACTCTGACACTTCTGATGAAAAGTGCTGTAGATGTTTTTATTTCAGCTACCAACAAAGCACTATGAGCGAAATTACAGTCAATCATCTGGCTTTCAAAGATAATAACTTTAAACTGAGGACCTGAGCTAGATTGCCAACTTTATTACCTGAGAGATCAAGCTTATTGTCACAAGTTAGCAAATTTAAGACCTGAGAAGCCTCACTCCTTGCTTCCCTTAATATACCCCTCCATAAAAGCTACTCATAAACACAGTCCTTTTTACAAATCACCATCAAGGTGGAAGCTGTAAGGGGGGAACTTGCCATCAGGTAATTAGAGCATACCTGCTCTCTCCACTTAGACTGCACAGCCTCTGTTCCTCAGACACAAAAGGCAAACTTTATCCAGGTCCCCAGGGCGGTACCACTGTCAGCTCTGTACTAGGCATCTAAAATGGGCTAGTGGTTAGAAGAACACTTGATAATTTTCAAACACACTGGCTCAAAACCCATTACTTTAGGGCACTCCTATCACATTTCCATATATCTGCATTTCCCTCAAGCCACTGGCTTGTAGGTTTTACTCAGTCAATCCACTGTTCCCACTTTGACAGGGAAAAAGTGCAGTCAGCAACAAACTAGTAAGCTTTGGCCCTTGTATAAAAAGAGACTGTGATTTATTTTATTTTATTATTTATTTGGGGTTTCATAAATGAAGCCCTTTTGTGTGCATGTGTTTCAAGAAAGGACTTTTTTCAGATCATTACAATTCCTCAGCAGTTCCTCAGAAACAAGTTCCTCCCTGTGCTGCACACTTCATTTTCTGCACTAAGTACTGCCCCTCAGCAGTAGCAATTACCATTTCAAAAGGAAATAAAGTAGCACAAATGCATTTTACAACTCTCAAAATTTCATAATAGAAAACAGCTAAGGAGTGATTTGCAATGTGGTGTTTAATTGTAAATCATTGCCAATATGCTTTCCACATGCTGAGTTTTGTAGGCTTGCCATGTGGCATGCAATTTTAACAGACCATTTCTAATTATAGAATTTTAATTCCTCCAACCTGAGCTCTTGTATCTTCTACAAAGCAATACACTGCCAGCTTCCAAGACCCAGCACATATAAAGTAGATGTTAGAGCTCTGCACAGAATATTGTTGCTTGTGTATTTTCCTTCAACAGTCAATGCACAACATGTGAATTGTAGCCTCATCTGCTCCTTTTGTTCATACCTACACTTTATTCATTGTTGCCAAATATTCCCTCTGCTGAGGTTGGTCAAAGCCTTTCCAATTAAAAAAGCCATCCAAAAATGTAACAAAATCTCAGATTTGAGATTATTGAAACTATTGATTTAGTTGAAGTCATCACAGGAATGCATCTTTACACCTGGATTTGTATTCTAAAGCATAACACCAGAGAAAGAGCACGAGATCTTGATGCTGTTGTCAAGAAAGATCACCTTTGCAGAAGTATCACTGAAGTACAAAAGTATAAGAGTGTTAGAGGAGTGGCTGTAAAGGACATCTATGAGTCATAGGTATAGAAAGTTCATGGGTATCTAGTGGAAACCTACTGCTTCTTATATTTTTGGAAATTAGTATCTTTTTCCCATTAGATTTGTGTTGTAGTCAGTGAGGCTTCGTAGTTGTAGTGGGCACAAAAGAGGTATGTATTGGCATTTGAGGGCCAAATCTGGAACTCTTTACATCAGCAAATAAACACAGGATTTGATTCAAGATGGATAAAAATGAGGTCAAGCAATCATTATTTCACTTTTCAGTAAAGTGTTTGCTTTTTTTGCACAGTTCCTTACTCTAGTGCTTTCTAGCACTAGAGTAAGGTTGTGCTAGTTGTTAAAAGGGCCTCATGCCTTATGAAGATATGAAGATATTATGCTGGCTGCTCCTTGGAGATGAATTAGATGTGCTCAGTTAAACTGGGTAAAATATCAAAACAGTTTTAACCATGAAGTGCCCTGAATTCAGGTTTGTCCCATATTTATTACATATTTTGAGCCTCTCAAGTAGTTATGGACATGAACAACCTGATCCCAATTCCCACGTGCTTTGCTGTGTTGCCATGAAACCATAATAGCACTATACTTTTAAGTCTAAAATCCAGTAAAAATTCATGGAGAGAGCACCTGACTTGAATACTTGCACACCAGAACTCTTCCATTTCCCATACACTAACTGTTGTCTTCATGGGAAACATTTCTTTTGTATTTTGTAATGGCTCCCATAAAGAAAACAAAAATTATTTGCCTGGAGTCTGGCAGCATTTCTTCAAGCCTGTTAGTCCTCCAAACCAGTCCCATGCTAGCAAACTAATCTGTCAGCATAAATTCCCTATGTAAAATCCCATAGCTGATTTTAAGCTTGCCCATCATGAAAGACAAGTTGTTCAGAAACTAAGTTTGAAGAAAGCACCACATGAGTCAGTCCCAGCTGCCTGTTGGAGTAGTGATAGTGATGGGACCCAAAGTGAGTACATCCAGCCTTTGCCAGGAAAGGATTTAAAACAGCAGCATAGGAATTTGTGTAAAATAAGAGGGTCTTAAGGGGGCATGAACTTATATGGTTCAAAGCTCCTGAAGAAGCAGTTTGAGTTAGCACAGCCTTATGAGATGCTACCCAGATATTCACAAAAATTTTTCCAGTGATTCTCTGTCTTCTGATGAACTTTACTGAATATCAAACTCAGCAGTGATTTTGTATCATCTCATCCCAATATTAAAAAAACCCACAAAAGTATATTATTACACTATGGTAAAGAAATGGATTCTATTGTACTCTGCAGTACTTTGGAGTGTTACTATTTGCATATTGTAGTTAATTATCAAGCACCATAACATCATCCTAGGGGAAAGGGCCACTGGCAACTTAATTCATTATCTTCTATTATTGTGTCTCACATTAAAATGACAAGCATCTTATGCTGCATAAGTCAACACAATTTTAATTAATATATCCAAACCTTTAACCAGCAGATACAAGCATATCTGTAGGTTTGTCCATTCTGAAACCTCCTCAATTTTTGTATGTAGGTGCCTCTTCAAAGTTTTTTACCATATTTATTTGCTTAGAAATGTAACAGAAATGCTGTTTTTAAAGAAAGAATTATATTAAAAGCTCAAAATGAGTTTAATAACCACTGCAGTTTCTACTGAAACCTGTATCTCAGGGAGCAGTGGGAAGGCTGCAATAGTAAAAGAGCTTGTTTGCTATGTACTGAATGCTTGCTTCTGAGATGAGACTCATCTGCCCACTGAGCATCCACTCGAGCAGGGTCAGGGCTCAGAGACCCAGGGCAGGTCAGTGTGGGCCAGCCCAGGCTTTCAGGGCTGTTTGTAGCCAAGGAGGGGGTGCTGGGGGAGCAGCCCCCCAGCAGCCAGAGGCGCTGGCCAGGGCTGCACCCCGTAGAGCAGGAGGAGCAGGACACTGCCATTACTGCACCGGCACCCACTGCCTCTGCCTTCAGACCCCAAACTCACACGAGTCTAATTTACTGAATCCAATATGAAATCAATCTTTTATTAGCTTGAACTGCCTTTGTCTGCTAGATTATACTGAATAGAGCCACAGCAGGGGCTTTATTCCTTACTTGTGCAATTCCTGTCTGGTTGAAAGGAATGGCATTCAAGGCTACTCAGTACCTGGCAATGCCATCAACAAGTAAACTCACTCTAATCATATTCTGGAGACTATTTCAAGCTTGCTGAAGCATTGAAAGGGATGGTGCACTTCCACACTATATTTCCCCATTATACCACAGTCATATTCTAGAAATCAAACACTCCTTAATTTTAGAAAAAAAAAGGAACTTAATTCCCCTATTAAGTGTTAGGCAGTTTTGTGTGCATAGAGAAGAGTTGATACCAGAAGTCGTCACCTGATTCCACCAGAAAAATTACTATCTGAGCCCAGGAAAACCAGGGATTTGTCTTCAAAAATCTTTAATTACCATGAAACAGCATTTGCAAAACAAAAAACCACAGGTGGTCCCTTTATTTTTAGCTTTCAGCCACAGCATTCATTTAGGCCAGGGTACAGGAGGAATTCACACTTCTGTTTGTGCAGCCATAACTTCAGCCCATTGTTTTACTTCCAAATTAAGTTATTTGGAAGCTCTGACAAAGCTGCTGTTTTCAAAAATGCCAGACAACATCCTCAACATCAAAATCAATGTGAAATGTGGTAGTATTAATTGGGATGCAAAGATATTTTAGTCATGGATTTGATTTTACTAGATGAAATCAATACACAATATGAAGTAAAATTTACAATATAAAGTAAATGCTAAGACTTCACTATGAAATTAAGCATTTTTGCACAAACATTCAAGCTGGCTTAATTTTGTCTTTTAAAAGTGCTTTTAATCATGAATTGGAAGGTAAAATAATTAATACACATTTTAGTATCAATTTCTGCATAAAGGACCAAGCAAGCAGAACAGTGTAGTCTTTAATGTGACCACTTTTTCAGAATAGACATTAACTGAGGCTTTTTCATGCACAGTTGCTTTTGTAAAAACTGATTGACACCTTTGGGGGTCGTCTTTCCACTGACTCATAATTTTGCTCACTCTTGAAAAAACCCTTCTGCACACCTACTATTCTCTAGTTAAAGCTGAAAATTCAACTCATCATATTTACACAATTAAAAAAAAAATCCATTCTGCGTTGTTTTTAATTGCAAATCCTACTCAAGGGACCAATTCTCCTGCTTAGGAGGCAGCCCTGTGCCTTCTACTAGAGAACCAACTGCAGTCAATTATGGTAATGAAATGTCAATAAATATAAAAATTTAATACAGCCTGTTCCTGGTGAGTGGCAGATGAGGACTTGCCTCCCAGACAAATTTGCTGGTGCTGCAAATATTAAATGCACCTGAAAGAGGAGCAGGTTGCCTGAGAGCTCTCCAGTAGAGGGATGCTGGGAGATCCAGGCACCTACTGGGTTTTTCCATTATGCCATAATCGCTGCACTAAGGCCACTGATATTCTTGACATTCAGACATCTTAACTTCTTATTATGAAGAGAGTAGCATATTTTCCCCACAAATTGGAAGCTCAGTAAGGGATTTTGAGCTTCCCCCCCCCTTAACAATTATAAAAGAGAAATTAAGTTATGAAATTTCATATGTATATGTGACCAGTTTTTCAATACAAAGTAGTTGAACCATGTCACTACATTAAACTGATCTTTGAATAAAAATTGAGTTATGGTACTTTATTTTTTCTTATTTATATAAATATATATACATAAAGAAATATGCATAAATGCATCTATAGAAGGAGTGATAAATAAGAGATGAACTAGAAAGTAGTTTTTGAAAGATGGATAGGCTGGGGTTTCCAAAGATTAGATTGCAGTTTTGCCACAGATTTCTTTGGCCCTGAGTAAGCAATTCAATGTCACTACTTCAAATTTCCCCAGGTGTAAAAGAGAGCAGTAAAACCTACCTCACAGGATACTTCAGCATAATCCATTGATTTAATTGAAGCACTGAACTCAACTCTTAACTGCTCCAACACTGCCAAGTATTGCTATTCTTAACCTCCATTCAAAAAGTGTAACCTCATTTTTCTTGTGCACTTTCCCAAGTCATATTATAGGAAACAATAAGAGTACATATAAGTGAAATCTCTTGTTAGAAGTCAGTAATTTATTGATTATATTAAGGCCATTACCAGGAAAAGTTAGTTTCTTTTACTCATCTTTCCTTGCTGAAATTTTGCCAGGTTAGAATTATTTCAAGGGTTTTTTTTTCCTTGTTTTACTGCTGTTGATACTTGAGCAAAATCAATTCAATAGTTTTAAAATAAAACAATTAAAAAAATATCAAAATACGTGTTCCTTGACTTTGTTTTTTTAACACAGATTTTAAGGGATCACAGCCTGGATAAACAAAATTTTGCAATATTGGTTTGTTTCCTGTGGTGATACTTCTCCATTCTTTATTACCTACTTTATTATGGGAAACCTTAGAGATGGGCTGAGAACAGTTTCAACATGCTCGGCTTGAGGAGGTTGCACAAGGGTCAAGGATCACCCAAGGATGAGTCAGCAATGGCAGGCCTTAAGTATCCTGTGCTTGTGAATGTTCCCTTTTCTAATAAGTGCATTAACTCCACAGTGCATTAACTGGATGTCTGCATCCCAGGGAAGCCCCCAGGCAGGTCAGCCTGCCCCAAGAGCAAGGGGTAGCATGGCCAGGGCAGCAGAGCCCAGAGCAGCACACTTGTGTCCCTAGCCTGGGGGAAGGAGCTCTGTGCACTGCAGTCACTGCTGGGATGCTGGGACAATGCTGGGCTGTCACACCTGCCACCCCTCCTTCCCCTTCAGGGCAGCACCCACACAATACCTCTGTTTCCTGTGGGAATACACCGACATTTCTGGGCCTGAATAGATGCTTGTGGCCAAGTTCTGGACACAGGTCTGTTTCCCATGAATATCGTTGTGTCCCTCTGGAACAAAACAGCCAGGGCAGGCACGAAGCTCACTCCATCAGTTGTTCTTTGCAGGATCACAGGATTACAATGAGAACAGGAGACACCAAATGAACAAAACAAACTGAGTTGTGGACAGCTACCAGTGTGTTGCTTGCGACCACAGGCAGCTCTCATATTTAAAGCTTCCAAAAAAGCTAACACAGACAAACCAGCACTCACAGTGATGTCACATACCATTAAGATATATGGTTTAATCCTATTTTCAATATATACCATTGGGTTAAAATTGGTTTATATATAAAATCATCTTGACTTGATAATATCATTAAATTAAGAGTGATTTCTATATCCAGGTGTATCCTGGTTGTATATTATTGCTTGAAACATCCTAAAGTGTGGGGGTGACAACCAGATAGGAATACAATTCTCTTTTACAGGTGGATTATTCCATAATAGCATCCCAAGCTGGAGCCACCCTCAACAATCTTATGAGCCATGCACAAGAACTGGTAGCAAAGCTTCGTTCGCTGCAGTTTGACCTACGAGAATTTGTCTGTCTCAAATTCCTGGTGCTGTTTAGTTTAGGTAGGTACACTCTAATCTTCATAATTATTGTTTTTTCTAAAAACATGGAAAATACTTTGTTTTTCTCCAATTTTTCTTGCAACACATGATTTTGAAATATGTTTAATGAGGTTCACAGTAACCTGAGTATAATTTCTTAATTATCAGTTGCAGGGAAATTATGTGTAAGGATTAAAAGTGTGTTTCCATGGAAATTACTCCTAAAACCTATGGAATTTAATTTAATGGAGTATTATAAATCTTATGTGTTTTGGTATGTGATTACTGAATTTTCCAGAACAAGGATAAAATTATATTAGACATCCTAAAGAACAGTGGAAAATGCAGATTTCCATGTTCCTCTGTGATATTGAATACAGTTATGTAAAGCACATGGAGTGTGGATATGGTTGAAATTTCCTTCGTATTCAAAGGCATCTGTGGTAAGTATAAACAATCTTCTTTGCATATGATGGCTGTCACACTGTAACCCATAAATCAGGAATGTATCTCATAGTTTTTTAAAAGTGAAAGGAACTCCTAAAGTGCAAATTAATGATAATAGCTTTAGGACAGATCTGGCTAGGAAATAGCTTTTAAAGGGAAGATTGTTTTGTACTAGTGGAGAGGACAGAATGGGAAAGATATCTATGCAAGACAGATTAGTTAAACCAGTGCCCTCCAATAAATCAGTTGAGAAAAATCACTGGTGCCAAGAATAAAAAAGATCTTAGGGAGATGGATTCCTATTGACTTCATGGGAAGAGATTTTTCTACCTGTCCTGTGTTTCAGGTTTGCACTTTGTTGTAAAGCTGGTCTAAATGAACTTTGCCCAAGTGAGTGTTTTTTTCTGGCAGACAGTTGAAAGGAGAGACTTAAAAACATAAATAAGGTCAGAGCCAGTCATACCTTCATAGCAAACCCCCTGTTTTATCAAAAAGGTGCTTTTGTCTACAAAGAGAGTGAGCAGGTGAGCCAAGGACACAAAGATAGCAGCAGTGGTGACATTTAGTAATGCTTTCCTTTTGTTTTCAGTTAAAAAAAAAAAAAAATCTGTAAAGGAATAAAATTCCAAAAACAAATTCTTGTAATACAATTGCAAGTAGATTAAAGAGACACTTTTGATCACACTGTAGATCTCAATTAGAGTGTTAAATATGTCCCTCCTAGGTGTTACCGAATTTGAACTGCTTGAGAAAATTTTAGATAAAGCTCCCTTTAAATGCAAGGAGCATAAAAGACCAATACTTCAGAGGTACAGGGAACAGAACATGCAGAAGATAAAAAGAAATATTTTACAAATTAGAATGAAATTAGAATGATGCTAACAGAATGGATCATTCTGAGGTATGTCCATTTTAAATCCTAGGAAGAGATGATGGATTTCCTTGGTAACTATTAACATTTTGTATTCAGGGCTTCATTGCTTGAATATCTTAGATTCAGAGAAGTGAAAGCAAACCATCTGTTGCAGAAATTATGTTTTATGAATTAATCTGATGGATAACAAGAATTCCTATTTCCTAATTCCTGATAAGTAGGTTTTTCAGTCATTATTCAATGGCACAAATAAAGCCTGTATCTTTCTTCTGATAAAATATTTAGAGAATTCTTGTCAGTTCAGAAACATTTTAAATTAGCTGAATAAATGAAGTGCATTTGGAAAACTTTTACATTTAGGGGGCTTTTTATTTAAAGATTTTCATCAGCTGTTCTGGTATTTTGCACTGATTTAGGAATCATTCTCACACCTCTAGCTCTTCTAATGCTGCCAGGTACTGTGCCCAGCTTCTGAAGCACTTGGGCAGGAATAACCTGCAAACTTGTACCATGCCAGGTTACCCAGTTTTTCTCTCATTTATGCTACTATAAAACAAGCTAATTTTGCTGCTAATAGGAACCTTGTAGTCACATCACTTGCATGTAAAAGTGATGTAGCTAAGACAGGCCCAACATCTTTGAAATCGATTAGTTCATTTTTTAGCATACTGCAGAATTCCATTTGCTCATAGTCAGAGCTAGATGTTACTCTGCAAAGAATAAAATGTAAAGATGCTACCACTTGACCCAAAGGACAGAGGCAAATATTCAATGAGAATGATGACAAGATTGAAATTAAAAACACAGATACCCTTTCCAGCTAAGCACTTAAGTTTGTGCCTAAAATAAAAAATGAATCATATAGCTGAAATTAATAAGACACCTCACAGCCTAAGAGGAAGTCAGGTTTAGAAGACATTGAAGTGTCTAACAATGCTGGTAGGCATTCAGCAGGGCTGTCAGAACTAGCTAAGCATCAAATTCTACATAAATAACTGGGAGCAATTATTGTACCTAAGTATCTAGGTACATTTAGCACATATCCTACATCTCCTAGGCATCTCTACAGAAAACCAGTCCTAATGCCAATAATGTATCACTTAGCAAAAAAAATACTTCAAAAACCTCAACTGTTGACAACCTGGCCCTGTAATATTTAATGGAACAAAAAATGCTTCAAGACATAGCCTTTTTCCATTTCTGAGGATGTTCATATAAGTGCTAACCAAGTCAATGAAACCTTTTACTATTGTTCTTTAGCCCAGTGCTTGATTGAAAAATAAATGTCCACTATAAAGCCTCTCAAAGGCAATATGAAGTCAATAATCCACAGAATTAATTTATTGAGAAGAAGTTGATTGTTTTTTTATAACTGTATAGATATGAGACTGCCTTGTAAAGCTGTTTGTTATTCATGGCTATACCATCCTGCCTGCCTCTCCACAAGATAGCAATCTCCTTTAGGGCAAAGAGTTTGGTCTCTGCCTTTTTTCTTAACATTTCAGAAGCAATTATCTTAGTAAGCAAACAGTAAAACCATGTTCAAAACCCAAAGCACTTAGAATAATTTTTCAAAATAGAATTAAGCTCTATCAGTTTTGCTTGCTAGATTTTAAATGAAAGAGGTAATTGTTCGTTATCTACTTGAGAGGAGCTCCAAAGGGTTTATACAGGAAAATCCTTTTGATTTTTGGCAGCATTAAAGAAGATGCTGCTGAGGCTTAGCCAGATGCAAATTAAGTGTAGCTGTTGTGGCTGGCAGTGCACAACTCCTCCTGCAGCCAGACTGCAGGGTTCCACCTGGGTGAGTGGGACCCCAGGCACAGGAGCTCAGGTTCTTTCTCCAGGGAACTTCTGACCAATACTGCCACCTACATAATGGTACAGTTGACTCAACAGTTATTCAATAAGCCAGAATAGTTTAGCAAATAGTCTCTTAAGTGTGATGACTCTTTAGTTTATTGCTATAGAATATTTAAATATGTACAGGTACATATTTAATAATTTTTTAAAATAATTTTTAAATTCCCTTTCTCAGTTGAAAAAAGCAAATGTCTTTACAGGTAGGTAGTTCTTTCTGTAGATAAAAGTCTTTCATTGCAGTTTCCCTTGCCAACCTTTCTTTGACTGATGTTTACATTATATTTGCAAACCCCAAAGCATGTCTGTTTTCTGGGGCATCGTTTCTGTGATTTCACATAGAGAGATATTCTCCCCTTAATTCCACCTTAGGGAACAAAGATAATCAATATGTCAAACCACAATTTAACTCAGGTATGTCAGCCAATTTTTTTTCCAATCTAAAGATAGGTGGATAAAAAAAGACCTCCAACAGCTCAAGAGATATGCAAGTATGGATTTCTTGACTTCTTAGCATTTGAAAGATTTCCTCCAATAAAGAAGAACCAACATGGATAGGATTATGCAGCAATTGTAGTCATACCATTGATGGAAAGTTAGTGGCCAGGCGCAAACTGCAAAAATGGGAAAGAATAAAGAAATCTTTGACTGACTTGAGTGTTGAACCTATTTTTAACACTACTTCATGAGCTCCTGTCCAACACATGGAATGAGAACATCTGAGAAAGATGCTGATCACACAATTCTGTAGCTGTTTATCAAATTTACAACCAAATATGATAAATACTTGTGGTTTTCTGAAAGTTGGCTAAATTAAGGATAATGTGAATTCTTTATCCTAATCCCAGAGTAAAAATACACCTGATTTTCTACAGCATATAATCAGTACAGCCCACAGTACACATTATCAAAAAGTAGGCCAAAAACTAAATACAAATGATTCGTCTTTAATAACTGCTGGCTCAAATCAAGAAACATTACAGATAGAAAAAGCAAATGTGTCCGTTTATCACACTCCTTGAATTTTCATTACCACATTTGACATTAGTTTGGAAACTTCTTTCTCTACTTGTCATAAATCAGAATTAGAAATTAAACAAATAAACAAAAGCAAACAAATCATCCTACATATGCTGTTGAATTGTCTAATTCTGGGGCTGAAACAGATTCATATGCTCCACTGGGAGGTGCAATTTTAACCTCAATAAAGCCAAGAGAATTTCACTCTTGTTTTATTTTAGTCAAAATTTCGTTCCTATCATAAAAAAAAAATCAAAAGAAATCTTTATCAATTAAATTTGACAAATGATAAAATTTAAATGATGCTTGAAGAACCAAATGAGTGCCTTAAATGGGATATTTTCTGTCATCTTCATTTTACCATCCAGTAGCTTTATGGACTGATCATTTAACCTGAAATCAGCCATTGTTTTCTCTTTACAAAAACTTCCCATTTGTCCTGCTAGTTTTTATTATGTGAACTCAGCAAGGATGATTTTTCAAACTCCCAGGAGAGCAGTTTGTAAAGTGAAATGCCAGCAGGAGAAAGTTAGACATCATTTGACCCATGTCCAGGCACTTGTCGGCTGTGGAGCTAAATGCTGGACTAGGCAGCAGCTGACTGGTACTGCTCCCTTATCACTGTCAGCACACAGACAAATGTACTTCATTGGAGAGATGAAGGCTTTATCAATGGACAGATAATTGCAGAGCCACTATTGATCTCACATCCCACTTAACATGAGACAAGAGGGTCCAGTAAAAATAATAAACATTCAGTTGTGGTGGACATCAAACAGCGGGCTCTTGCTTAAGCAACAGAAATAAACTCTTGCAAATAAGAACTCAGTTTTTAAACCACAGTCTTACTTAAGCAAAAAATTCAGCAGAAATTCATCTAGATCTGCAACACTCCGCCCTCGTTTCTGTTAAAATGAGAGGAATATTAGCAAGTTAAAAGGAATATTAGAAAAGGAATCTTTCCTTGCTTTTAGTCTCCATAAAGTGGCAGACCTGAGATGGGAGGAGGGATTTGAAGTCCTAGGCCCCACCATTTGCACATGTGCAAAATCAATGTGCCTGTTAAGATCCTAATGCAGATGAAAAAGGCTGAAATTAATTCAAGGCAGAATCACATTCAAGGCAGACTCTACCCCCAGCATTCACAAGACCAGAAGGTGTTCCCTTCAAACATGCATGGAGGGAGCAGCAGCACAAAGCCTGCCTGAGCTCTGTTTCACCTGCTGCAGCAACTCAAATCAATACAGTTACACAACAATCTGCAACTGGAAAAAATAGCTATTGCACTTTTTAATGTACTTCATGTAACATTGTTCTAGTCATTGTTCTAATAGATTTACAGACCAGCAGAATCTCTGCCTCAGGGAGCCTGCAGTCTAAATACACAGAAAAGATTTTAAAAATGCAGCAAACTATGATGAAACACGAGGCTGTCAATACCTTCACTTCTGTAACTTTTTAATATCATAGATATGCAGATAGGAAAATAAGAGTATAAGCACCAGCTGGAGGTAATATAACAGGGAATGTTGCCTTAATTTTTGTACTAATTATGATAGTTAAAAACACACAAATAAATACAGTAGAAGAATGAAATTAAGGAATTAGTGAGGCCAGAGGTTTTATAAAGCCAAAAGGAAAACAGGAAAGAAGACCAGAAAATTAGATAAAAATCAATTCATGTAGGATTATAGATAACTAAGTGTACTACAGATATAAAGATATAACCTAGCAAATTTTACATGTAGATCTTGATTGCAGATAAAGATGAAGCAGGTGCTGTGAATTTGAAGTGAGAAGTATTACATGACAGTCTTCCTTAGCAAGTCACTAATGGAGAGCTTATCCAGGCATGTACTTGTCATTACAAATGTGTCCACTTCTCACTCACAGGGGCAAACACTACTTAGGGTTTAATGCCTTCTTCAAAGTGCTCACTCTCGCTGTTTTTACTTTTAGGCATTTGTAAACATACAACTATTTTTATAGGTATTTTTATATATTGTTATTTATAGTACATGTGTTTAGTTGGGCTGTCATAACAAGGTGGTTTTATTTTAACCATTGGCAGTTTTCTTAGATTCATCCATTCTGTTAGCCAAGGATGCCTGTACAATTGCATCTGGTAAACACCAATAAAGCAGCAGTTGGGGGGTTCTGGAGAGCACCCTGGCACAGCTTTCAGGCTTCCCCACATTACATCTGAATTTAGAAAAGCACTTACTCTATACCTGTCCATTCAGGCTGTCTCAACCCTACCAGAGTATGCACTGGAGTCTAATACTGGCAAAGAAACACTTCCTAAACTTTATGTAATCATTTGGAATTCAGGAAAGATCGATTAGTATTCCAGAGACACAACTACTCAATATTTATACCAGAGAGACTTGGCAGAAGCAAATAAAGGTACATAAAGCTGATGCTTGTCTTAATTAAGTGCAGTATAATAGGTGCTGGGGATATTTTTCTTAGTGAAGAGAGCAGTTTAGCAATGACCAGATATAACTCATTCTGAAGTTCAGAGTTTAAAACTAATCAATATGTATTTATAACAAGGGAGGAACTAAATATAATTTATTATTAGCTGACAGCTAACTAATAGATAAAATCAAGATTTATTTAAATACCTTTTTCCACATACCAATTTCTGACCAAAAAAATTGCTCCCTTGGATTCTTGATTGGTTTTTTGCAGCATTTCAAATAGACTTTTTGAAATTACTGTCTTATATGCAGAATGCCTGGGAGTTAACTCAAAAAATGGAGAGCAAGACATTTAGTTAGGATGATCCTTTCACTGTGACAAACTTATCAATACGAACATTTCCTAATTTTATGATGAGGAATCCTTAAGGGCAGGTGACATTTTTAAATGCTCCTTTAAAGTACACAATCTCCGTATGTGCTGATGAACAGATGTTGACTGGCAGGCAATGCAGAGATCACAGGCACAGTCCCAGCTCACCCAGCCCAGGCTTCCCTCAGAAGTCACTACAAAAAGTTTTGAAAGAGAATGAAGAAGGCGATAAATAGATCTGGCATATTAAACGCGAGAGGCAGAAAGGAGAAAGTGGAAAAGTACTTGGTCTGGAAAGGTGGTGGGTGGGAAATGGAAGTGGCATTCTAGACAAATCCAGGGCAGGAGATGACCTTGTGACACTGAATGACTGATGACAGGTAAGGCAGGAACAGCAACAAGGCCTTGGAAGTGAATATAGCAGGGAAAGGAAAGTTGCCAAGGCAGGGAAGCAATGAAATAGGAAGGGTACCTTGGCAGCATGGTTTGCCACTGCCAAAGGATGAAATGTGATCACTGAGATGTGATCTGCTGAAGCAACATGGTATCTGTTAAAAATTTCATCAGCCAAACACTGTCCCCTGTGCACATCCCATGGGAGTCAGTGAGAATACATTTGCAGGATTAGCTCTGTAATATCAGTTTGGGATAAACTGCATTAGAAATACACAAATTTAAGATGAGGATCACTCCCTTTTGGAAGATCTCATCTCTGGATATAATGAAAGCTCTGTTTCTTTAAATCTGAAGGCAAGATGGTGCTTATTTAAATTATTACGATAGAGCTCAGTCAAAAGTTACAGACTTGATATACCAATGGCTGGATGGAAACTTATGGCTTGCAGTGAGCAGAAGAGTGAAAGAGGTAACAGTGATGATTATAGGGGTCCTTTCTTGTCCCTAAACAGTCAAGAAGTTGAAATTTATCATGCCTTCTAATTTCAGGTTTTACAAACATTTCTGCATTTGAAAAATTCAAATTTGGTAACTTTTAATGTGAACAGTTACTAGCAATCTTACATAGTCACTACTGCTGCATGTTCTCCACTGCCAAGGAAACCAGGGATCCATTTCTTACTAGAGATGATGAGGGCCAGCAGAACAGTTAAACAGCCAGTCTGCTCCTGAACAATTAACTCTTCCCTGGATCTCAGGCAAAGCAGCCAGGCTACTCCTCTGTGCCACTAGAAGAGCTATTCCACTTTTCTACTTTAACCCTCTGGGAAAGTAAAGCAAATGAATATGGACAAAACCTCATTTCAGAATAATCTCATGAGGGACGTTCTCCTTTCATGGATGCAGCATTGCTCAACAGAGAAATCAACCCTTTTGTCTCTAATTCTGCTTCTCACTCCATTACTTTGAAGTCTCTAAAATAATATCTCAACTATGCAATTTGGTAAACAAAAGCAATAGTTATCTATCTTTGTAAACAGTTGTGAAATCCAGAATATTAAAGATATTTTGCAGAGTAGAGGCAGATTGGAACAACATCGTTTAAAATCTCTACAGATTTTATAACGAACACCATTTTTAACGTAATCCGATTTAAAATATCTTGATTAAAATTTGAGAAAATTTGACCCTTTTTTTTATAAATCACTTAACATAAAAGTAGTTCGTTGCTGCATTTTCAGGGTCTAAAACTTTCCAAAAAAAAATTTTGACAATTCATCTTTTGAGGGACTATTTCTGAAGTTCATTTAGCACATACAGGAAAAAGTGGGTGGGTTTTTTTTGCCCTGGCTTTTATTTCTTTATGGAAAAACAAAAACAAAGACACATTCATTTTTCTTACTTGTCAAAACCCATAGCAAAGCCAAACAATT
Organism: Muscicapa striata striata; assembly: GCA_030060385.1. Taxonomy (NCBI): domain Eukaryota; kingdom Metazoa; phylum Chordata; class Aves; order Passeriformes; family Muscicapidae; genus Muscicapa; species Muscicapa striata. The sequence continues at coordinate 932,169 of JAREIS010000015.1, read as the reverse complement.
AAAAATCAGTCCTTACATTTCTTGTAGATGCTAAATGATATATAGCGTGATGACTTTGATAAGCAATGTTTTACTCCTGAGAACACTATTTCAGTGAGCTGACAGGTTTTAGTCCATCCTCCTATGCAGGTTGCACACAAGTGCAGACAGTGTGAAAGAAAGTAGGACAGTGTCAATCTTCCAGGTATCTGTCTTAATGAAATCTACAGTCAATGGTTTTGGGGAAAAAAACACCTAATATAAAAGGAATAAAATACAAATGCTGGGGTTATGAGGAACAATTCAGAATTAAACCAATATTTTTTAATAAATAAAATTTTAATCATTCATCTCAGCCCTGTATGTAGGGGTAGTGAATGAAAAATTCTTCCAGGAATCCCAGAGAAAGCCTTCTGTTTCATGGCTGATTGAGTTTTTTGAATAAACTACACTAAATTATAGAGGAAAGTTAATAATTGCTGTTGATTCGTCCTGATTTTATTTCATTAAATGCAATGAATGCTGCAAATTCATACCTCATGTAACTGTTGAGTACAATGGCATTATTCGAGGCATGAATTTGATTCAATCTGTTCATTACTTGGTTATGTTGTCTGCTTGTCTGACAGCTGCAAGCCATGCAAAAAAGATTAACCATCTTCAGCAAGTACTTTTCCTTTTCATGTCCTTTTTTTCTAAAATGCATATTTAACAAGGTTTTGAAATAACAATAGGATTAGATGCTTGAGAGAAAATTAGGTCATATATTTGTTAGATACAAATCTTGCAAGTAATTAGAAACATGGGTATCAAGCAATATTTGTATTCTGTACTGTTGCCTTTGTGTGGAGACAGTGGGGATTTCAGAATAACCCAATCAGTGTGCTCTGCACTTTTCCCCTATTATGTTTATAGAATACTAGTAAGGATGGCTTTTAAACACCTCCCGTAAGGGAAAAAATTACCTGCACATAACCCACATTTATAGATGCCTCTACTTTTGGAATACTTTTACAATTCCTTACCATTTTCAGATGCTTAAGTTGCAAGTTTAAATGTATTCTATAGGTAACAAAGGAAATACAGTTTTACATAGAATATTTTTAGCTGCTCTTGGCAGAAATCTTTAACATCAGTGACTACTTTTGTCAGTCAAGTACTCAGCATAACATGGGAATAAATGGTTATATATCCACAGATAAGTGAATGAATATCCTGAATATTGGAGCCAGTAATAGTACCCTGTAGTCTTAAAAATATTCTGAATGAGATTAACTTTGCACTAGTAACAGACAACTTATTAAATACTTTTAAAACCAGAATACATTGAACTGAAAACTCGCTCATGTATTTATAGTTTAAAAAAAAACATTGCAGAGGCTCTTACCTGAAAGTTTATACATGGGTAATGTTGGCCATTTACTGGAGATGCAGTGTAGACTATAGCAAATTTCCCTCTTTCTCCTACCCCTTTGCTGCTTGTGCAAGATTGAGCACTGAATGAGAAACAAAAGCAATGTCTGTCTCGGAGGGAACTAAAATAGAGAGGTGAAATACTCTAAAGAAACAAGAGAATCAAAATAGAGAGGGGAAACGCTGTAAAGGAACAAAGAAAAGAAATCACAGGTGAAAAAAATGATCTGCAAGAGGGATGAGAGAAGAGTGGCAGAGAAGAGAGTATCTGGGCAGATCAGGAACCAGGAGTGATTGATAAAAAAAGAGACAGCAGTGGTGGGGATCAGAGGAACAGAGAGAGACTGGAAGGCTTGAGATAGGAGTCGTGAAAATAGGGGGGAAAGGCCAGGAAGGAAAGAGAAACCATGGAACTGTGATCAAAGCCAAGCCAGAGGTGGAAAGGGAGGAAACAGAAGCAAACAGGAATGAAACAATGAAGGAAAAATCAGAAACAAACTTTATGGCCCAGCCTTGAACACAGCTGGAATCTTGAATTGGGAGACAGAACAGGACTGTGCAGAAACACTCTTTCCCAAGCTTGTGGCTTGGAGGGTATCTCAAATTATTTCTGCTGGCAGGAAAGGGATGGGGGATGAAAACTGCAATTCCTTAGGTTCTGGTAATGCTGCTACCAAGATTGGATGAACCTTTCAGGGCAGGAGCTCCTAGTATTGCCCTGGTGCAGAGCTATTTAGCATGGGACACACTGAAAGAGTAAACCCCAAAACAGTCCATGTGGCTTGCAAAAATTTAATTTACACATCATCCTAAGGGCAGTTTAAGAGTCTTCTTTATAAAGCTCTTCAAAGATTATTAAGGAAAATCCTACATTCAATATGATCTTCAGTACTGGGAGGGTTTTATCTGTATTATATTACATAACATCTCTGCTTGCCAAGTGAAGAAAAGTCTCATCTCAGCAAAGAGAAAGATTTCAACATCAGAATGGGGAAGGAGACTACAACAGCATCTTTCCTCCCCAACACAAAAATTGTAACAGGGACCAGCAAACTGCTTGGGACAAGATAGATGACACTCTTCAGTCTTTCAGCAGGGGAAAACCTACAGCCTAAGCAGGACAAATGTTCTTCAAGCCTGGTTGAAGCAGGCTGGATGGGGGAAAGGACTTGAGAAAGTCCTTTCCTCTTGTCTAGGACTATCCTATTTGGGACAGATTTGTCTTTAGAGAGTGGAGGCAACAGCAAAGTTGAAAAGGGCAAGTATCAAACTCACATGCCCTAAAGTAGTGCTGGAAAACAATGCTGCAAAATGGAAATATCTTCCAGGGAGGAACATTGTGAGAGGTTACTGTGGGAGCAGTGTCATCCCAACGCACACTGGGCTCCAGCTGGCCACCTCTTGCTAGCAGTACTTCCTCCCTTTCTGTTTTGAGACAGGAAAAAAAGACCCTCACAATTAATTAAAACCACTGATGAAGCTACCTGAGATGAGCCAGCGAGTAAAGAGGGAACAAAGCAATTAAGAACTTTCCTGTTAAAAATTCACTAGGCATACTGTAAAATTCAGAGATTGTTGTGTCCCTCAAAAATGCAGCAGAGACAAGCAGACACTGAAAAGAGCTTTCATTACTTACGTGCCTTTGGCTCCCTTTCAGGATGCTGTGGAACTGGAAACAGCTACAGTAAATGTATTTTCTCTGCATTTGTCTTTCTTTACAAAACACCTCCAATATTTTGATCTCAAGAATAATCAGCTCTTTTGCATTTCCTTTTCAACTAACTGCAGACTTTTGCAAGTTAAAAATTAATGAAAACTTCTCGTTCTCTTTTTATTTTTTTAAACAAAACCCTTCTGTGCTCTTTTTAAAAAAAAAAAAAAAAAAAAAAGGTCTTTTTTTTCCCTGCAACCTGTAACTATTAGCCTAAATGGCATCCTCACCACCCTTTCTCCCTCCTTTGTGGTAACACTCAAAACGAATTCCACCACAACAACCTGGTTTGTGGAAACCATTATTCTGGAAATGAAACATTGTGTTGTGTCCTTTACCACTATTACAGGCAGTCAGTCTGTTAGAACATATTGCACGATTATAGGTTGTCCTTTCAGAGAAAGCCATGGGTTTCAAGTTAGTAGTAACCATCTATCAATTCTTGAGATTATGCCATGATTTACTGTCACAGCATCATGTATTCTCTGATTTTCTGCCTCCTGTGAAACATTGTGCTTTCCTTTTCTATTGATGTATCAACTATAATAGTTACAAGCAGCTACAGAAAAATCAATAGTGAACTTTCATTATTGTGCACATAAAGGGTACCATGCTGTGAGAGCACCTAGCTCTTAAATAGTAACCAGCAGTAAGGTACACTACAGATGTTTGTTATTTTGGTCTCAATGAAGAATGTCTGAATTGGAAACAACAAATATCTAAGATTTTTGACACCACTGGATTCTATGTCAAGTTTTCCAGTGTGTGGTTTTTTTTCCCCTGGAATTTCAGGCTTGATTTGTACTTTCTGTACTGTTATCTGTGTATTTTTTTAAATATAAGGCTGACAGAGGAAATTAATACGAAAATAAATTGCTGAGCTGTGCTTAACTTGGCTGGACAGAAGTGGTAAGAATTGTGTTAATCTTTGTTGAACTAGTCTATCTTATTAGTCAAAGCACTGACTGGTGAACAGACCAATAATCTCCATGTTAAACACAAGTAGGATAGAGTTGGAAGAGGCAGCACCGTGTTAGCACACAGAGGTGCTCCTAGGACTGTGCACTAGGAAAAGCACTGAGTTGCTTTTCAACACAAGGTTTGGAAAAAATAGTGTAATTTTTGGTTTAAAAATATTTGCCTGCCTCTAGGAACCAATCAACTTCCAATTAGTGAACGTAAATGAAGAAGGCAAGAACAGTAAGCATGTGAGTGCATTGCCTTGGAGGACCCCAGGCCATTTAACGTTTCAGGTCATTTCCCCAGCAATTGGGCAGGAGTCCCTGCAGGGCATGTGGGCAGCTCTGCTGCAGAAGTTAGTGGTAACTTTGGCATTTTGAGACTGTGGTGATTTACAGCTGAAAATGCAGTGGAATTGATGCTCAATACCTTAGATTTGAAAGCCTGTGGATTTCCATGAAACTAAAGCATGAGGATGCACATGGGTATGCATATTAATTATGTCCTGCCAAATACATATCCCACTGTCTGCCCTGGCTCCAAGGCTACAGAAAGGCTAGTCGGGATCTGGAGCCCCATAATTCATCTCCTCCTGTTAAGCCTGTGACTGTGTTGTCCATGGAAACATCTCATCTGTATCTGACCAAAACATTTCAGTCTGAGCTGAGCAGTGAGCACAAATCTGGAGTTTTCCTGATGCTGTTCCTTACTGAGGAATTGAAATGTTAAAAATGTGCTGAGGCAGTACCTTACTGAGAGTGTCCAGTCCTTCCTGACGAGGACTTCCTGTCAAGAAATCAGAGGTAGCTGAAAAATAAAACTCTCTCCTAAGAGCTGCATGTTTGAAAGGCAGGTGTAAGAGTATTTGCTCTATTCCTCACTTCCCTACCCTGTCTGATTGATGAGTAACCATGTTACCACTGGGATTTTCAGTTGGGCTTTTCTTCAGCTTTCATATCAGTATGTCTAAAGGTTTAAGGAATACGGATGAAGAACATATCCAAGTCTTTAAAAAAATAGTCCAAAGGCTCTTTTGACACACACTGGGTGCCCCTCCAGTGTTTCCTACAGGCAGCACTGACACTTGCAGTGTAGTTGGAGGTGTCCCTATTTGGGCTTCTGTCATCCCATTTGCCAAACCATTTCCACAACTAAGCTCAGACAGTAAATCTGGGACAGTAAAACGTGAAATTTGCAACTTCAACTCAGATCAAATGTCAGAAACAATATGCTCTGAAATACTGAAGCAAAAAATTATCTCCCTTAGTTGTGTTTATTGCTCATGAAGACAATACTGTCAGTATTCCTTTGCACATTTAATCAAATTCATGGGCTGCTGCATACAGGTGTGGCAGTGATCTGGTTACAGGTGTGGTGGTGATCTGGTGACAGGTATGGCAGTGATCTGGTGACTGATGTGGTGGTGATTTGGTGACTGGTACACTCCTGTATATGACATTACCAAACTTGTTGGCTCATTTCATCTAAGCCAGCATGGTTTTTTTGTCAGTGTTAATTTGATTGGGGCTTGAAACAGCACAGCTTCAGTGTACCATCAATGTCTTGTGAGCTGTCTGCAGCTACATTTACATAGAAAGTAACTGCCCCAAGTAGAGTTCACCTCTTAATAATAGTAGAATTCAAACATTTGGATAACAGCCATAATGTATTTGTTTCTACTGTAGTGCTTTCAGTACTGAACAAATAAATGAAAACATTTCATATTATTTCAGCACAATTACATAAGAAAATAGTTCAGTTACTGATTTCCACTTCTCACATCTTGCACAGGCAGAGGTGATTGTCTTTTTCATGTTCTTTCTAAACTAGAATCAGCTCCCACTGATGCAACTTGGTTCTGTGAAAAAAAACCCTAAACTGTTAGTGCAAATATTGGCACATAAAACTAGTAAAACCATGTCTTGAGAAGTCTCAGAAAATTGAAATCAATGGCTAAAAGACAATTAGTTCTCACACTCAGCCTCATCTGAAAATTGTGCAAGAGGCTTAAAACTCTGAATTATTTGTCAATTATGTTGACAGAAAATCATAGTAGAGTGCTGTACCTCTTAGAATGGCACATCACTAAAACACCTGTTCTTAATCCTCTTTCTCTCAATGAGAATATATTATAATAATTTTTGCTCCTGTGGGAATTTGGATCTAAACAAAAGAATAAAGCCAAACAATATTTACCCAGTAATAAAATTCTGGGATGAAGTTCAACTATTATCTGGAAAGCACTATAATGATATAATCCAAACTGGCTGGTCTAATATTTTTAACCAAGTGGAAAAAGTTTGAAATATAATAATTAAATGCAAATACAGTTCTGATCCCAAAGACCAGAAGAATGCCTTTAAGCTAGTATTTATAACAAGAGCTATTCGACTGAGCTCTCTTGTAAATTTTATCATACCTGAGGCAGTTTTCCTCAGTCGATTAGCTGGAAAGCTGAATATATCCTGAGGCAAACCAGACATCTAGTACAGGCTAAATTCAACTACTGGAGCTTAAATTTGGCTTAATATATCCCCACTTGGATCTGCCTGTTTAATTCTCTTTCATATGATAACGTTGGTTTATTCATAGTCTGGACTTGCCACCTGAACAAACTGTACCTCATATCTTATTCTAATGGAATAAGAAAACTTTGCAAAAACCACAAAAGTTCCTGACTGAAAATCAAATGCAAATTTAGGATTAAAAACTGTTTTGTGAAGTGACTACAAGATTGGTACAGTGAGATTTTTCCCCTAAGGAGTACTGCTTTTTATGATCATGCATTTTTTATACTCTGCAGAGACAGATGGGCTTTATAAAAGGATAGAGCCTGATACTCAAAAGGGTTTCAGTGGCAGCTGCATTTTTGTGTTTTAACCTCAGTAGAAATTTATATCCTATATTTTCTGGAAAATATTTGTGTTTCTTATTTTTGGATGGTATCACCCCTTGGTCAAGTTCCAGTGGCAGCAGTAGAAATACCTCCAAGACTAATCTGTTCCATTATTCCTACTTTAAACAGTACTTGAGTAGCAAGAGAGGGATAGAAAGGGAAAGGATAGATAATGTGCAAGCCTCTCATGAGAGCAATAAAGGCAAACATTCAGAAAAGTTACAAATGTCTAGGCAAAAGCAGAGCAAAATTTTTCTAGGTAAAAGCAAATCTCTCAAAAAATTTCATTCCTTATTTTGTAAATATTCAGCTTCTTCTCACCTAAATAATAGATTGTTTTTTGTTCCTCTTAAAACTATACCACACTATTCTTGCAATTTGCATATAACACCCTTTCTGCCTCAGTTCGTAACTTCAAGGACTTTGTATGATGTCCTATCACCATTCCCAAGAACTTCATAAATATTTATGACATCTATTCACACCCTACAAATTGCAGGCATTGACAGATAATTCCCTTAAAACACCAACAACTCTGTGTCCTGTTGAAGATTAAAATGATGTTGCAGAAATTAACGGGGAAACCCTTTTTTTCCAATACATTTCCTATTTAGTCTCATTTTTTAACTTATTGTAAGCCTAATTTCTGCTTTTATGAAATTTGATACTGTGATACTACTGCTCTGACTGTAGAATTGCCTGCATGTAAGTATATATATATATATAAAAAAGCTTAGTGATAGCATGATAATTAGCACAGTAGTTTTTTTATCAATGCTCATTCTAACTGAATATTCAAAGACAAAGATTTATAGCCCAAACATATAATATGACCCTGTGGTGATGTGAGGAGTTCAGAAAAAACAATGAATTTTGGCTCACTTTCTTTCTCAGTTTGTCTGTGAGACCTTCACTAAATAATTTCTGCCCTACTTTACCAACGTGTCCTCAGATACAAATATGACCATGCCTAAACAAGACAGTGGTTTTTTCCTTGGAAAGAGAGACTTAGATTGAGACTTTTTTTTCTAGGATTGATCTGTCATTTACCTTAAGCGGTCACTAAATCAAATACACAAACAAGCCTAGAAGCAGGAATCATGAACCAGAAAGCAACATCACCCAGCAGGTTCCCTTTCCACCAGCCTATAAAGGCAGGCAGTAAATTTGGGCTTAATCACATAGGGTTAATTTTTAAAATGCACCAGCAGAGCTTCAACCTGAAGACTGGAACACACTTTCACTGAGAACAGCCTGTAGCTAGCAATAGCAGAGACCACTCATTGGTACGGTGAGACTCCAGTTGTTTGGGGAATTTCCTTGAAGACACAACAGAGGAACTGCTCTCCAAACTCCTGTTCCTCTGTCATGTCTTCAAAGAAAGCAGCAACTACTCTTTTATGTGGGACATAATCCTATCAGTGAATACTTAAGCATGGATTAAAATACTTTCAGAATAAACCTTTGGGCCATGGATGGGCTGCCTTCAGCCCAGATGAGCAAGAGACAAGTAACACATTTCACTGCTGACCCACAGGGCAGGAGCCAGGCTGGGACTGCAGCAGGGCACAACTGCAGGCAGGGAGGGAGCTTTGGAAAGTGACAGAAAGTGAGGTGGTTGTGGAGTTTAAGCATGGCAAAGATGAAGTGCCAGCAGTGGAACCACTGCTTGGGGCTGTGGTCTGTCCCCACATCTTCTGGGCTGGGCCATAGTTTCACTCCCACTGGCTCCCCCACCCCAGCTGTATTTTTCCCTCCCAAGCTGCAGTGAGAAATGATGGACATTGTGTTTAAGGGTGTAGCTGGCTGTGGACTTTGGGACAGGATCTGTGAGCAACTCCTCCATCAGAGGCCTGGCAAGATCTTGTTTTACTGTGTTTCAATGACCACCATATCACATATTCCTCTCATACAAGCAATAAGGATGTTGGTTCCTGGGGTGTCAGGACAAGCAGTGAGTGCAGATTTTGTTTGTTAGTTTAACTTCCAAGAGAGTAAATGCAGCCTGAGCTGCTGAAAATCAAGCTGTTTTATTTTCCTGAGTGATGACTCAGTAATTACACCAGTCATAAAGATTCAAGAAATCAAGTTAAGCTTTGCCCTTTGTCTTTACTGGGACTGTAAGAAAAAGAAACAACTGACAGTAACCTACTTTCACAGTTGCACAAGGAGAGGAATCCACCTTACTTCCCCATGTCTCTCTTCCCATTGCAAAGCTAAGACTGGCAAAAGTAATTATAAAATTACTCAAAAATCAATAAGCATGGTTTTTAACAGACATCAGGAGCTTCTCAGTAAGCATCCATCATTTTACAATCTTTTTAGAACAGAAAAATAGGCTTCAATCTTTTAAATAGCATTAGAAAAAGCCTACCACTATAAAGCAATATGAAAATGTTTTAGCTGAGTCTGAGTTGTTCTGAAAGAAACCAAAATTCCATCAAGATTTAAAAGTGAAGGAGCAAAATAGGATCCAGACTAAGAATTACAGCTTGTTCTCATAAGCATCTTATTCTCACTTTAAAAATATATACAGTCTTGCCCAGTACTTGGGCACGAATGAAACATTCTGCTATAGAAGAATTTAATTAAGATTTTCAAAACAATGTGCCCTTTATCAGATGTTACGTTCAACTGAAAATGAAAATTACTTTATGACTCTAATAAATAGACAGAGAACGACTGCTGCACTGTTACAGACAGCTTAGCCACTGCCAAAAAAAAGAATCCTAAAGACAGGAAAAGTTTTCTACATATTCAGTTTGGACTTGGGAGTCTTAAGAAAAGTACTTTTTGTTCTTACAGTTTTGAGGTTTTTCAAGGTTTGGAAAGTGCTAAATATATGCAGCTTATCACTGATTAACAAACATCTATCAAGAATTGTTTCCCATGACTTCTAAATGAATAATATTCAGCACAGTCCTGCTGTAATAAAATTGAGGGGAATTTTGCAGTAAGGAGCTTATCTTTACCATAAATCTTCCTTCATTATAGCATTTTGTCTGTCAAGAAGGCTTAGCTATAGAATGGCATGCATCTGCCTTCATGACAGATGTGCTGTATGGAACTGCTGCTGTTGCCCTTCGTTTCAATGAAGGAGAATTGTGGGGAATTTTCAGAGATTGGCACTTTATCAACCATTACTACACTTGCCTTCAAAAAAATTTTTAGCACATGTCAAAAATCTACCTGCGTTTTAAGTCCTGTAATGCACAGATTTTGCTGGGCTAGCAGAAAGTAGAAAAAAAAGTGCAAAACTGTTCAAATAGAGGGAGGTTTGGTAACATCACCTCAGTCCTGGTTAATTCCCCTTCTCTGAACTATTTTGGGGTAAAAACCTTCATCAGAATTAACATGTTCCATCTTCAAGCTCAAATGGGAATAGGCTCACACTGGAGCCCCTGATGAGAGCCCCAGCCATGTGAGGAGGCACATTGTCGCTTTCCCTGATAAAACACAATGTTTCTAGGCAGAAGCAATGCTGCTTCTTAAGCCATGCGGCATGGCTGGAAAGAACCAGGCAAACCTCTCAGAGGGCAAGCCTGAAGGCCATCTAGGCCAAAACCATCCTCAGAAGAGTTTGATAGATATAACAATTTACCTATGAGCTAATTAGTCGTTCCAAAGAGCTGCTAAGTGTTAGAGGATTGGGTTTCAATAAAGTCCTTAAATGATGGGGCTCATCAGCCCCCTGGGGGTGAGGAAGCTCAAGCCAGGGCTGGTAACAAGCCCTAGTGCTTGGAGTATCCATGAGACTGGAAGCAGCCTTGTGAAAGGGAGAAATCCTCTTTCCCATGGAGAGGCTCAAAATTTTATTTTGTCCTTGCAATGGTGCAAAACACAGAGAAGCAGCTGAGCTGTGTTCACACCTCTTCCTTGCTTCATGCAGAAACTGCACCGAATAAAAGACATGAGCAGTAAAATTTAACCAGCTTTCTCTGGGAAATATTTAGTGCTCCCAAGGAATTACTGTTTTTCAAAGTTAAATCTCTCATTCTGTTTCATTTTTCTTTTCAAAATTCCCAGACCAAAGGAAACTCTCTACAGATTAGTACATCCCCAAATTTTCAGTATTTCATGTTTGGAATATGAGAGGAAGAAAATATGAAACCTAAATATTATTCCCCTCTAAAGACCAGACCCATTTTGGGGGAAAATATGCAAAAGTGTTCTCTTTGGGCTGAATGTAGTATGCAGTTTCAGCTTAATGCACAGTTTCATGGTAGATAAAGAAAATAATCAAAATGGGGGGATATCTGGGAATACTAGCAGATCTTTACTGTGACTGCAGAGCAGATCCTGACACACTATAATACTGTTTTTGTCTTAATCGTCAAAAGTAAGCTATGGAGAACAAAAATTCTTTGTTTGACAGAAAAGCAATTGCTATTTCTTGTAAAACATATAATATATTCCAGAAGACCTAAGGGTTTACTTTTCAGTAAGGATAGGAAAAGATGCGCGCCCCACTGTGAGCTCACAGTAAGGCTGTTTCATGTAAAAAGTTGGTAATTAGTCCCTGAGTGAATAAAGTAGAAGAGCTAAGAGACTGATACTTACTGTAGCAACACAAAACACTTTTTCTAGCTGCTAGGATTTAAAGGGTGTGTGGGTGGGAGGGGGGGACTTACTCCTACTCATTTAATTTACAAGCATCTAAACTTCAGAAAATGATTTCTTGCAATGAGCTTAAACAAGTGTACTTTAAATTGTTACTAACCATCGTAAAGATTGATAAGAGACATCCAGTTAAAAAAAAACAAAAACCAAAACAGGAATGAGAAGTTATGTGAAAGCATAAGGGATGTCTTGCTGTACACATCAGTAGCAGATTTCATGCTCATTGTACACAACTGCCTTCAGCAGTTACACCAGCATTGCTTGGTGTCTCACCAAGTTAACTCCTTAGCAGTCAAAGGAAATACTTTCAAAACTAGATCTGTTTAGCCAGAGTTACATAATAAATACTGAGCACAAAATCAAACTCAAACCATAGGAAAACCATCTACTTAAACCCTAAAGTTATTATTTAATTTCATTTGTATCACTACCAACTAAGTACCACCAGTGAAAACTGCACCATTTCTTGTACTAACTGCATAATTTGAATTTATGGAAAATAACTTAATATTCACATATTTTCCTTTGTTATTACTCATCTTTAGCAGAGCTAGAGTTCATGATTCTCTTTTTAAAAACCCCATAATTGCAATAAAAATTATTTAGCAAACCTATTTTTGACAATATAAAAATATCCCAGGAGACCTTGAGATGCCAGTGCTTTACACACTGCTCTCAGCACATATCCTTTGACTTCTCTCTGTTCAGATTGTCTCATTTGCTTTACTGTAACATTCGATGTTAAGGTATATGAGATAAGAACACATATCAAGAGTCTTATGCAGAGATCTTGGTCACTTCATGGAGACTCACCCAAATCAGGTTTCTTCTATGTCCCTACTATTGTAATTGCAGTCCTGGAGAGACCTATACACAGATGAATTGTGTAGTGATGTCCTAAACTGTGATTGTTTGGACTATCACTGATTCAGTATAGAAAGTAAGAAAGAATCTACATATTTTCACTGGTTTACTAGTAACATCTTGTAAACAAGCACTGAACCTCACCACAAATAGCAAGAATTTGTTTAGAGGAAAGACATAAAACTCATATACAATATGGCTCAAAAGAGAGCAACAGAAAGATGTCCTTTGAATTTAAAGGGGGTTGAATCAGGTAACAGTTTGTAAAACTTCCTGACTTTTAAAGTTATTTTTACAGAGGAAAGACATTTTCAAATACTGATTCTGAAATCATCATACATTTTACCATGCCTTTTAACAGTTTAATCTCCAGCATAGTCCCTGTTTTCTGTGAGAGTTTTTATGTTCTAGCAATTCATTCATAATTATATTTTGCATCTGAAACAGCTTATTCAAATTAATTATGATAGCTGATACTGTTTCTTTCTTAACTTTATAAAAATATGCTCAGAACACCCAATTTTTAAACCAGGTTACACTAGCTACAAAATACCTTGGGAGTTTTCTGTAGGTACATAATAAACAGCTATATTTTATGTGAGAAAATGTCCAGTGTAATACAGGAAAACATGATTATCCAAAGATCTCCAGAGACATTGGCAAAGAGACTTTGGATAAATGAGGTTGAATAGCTAAGGGGCCAGGCATAGCAGCTTTGAAGTTTCCAGTCCTCTTCACTTGGGATAACGTAAAGTTCAGATGATTCTTGTTGGACAGTCATCACAATTTAAGTATTACTGGCGAGCTCCTTAAGTCAGCTAGCAAAACTCTGGTGGATGTAATGTCCCCAGTTCCCAAACAAGTAGCACAAATCCAGTAGTCACTCGCTTCATTTCCACAGTGAAACTGGGACAGGAAAGAGGCAGGCAATAACAACCCAGCAGGAAACAGTGGCCCTGGCTCATGCAAGAGGGAACGCAAAGCGCAGCTGGCAGCCAGCACATTCCAGGGGGCTCCTGCTCCAAGCCTGGAATTTTGGACTCGGGAGGCTGTGCATGCTGCCACCAGGACCATTGGCATCTTTCCTATCCCCTTGCTCTAAAGATAATGTTTGCCTCCTCCAACCACTTCCCTCATGGTCCATGGTCCATGGTTCCATGCACAAAATTATGTGCAGGAACCAATATTTGCTCTGTTTAAAGCATGTCTAGGAAAAGCTGCAGTGAGACCCAATTTACAGATCCTCCCAGGCTCCTGATGGATCGGGTGACCAACGTGTGTTCCTGTTTTGCAAAGGAAAACACTCATTTCCCCACAATCAAAGGCTGGCATTTACAATGAACCAAATTCTGCCAAATTCTCCATATCCTGGGCTCCAAGAATATCCACAGATGAACAGATTTGTCTTTATACAAAGTGAATTAGCAGCATAGTTGTGCCCAGTAGCACCATGCTTTAGCCTTACAAGAAAGTGCTACAGTACCCTACTGATGGTAAAAATGATCAAACACAATCAAAACAAGCTCTCCCAGCAAGTGCTTTTTAATCAGTTCCCACTTCCTGCATTAGAGCAGCACTCTAATTTGCAAGCTTTGGAATAACTTCTGCATTCACCAGACATGTTAAAAGACAATTCCATCCAAGTGGTTTTTACACAGGGGAGCAAACAATGAGGAGATAATATACTGGCATTTATCTCTGACCAGCATTTCCAGAGCTTGAACTTGCTGTATAAGAACAGAAGATAATCAAACAGAGGCAGAGTGAACAAACTGTACCTGCCGTGCTGATGTAAATGCCCTGTTGTCCAATACCAGAAAAAAAAAAAATCAGTGGTGGATTCCGGAAACCGTATGCAGGTTAAAGGGCACCATTCTTATCTAGTATTCCACCCAAAGGACAATGATTTCATTTTATAAAGATCATTAGTCAGTGAAATATATATTTTAGAGAGTTTCTAGTAGGGAATATTATTTTGGCAGTCACTGGAGTGTACCAGATGGTTCATTAACATAGGCTAGGCAAGTCAAAGGCTTTCAGAATCATTTAGAAAATGTCAAACAGAAACAAGAACACTGTCACTTTTTATTAGAATTAACTACATCATACCCTGGACACAGATTTCACCTTGGGTCAGAAAAATTAATACAGAATTATATGAATTGTGTAACATAGTAGGTTAAAGATAGGGCTTCCTCTTGGGACTCATTTGCTAGCAATATATTATGGTCTTCTACTTTAGGAATCCTCAACCTTTCTTTTGTTAGCTATGAAAAGAGCTGACCTTGCTCAGACTCCATTGGTGTCTAATTGATTTGAGGTATATGCAGAATTTCAACAAGACACTCCACTAAAGCTCTTTTGTGATCATTTTCCCAGGAAAGTTGGCAAAAGGGTTCACTGAATATTCAGCAGCTTGTAAAGTATGCTTTTGTCAGGAGGCAAAAAAAGTACATCCATTTAGTGAAACACTGACTTCATAAACAGGAATTAAAATGCAACTGAATTGTTACCTTTTTTTTTTGTTATTGTCATTCAGATGTCAAAAATCTCGAGAACTTCCAGCTTGTGGAAGGTGTTCAGGAACAAGTGAATGCTGCTCTGCTGGACTACACAATGTGTAATTACCCACAGCAAACAGACAAATTTGGGCAGCTTCTCCTGCGACTACCAGAAATCCGGGCCATCAGTATGCAGGCCGAAGAATACCTCTATTACAAACACCTGAATGGGGATGTGCCATGTAATAACCTTCTCATTGAGATGCTGCATGCAAAGAGAGCATAAATTATACCCATTAGAGCTTCTGCTTTCAAGGAAAAGAAATTATTCTGAACTGCTCCAAGCAACACTAATTAAAACATGGTTTTAAGACATTGCAAAATGGTATAATAATCAAATACTAATAGTAAATAAGTGATGTATCAGGGTATTTGTATTGCAAACTGTGAATCATATGCTACACATCCCCAAAGGAATCTATATAGGACTTTATACTGGAGTGAACTTACCAAGTGGATACCATCACCAATGTCCACATGAAAAAGGACAGAATGATCGTTGTATATTTAACTCTGCTGATTGCCAACATGAAGAAACCTATGTGAAAAAAACTGATCCGTATTATTGAGCTAAGATGGTGGGGAATTTGAGTGCACTAAATTCCTTCACTGATAGAAGGACTCGTGAAACAGTTACAACAGATGCAAAACTGCATCTACAGCATCTTCTGTCATCCTTACAAGGACCCAACACTTCCTTCTGCTGTGCTAAATGATGTGGCATCCATTGAACAAGCTGTAAGAGGGAGCTGGCCTGGGCCACATGCTGTGTGCTGTGGCCACCAAACCCTGAGAGGCCAAGCTTTCCTGCAAACCACTCCTAGCAAGAGTCTGGTATCCAGTTAGCTTGGCATTCTAAACTGTGTTATGAGTTTGTTTTGTCATGTGTTCATGTTGTTCTACCAGGCAGTATCCCTCTTCTACTGCTCTAAACAGTTAAGCAGCTAAGGAAAAAATTCCAAAGTAAATTAGCCAATTCAACTGCAATACTCAACCAGGGCAGCAGCTAAAAGATGGCTCCACTATATAGTCATGGCTGTTTCCAAATAAAGGAAATAGAGATATTTTAGCCATCCCAAACAACACTTTCTTTGACAAGAAAACAGAAATTCGGACACCAAATAGAGATGTTAAAAACTAAAAATAATTTTTTTAAAGGATTTTGTGATAAAAGAAGTCACAAGTGAATTGTACAAATGGATAATGTCATGGAGCGTATTAAGAAATGATCTTTAAAATTTCCAGTAATTTGGAAACTAAATTTCTACTCAAACATCCAATATCTAATGAAACTTCCTGTTTTCAAAGTTAGGTAATACATCTATTTTACGCAAAGAAAGAAGAGTGATACTGCTGTGTCTATGTAGGCCAAAGTCTGCTGCAGAACAAATATTAGAAAAGAACAAACACTTCTCTCTCTGTCTAAATGAAAATATCAGTATTAACATGTAGTGCCACATTTATAAATCTTGCCTTATTTCATTACCCTTAAAATAAACTGCGCAGAACTGAGCTGTGTAGAACAACATACATTTCAAAATAAAGTATTAATCTCTAACATTAAGAAAAACATAGTGTTTACATTCTTTAGGTCCTGTGGGGGAAAAAACTGTGATAAAATTGCAGAGCAGTGATTTCCTTATTATTTCTTTTAAATTGGTAATTATTTTACCAGTACTTAATTACTGTATGTCGTGAGACACTAAAATCAATAGGGGTATTTCATTTTGACTTTAATTTTTGAGATTATCGGCTGCACAATCACTTGTAGAAACTGTATAAAATCCTAATACTTTAATTTTTTTCATGAAGATTGCTGGCTTTTGAATAGTTTATTTATATTGTATATGATAGTTTTCACTGTAGACAATTATGATGCTAATTTATTGTTCTTTGGTTTCATCTTTATATAAGATATAGCCAGAATGAAGAAGCCAAATATATGTGTTTACTGTAGCATGTCTTCAACTTAGTGGAACATAGTTCAGGGACACAGAAAGGTCTTTACAAATTAAAATCATTCACTTGATTAAATGTCTGTAAATCTTCATAATCCTAAATGTAGTTTATTTAAATCTATTGTAAATTATGTGAGTTATAACTTTTTCTGTTTCATGTGAACTTGAAAAGGTGCATTTCTCTCGCTTTTGTCCAACCATTCATACATTGTATACCAAAGACATCAGTTATTACATCTGCATTAGTACGAAGCACACTATTTTAATTGCCTGTATTAATCAGCTCTAATATTCTGTCCATGCATAGGGTACCAACAAGCAAAGCCAAGTGTCTGCAACTCCTACATGCCTGTCTTGTAGCACAGCACACATGTACTGTGCTCCAGACCTCGAGCAAACTGAGCCCAGCCCCTCAGCATCCCCCAGGGCAGACGGAAGCATTAGTTAAATACCAGCGTTCTCCCTCTAACAAACGAAATTAGCAGTAAAGTGCAGGTGGCTGTGAAATACACAAACAAGATTAGCGTAGTCATTCTCTCCTTTTTGAAAGAAAAGCTAAGCATTAATTAAAGTGTTTTCGTTCTGTATTTTCTCCTTTTTTTCCTGTTGAAATGCTACAGTGAACCTCACTGAATACTAAGGAAAAACCTGAAAAAATATTGCTAACTATTCACAGCACCGTTATCCATACACGGGACAGAAGAATTGAAATAAGAATGTAGAAGAAAGAAACAATTTAGGTAAATGGAAATGGTTTCAGATAATCAAACATATATTTGCCCACATCCAGGGTTCCAAGAATCCCATAGTATTGCCCGAAGTACACGAACAAAGCAAAACTAATCACAAAAAGAACCCGCCCATGTTAATTGTTAACTACTTTGTAACCAAGCATTTTCTTCTGACTGCCTTATTGATTACAGGATATATTAGTAAAAGCAGACTAAAATTTAAAAGGTTTGGCTTTGGCTGGTTTATTATAGTTGTTCTGTGTTTGTAAACAGACAATCTGTAAAGTCTGACTATTTGTATTACAGATGTTCTGCAGCTGCCTTGGATTTAAATCCATGCAACTCTTAGAATGTGCAGTGAGTTACTTGTTGAAGTTGAAGTTCTCTTACTGTATCAGTGAAATACATATTGTCATGTCAGTTCTTGCCAGAGTTTCTCATCGCCAATGGAATTTTTTTTTCAGTATTTCAATAAATATTGATATGCCCATGCTGATTACTTTATAATTGTCTTTATAATACAATCATTCCACCAAAACGAAGCATCAGTCAAAAATTAGTTATTCAGAAGAGGAGAGTAAAATGCAGGAGAAATACAAGCACCAAAGAGAATTGGATACGAGTGGAAGACACAAGGGTAGAAAACAGCACCTTCAAAAGCTCGGACAGCAATGGTGACATTGCGTAGGCTGAAGCCAAATAAATACAGCTAAAACAGTTTAGAAAAGCTAAATCTCTAATCAGAAAGCAATTTACCACTTAATACTTTCAAATTAATACCTTTGATCTCATACTGCACACATAATTTTCACTTTACATGTACCCATAAAGAGTTAAGCAGCCAAAGCATCAGGGAGGGAAAGTGACAGAACAAATGAAAATCAGGTAACAGGATCCAGCAGAGCTCAGGATAACCTCTCAGCAATGTAAATACATGGCAGGGCCAGGGGCAAACCCACAGCTTCCAACACAACTGCCAGTGCAGCTGCCAAAGAGACAGATGTTACTGCTACTAGAGTAAAATATTTTCCTAAAGTTGCCCTCTGGCTCATTTGATTGCTGTTCTGAGAGCAGGAGGTGAAGTGGTCCAAGAGAGCTTGTCAGCTGTACCCTACTGTTTTGAGACCAAGTCCAGTGCTTCCCCTGAACTGTCTGGTAGTTAAAATGGGGCTGTTCTCTCAGGTGCCAAATGCTAATGCTTCAAGGGAAAAAAACCAGGGCTGTAGTTATTTACAAATCCTGCACTTGAATGAAACAAAGCTGGTTTAGTGTTGCAAAACAAGCAGAGTAAAACACAGAGGATTTGGTGGCTTACAAATGAGGAAGAATTGTTTTAACTTTCAGGAATCATAACTGAAACCCATGGTTTTGCAGAAGACCCAGGGGAGATTTCAGGGTTGATATTTTAGATAGTTTTCCTTACAAGAGATATATTTTGGTGTGATATATTTAGAATACACACTAGATGTTTAAAGTATGAGGGGATTTATTTTTAAGTGAGTTTGAAACTGCTTCTGGAACAATCTGCGGTATGTTTTTATTGGAAACATGGAAAGAGTGAGTTCAATGTAACACAGGTCAAGTCAGTACAATACTTGGTGATCTTGACAATTTCCTGGAATACTGAATAACACTCTATTAACCCCTACATTGAAGTCCATAGTCTAAATACATCACAAGAGTTTTAACAATATTTTTACCTTCTCTGACAGAGTTGCTGTTTTTTGTATATAATAATATAATATATATAAAATAATATAACAATATATAATATATAATATAAATAATATAATATATAATAACATATATAATAATATATATAATCATATATTTTTTATAATATATAATATAATTGTATATAGCTGCATCTGTCAGAAGCTGGAATGGCAAACAGCATCAAACTAACAGCAAACCAAGAAAGTTGCAGATAAACTTCTAGGGGCAGATCCTAGAGCTGTATTACACTGTGATACTGACATGAGCCCAAACACTTCTGTGACAGTCAAGCAAATTCAGTTGCACTTGAGTAGAAAAAAAGATTCATTTTCTAAGGGCAACTTGTTAACAGAAAAACTTTTCCTAAATGATAAAGGTAAAAGAGAACCTGACCCTCAAATGAAGTACAGAGCTGATGTCTCTCTGATGCCAGTGGATCTCAGCAGAAGGCAGCAGCACTAGAAGCTACTTGATAGTTGCAGTCTGGTCTGGCACACGTTGGTGAGACAAAATGTAGATTCTCTGCATCAAACACACTTTGCAAACCTTTGGGTTTGCTCAAATATACAACAAAATGCTCTCTATTTTACTGACAGTTTTGAAGTCTGGCATGCAAGCTTGGACTGGCAATACTAGGTGAGTTTTCACCATTGCCCCAGGAAGGTCCTTGATCATTAGCATTGCACTGTAACTCCTCAAAGTCATACAATAACTGCTGTGAATTTCCTGTGTGTACCCCAGGGGATAATTCAGACTTAAGGTAAAGCAAGCTGGTGAAGCACAAGCTCCTGATGTTGTCTGTATTCATGGAGGTCTAGACCACTGCTGCCCTGCCCCAGCAAGAACTGCAGGATTTATCATTGGTTGCTAATAAAACAGAGGCCAAAACAAACAGCACTGGAGTCACAATTGTGTCCATTGACATCTTGCCCTCCCTGTCTTCAGGATCAGGGTGTAAATAGGTGAGATGCAGCATGTCAGAATACTTCCAGTAACACTGACTGCTTATCATGCTGCTGCAGACCAGAACCTTCATAGAGCAACAGCCTCCCTGTGTAATGCTCATATCAATCAACCTGCCACTGATGCTGCTGAACACTTGCTGGATAGCACCAATCCAGGCTGTCAGTTGCAATTATCGAGCAAAACAGGGACTCTGCAGCAGAGGGAATAAAGTGTGTTTGAGGGAAGGACCCCAAACAAGCTCCTGTTTGTACAACACAAAATGCTGACGGCCATTCAGTAGCTGCTGGCATGCCTACAGACGTGTGCACACACCCCACATTCCTCTAGGAAGTCCTAAAGCACTCTCAGACATCCAGTACTTCTGTTCCTAGACAGAATATTTTATGAGGCACAGCTCCCTGAGGGATGCCAAGTTTCAGCCATATGTATAGCTTGATTTCTGTTTCTCCCACTCCCATAAGCAGAATAGTGTTGGTGCAGAGTAGCAGAGAAGTCAGGCAGGCATTTCAATCAATACCCTGGTGTTTATACCTTGCACTACATCACCACAGCTGTCCTGCCCTTTACAACTTGATCAACATGTATCAAAGAAGGGAAGTTCTGCAAAGCGCTCTGCTTCCTATACCAAGGCAGCACACTACAACTGTACATTAAGAGAAGGTCTGTAGGACTGCCTGTGTTTGAACTCAACAGTAAAAAAACAGAGTATTGTAAATGTCTGTTATGATCAGTCCATAAACTATAATACAGAGCAAAAGAGATAATGGGGGAGGAATAGCTCCAAAAGTAAAATAAAAAAGGGAGCACATGGACATGGAGGACATACAAGGATATTTATGTTTCATACATATTTAATCTTGATTTACTTTTAATCTAAAAGAAAAAATTAAATTAAATATGCTGGATTATTATAATTGCTTTGAAGTATTAACAAGACCTGAGGAAGTTATCATGTATGTATTTTAGGGACCTGCCACAGTAAGCCATACTGGTTTTAATATTCATTTAATAAACTTTGCTTTATTTTTCATTGTATATAAATTTCACATAAAAAACATTACATGAAATAATTGACTGAATTTATTTAATCAATTCTTTCAACTCATGCTGTGAAAACAGCAGCTTATTATTGGAGTATGCTTTTATTTAGAATCAAACACTACAGCTGCCTAACAAACTGTGTCAAATTGTTTTTTAAATTCACAAATTCAATTGAAGTATTCCACAACAATGTTCTACTCTCCCTAAGACCACTTCCCTACGAGTCCCACAAGACCTGGATTTGCAGCTGTAACTCCTCCCAAGTCCTGCAGGGCTTTGCATACTGAAGCTCAGTGATGCTGAACCTGAAAAGGTGGGGCTGGGACACATCTCACAATTTTTGTTTCTTTCTTTGCATCAGTGTCCCTCCCTTGCTCACTTGTGTTGCTAAAAACCCAGCTGAAAACCACACCCTCCCAGTGAGAGCCCTTGTTCTTCACAGGACCCTTCTGTTGCATCCCCACTCCTTCTGTACCACTCAGGTTCCTTCTGCTCAATTTCTACATTATTTTTCCTTTTCTTTGTATCAAAACCAAAACTCAAAAGTAAACTTTACCAACATATCAGGATTTTCAGGAGAGTTTTTTTTTTTTTGTGGAGGAGTGAGGAAGGACAAGTCAAGGACATAATATTGTCTACATGTCTGAAACGGCAAAGTGACCATTAATGTCAAAACAGGAAAGCAACTGCTGGGCCTGGTCACACCAAGCTGAAGAAGCTCCAGCCAAAAGCAAGACAAGGTCACCAATCAGTCCTCTGTGTCTTGGCTTACAATGACCAGTTCCACAGACCTAAACAATCTACAGTCCTTACCAAACATTGTTTTCAGAGAGGAAAGAGGAAACATCCCAGAATTTTAGTTAAAGAACTGCACAGAAATATTAATAGGTGAATCTAAACAGAGCAGTGGCATCTGCACTAGCATCAAATTATTTGAAGATAGCCAACAATATGCTTAGCAATATTCAATAAAACCAAGAAAATAGCCATTGGCAAAAAGAGGAAAGGGAATAAAATTTTGCTTTTTTTTTGTTGAGGTTTTTTGGTTTTGTTTGGGTTTTTTGTTTGAGGGGTTTTTTTAATCATTATTTATCAAACTTTGACCCAATTTTGCCACTTGGGCATCTGGCAGAGAAAAAAAAAATAAAAAGAAAACCCACTGTACTTTCTGTAGTGAAACATTCAAGACACTTTTCCTTGCTGTCAGAAAAGTGGGCTGGTCCCTCACCTGGTGTGCCAGAGTCCTGAGAATGTCCTGCAGAGCAGCATCAATGGTGTCTCAGTAATGTTTTGTTCAGAATGGAGCAGCAACTCCAAGGAGACAACAGGGGCACTCACTGGAAGCAAACACTGCAGAGCCCATGCCACAGCACAACACATTGATGTCAGCAGCTGCCAGCCTGGAAACACAGACAGATGGGAGATTTAGGGAGATTATCTGCAGCTCTAGAACTGTGTTTCCCCATTCATATACTTGGAAGTAATTAAAAACACAGAATCACTGTTTGTTTATTGCCTGTGGGATCTGTGAAGAAAACAACAGAATTTTAATAACAGGTATTTTCAGATATTTAGACTATAATTGATTTATTAAAGGATCACTTTACTGATGCTGTTAGCTTCACTCCTCACCAATTTTTTTTAATTTACATTTTGGCTCTGTTCAGAGGTTGATTTCATGCAGCCAACTACACACAGAAATAATATACACAAAACAATAAAAAAGCTCCAGAAAGGAAGTGATCACTTCAAGGTGATAAAATCGAGGCCAAGAACACAAGAAAAACCCTGTTTTCTTCCTGATAGTTACTTTATAGTTGTTCTGCTTTGTTTTAATGCCTTCTCATGAAAGCTGTGAGTAATACAATATAAACCAATGTAGACAGGAAGAAAATGATAATTTGTTTGTAGTTTAACAAAATATTTTAGAAAGAAGTGTATATACAGACGTAATTGACATGTTCCAGAAGATGGATAAAAGAGAAAAATTCTCTCCCCTTTTAATACTATTATTCTTATTTTTAATTATTATTATTATTATTACTTTTTCTATGCATAAATTATGATTGTGTATATGTAGAAAATTCTGTTCTGTTTCAATAGGTCTGTCATTCATGAGTTATTTGAAGCGCAGGTATGTAGTTCAGCTTGTATGAGAGTTGTTTTCTGGAAATCCAGAGCACACAACCCAGGAATTCATCAGTCTCTTCAGTCACAAACTCATCTGTAATCCCTGAAAATGCCCAGCATGCATTGCTTTGATCCTCCCACCTGTAGGACACAGCCAAGGCTGACCTACATCTTGCACTGTTCCAGAAACACAGTCTCAGTAACATTTCAAACCTGCAACAAACCTAAAAAATAGCAGCTAAGTGGTGTCAGGATGTGACACCTCTGGTGTGTCCACCTGGAGGGGCACTGGCTGGCTCTGGAAGAACAGCCTTGGGAAGCTGGATTTACCTGGCATTTCTTGTGTGCATCTCCCTACACACAATAAAGTGTGGCTTTGACAGACTCCCCCTGCCCTAAGGTACTCAGAAAGGGAAGAGAAAGAACAGAAAACAAGGCAAGCTCTCCTGGGAGAAAACACAAATGAGGACAAATTCCCTCTTTCCGTTTCAAAGGATTTTTCTTCAAGTTATTTGATATCATTTCTATGAAATGTAAGCAGAGATTTCAACATATTTCTTCTGAGAGTATCAGTTCCTCTGACAACTCTCTCACTCTCTCTCTCCCCTCGGATTTCCCCAAACACACGGTGTGCAGTCGTCGGCAGGCTAAGTTAAATGTTCCTCCCTTAGGTCATTATTTCCACTCTTTAATTGTTCTTTTAACCTTCTGTAGTATCATTGTTATCCAGACTGTTGGTGCTGCTTTCCAAACACAGATGAGTAACAGTTCCTGCCCTTGAGTGTACATTCTCGAAATAAACCTTTCAAATTCTCCACCCAAGACAAAACACACCAATTACAGCTGTAACAGTCTTCAAAGGTTTTTCAAAGTGGCTGAATTCCTGTTTCTGACATGAAGCCAAATACACATCTTTTATTAACGTAAAACTAAGCAGGGCCTTTTCCAAGAAACTGAGCTTGTGTTACAGAACTGATCTTAAGGATGTGAACTTCCCCAGAAACAAAACCTCTGAGTTTCATTCCTCTACCATGCCTCATTCCCTAGGCACCATCTGCCTCTGGAACTACAAAATGATCTCTGCGCCCCAGCCCAAGCTGTTTACAAGCAACACTTACTTACATGGCATGTAGAGAATGGGTAAAACCACCAAGACATTGCTGATGGAAATCTTTCTCATTTTACAGCCAGGATGCTAAAAGGTAGTTAGCACACCTGTTGTAAGTATGGAAAAGATAAAAGGCAAGGCTGAATAAGAAGCCGTGCAAAATCGCAACAGAAATGCAAACAATTTAATTAATTAAGGCAAACGAATGAGAGCAAACAAAGAGCTGAGAATGACTCAGGGCAGTCAATTCACTTTATTATACATAAGTTTATTTCCACAGCCCATTCACATAACAGAGTTTATTTGCTTTCTGTTCCCTGACACACTGCAAACTGGAAACTCCACAAGCTAATCCACACAGGAGCGCACTTTTCTGCAGGAAGAGTCAGGGGGGAGGATTGCATGAGGTTGCTAAAAAAAAAAAAACATTTAACATTATCATTTCAAACACACCATAAGGTGTGTTTACTACTTATGATATATAAATTTCACAAATAATGCAAATTCAAGAGATGGAACCCACTCAGAGTGTTTTAAACACCACACTTCTTAAAGAAGGGAATCATGAGTCTACTACTGATCTTATCCTATGGTATCACCAATCACAAATGTCATTCACAGCCCTTTTTTACACAGCCATCCCTGCAGAAACAGGTTCCATCAACAGAATTAAACTTCTATCATCATAGAATGGTTTGGGTCAGAATAGACCTTTAAAGAAGGTCTAGGGCATCACTGAGGAGATGCCACATTCCCATATCTTGCAGGCATGCCATCTAATCCCAGACTTAGTCCTTAATACCAGTTCATACCAAGCTTTGAAGAAGAAACAACACAAAGAAATTACTTCTCACAACCAACTTCCCAATATTTTCTTCAGGATCTGCATTTAGGTTTTCATAAATAAGCATATAACAAAAAAGAACACAAAGCCAAGGTCATACCAGCACTACTAAAGGACAGTAACATGACTTTCTAATATCAGCTTTCATGCTGCAAAACATTGTTCTGCTGGACTGAAAAAGATACAAATCTATATATGCAGATTGCTTTTAACATCCCTAGTTAACTGCTGCTTCTAATGAGAGAGGCCTAGAATACTCACTGACATAACAATTTCCTGTAGTTATGGGCAAGAGTGGTGACAGGATCAAAAGAAATTAACCACTCCAGTAACTATTGCAGAGCTTACCAGAATACAAAACAAAACAAAACAAAACAAAACAAAAAACCAACAAAAAAAAACACCACCAAAACAAACAAAACAGGACCCCAACCAAGACAAAATGCAGTCTGCTAATCACAATTCAAACTAATTTTCCCAGAAAACATGATAGCAAATTGAAAAAAATACCCAGAAAAAAACTTGTCAAGACATTTGAAAAATGCTGAACTTGTTCATGCAATACAGCACATATCACTGTACTCTTTAAAAGGGAGTGAAAATCCATCATTGCATCAGTAAAGGCAATTTCTTCTTCCCTCCCCGTGTTTTCAGTACATTCAGAGATTTTGTAAGCATACAGTTCCAGCCTGAGTTTTGATCCTGCCCAGCTCAACCCCTCTCTTCAGAAGCTAACTTTCAGGTCTTCATAGTTTTCTTGCACATGAACTTTTAAGTAGAGAAACACTGCTTCATACACACACATGCCTGTATGCTAACCCACCCAGGTGGTCATGTTTGGAGTAATGCATCATAAGAGCTATGGCACCTTAACGATGTATTCCATTAATACATCATCAAAGCCATGACACTCTTATGATATATTAGTCTAATACATCATGCCAGGGCTGTATCTTAGACAATGTATTACTCCAAAACATAGCAACAGCCAGAAAGCCCTCAACAGAAGTTTTGGGGGGTTTTCACCTAATTTACATTGTACGAGTTTGGGTGGGGTTTTGGTTGTTTGTGGGGGAGGAGGGTTGTTTGTTTCTTTCTTTTTAATTTCTCAGAAATGAGGGTTCACTGGGGACAGAAGGTCATAACATAAATATTGATATAGCTAAGAATCTATTTCACAGTCCACTACCTAATACATCCTAACCCACAGTGTGGATCATTGTGCCAGGGTACACAAAGCTGGGGAGGAGGGAGAGAGAGAGAAGAAAAAAAATCCTCACAAATAAACTGAAGAAAAACAAGAACTAAGTGCCTTCCTCAAAAATCTTTTGGAAAAACTGTACCCAAGCAAATCCACAAAGGAAAACTTCAGCCCCAGTGATTCTGTTGTCACTCCTCTAGCATAAACAAAAGCAGAAACCAGAGTGTGGATAGGGTCTCTCAGACACATCAGTAACACTGAATGGTGCATTTGAATCTCCCTCTTCTGCATAAAGTCTTATAAGCTTTCAGGTATTTTGATATTTGCCTGCCTCTGTTTTGAGGGACAAACAAGGTTTTTCTCCCTCCCTCCTAAGAGACCTTGCAAGACATGGAGCTGTCACAGGAGGCAGCAGAGCTTTGAAGACCAAGAACATCTGTCACTCAGCCTCAGAGCCTGGTGGCACAAGGGAGTTCTGCACATGAGCTGCATGAGGAAAGGTGCCCATCACTTCAGACTACTGCCCCAAACCCCGACAAACCATGAAAATTACACAGTAAAAGGGAAAAAAAATAAATTACAGCTACTTAGTTGTTCTTTGGGACTACAGAGGCTAACACACTAAGGTGAAAGCTTAAAAACTTAGTCCAAAAATATATTTGTGGCCAAAATGTAAATATTTTCTCTTATTTATTCATACATTTTTAAATTATTTCACTTAAAGTACTTCAATTACAATTATTCCTGAAAACAATAGTAAGATACACAAATCCTTCAGCTTCATTCCCCTTCCTCAGCCCCACACTCCTCCTTTTCTGGCACCAGAGAAGTTAGTTTAGACACCATCCCTCTGCATTCAAAGCACTGCCCATTTCCTCATGGCACAGCTCTTCCCATGCAGAATACAAGCATACATTTCATTTTAAAGCACTTGGCTGAAGTTCCCATGAGCATCCCCACAGCTTCCCCCCACCTGCTCAACACCGTGGCGTGTCCAAGGCAGCATATTTGTCCCACCAGAGAAGCACATTTTCCCACAGTCTATTCCTCCACACCCACTGCTTTCCACAAACTCCAGGCTCCCTGAGCTCCTGCAGCTCCTGCTGTGAGAGGTGGCTGCATTTGGCACACAGGTCTCTGCTGCTCCACAGCTCTCTATGGTTATTCCCACAGCCCATGTGCTGTGTGCTGTTATGCTGGGATCTCTTGCAGCCCCTCTAGGTGTCCTTCATCCCTGCTTAGGGCAGTGGAGGTTACACATGGCCACAAAGGCACTGTGAGAATGGCAAGAGCCCAACACTGCTGGTGTTGACAGCACTCATAGCTCCTGGAGTGCCCCCACCTTCAGACACCACATGCTGGCATCAGTGGTCACCTCCCTGGGCAGCTGAGCAGACCTTAGACAATGCAAGGGGAGCAGGAACTGCCAACTAGGGATGTGGAAAACAAGAGGAACATGGCAGGGAGGGCAGAGAAGACAAAAAGGAGACAAGAAGAAAATTCAGAGGCCTCTGACAGAAACTCGTGCTTAAAGTTTCCTGAGCGTTTGGAGTTAGCTGGACTCTGGTATCATTTATACATAATAAGCCAATTTTATGAATGTCAAATTGGTTTTTATGGATTTATCACAAAGATTCCCTACATTACTGTTTTCCAGTGGTCTAATGCAAACTGTAAGAAACACTCTTTTCCCTGCCTAGCACACCACATTTCTTACTATTCACATGCAGGATAAAGTACAGCATTACTGAGCTACAGTTAAGTTACTTTCTATTAAATTATACTTGTACTCATTCTAATAATTTACAGGCAAATGTGAGTCTGGATTCAATTTTCATTTCCCTTCATTTGAATCCATTAATATTATTTGATTTCTTTTCTACACAGCATTCTGTGTTTTCCCACAGTGCTGAATCCTTCAGAAGCATAAAACATAAGTAGTCAAAACATTACTAGAAGGGAGGGGAATACATGCTACCCATATGCACTTGAAAAGTCACAAGTCTTTGCAAAGAAGGAAAAAACCCCACACACATTAGCAGAATAAGAGATTCATAAGAAAATATAACCAAGACAACAGTAAAAAGGTGCTCAATGTTCAAAGGGTAGGAAAGGATTCATAAAAATAACTTTTCTCATGTCTAAAATCAACTACCACATAACAGCAAAAAAAAAAAAAAAAACCTCACCCAAACAGTTCAACATAAATAAGTCTCTTTTCCCAGTAGGTCCAAAAAATAGTTCACCTGGGTGAATCTCCTTTACAGCTAAGGCAGGGGGACACATGACACACAAAACTTATCCAACTTGAGTTATTTTCAGGAACATTTCAGAGTAATTTGGGCATTGTGGAACAGAAATGGAAAATAAATTGCTTCTGTATCCTACTTTGTCCAGCATTCAGCATAAATCACAAGACTAGGTGGTCCATAGGGCCCTGCCCTTCCAGCCACACCTGAGAGCAGAGCTGGAGCAAAGGCAGGAGGCTGCAGTAGAGACCTGTGCCATGCACCCACCAGTGGCCAACAAAGTCCTGTCCTCCACACCCTTTTCCTGGGCCCATCCCCAGATCAGAAGATGTTTTTTTCTCCGTGAGCTACCTTGGCTAAAAGATCACTTCTCCACTGACTTTCGAAACCTGCTAACCATCTGCAGGCCCCAGTCTTGCTATAAACACTTTCTATCAGAATAAATACTAACGGCAACATACTCAAGACCCATTTGTGTGAAGGAAATGTGGAATAGATCAGATGCTGAGCTACTAACAAATTACTGTGTTTTAGGAGCAACAGACACTGTGCAAAGATCTTGAGTCTGACATATACACTGGAAAAATTGCAATTATATTAAAACATATTTTAATTATAAGATACTTTAATTATAAGATACTAACCAGAAAATATAAACACCTAAGTGATTGCTGGACTGCCTTTCTGAAGGCACTGACAGGAAAGGTTATAGAGAAAATAACTAATTCACTTGAAGAACTATAGCTCAAAAAAGAATATCCCTCTCCCTTAAACATATTGTATAGTACACAGAACGCACAAATTTAATAGATGAACAGAAGGATTTCTTTAGTCTTTAGAATAAAAGATGACCTATAAAGGAAACCTAAACATTAACCCAAGCACAGAAATAAGTTCTGTACATCAAGGGTGAGTGCAGAAATAACCTCTGAAAAAGAGGGGATTTATAGCTCCTGCAGAATCCTCCCCCCAGTTTTGGGTTCATACTTGACACTCTGTGTGCATCACGCTGGAACGCAGCCGCTGCACGGAGGCAGTTCATAAAGCAAAGAGCAAATTGCCTGTTTTTTCATCTGCAGGACAGCAATGAAGATGATAATAGAGAGGAATCTTTAAAAACTGTGTGCCATACTAGAAAATGCACAATTTCTACTAGTGACCCTCTGGGACTTCCAGTACATTAAGGAATATTCGGGTGTCTTTGGCGTCAATAGCAAACACTGAACTAGCTGGAGGACTTTATTGGAGCTATAAAAAAATGCTTTCCAGAGGGTTTTGGATTCATGCATTGAATTCTCCCCTCTTGTACTGGCCAGCTAGCAAGGGAGCAGAAGGCTCATTTTTCATTGTGTTAGGTCCGTATGAAAGTTGGCATTCTTGGTTATCTTAAAAGGATACTTGCACCATGACACAAAACCTGTGGCCAAAAATTACTAATATTTTTAACAAGCTGCATTTTGCAATTTTGAATTTTAAAGAAAATTCTACACCTTTTCATGAAACCATCTATATGACACAAAAACATCAGCCAGTGATAAGAAGAATTTTACCATACCCTGTGAGACCTCATCTGACAATGCTGACCTGAGGACTACGTTAAACATGGTGCTGTATTTGTAATAAATTCTATTCTTAGTGCATTTGGGAGGAACACAGCACACACTACAGGTCCTCAAGACTCACACTACACCACTGTGCCAAGGTACAGGAGGTGCTTCCCACCTCCTGTGGAGCTGTGCCCACCCTAAAGGCAGCCCCTCTTCAGTGGGAATAGCCACTGTGCATACAATAAACATCCTGTTCCTCTGCAGTCTGCACGCTCAAGGAACAAAGTTAAGCCATAAAAAGGCTTTGCTGCTCATGAAGGATTCATGTCCTGAGGGATGACACACCAGACTGATGTGGCCAGTGGTCAGATCACAACTCTGGCCTGTGGCCACCAGCTCAGCAGCAGCAATGGGCCATGCAAAGCTTCCCTCACCACGGTCACAGGCCCAGACCAGCACACAGAAGGGGATGGGTCTGGGGGAAATTTCCAAGCTCCTAGAGAAGCTAATGAGGTTTTCTGCATGGGTGTTTTCAGTATTGTAAGCCCAAAGGACATCTGTAACTGATGTACCACTGGCTCTGTGTTTTGTCCAGGCAATTTTCAAACATGATCTAACTTATACTGCAACCAGCTCAGGGAATTTATCAGAAAATTCTGCTCAGACTTGATTAAAAATTGTAGCACAACTAGAACCTCTCCTGATTTGAATGGATTCATGCAATGTTAGTCAACTGTTCAGTGAGCTCACATGTAAATCTGAGGTTTTCTTTTTGGGAAGAAATTAAAGTATTTTTCCAAGATCCATTTCCTACTAAAGCAGTTATGAGCAAATCACCTGTAAACAAATACAAAACATAAACAAGAAGAGCCATGCAATGTTATAAATCTCATTATCTGAAGCACAATATTCAGAACAATTAACCAAAAAGTTTCAAGTCCTTATTATCTTCCACATAATTCAAAACGTATTTATGCATGTATTTATCCTCTGTGTAATTCAATGTGTATCTGGTGCCAGCTCTCCCTACTGTCCTGTTCAGATCATCACAGGAATTTATAACAAACTTTGCAATGCTTTTGATCTGTATCTGCTTATTAAACTTTTATGAAAAATCAATGGAGTTCAATCATGTTATGAGCTGTTCTCCACACAAATGTCAGTGGCAAATAGAGAAATCTATTTATCCCAAAGTCTAGAGAGATGTTGAATTGGATACGAGTCTCTATTCATATGAACTTACAAATAAAAATTTAAGAGAATAAAAGATAGATAACATTGGAGAAAAAACAGGAGACTGAGAATTTGGAATCAGTATTTTTGAAGGAGAGGTGAATTACAAGTTACATAAATTAAATAAAGTAATTGCATTAAAAGAGGTTTCAAATAGCCACCCAAATGAGGTACATTTTGATTCAAGAGGAAATAGGCAACCTGGTTGCATCACTAGATCACTGGAAGAAAGGGGAAAGAAGATGGAAGCATACTTTCCCCTTCTCTTTCTCCCTAAGGTAATCCTAAACTGCACAAGCAGGGAACATGTTTGTGCCCTTGTCTGGGCTGGTTCAGTCCAAGGACAGAGCTCTCCTGGCACACACTGCAGTTCTGCTTGAGGAGTCCAGGCACCTCAGGAAAGACTCTTCAAGAGTGAGACACCGCACACATTGAGGGTAGGAGGAACACACACGTCCAGACAGCCTGGCATCACCTGTGCCTGCCTGGAGAGCCCCATAAACACCAGCATCTGCAGAGCTATGACAAAAATTAACCAATAAACAGAATGCCTCTCCAGAACATATTAGCCCTTAACTTGGACTCTGGACTGCAAGGCTACCATTGCTGACTTACTGCTTTTTCTCCCTGCAGTTTGGGCACACAGACAGACTAGCAGATCGACCCCATGTTTCAGCTGCAAACACTGAAATAAATAACTAAGAGCCAAACTCTGCAAAAACTATCCTGCGGAAATTTCAACACTTTAAGCTCCAGTATATTGAATACTCAGTGCACAACACAAAAAGCTTTACCAGAAAAGATAATGTCTCTTGTTTGTTCTATTTCTTTATTTTTCTTACCTATTGTTTTGTTTTTAATTTCCGTGAGTAAGCAGTATTGGTATCCTGCTGGCTTCCTGCTTAGCCACAGGAGAAGGAAGGGGAATTTTTGCAATAATTTAAAAATACACTGAAAGTATGAAAAGGTTAAGAATTCTGAAGAAAAAAAAAAAAACACTAAATAAAAGCAAAACAACCTGGAAAATTAGCCTTTATCAAATGATCAGAGCAGATGAGAATTCTGCAAAGAAGAGGCTGTCAAAACTGTGTCCTCAGTAAAAATATGCCTACAACATTTTAAAATAAAGCTGTGAACATTCCTTTTTTGTTTGCCTTAGTTTTATTCGGTTGGTTTTTCAAGTAAAATTGAGTGGTCTCCAGCAAACCATCCCAAGGTGCATAAAAGGTGCATGAGATTACTATTCTTGTTTCTCATAATGCAATATTCTACTGCAAATGGAAGAGAAATCTTTGTGTTTATCACCTTGCCAAATCCACAGGCTATTTATGCCAACCAATTTTTCTTTCCAGAAAGAGGCAGCCAAAATGCTTCCTGTAGGCAAAAATGAATTGTGTTGTAAGTAAAAGGAAAAAAAAATAGTGCAAAACAATGGAGAAAAACAAATACCATGTTTTAATACAATTTTCAAAGTTTCAAGTATTTCACAACATTGCTTTCACCTCCAAAATAACGGAAGGCATTAAGCTCAAATTTATATTAATTTGATTAACTAGAACATCTGGAAAGCCTGTTTGCATGTCTTCTGCATTTAATTAGAGCCCAAGACCTTTCCTGCTGCAAACATACCTTAGCAAAGACCTGCAGGTTTACTCAGCTAGAGTGGACAGGGGTCAATAGGCCAGCTTTGACCAGCAGCAAGTCTGAAACTCAGGGGCCTTATGCAGAGCAGCATATTTTTGTTACATTATTCTGCAGTCATGTTTTACCTTGGCTGCCTTCACTGTAGGAAACTAAGCCACACTACAATGTATTGCAAAAGCAACTGGTAGCAGAGCTTGGTCTTTAACAAAGGTTGAGTTCACGTTGTTGCTGCATCCTCTGAAGGGAATGCTGTTTTGCGGTCTTCAGCCTTGATTACTGTGGGGAAAAGCCCTAAATGGGATATTCTTTTGGCCTGATAGAAAAAACATCTGTGCTGGTGCATCTCACAATGTGAACATGGTCACCAAGGGAAGTGCTGCTTAACCCTTCTAAAGTTAACTTGGGTACTCTAGGGTGTTTCCATGGTCTTACAGGTACTTAGAAGACAATTGAGGAAAAGCATTTTTAATGCTATTTTCTGCAATTTACATCAGATACATCTATAACGTAAGAAGCAAACAATAAATGATGATAAAAATAGAAAAAGAGAGTCAAACAATACTGACATTATTCAAGATATAAATATTCTCATCAGCCTTTATTTAAGAAAATTTATCAAGACAACAGGGAATGTCTGGAAGAGCCTCTGACCACTCTTTTAACTTCGACCAACATAGGAAACAAACCTGACTGCATTTAATGATTAGTTTAACATCTATTAAAATCAAATTTCTAAACCTCAGCTCTACTCTATCATTAAATATAATCAAGCTTTGGGAGAAAAGGGATTCATTTGGTTGAGCATATGAAAGATTTTTTGTGTAATGACTTTTCCAAAGCTGGCTTGTGGGTTGGGATGTTTGTATAAGGTATTTTGTTTGCCCTGGGTTTCCTTTTGGTGGGGAGAGGGGGATTTTTGAAAGTTCAGAATGAAGATTTCGGGTGTGAATCTTGGGTACTTAAGTTTCTAGAATGAGTGGCTAAGCCCATCTCAGACAGGGGAAACACCAAGGAATTAAGTAAGATGTCTCAAAAACATCCTAATTACACAAATCAGAGCATAAAGGTGCTTAGTTTTAGTCTCCTAAAATGGGAACAATGAGATTTTTGTGCCTCATAGTGGTATCACTAAACTAAAATCCATTAATCCTTGGGAAGTACTTAGATACTATACCAATAGAAACCATATTAATAAGCATAGGTAGCCCTACCAAGTTTGAGTTATGCACAAACTAGGAAAAAGTGATCAAAGGATGAAATTCTTCATTTTCATTACAGCTGCTATTTTTTGCCAGTCTTTATCAGTATGTCACAGGTTATATTACTTGACAGTGTAAAGGCCAAAAGGAACATTAACTTCGAAATGACGCAAATTGACTCCAGCTGAAGATCAGGTACAATTCTGCTCCTACAGAGTACAGTGAAAATATGGCTCCTCCTAATTTCCAGAAAAGTTGCAAAATGCTCTCTTTTCCCTACAATTATGCTGGTGCAACATACTATGACTTTTTATTACACACTCACTCTGCTCATGCCACATATTAATTATTTTATAGCAAAGTCCACTGTTAAACTAATAAAATCCCTTCCAACTTCACTATGGACCCTTTATATCAATCAGTGTAGCATGTGTTAAAGATCTAACTTCTAGCTACAGTAAAGCAACAAAAGAGGTGCAGGGAGGAATGTGTAGTTCATTGCCAGTCATTTTATCAAATAGAATCCACATTTGCTTGGAAGTAAGGTCTAATTAGCAATCTCCTTCCTCAGTAACTATCCTTCTTTAGCTTTTAAGCAAGGCACAAAGGCCATTAACAAAAGATCTTTAGTACCTATTAATATAGTTCATTATATTTAGTAAAACTTTAAAGAAAAGCATGACTTAGCCAATGAAGAACAACTCTGACAGCCTTAACCTCACTATAATAAATTTTTTTTCTCATTGTACTCCAATTTAAAGGGTAAGGACACAGCACCGTGAACTCTCAGATCTCTTTGGTTTTCAGACCACCTTTTTTGATGGGGTAATTAAGAAAAAAAAATTACTACTTATGAGCTATACTGCTGAACAATAAAAAATTCTTAAAGTCTCTGTCAATGGAGAAGCTTCATAAACATACCAAGTAAACTGCTGTTCTAAGAATGTCCCTTTATGCTGAAACATGTTTAATCTTATGACAGATGGAAAAATGGAAATGTGTAATATACAAAAAGCTTATTTTTAAATTACTGAACCAGGTTTCAATTGCTGATAACCTCAGGTCAGATATACAATAGGCCAGGCCTCTGTGAAGCAGTAAACTTGGCATAAGTTCTCTACATTTAGGCATAGGCTGATCAGATTTTGTTTTGCAAAGGTCATTTAATTAGTACTATCAGTAACTCTTACTACCTTAACATTATCTTCCTTTAGCTAATGATACCGTCTTGCATGTGTTAAATAAAACAGGAATTAACAAAATTCCAATGACTTACTTAAATGATAAATAACAAACCATTTTAAGGAAGAAATCTCCTAGGGAGTGCGGAAAAACCTGCAGCTGAAGGCAAGCGAGTCAGGATGTGTAACTCTGCACAGGCATAAACAGGAAACGGAGCAGCTTGCGTTTGGATTGACAATCTGGCTCCAAACAGCTCATCTGCACCGGGCACAGAGCTTGACCCCAGTCAAACATCAAAACCATGGCTTTGGAAGAGTTTTCTGTCCCAATACCTCTCAGGGTTTCCTTATGGAAAGTAAAATATTTCTTTCTCTATCATTCTGCATGGTCAGGAAAGGTCTTGCTTAGAGAAATACTGAAGATTAATGATGTCATCTTTATTGTAAAACATTTCCTTATGCATCCACTTCCTACAGTTTTGGCAATAAACTCCCTGGGATGGAAACATCAGAGATTAATCATTTTGTAATGTAGAATAATATTCGGTTCTTTCATTGTCATGTTCCAACATAACATAGGAACAAGCTTGACTTTCCAGAAAAGAAATCTCAAATGCTATGCCTTCAGTTCCACTAGGACTTAACACTACTTCTTCTGTATATCTCACATTTCTGACGCACTGACCCCATACGAATTGAACACTGTGCAACCTCATTATGCAAAACCTTTACCTGGTTTCCAGAGCATGTGTCCTGTACACAAAGCTCACTGTGAAGCCAGGAGCTGTTAGAGAGTGCTACCAGGACAGCAAAATGACCAAAACCACTCAGGACAATAAGGTGAATCACAGACCTTTCATGACAGAAATGTATCAGGCCCCTTCCATTACATTTCAGATAATGATGTCTGTAAGGAGTCACCCATCTCTGGAAACAACATGAGCATTGTAGAACTTAAAGGAAATTCAGTAACAGCAGTAACTTGATTCCTAAGGATGCTAGCCAAGACAAGGATTTGGTCTTTGTACACAGAGTATGGAAAGGAGATCTAGCTATGCAACAAAAGAATAATGAGAGGAACAAGAAAAAGAGGGGAGTTTGTTCTGGTTCTCTGCAACACTTTGAAGAGTGTTTGTGTTACAAACAAGATTTTCAAATAAATAGCCTAAAGTTAAATATTTAATAAAGCTCAGAATGAAATGGAACTAACTTTAAAAAGTTCTGCAAATCAAATTTGAATCTGGGAATCTCACATTCAAATCTTCTGAGAAAAGAAATTAGTCTTGTATCAGCTAGAACACACCAGGAAAATGCATTATGCATTATTATATATTTGCCATATCCCCTTTGCAACTAACAGTGAAAATAGATAGTTAAATTTAATATTTTTATTGACTTATGGTCACATGCTATTGTCAGAAAGGAAAATACTTCTGTAACATATTACATTCTATTAGAAATACCTGTTTTGTAAGATTTTTTAAAAACCAAGCAAGATTCAGACAGTTTCAATTGTTCATTTATACATTTACATCTTCAAAAATCTTCTCCAAAATATAAACATCTTAGAAAAAATATTGCTAGCATACCCTACACAGACCTCCAGAACACATTTGCAGTAGCCCTATTATTGTGCTGCAGAGCTCTATTTATTCAAAAACCATAAAGTGTGATGGGATTTCTCTCTCAGAAGAAATAAGCATGTTTTTGTCCATTTAGTGAAGGTTAGTGCTACAGCTAAGGTGAATGACACATACTGGGATAAACACCACAGATATCATAAACAGGTAGTGAATGTCAATATTACAGTCTTGTGGTCTAAGAATGTCAGGTTCCTTTTTTTTCTATTTTATTATTTTTAGCATGGTGACCAGTAATAGTTAGATGCACAGGGTGCAAACCAAAGAAAAAGTTCTCTCCTGGAAAGGTAGGTATTAAATTTGTTCTTCTCTAATGCCTTAATCTGGTATTTGTGGGGAAGAGGGAAGACTAGACAGATTTAATTTTAAAATTAATTGAAAAACCAGTTGTTTTTTATTTTGCAAAGAAATACTCTGCAGATGGATAATAGCCTGCATGTGATCTTTCACTCATATATTGAAAGAATATTATATCTCTCAATTCTTTAAATCACTGTAATTAATGGATATTTTTACTACTTTAAGCACTTTTTTGTCATTATTTTCAAGAATGATATCTTATTAATCAGAAATCACACTTGCAAAATACAGCACTGTTTTGGAATGATTTCCTCATTCACAGTGTCCCTAAGAATTTTATTGCAGCCTCATGAAAAACAATAGACTGAGCTAAGCTTGTGTCCCACCAATTAATTTATTTCAGCAAGTAGAAGGCAGGGATGTGGACTTCCAGTAAAGCGGACACCAGGAACAAGGGTCAGAGGAAGGAGGTGTAAAATGCCCATTTGTCACCTCCACGTGTTAATTACTAATAGGACAGAGGAGATGCCTCCGAGTGTTTCAGGGATGAGAGCAAAGCACAGCATGCACCAGCACCTCCATCAGCTGGCCAGGGAGCAGTGGGGACACACAGTGACACAGCCCAGCCTGGCAGCCAGCAGCTGTGTGCCCACAGGAGCAGCACCAGTGGGACATACAAGTGCAGGAGACAGGCGATGGAAGGATACTGGGGGAAAAGCAAGGGGAAATTAGATGGGACTATCAA
This sequence comes from Muscicapa striata striata, assembly GCA_030060385.1. Classification (NCBI taxonomy): domain Eukaryota; kingdom Metazoa; phylum Chordata; class Aves; order Passeriformes; family Muscicapidae; genus Muscicapa; species Muscicapa striata. Next base: position 893,732 of record JAREIS010000015.1, on the reverse strand, counting down.
TTACAATATTTGAAAGCGTGCCATTAGCATACAATGACCAATTTCCTATTTAAAAGGGAAAAAAAGTTCAGTGGCATGTATTTAAGGCATATTCAGAATGTTATTTTAACACATAAGCAACAATAGTTTAGAAATCCCTACTCTGAACTGAGGATGGAACTAAGCACCCCAGTAGTGACACAATATAAACTTCAGCACATGAAATACTGGAAGTTGATGTAAACAGCTTTTAATAGCAGTGAACATTTGTTGGCTTTGTTTAGACCATCTGGATGTTCCATTGTGTTCAGTGCAGCACTGACTGTCGTGGGGTGACAGTTGATATATGTTAAACACAAGCAAAGTGCCTCAGCCACTCCAGGGACCCCGAGGAGAACTTTGCAGGGTTTGTGGGATACGCTGCCAGCCCGCAGCACGGTCGCCTGCATCCTTAATGGCTCGGGGCCAAAGTCTTCTGGCTTTTTTTTTTTTTTTTTTAATCAAAGCAAGGTTTTGCTTTTACTGTTTGAAAGGTTAGGAAAACTATGCCAAAGTTCTTCCAGGCGGCTTGGAGAGCACCAGCTGGCAGGAACGATTTTCAATATGGAGCAAAGAATAAAGAGAACCACTAACCCTGAGAGATTCCAGGTTTCACTCATTTTACATGCAATATGGCTAACAGCCATGGGAATCCCACAAAAGAAAAAAATTACTTATAAAGGCACTGATGTCATTTTTCTGAAGAAAAGATAGGAAATCAACAATTAGAAGCATGGAGATTTTCCCATGCCTATCCAATAATATACTACATTATATGCTGCCTACATTTTGGATCGTTGGCAATCAAAGCTGTATCTCAGGTGCTCTGGCAATTTCACATTTAATCACTGATAGTCGTGAAATTGTGATTGTGAAATGCTTTAACTCCTGAAATTAAAGGAGCTATGTAAAGTAGAAATTATTTTTTTATTATTGTTACTATTTTTACTATTGTTCTGCATCTTTCCATAAACACCCCTTCAGTTCAGTTTTATACAACTAATACTTTTGGAAAGCAGAAAAAGCAGGAAACTGAAAGCTTATTTGGATGCATTCACATACTAAAAAAAGTATTTTCAAATCTTGGGTAAAAAACTGAAATTGTTGCACTTAGCCTTTTCTTCCAGTGCTGCTCATACAGCGCAGGTTTTCCACCTGGAAACTGGAAATATTATTTACTAAATCACATGAGACATTTGGAATACCAGTTAAAATATAATTTGATTTTTAAACCTCAAATCAACAGGCACAAATGCATTGAAAAAGGTGAGAAAAAACCCACCCTAAATACTCATAAGATTCAATCTTCTTTTCTCTTCCACTTAAACCGTTACATTATGTCATCCTTTTTGTCACTGGCTTTTTCCTGCAAAGTTTAGCTGTTACACATTTGACTCTTACTAGCTGCTGCAGTCTCCTATTTATCCACCAGAAAAGTAGCACACAAGCAGCACACGGCAAGGTTTCCACATTATCCCTCATCTCTGACAGGGGCTGAGAGCACAGATTAGTTTCCATTCTGCTTTAACAGCCTTCTGAAGGCTATTCCAAAGGGTACCAAGCAACACTGGCTGTTAGAGGTGTCCATGTTAAACTATCCTGCAAGGATGAATCTTGTTTCAGCCACTTTGAAGCTACCCAGCAAACACTATGTGCATGGCAATTTCTGTTGCTCTGCAAATAACACCCTCCTCCCTTTCTTTCAGTCCAACCCAAAAGAAATTAGAGTGATATGAATAGAAATGCTTTCTTCTATAAAGATTACTGAGAAACCTTCCAAATTACATTTGAAATCTACAGAAAATTGTCCTGCAAATTATATGTATTCGCATTAATGTCATCCTTTTCAAACATAACTAAAAGAAGCAATGCCTGTGAATGAAGTCAGCAATTCATTATTTAAAGAATGCTTTACAGAACTTCAAAAATATCAACATCTTCCAGAACCAAGTCCAAAATATACATGATCAACACATTCTGCATTCAAGCTCAGAAACATGATCAAATTACAACATTCAAATATAGACTACTACTGCAAAGGAGTCACTGCAGCTGGAGTTTATAATATCCAGCTCATTTATGTTGCTCACCTAAATCAATGGGACAACTCAACTCATCCAGCTGGATTTCTGCTAGAAGACAACAGTACACTTATATTTCCAATGTGTAGGTAACTTCTTAGCCTTCTCTTCCATTCTTGCAATGTGCTAGCTTTTATAATACTGCAATAGGACCAGTTAACACAGGATTGCCTGTTTTCAGTATTATTTCCATTTTGGACAGATTTTCAATAAAATAATGCACAGCTAATGAATCATTAAGAAATGCCTATCTCTTTGTGATTTGAATTTACAGTTATGCTAAGACTTCAGATAACTTTATGAACATTTAATAAGTGCTGCAATACCAAGAACTGCAACTGCAAAACAGTAACTGTTATCTAATTTCCAGAAAGGCACAGAGAAGGCAACTTAGTCAAAGGGTGTATGATGTCTCCCTGGCTGCCTTCCAGAGAACACCTATCCCAGACACTACTTGTACACTACCTTTTTCCAAGTATTATCTCAAGTAGTTTTTCTCTTTCACATCCCTGCTTTTTTCAGTTTAAAGCATCTATGGCCCAAACTGACAGTTCAATAAGACCTGGCTTGAGCTACAAACACATCACACAAATTTCCAGTCAGTGACAACTGCAACTCACCTGTGATGTTAATGGCAGCTATTTATTTACAGGTCAAGAAGTTTATGATCACATATTCTGCTCATTTCCCTCTGTTGTTCCAAAGGAATATCCCATTCTTAATTACATTACATCCTTTTCTTAGCTTTTTTTACTCCTACTTTTTACCCTTACACTGTCTAGTCAACAGAACAGACCTGCACAGGCTTCACAATCAGTTTCATAGGCCATCCTTGTACTGTACAACACAACTACAATACAGGTATTTTCTTAGTATATTATTAAGCATAATTTAATATTATAGTTTAAATATTATCAACCAATTACTACCATATCAGACAAGAAATCTATGGTAAACTAATAAATCATGAAATAATTTGCTCTTTGAAAACCAATATAATCAATAAGACTCATGCTATTTCATACAATCATGCAGTTAAGCAAAAGAAAAATGCAGACCTTATTAAAATGTCTTAGAAAATGTCAAAGTTTCTGCTTTGTTTCTGAAAGAATGTGGTGGGTATTGCAATTTTATCAGCATTGACAAACAAACTCCTTGAGTATTTAATTTTTTTTATTTTTGTATCAATGTCATATTTCAAAAGAAATTTTATTTAATCGGATTCAGAAGAAGTTATTTAATAAATGATAAATGGATGTACTGTAAAAGGTAATGTCACCTAGTTAAAAAAGAAAAGAGAGAGAAGATGCTAATTCTGCTGATGAAGATATTGTTTTCCCCCTCTTGTGCCCTATTCATTATGCAAGGCTGCAGAATATGAAGTACAGTGTGTGATCCGGGCGATCTAATGATCTCCCACACCTGCTCATCTGGTACAATTTTAATTAACACTCCAAGGAGGTTTGTCAAGAGTAATCAAAAACATTGTCGCTTATAAAGCTGTGGCAAGAAATCGATAGTTTTCATCAGAAAAGGTAAGGTCTGGCATAACTGAACCATTTAATTGCTTCATTCCAATAAACAAAAACTGCACATTTTAATGACTTGATTTTGGAGATCAATACCTAACCACATATTGCATTGAACAGCAACATGTGGTGGGATATTCAAAGCCATTTTAATTCAGAATGAAGCATTCCTCTCTTTTTATTTCATCTGGAATGGCAATAGGTTGCTGAGCCTATGCAGTGCTATGATTTATATCAAATGAGTGACCTCTAGGGCCGTAAGACTAGAACGGGTGACTAGTTCTCAATGGTAAGCTACTGGCACTTGACAAAGTGCATGAAGCAGAATGAATTTACTTCTCTTTTCCTCAATCATCAACAGGCTCTGCCCTGACCCCCATACTGACTCCTATAACAAGATCTCCTGTCTCTGACTGAAAAATTTACTGTCATGTCTACTTTTCATTGAGCTCAAGTGAGTACTTCTGTCACCTTCAGTGAACTGAGTCTGTAAAAGATTTAACTAAACACCAGTCACACTTTAAAAACTAAGCAAGAACAACTCATAAAAAATAACACTTTTAAGCACTTCTATTTCTTAAAAGTGCAGGAGCTGTGTCTTTTTATTATGGTTCTTCTTCTTCAAGTGTTTGTCATTAACCTGTTAAAAGCTACTGCTTCACAAAGTAATGAATTAAAGACCCACAGTATAATGCAAGTATCACAACATTAGTAAAATCTATCAGGATGGAAACACTCCTCCTGGACACAAAGGCAGATAAAGTTTAAATGCTTATGAACTATGAAAGATCCAACAACATGGAATTTTATACACAGAGATAACACCTATAAATCACAGTCATTTAAATTAATGATCAGATTTTTATACAGTGTACATCACCATGCTCAAAATATGTTTACATATAGTAATGATGTTAACAAAATTGTTTTATTTAATTTGGAAATAAACATTTTGGAAAACATATTTGGAAAACATTTTTTCCACATACTTTCAATAATAACAGCATAGAATACACAATGCCTAGCTACATATAAATGCAAGAATGGTATATCTTAATCACTTAACTTGTATTTTACTAGTATTTTAACTTCATAAACTAATAAAACACAACATTGCAAAAACCCTGTCAACAATAAGGCAATTAAAAGAATGACACTTGATGGTTTATTCCAACATCTCACTAAAGCTTTACACAAAATTTTCACTCCCTCTTTAATTTTCAATTCTCCTACCCTCCCTGCTTCACAGCTTCTGGCTATTGGCTTTTACAATCTGTCCCTAGGGAGCCAGGAGTTATTACCCCTGTCGATGGAAGAGAAAGGGATGTTATTCCCCTGTCACCCTCTCCAGCTCCAGCAGATTCCTAGCTCTGATCTATAGCCTTCATTGGAGAAAAGCGTCTGACATGCTGTTAGTTTTCAGCCCTGTCAGATCCGTCTAACCATGCTACTGGCATTACTTACTGGAGTCAGAGTCACAGGAGTCAGACCAAAAATTTGAGAAGAAAACACTATATCCACTTCTATTTGAGTAAATATGAGAGAGAAATGTCTACTGCAGAGCATGCAGCGTTTCAGGAGGCACTATGTGCCATGTACACTTTGAATCTGAGCTTAGAAACAGCTAAATAGTGTCTGAAATTATTTATGACTGTAATAGAAATATTGTATAAACTAGGTGGGACCAGATAAACCCAAAGGATACAGAACAGTTAGTGAGATGGACTTAAGCAAGTTTAACGGTTCCTTCAATACTGTTTTAACAAACTACTGCTTATTTTTTACTGCTCCTTTTTAATCTATATTCACATGACTGCTACATAAAATAGGCAGGGGAGAGGCAGCATGAGATGGCTGTGACTCATTTTGTGTGCTGCCTGCCATCCCACAACACAAGTCTATACATCAGCATTTTGCATGCATCATTTTACAGGACTCCAAGAGTAAATTAACTTTTAATTGTAAACTATCTATAAGACGACTGTATAGGTGGCTGCTTTAGTTTACCTCTTGCACTTCACATGTTCAGTTATACAAATTGATCTCTTGCCTCACAGCTGCCCAATAGTGGAGAGCTTGGCTCTGATCTGCACTACCTTCTCTGGTCAGACACTTCTCTCATTAGGCTACAGCCAAAAACACCGTGCTTGGCATGACTGTCAAGTGAGAGGTGGTGCTTGATCCTCATACACACAGCTATTGCTCACACCATCAGCATTAGTGATACAGGCAATGTTGGAAACTGAAAGTTCTGCTACAACACTACTCAACACCTCTTTGGGCAGACAGGTGCTATCATGCCCTTCTCACCGAGCTCTTCTGGGCACAGCTTCTCAAGTATCTGCTCAATGTCTCCCTGCCTTTTTTCCACCCCTTTTTCCTTTTCCTTTCTTTTTTCAACAAGGCTATGGGAAGAACAGATTTGCTTCCCCTTAACATTTTTTAAAGCATGAGCTCCTACCATCCATATGTCACCATAAGCAAGGAGGCTGAACAGGGAAGGTGCTGCTGCTTTCTCTTGCTTTCTCTGCCTTGTACTCCATGAGAAGTAGGAGCAGATAAGGGATTGGAGTCAAGGCAGTGACTGTAAATGACTCAGGATGGGCACTAGTGGACACTGTCCATGAAGACCAACAACTCCCTGGCCTGTACCAGCAATAGTGTGGCCAGCAGGACCAGGACAGTGATTGACCCTCTGTACCTAGCACTGGTGAGGCCAAACCCCAAATCCTGCTTTGGATGCTCATGCCAAGAAAGGCTTTGAGGGGCTGGAGCCTGTCCAGGGAATGGCAACATAGCTGGGAAGTTAACAATGACTGGGGCTGAGCTGGAGGTAACCAGCACAAGGAAAGAAAAGGCAAGAGAAATATGCAAATATTTCAAAGGAAATTTAGATGTCATCAACATGAAAATACAATTCAAATCTTCAGATGCAGAAGGCAGTCACAGAGAAAGCACAGAAAGAAAGGGTGAGAACTTGGAAGAATTATTGCAGAGAAGACTGAATAGAAACAAGTAACAGTGAATATTAAGGAAAATATGCAAAGAACAATAGAAAAACATTGACTGAAACCTGGAAGTCCAAGGATGAAAGTTTTAAAGGAGAATACTGTTTGTATTTTTTTAAAACAAAACAACAAAAAAATCCAACAAAACCAAACAAAAATAACAACAAAAAACCAACTCAATAGACTAAGAAGATTTTGCTTTGAGGAACCTGCTATTGACTTTATTCAAGAAAAATGTGATGGTGGTGAAGAGAGAATCTAACTATTAACCATGCAAAAATTACCAAGAGGAGAAGCAAAGTCAAGTACAGAAGAGGCTTGTTTATGTTTGAAAGGTGTAGGAAGGAAATAGGAAAAGTATCTGAAAGCATTTGTGAGGTCAAGAGATTGAATTCTTTTGGAAAACCCCAATTATACTTGAAAGAGCAAGGAAATTCCCATCCATAAATTTTATTCTCCTTGTAAATCCCCTCCTATATTACTTTAGCATAACACTGGAAATAACAAAATCTTAGAAAACAGAAAATCTCCCTCTGAATACTGAGTCTTCAGCCGCTTAATGGCAGGATACAAGGCAAACTCAAACTACACTTTTGAAAAGGTTGTAGAGGTCTCTATTTCTCCCATCTAGACAGTTTTCTTCCATTTGAGCTTAACTATCACCACCTCCAGGGCTTCCCTCCTCATTTTAATTCTTAATGATAAACTAAAACATCTTTTATACATTCTGTGTTAGAGATACATTACATCTCAGGCCTAATTGATTAATTTTAACTACTGTAAACACCTAACAAATTGCATTGCTCTCCATTATGCAGTCACAGGGTGGAGTCTCCTCGAGAAGATGAACCTAACCAATCCCAGCTATGCCCAGCTGACATTAACATTACAGCTCCAGCACACCCACATCTATAAAGAACTGACAATTTAAAGCTCTGTTTTAGGAGAATATCAAGGTAATAAAATTAAAATCCCATATTCTAAATCCAGTTCTCATCAGCCTTTGTAAGTCACAAAACAACCACATGATTACCGCTGGAATTAAAGTTGGGCGTCTTCTTTAATCCAGCAATAACCGCCATATGCTGCATTATTCTAGAAGCAACAAAGAATGGATGCATCTCAAGCTCAGCAACACATCATATTATCCCAAGATAATTTGTTTTCACTTTTTAAAATCTAAAAAATACCAAAAAAAATGTCATTAATAGATGGCAAATATTTTTCCTTTATGTATGTTTGTTGGGGACCTTACTTGTACCTTAGGGAGCACCAAATAAAATTATTTCTATGCTTTCCGCATGCATCAAACACAAAGGATGGTAACAAAAACTCTCAGCTTATTCTGTAAACATCACAAGAGACAGTGGTTTCAAATATATCCTCCTTGTTCAAGACCACAGGAAGAGTTTCACCTTAATGCAGAACCCCATTGCACCACAGAACCAGCTGAAGTAATTTTAACTGTGGTGGTGGATGGCAGAGAGAAGTGAGGGAGATCAAAGGGGTCAGAAGGCAGAAAACACAGCTTAATATGTTATTTGATATTTAACAGTGTATGCAGTGAAACTCTGGATAGATGACTCTGAGAAAGGGAGAGAAGGAAGGCAAACCCTTTTTGGAGAAAGCATTCTGCCTTACACCAACAGGGCTGGCATGTCTTAAAATGAAGCATGGCAGGCAGTGCAAGAAATCCCCAGGACCTTCCTCTCCTGTTACAACCACAAGATGCTTATGATGAATGTAAATTTTACTGGGCTGTGAGCCATCCCTGCAGTCTTTGTGCCTTCACACAGCTCCATCCTGCAACACTGCTCTGCAATCTCTAGGCAAAAAAAAATCACTAGTGGTTTCACTGTGTTTCAGCTCTTCAATAGCTCTCAGAACAAGCTGGGAGATTCCACATGAAATTCCACATGAGATTCCATATCCCTTTAAAAGGAATGGGTCCTTTTCACCCCTTGAGAAATGTTGTTACCCTCAGATTACAAGGTCTCTGCAGTATTACTCCATAAAAAACAGAAAATCTGTGTGATAGCTACATTAATTACCATAAACCTCTGCCTAACACTGCAACTTCTGTAGACTATTTACTTTGTAAATAGTCTTTATATTTGATGTTTTGGTGGACAGATGGAAGAAGTTAATCTATTCCTTACAGTATGGTTATTTTGAACAAATTATACAATGGTCTATCATTTTTTATGACTCTTTGATCAAGTGAGTAATATTTAGCACTTTACTTATACTTTTCCAGTAAGAAAAATATTAGTATAAGGTGAAGGTTAAATTCAACTTGTATGCCCATGTGAAGAGATATTACTGTTGTCTCATAAAGAAGATACATAATTAAGCCTGTGAACTGCATGATCAGTTCTATCGTTAGCAGAAGGGATTTCTGAAATCTATATTGATTTTTGCCTGTGAATCTGCATTAGCCTAATCCTCATATACAAGCACTATGAATTCACAAGGGATTGATTTTTTTTTTCCCTCTGGTCCACAAAAATCTCAACAGATGAATTTTTTTCCTGAAAATTGATGACAGACCAAGGTGTTTTCCAAACACCATATACAAAAAGGATAAGTTGTAGAGGAGCTTTCTGCTGCAGAACCTGATTTGAATATGTGGTCATTGCTTCCACAGTGCTTTGCACAAGCAAATCTTGCTTTGTTTATGCTACTTTAAAAGAGATTCAAAATCAGTTCCTCAGAAATTAAATTAACTTTGTAAAATGCTGGCAACCTCAAAACAACAGTGAAAACCCTCTGACTAAAACAGGGATCATAAAGAATCATAATGCTGACTTCCTAACAGCACCTTCATACCACATTCAGGAATTTGAAACTGGTGTTCTAGAAGTCAGCCCTTTTTACTTGAAAAAAATTGCTTTGGACCCAAAGTTTTCAATTTTGCATCTAAACACTTATCCCAGTATATGTGCACTCCTTTTCTATCTCCCCAGTCCATTGTTTTTTGGGGTTTTTTTCTTTTGGTTTGTTTTGATTTAGTTTTAATAAACAGAGGCTGACCTGTAACTACAGGGAACCCAACACATCTGTGAGAAGGTTGACAAAGAGGGGAAGTCAGATGCTGTGATAGAAATTCATTTTACAGTTCCTTCAGGAATGTAACTCCAAGGGGCAGCATGTGTTATTAAAAACAAACTACTTGCGGTAAAAAAATCTATTTCTGGGGATTGTTTACTGAAATGAAATGTTTATTCACTAGGGCAGTATTTAAAGCTCCACTGATAAGTGCAAACTGTTCCTGAAAAGATACAAGGTGTAATAAAATGCAAAAGGGAAGTGGTGGCAATATTAGCTTTGCATCAATTAATTTGCAGTAATTTCAGATTTCATATATGTAAATTAAAGGAAATTTGCAGTAACAGGGAAATGAGGCTTGTTGTGTTTGTTGTGGTGTAATTTTCAACACTTTCAACTTACCTCATCACAGAAGGTTCAAGATTGTTTTCAGGATATTTTATAACTGAGGCTGAATAGAGCAAAGCATTACATTGAGAAACAGACTTAATTATTCCTAAAAAAAAAATTCTTGGCATAGGTCCACTTTGTATCAGCTTAAAATACCCTGTGCGGTTCTATTGGCAGGTTCATATGTTTACAAGCATTGGATTACTGGAGTAACCACACCTCCAGGCTAATTTAAAACAATTTCTGCTAAATGGAAACAGTAGGCCCCGGGTTCTTTAATTTGGAAGGGGAGGAGGGGAGGAAAACAGCACAGGATACAAGAGGAGATGTTCCTGTTATAACTCCCAGTTCATCAGAATAACACACAATAAAGGGCAAAAGATCCATTTTAATCTGAGGTGATGCAACAAGACTTAATTTGAGTAACAAAGCTTTTTTTAGGTTGACAAAAGTGCATAAAAATAGACTCTGGTTTGTTAGGGAAAATCACCTCAGCACATATCCTCCTCCCAAAGTATTCACAGCAACTCCTGCAAGTTATTAATTTGTCACAGGATATTTTCTCTCCCTAACTAGGTACACTCCAGCAGTATTCTCAGAATGTCTGCAAGTCCTGTTCCAGAATAAATATGTACTTATACAATAGTTCATAGCTAATCTTTAATTTCTTATTGGAAATACTCATTTGGATGCATTTATACAGCATAGCACTAAGGAGGAACAATTCTAAAAAGTCATGAATAATTAATGGATTTTATTCTCTCAAAATAAACATGGTCAGGCAAATCTTCATCAGTATCCCATTTTTAATCTGAATTCTGATCACTTGGCCCATAGACATACAGGTTTCCAAACCAACCCAAACATCAGAAGCAGCACAGCTACCCAAGAACAGCACTGTACTTTAGTCCCAGCAGGCTGAGATGCTGAAACACTGCTGCTGTCTAGGACAGTGAGACTGTTCTCAACACTCAGATTACTCCAGACATCTCTACATCACTACCAAGGACACCAGAGCATGAAAAGTAAAAATTCCCAGTGTAATCATCTCTTGTAGCTGAGGTAGCTGTTCCTCTTTCCTGATTTTGCCCTGAATTACAGGACACTCTGCCACAGGCACAGTATATAGACAGTAAGCCTTCATAGCCATATTCTGATTAAAAGATACAAATTTTAAAACAGTGAGTAGTTATTCCTACTGTGAAAGTCTAAAATAAATATTTCCCTTTGTCTAGTGGCTTTTTCCCTTCTCTCTCTGGCCCTTTTTTTGGGTTGTTTTTTTCTTTTTTTTTTTTAATAACCCCTATTGACCACTGCGCTACTGACTAATATCTTCTGCATCAGAAGGAAAAATGCTGAGGATGTTTGTCAGCCATACTGTCATGAAAGTCAAAAGCAGATATGTAAGAGAAGAAAGATTATCATATTAGACATAGAAAAAGAAAGATTAACCTATGAGAACTGTAGAAGCAGAAAGATGAGCAAAAAGTGGGGGACTCAGTGGCTCCAGGGAATTGGTAATGGGTTAGACTGCCTTTCCCCTCTTGATCACTGGCTCGCATCCAGCCCACATCAGTAGTGACTGAGTGTCATTACCACCTGATGGATTTTTGGTGACCTCTGCAAAAATGAATTGATGGTTTCAGTCCAGCTGAATAAATGTTCAAATCACACCAGGTACACCACTGTCTCAGCAAAAGGAAGGGAGCAAACATGGAGCAGGAAACGTAGCTCAATTCCTACAAACCAGTTCAATACACAAGAAAGTCCACTTATAAGAAATGCCACAGAGATTTATTTAATATTTTCATAGCTGGAGGATTGTGCTCATTTTTGCAGCCTTAGTGTTCACCATCCCTCAGTGTTCTTGCATTTGTCCTGAGTTCTCATGGGCAAAAGGCTGCCTACAACCAAGTCAGTGCAGTACAACTGGAAGTCTCTCAAGGAACAATCAGAAGTTGAAATTGTATTACATTATGGAATTGTTGCTTAAGATCCTCCCATATGAAAGCCCACTAAGATAATACACTTTATACATGCCTTTGAAAGAGATCTATTTAAAGGCTGTGAAATATTAACTTGCCTAAACTAAGAATTAAAATCATGTTTTCTCTGAAATTGGAAAAGATAACCCAAGTGAACACTCTTTCCAGTCTAAGTTTTGAGATGCATACATTGTGTCAGAGCATTCCTCGTGCATGCAGAATTAAGATATTTAGATAATGTGGTTGGAATGTTTAGGAAAAAACCTAAAATTGCCTGGCCCCTTCAAGCAAGAGTTCAGCAGGTGCTTTCCTGCAAGCAAGCAGGAACCCAAATGGTTCCTAGCAGGGTATTTGAAATGCTGTGAGCTGCTCCCTGCTTCTTTCTTCAGGGGAGCTCCCAGAGAGTCTAGGGAGAAAGCTCAGTCCTTGAGGAGCCCCAAGCACAAGCTCTAAATGGCACCTTTTCCCCAATCCTAACAACAGGTGACCTCAAGACTGCAATGGAGGATGCAGGTCCAGCGTGAGCATTGTCACATCTGTTTGTATTCAAAGAGCAAGGCACACAGGGAACTCGAGCTGCCACCTCTGTGTGCCACTGGCAGTACCTCAGCTGCTGTGGCCTCAGGGGACCTAGACCCTCCCAGAAGCACTGCATTTTCTCATAGGTGAGCAGACTACAATGACATCACAAGTATGGCATTGTATTCCAATCTCTCCAAATGCTCTAACTCTTGCAAAATTAAACTTGGGAAAAAAAAGAAGAAATTATATAAAATTAAACAAATACTAATTAAAAAAATGTTGTTGTCCAGCTTGCTAAAGTTCCAGGAAGAGACTGGAGGAAACTCAGCAATAAAGGACAGCTGATTTGGCAAACAGAATGGCAAATAAAGCATTTTTTCAGAAACAGGCCTACATACACCTTGCTGTAGCACTACTTTAGATAGCTCCTTAAAAAAATAAACTAAGTGGTGATATTTAACAGATCTTACAGTAGAACATGGGACACTGTTATTTTGTACTTTACATTTTTTCTTTCACAATGGCAAAACTATTTGAAGTTGACTTACTCTACAAAATAAGTATGCAGAATTTGTGGGGGTTAGCACAAGATTTCCAAATGTTGGGTCCTTTCTTTCATGAGTGGCTTTCACTGAGCAAGACTAGAATGGAACCGTGCCACCAAAGCAAAGAGAATTTTTACCCAGAACTGCATTTCACTGAAATGACAAAAGAAAAATGACAGAAAATCCCTCCTGTCCCAAAAGACTAAACAAACAAAAAACCCAAACAAAACCAAAAAAGATCAGGTGGTTTTAAGTGGAACTTAACTTTAGTTACATATCATTAGGTGTCTCTGTCCTGAGCACCCAACAGCAAGAACCCCAAACTTCCACGTTGTTCTCTCACTAGTCCCTACTCTTTCATCAACAAACATACAAAACCATGAGGTGAGAATAAGGACTTCTGATTTACTAAAAAAGAAAAGCCTCCATCACTCATCATGAGACTAAAAGGCTTAACACCTCATTTTCTTTGTCATTTATTCAAATGTTAATAGGAATTCCTGCAGCCTGAGTAGACCTGTTTCTTGAATTTATTCTGGTTTCACCCAAGGTAAATAAGACCCTGTATTTTTCTATCTCACTACTTCTTCAGAGGCAGAAGTTTCTTCTTAGAGGCGATGGAAAAATAGTGTAACTGGCAGAGGAAAGTGAAACTGTTGTGAAAGAATTAAATTTTGTCTGCTTTGGGTTTTTGTTTTGGTTTTGTTTGTTGGGGTTTTTTTGGGGGAGGGATGTGTGGTTTGGAGGGGTTTTTTGTATTACCTGATATTGCCAGTAAAGATGGAGAGGAAGGAGTGATTGGGTTTCCACTGACCTAAATAAATTGACCAGATACAGCCAAGAGGTGATAAAGGTTTATATCATGTGTATGCTCAAATACAGTTACTGCAAAATCTCCATGAAGAGCCTTGACTTCACTATTTCTTCAAAAGCAAGTATTTAATTCTAAGCTTCTATCAACACTTTTTCTTTTAAATCTGTACTCAGTTCTTCCCAGTTCTTTATTCCCAAGAAGAAAAGCAGTTTTAAGTGTCAGAACTTTTTGGATATCAATGTTTTGCTTCTTTAAAGGAGAAGGAAGAAATATATCCCTTTTAAACAAGTCTAGACAAACATTCTCATACAATGAAAAAATGCTGTCTTAAGATTTTTCCTTTAATACCTCAGAACCAAACAGAAAATACCAACATGGAAAAACCTTAAACTGTATACTTCTGTGCTGACTCTTTGTTTATAAGCAGCAAAGAGAAAATCACTAGCACATGTCTTAGCTGTTGCAAATTAAAGCTCAACTTTGTCACCCTTACTAAACCAAAGAGCAATTATTCCTGCAAATTAGTACAATGGTACTATTCATTCAGGTAAATACTATTCCACATAAGTATTGCAGAATCAGGACCTGTAAGAAAGCAACACATTTTAAATTGCCTAGCTGATCTCCATTTTCAAAGAGAAAATGAAGATCAATCACTCAACCTGAGGGATGAAGTCATTATCTGAAATCTGAATACATATATAGAGATTATTGCAACTGCAAATTTTAAAATAGCTTCTCACCAGAAGAATAAATAATATATATTTCATTATATATAAATAGATATTATAATTGTATATTTTATACACCTAGATAAAACATATAAAATCATACATCTGAACCTTCTTATTTAAAGCATAAGCACCTGATAAATTTGTATATGATATAGCTTAAGACAAAATAAAATAAGCAATTCTCTTGGGGTCTGTAAGCAGCTAAGTAGCCTGGCTCAATTGTCTTGTCATACCTTACAGTCTCCTCAACTCCTTTGTTCTGTTATCCACAAGCTTTATTAAAGTAGAGTTGAGTCATTTGCTCACTGCAATTCCAACAAACTGAGCCAAATGAACCATGCTCAGCCATCTGGAACCCCTTCCTCCAGAGTTTGCTCCCTTTGGGCTGCAGAATCAGTCTATTACCCCTGCATGACACGATCCAGAAACTTGCTACCACTACAGGACCTCAATTACAATTCCCAGGCTGGGTATTGCTGTCAGGGATTCTGCAATGCACCAGACATAGCATTTGTACCTCACATTACTGCAAAGCTATTAAAGCCTGTGCACTTGGGATTCATGAACAACGTTACAGGAGCTATGGAGCAGGGGAGGAGTCTGCACTGCCTCAACAGGACTTCAAGGTGGCCAGGAGCACAGAGGAGGATGCACAGCTCTGCAATCAGATGAAAGCAAGCAGGCACTCTTACCCTCCCAGCTTCCTTATAGCCACTTAGTGCCACAGGGACACACAGCACTCCACTAGTCAAGGCAATCCCTCATGGCAGCACTGACAAAAGAACAGATTAGCTAGACTATGGAAAAAAAAGAATTTATGCTGGCAACCTGTCCCCTGCTTTTCCCCAAAACACACAAGGGATTTCTAGTGCTGGCAAGTCAATACCTCTTAACCATGTCTGAGATTTGATTCAGAGGAAGGCACGTGGCCCTCATGGCTCTCCTGCTTGTCAGGCAATATTCTGCAGTACACTGGACAAGGGAGGAAGGACATCCCCAGACGGAGAGAAGCTGCTCTCCTGGAAAGAGACATGGGCTGCACTGCTCTGTCCTCTGCCTCAAAGAGTCAACTCTGTGTCAGCATGAATACCTTCCTATCAAAGTGCCATGTAAATCAGGATTTCAGAAATGGCATGGTCCTCTGGGAAAGAAGAGTTTCATTACCACACATGAAAGGACAATTTCTTCAGAAATTCCTTTTCACCAAAGATCAGGCCTTTGCTAAAAACTTGCAACACAAGGATTACAGCAATAAAGCACTGCCAGCACCACACAACCTTGGCACAAATCATTACCACATCTCCAACCTCACCAAGTTGCACTAACATAGTTTGTCCCTCAAAACTTAGACCACTTTACTGCCTGTCCCTTTACTGCAGGTCTCAGGTCTGAAGGGAATCAGGATACTCAGCAGCCCCTTACTTCAGCTGTACTGCAAAGAAGCTGTTCTTTACCAATGCTGTGAAGAAGACTTTATGCAGAGAAGTAAATATATTTCAATAATGACACTAGGTAAATACATTTCAGTAATGACACTCCTCCTACTCTCGCCCTTAGCTACATTTTGGAAGATATTGTACCCCCCCATCCCCCATCTGTAGGTGCTGAGGCCCAGAAGGGCTTTTGGCTTATAGAAGTCATCTGTGGTAAAAACAAGTATGAAACCCATGTCCAAAATCTTAGAGCACTGGTTTCATCCCAAGGACTATTATCTCCTTCTGCAGATTAAGCTTTCACTGCACCCTAACCTATTAATTGGATTCGACAAGCCCCTAAAGTGTTCCATACTACATTGTGATAATCCCATTTACCTCAGACCCAAGCCTAGAAGAATCAAGAAACTTGAGTGATATAAACTCTAAGTTCAACAAGGGAAATGTTCAAGGAAGAGTTTTGGAACAGAACCTTACCCAGCTAAATTAAAGAAAGAAAGAAAAACATCCGCTAAACGTTGCAGAGGAGCTTTATATACCTGAGGACAACAGAATTTGATTCACAGTGATCACAAAAATTCAGCCACATTACATTTGTGGCACTGAAGTGGACATTGTATAATACAATTATAAATAAATGTAATACAATTATATTCTCTCAGCACAGCACATGGCAGTGGTCTCAATGATGGAATGAGGTCATTGCTTACTGTGACCTGCTACCAGCAACAATCATCCAACAAACACTATCCCTAGACTGACTTCCAAAGAAGGTCAGCCAGTACCCTATGGCAGCTAAAGAAAACTGGCAGTGCAGAACAGCTCCCATTCATCCTCCTCATTTCTAAAACCTCTTAACTACAAGTAGGAACAACTGAATGACTGATACACATTTTACCATTCACCCCAAAAGAAGCCAAGGATATGTCACCTGCAGCACCACAATGCTCATGGCAGGAAGTTTGCCTGAGAGTCCAAAATAAATCTGAGCAACAAAATATTTGAAGGTGAACTAATGCTACCTTGATACAAAGCTAATTTTCTGAGAAAAAAATATAACACAGAATTTTGTGTCAGAAACTACAAAAAAAGGCATTTACAACTTTCACAGATGGAAGAAGACAAGGGAGAAGGCTGTGTGTTATTGATTCAAATTGCAAATATCCAGAGGTTTTTTGCAAAACTCAAGTTGCACATTTGGGGTTTCTTTTTTTGGGGTATGTTTTCAGATTTATTCCTCTATCTCTATTATATATTAGAGAAGTAAGATAGTTTATGGAACACTGGTCTTGCAGTCAGAAACTCTAGGGCCAACCATCCTATGTGATGGCACAGAAGTCCCCAAAGACCCTGTACTTTAGGTGCCACTCTATAATATTTCCGTCCTCCACAAAAGACTGTGGATAAGCCTATGCATGACTGATAGTGCTCACATATTACAGGGCTGCCATATAAGGCAGAGAGAAAAATAACATATTCAAGGAGAGAATTACAACTTGTTTCTCAGGGTTTGTTATTTTTTCAACAGCTGGGATAATGCAGAAGTAACACACAGAATCATAATTACTCAAAAAAACAGAAGTCATATTCAAAATAAAACTTAAAAACTTCTGGCATACATCATAAGGCTTCATAATATTGATATTCTGGCCCATTTTTTTAAAAGTCTCTTTCAGAATTAAGGAGACACAAGTCCTAGGAAATAGATGTGACAAGGAAATCACCATTATTCATGCTGCATTTGTATCTTACTCAGTTCCCCTGGCTAACTGGTGGCATGAAAAGCAGTTCCATGGGAGGCTTCACCATAGTGGCAGTGACAAAGCCATGCAATATCCCAGCTCTTTAATCACTTGAATATCCACCCCACTCCTTTTTCATTTCTTCTCTGCAGGATGCCACCATTTCTGGGTTACAGTTCTCTTGGCAAGCACCACCAGATCCATAAAATAACTTCACAGAGTAGTGAATTGCTGTTGCTGTTTCTAGGTTAACATTGGCAGAAACTAACAGAGTCTTCAAAAACATCATAAACTTTGTTTTAGAGCTGACACACAATTGCTACATAGTGCACTGCAGGAATACAGAGCTGTACAGGCAGATCCAGCATTGGTCAGATAGATGGGGTTTGTCATCATCTAAACTCTACCTCCAAGAGAAGGGGGTGGGGAGAAGAGGAGGAAGGAAGAGTGTGAGGAGATGAAAGGGCTGAAAAAAAACTACCAGAAACACCTTAGACTATAGTATTTCTTGTACAGATCTGACCTGTGTTATGTACAGCAGTGTAACCTTGGGGGGGAAAAAAATCAGTAAATAACTTCGAGTACTTCATAAGTGAACAACACTGTCATCTGGGACACTCAGGTTCATTCATCATGATGGTCTCCTGTCTCTCTCCCCAAGTCAATTGGGACTTGAACTGGAGAGAACAGCTCATTCATCCACGGGGAAAGCAGCAGGCTTCCCATTGCTAAGGAGTTTCCTGTGATTCTCAATGCCCAAGCCTATTACCATTTCCTTGTGTCTGAGAAAATAGGAGGCATTTTATAAGCCCCTTAACATTTGTTCATATTAGGAACACAATGAAAGAGCAATACAGGCTGTAATACAGGCAGCTCCTGCACATGCCTTCTATTTGCAAGCTTAACTCCAAAGCAAACTCTGGAGCCTGACAGAATGGAATTACACACACAGCGAGGTGCATTTCACCTATCACAGATTACCAACAGAAAGGTGAAAAACAGTTAGTGAAGCCCTTGAAGGGAATAAGGGAATAACATCAAGTCCTCTTCCTCCAAAAAACCATGCAGGCAACTTCAAGAAAGAGTGAATGGAAAAGCAGTTGGCAGAAGCTGAAAGAAAGAAAACATGAACATATGCAGCTTTTAAGTACAACTTGCTTTAACTCAATATGGAGAAAAAAGGGGGAAGGAAAACTTATGTCCTCAAAAAGAAGAAAACCTCACTACAACACAAATAAACTGTATTTCAGATCATTTCACTGTGATCATAAAAGTGACATGCAGCAGTAATAGCTGCTATAAAGGTTGCTTTCTACAGCAAACTGTCCTGGTCAAAATGCAGAACATTTCTTTAGCACGTCCCACTCATAAAAATAATTACAAGAATAACTGAAGACAAACCACCATTGCAAATTCTTTCAGTTTGCATCCCTTGGAAGTTATTAATCAAAACCTTCAGTGAACAGCAGCCAGCCAGCAAAGGATTGTGCCAATTCTGCTGCAGCCCTGGCTGACAAGAGCAGCAGCTCACAGATGCAGTGTGCCAGGGCCTCACACAGCTGACTGAGACTTGTGTTATCAGCTGCCACTCCCTGCAAGGGGAACAGAATATTTGGGTTTACGAACAGACATTTGCTCCATCACTGAAATTTCATGCACAGAGCCCGCATATGACACTCAAAATCATCAGCACGACTTTCTGTGTCTCTGCTAGCACAGAGCAGGCAGCACAGCACAGCTCAATTAATATGTTTTTTTTATGCTAACTAAGTACTTGTATGTTAACAAGAGGCAGTCTCCATTTTACCAGGTTTCGCCCCATGTGTCCCTGCCCCCCCGGTCCCACCGCGGGCTCGGCACGGACAGCGCAGGTGGTGCTGCCACCTCTCGGCCACTCGGGGCACTGCGGGAGCATCGGCGCCGCTCGCTGCGCCCGGCTGAGCCCTAAATCTGAGCGCGACACCCACAGCGACCGCTCCTGGCACACTGTCCTGGGACCTCCGCGACTGTGAATACCATGGAATAAACAGAAAAAAAATTACAAAAGTCCTCTGTTTGTGCTGCTTCCCGAATTAGTCCTATTGGAGCAATTTAAATCTTTTGCGGGATTTTGAAAAAAAGGTTATAAAGAACAGAGCCGTAAGTTAAGAACAAGCAATTAGCAGTAAATTCAACTAACATGCATCCTGTAAAAAGGAACGAGAATAATCACAGAGGGAGTGGGAAGGGAAAGAAAAGAAAGGCTGATCAATTGCTAAGAGAAAGTCTGTACTATGTAGTAAAATTGGGAGAGTTTCCAAAGAAATAGACTTACTGGTGAATAATTTACATATATATTACACTATGTATTTGTATGTATTTTATACTGTATTCACCATTTCTATCAGCACTCTTCTGTATGTCTGTTCAAAAGGGCAAATCTAAGCTAAATTTCTAGTGCCAGTGTGCAGTGAGTTTGAACTTAAAAGAAAGGCTTTTGCACCATGCCAGTCAAAACATGCTTAAACCAAGTAATCTGGGTCCAAACTCACCATATGATCCATGGGATAACTTCTTTTTCAAATGTTGATTTACAGGCAACTTAGCATTCCTAAAAGGCAAGGTTTCTTTTCAGAAAAGATATAAAGGGCTAAATGACAGCTTCCCTGTAATAGGGTTAATAGGTCCATACTCAAAAATTTCCAGCTACCCATACTTCATTCAGTCTCAGGCTCTCTTCCAAGACCAAGCAAACAGTGACAGCCATGATCTTCCACAAGTCTGTCTGGACTATACTGAGAGTTATTTTAAAACCACCCAGGACTGTCCATGTAAAATGCAGGATTATGAGTGACCTAGATCTGTGAGACAGTGTATTTACACCATCACCTCTTGGACTACCCCATTCCTCCTTTCTTGATCCTTCCAGTCCTCCCCTCTACCTTTGGTTTAATATCCAGCTTTAGAAGTTACTTTTTACACCTCCATTTTTAAGCCAATTATTCAGGTTAATTATGGAATATCTGGAGCTTCTGCTAAAATCTTTATGATTTTTGATGCAAAACTATTAAATTAAAAGATATGTGGTTACACAGCTGTTTAAACAAGTCAGAGGTTTTAAGAAACACATACCATGTCAAATAGGCGTAAGACCCCAAATTTCCTGTTGAAAGGTAAGAGAACCTGCTTGTTTCGATATTCTGTTTCCATTTAATCCACTGAGTTTCCAAAAATCTGAGTCTAAAGTAACAAATTTCTGATCATCTTTGTAACAACAGTTCTCAGACAAAAACTGACTCATAAAAAACCATTTAGGATTAGTCCATTTGTAATTCCACACGGTTCATTTCAGGGAGTTAGCAATGTAATGACAAAAACTGTCTGGCATAGATGGACAAGATGTGCAAATCCAAAAGAACTGCTGGCAAATCATGGGCAGCCAGGCACCACCTTCTCTTGCCCATGTTCTGAGCAATTCCATCTCTCTCTAATTTGGGCAAGGAATGGTAGGATATGGTAAGAAGCCACATGGTGAAGTGAAACAGCAAATGAATAGCTACAGACAAAACCATGTGCAGCATCACTGTGCAGTTCACTGCCTTACAGCCCACTTCCAACACAACAGGCTTCTGCAAAATCCCCAGAAAGCAGGAAAAACAGCACTGTAAATTGTATTTTAAAATATGCACATAAGTCTGAAGGAAAAAGTACTCCTGCCACAAGAAACACTACTGATGCAAAATCTGGGGAAGCAGGGGAGCATTTTCCTTTTGCTTAAGTGAATCCACAATGAAGTCTTGTCCTATTGTTGCTGGCAACTCCAGCCAGGCACACATGAAAATCAAACTTCACTGTGCCAGGAAGAGTTTACTCTCTCCAGGAGCTTCTCACCACTGACAAAGGGGCACATGGTACTTCCAGCAGGAGATGCCTCCACGCATGCCCGTGACCCATACTGCCTGCTGTCCAGCCCTGCCCCACTTTCTGGCCAACGCTGGCCATTGGCAGTTGGCTGAGAACTCAAAACAGCAAAGATGCTGCTACTGAGGCCAGGGCTCCTGCCTCACAGTCACAGAAACCAACAGTAATGGGGATTAACCTCAAAGAGAGAGAAAACAGCTTCCACCAAAGAGCACCTCAACCATCTGTGGGGCCAGAGGATAACCCAATTACATTGCTTTCACATCATCCAAAAGGGCAAAAACACTGAGTCACAACACAGCTGTATGCATTTGTCCTTTAGTACAGTCCCATGCAGAGCAGATAGATTTTCCTGCAAGTTTTTCTCCTCTTCACTTCCAACAACCTGAGGCACAGTTTGAGGATGGGCAACATTCCTTTGTTATTGGTTTACATTATTTTACTAAACTTTGGAGTTATATCATGCTCCAAGATTATAAACCTCTGCTAAAAGCACACCACTGCAGTGCTTTTAGAGGCACTGGGTAAGCCAGAAGTTTTGTATGAATTTTCCACCTGATTTGATATTAATATTTTTGTTAATGAGCTACCATTAAAAGAATCTCATAATTCCTCAGAGAATACTCTAATCTGCTGACACTAATATATCTGCAGAAATACTGTGACTTCATTCAGGAAATGCAATTTATTCCTTTGGCATCAAAAATAAATGTTCGCCATGGAAAAAAAATCCACTCCATTAACTTAGAAGTATTTTTAAAAGTTAACATTCCATTAGAGGAATGGAAGAGACAAATGAGAATAACCAAACTAAAAGGCATTTTCAAAAAAGGTAGTATTAAAGAAATAAACAAGGAGAAACAGTTAACGATGTTATTGAGAAGTTAAAATTAATTTGATTTCTGTGGCACAGAAATGGAGGCAGAGAGACTGTGGTCATTGTTAAATACACTTTCCCTCCCATTTCCCACACTACATAGCTATAGACAAAAATACGGATTTTGGTAAAGGGATTTTTCCCACTCTCTCTTTAAAAGTTTCTTCTTTTGGTTTGTTTTTTTCTTCTTCAGAAAAGACTGAAAGCAAGTTACCTAAATTTTAGCATTCACAGTCATGTCATCATTGCTCCCCCTAAACTCTTCAATTGATTTGATTAATAACTGCAACTAAAAGTATTCATTTATTTTCTAATCATACAAAGTTTACAATGAGCACAGAAGAGGCAATCTGATAATTGTCATTTGCACTATTGCTTTAGAAGTATTTCAAAAAGAGAGGAGAAAATATGGCAAAGCCTGCCTTCTTGTCTGCAGTATTTACATGCTTTACATAGTTTAAAAATATATGGCTTATTAATGACTGTTTTCAACCTCTCCAATAAGCTTTTTATTAACATGACAGTCCTTTACTTGCAAGTGTCAAGCAATTTCATACTGTGCATGTATCCTTTATGATGTTTAATATAAAAGATAGTACAGTATTTATATCCCTCACAATAAGAGAATGGATTGTTTTAAGGTTATACAGCCCCATTGTGATAAAGAAAGAAGGAACCTTACAAAATGATAAATATTTTCATTAAAAAACTTTAAAACTAAAAGTTCAAAGATATGTTCTCCTCTCTTATATTGTGTCAAAACATGACTTAGGACCCAAAACTAATCTACTTTCAATTTTATTCCATATTTCAGTGCTGTCATAGTACTGAGCAGAGAGTATTGGAATACGATCATTTTTTATTTTGTTGATGTTACCGACAGCTTTATTTCACAAAGCAATCTTATACTATGTCTACCACTGGCAGGTCACAAAGGTCAAATAGTCTATCCTTACAGGTAGAGAGCTTATTAAATGGCACGTCTATTAAACCCAATGGACAACATAAAGAAACATTTCAGCAAAATACTTCTAATATTCTTCAGTAAAGACACAGTCAAAAAGGTATTAAACAATTTCAACCTACACCAATAAGAATTTTTTTATAAGCATCTTCAAAATAATGCTTCATACAAAGCATTTTGAACAGGCAGGAGAAGAAAGACCTGCAGAGAGATGAACTTTGTGCAAACATTTACTTTGTATTATGCCTTTACAACTACACACTCATAGCATGTTTAATGCTAGGTGGCTTATCAAAGATTAGCTTTCTAGGACTGTTATTTAATTAAACATTTGACTTTAAATTATAATGAAATTTATATGATACATACTTCAGCAACATTTGTACTTGTGTTTTACATACTGTCCTGAATCATTGTAGGGTAATTTTTCAGAAGCAAAGCATATTTATTTTCAAATTATGTAATTAATCATGCAATAGTTTGGGAAAAATCCAATTACATAAATCAGAAAAAGGCACTTGACTAAAACCTCCATTTAGTGTCTTATAAATTCTACATAATTCTTTTTAACTACGAGAGTGTATGCTTTGCAAAGCCAGAGTATTTATAGACACATAATTGTGATTTTCTCTCTCTCTCTCTCTCTGGCATCCTTTCATTATTTCACTATTTGCCAGTTATCTATGGTATGCTGGACCTTGCTATTTCAATATTTGGATTTGCATGACTGCATTTACAAAAGAATAACAAAATAAAGACATCTCTGGATTGGGAAGCCTATACATCCAGATGTTCATCTTCACATTTAACCCTTGCAGCTCAAACAAAGCATTCCAGTTACATTTCTAAATCCCATATGGTTATTTCTGCATAACTAAAATACTGAATACTGGTATGCAGAGTAAGTGGACTCTCACACATAGTTTATTAGATACAGTACCTGGTCTCCTGTTATCAGAAGATTCACCTTCTCAGATAATTAATAAGATACAGTAACATAAAACACGAGTTGTTAAAGTTTACAATTACCTTCCCTCACAGCTCCATTCTAAATGCACTGTCCTTGCTTTAACACATAGTAAATCATCTACCTAAATGTATTTGCACCCAATCATTTTTTAAAGTCACAATCTTTGTAGTGTCAACTTGTCAAGGGTCAAAGGGAAGAACAGGCAAGATTCCCAAATCAATCTGCTTGTAGAAACTGTCTCATTTCATTTCAAATTACCTGCTGTGGCTGAAGCAGGCTATGGACAAACTGCCTTCCTCCATAAACCATGACAGCACAGGTCGAACTTATGTGATCATTCATAAGGGGCAAGTCATGCTGGGTCTGTCATTAACTACTTTTAAACTGCTGTGCAGGGTTAAGTGATCTTGCAGGGCAGCAGCAGATATAAATACTATTTGGACAGTTTAATGTCAGGCAACAACTCCTCTGGGATTAAAACCGTGTAACCCAATAGCGGTGCTATCGATAGAAGGATTAAGGTACTTTGGGACTGCTCCTTGCACTCACAACTTTTCATGTTTTGCACCTAAACGATTTGATGTTATTAAGATATCAGATGGATAACATAACACTCCTTGAGACTCTCTCCAGGATATCAGCAGCAAGGGTCACCAGCACCATCTTCTGTAGAGGCACTCCCAGTTGGTTTAGCTTGGCCCATGTGTGACTGCCCAGTCCAGGAGAGGCTGCTGCTAATCTAAGAACATAAATACATTGCAGCACTAAAAATTCACTGGGCTGCATGATTCACAGGCAAGGAAAACAGCCCAGAGCCAAGCCTCCTCAAAGTCAGGCTGGGCACACACCATGAAAATCTGCATTAAGCAAGCACTTTCAAACATGGGAGAGGGAAACACACTACGTAGCTGACAGGAATAGAAAAAGATCACTGCATGTCTTAAGTAATTAGTGCACAACAATCTGTACTTCAGTCAGTTATTCTCTGGTCACCACTACTCTGATACATGTGAGAAAGATAGTATTTAATAATTAAAAAACAGCCATCACTTTTTTCAAAGTCTGTGGACAAGAAAAGCCACAGGAGATCTGTAAGACTAGTGAATTAAGCTGGTCTCAGCATCAAAACTAAAAAAAAAAAAAAAAAAAAAAAAAAAAAAAAACATTTTGAAGGAGTACCTAATTTTCCTGATTTTTCTTCATCATCACAACCCTATTTAATGATTCCAGACATAGGTCACAGAATACTTAATGCATTTGTCTTCAGTCATTAAGCAAATGGGTATTTTAACAAGAACATGCAGGAAGAGACCAGTACTCCAATTTGCTGAAGCAGACAAACTCTTGCTCATCCTAAGATTCAGTACCCATGGTTTGATACAGACACAAAACCATACCTGAAACAGCACACGAACACAACGGGGCTGATTTATCCACGTCTCATAAAGCACAACTGCCAGAAGCACTAAGAAGGAAAGAAGTAAACCTTAATCTAACAAAATACCAAACTCCAAAACCAGCATAACTTAACGCAGGAGCACATACAGTTTTGAAAAGAAAGTGCCAATACAACTTGTTCAGAATGGAGAGTCACTTCCTGAGGCGCACAACATGGCTTTTGGAGGCCAGCTTTCCAGGAAGAAAGGTGAGGTGCAATGGCTCTGTGACAGGCTGCCAGACTGTTGGCACCGCAGATCATCTCTGTGTTTACTCTTAACGAATTATAAATCTATTACAGCAAAAGGAAAGGATGAGAAAAAAAACTCTTGTGACATTGATCTGTGTGTGTGAATCACAAATATCCACAGCAAAGGCAGAACAGATAACATGTTTGCAGCTATTTTTTCTACCTCATTTCTGATAATCCAAAGGGGAGGAAAACCACTGTTAAGGATGATTCTTGAATACTACTCTAAACAATGTTTAATATTAAAAAAGAAAATTAATTCAACATTGGTTAGGCATAAAGAATGTGCTTCAGGATACCAACTTGGCTTCACACAAAATGTTTCTAGGCCACTTCTATTTCTGCTCTAGAACCTTTGGAAAATCTCCCAAACATACAAACATACACATATTATACCTCTTACTCAGTGATGCTCATGACAACAGCCACCATTCTTTTGGCTAAAGAAGTGGAACAGTGCTTGCTTCAAATTATTTTAGCCACTGGTTTATTTAGAGAATCATCTACTCAGAAGCTGCAAAGGATTCACTACCCTCCATTTCCAGTTTTGCTTTCCACAACAGTAATAGAACACATAATGTGTGTTAAGTACTACCATTAGCAAAAGGAAGACAGCTCCATAACTCAGTAATCAAACCAGACAAACCAGGTTACTCAATCACCACTTTTTCCATCTGTCCAAGGTTAAACATCCAGTAATAAAACTTCATAATAAATATATGATTTAACTTACAGTCTTCTCAAATGAATCCTTTCAGTGCTATTGTTTACACCTTTTAAATTAACACTACAACAGTCCCTAAAGCTGAGTGAAACTTGCAAATTCTACCAAATTAAAAAAAAAAAAAAAATTCATGTTGTAACCAGTGGCATATTTGACTCAAAGGATTCCAGGAGTTTTCATGCATGGGAACATACATTCAATATTACACACCTCTGCAGGATGCATTATTTTGAAATTATAAAATATTCACTTTAAAATATTTTAAATTAAATTCTACAGAAGTTAGTAGGAATTATAAACCAATTAATACAGGAATAAAATCGTTTTCAACCTGTGCACACAGCTTACATATATCACACAGCTACACCATCAGTGTAAATTGTTTAGAAAGCCAAAATAATAGACAGCTGGCCCAAATCTTCAGGTCGAAAAGAGCAAAGGAAGAAAAACCAAAAATGAAAGAAAAAGTAAAGAAAAGTTCCTTGCTTGAAGATCATGCTACTCAGAGAAAGCAAAGAAAAATAATTTTTGAACCATTTGTGAGTTACACCTGTAATTACTTGAAACAAGCTCAAATGCCATTAAAGATTTAAAAAAAAATAAACACAAAACCAAATTCTGGGTTACTTCCTACCTATCTACAACAGCTCATTTGCTGGAAAATTAATGAGCAGCATCATCACATCCACCTTGTTGCAGTTTTCTAACCTCAGTAGCAGAGGGAGGGTAAGGACAATTTGGGCTTATCGGGGTTCTTCACTCAGCAGGCTGGAAATCACACTTAGATGCACCCTGCTAAATGACCTTCCCCTTCTTCTTAATTTTCCTTCACCTTTACATACAGTGGTATCAAGACAATAATTTACCAGGTTCACTGCACTTCTTCAAACACTGCTGTTGATTTTGCAACTTCTTCATGATCCTGAGCACATTTCCTTCTCCCTTTCCTAGAGCAGAAAACAGTAACATCTAGAGCTGTTCAGCTTCTCCCCAGTCACCTGAGCAGAAATTTCACATATTCTCAACAAGTAATTTGAGGTTGAAAGCATGATGATGTTTAAGGCCACTTCAAAACCTAATCATTCTATAATTATTAATTTTTTAAAAATCAAACATTAGCTGCAAAATTCTTGTCAGTTAAGGAATGTCAAAAACAGAGTTGAAATTCTAACTAAGTAATAATTTCTACAAAATACATAATTAAATTGAATTATTTGAATACTAAAACATCTGAGTCACCACAAACTCAATTCTAAAGCAATACCTGAAAGATGTCATTTCTGTGATAAAATTCTCTCCTTCAATTATAAGCCCTGGAGTGAAAGAATAACATTCAGAATCATCCTGATATGGAAAAGAAACAACTCAGTTATCACTGAGATACAATGATCAGCTTAACTTACAAATACCTCACAGCACTGTCTAGCTGGTGGAAATGACTGAAGCGATCAGATCAAAATGGAACTAAAACCACCTCTAAGGATCCTTGACTAGATAACAGTATGCTCTAAAATTGAGCAAAATTTGCAAAACTCCGAGTTTAAGACAGTATCATAGGCTCTGCCTCCACTGAAGAACAGACTAGTAAAAGAATTTTGACGACCCCTCCATGAATGCCATCAAGTCTGTAGCTCCTGAGGGCTCATTCCTCACCAAGCCTTTTCTTTGAGGAGGAATGATTACAGGACACAACAAGTTTCAAACCTATCCATATGCAGATGTCAGTAAACTATGTACCTTGTTAGTGATTGGGAACAAGTACAACCACTCTGATAACACAGGATTTAATTACAATGAATATTTGAATCAAAAACAGACGGTCCAAGTTTGATTAAGAAATCGTGTTTCTTGGCAGAAAAGTGAAATATGAGGAATTGCCTAACATGAATATTAGGAATAAAATGTATTCCTTTAAAAGGAAAGACAACTCATGGAAACTCCCAATTCCCTCCAGGACGTCTTGGATAATATTCTATTACACATAATGGAAAATGAATAAATAAATAAATAAACTAACTCTAAACAACCATAACTGCTTTCCCATTTGATGGCAGGGAACACACATCTGTTGACTATTTTGTAAATCTCCCTTAAGACGTTCATTCAAACTGCTGAATCTGATTACTTTCAAGGAATGAGCCAGGTTTCATGCTCGCTCAAAAAAATCCTTGGAAAGAAGGCGCAATGGGAACTACGGTATCTGGAGCCCCAAAGGCAGCAGCGAAGAGGAAGAGAAATAGGAATGCTGAACTCTTCGGCTTCTCTTCATCCCTCAGCACTTCACCGCCAGTACTGCTGGAAACGCAGCTGCTCGGCAGGGCCGGCACAGCCCGCAGCACGCACAGCATTCCCGGTGCCTGCCGGCCGCGGAGCGCCCGCCTGGGGGAGCGCGGAGGAGCCGGCGGGGCCGGGCCGGGGGCCGTGAGGGCCGGGGGAGCACAGCCCGGCCTGAGCCCTTCCCTGCCTGCAGGCGTGCCCTGCCTGAGCCCCTCCTTGCCTGCAGCCTGCCCGGCCCTACCTGCCCTCAGCCAGCCCTGCCTGAGCCCCTCCCTGCCCTCAGCCTTTCTCTGCCTGAAGCCCGGCCCTGCCCTCAGCCGCTCTCTGCCTGCAGCCTGCTCTGCCCTCAGCCCCTCCCTGCCTTCAACCTTTCTCTGCCTGCAGCCCGGCCCTGCCCTCAGACCCTCTCTGCCTGCAGCCTGCTCTGCCCTCAGCCCCTCCCTGCCCTCAGCCAGCTCTGCTTGCAGCCGCTCCCTGCCTGCAGCCCCTCTCTGCCTGAGCCTCTCCCTGCCCTCAGCCTGGCAGGGACATGCAGGGACCGAAGGGTTTTGAAGCTCAGGAGGGCCCTGTACCCCCGATGAGGGTGTCATCGCCTCACACCATGTCCCACCTCAGGGTCCCACCTTTATGCACTAAAGGGCGTTATTGGGGCCCCTCGGGTTAAACACAGCGACACTGAGGCTTAAACAGGCTTTAGCAAACAAAATCTGTTGTCACAATAGGAAAAGCGTGTAAATGCTACAAAGCTGACAAACAGTCCATTTTCCTCTGCTGAGGATTTTCCAGGACCTTTGTTTATATTTGCATACTAAAGCTGTCCCTGTTTAACACACTGATGATGTTAACCCAAGGCTTACCTTACCATTTCAGTTTCATGGACTGGGCAAAACAGTGAGTCACAGATATGAATCACGCAATTATTAATAAAACTGACCTTGAACTTTTCAAAAGGAGGACACACATGAAAAATAAATTCTGAGGCAACCAAAAGCAAAGATGCTTCCACTGAGCAACCTGCATGGAGTATGTTCTACAACACAATAGAGGTTAGTCATTCCAAGGAGACAGATCCTAAAAATATTAGGTTATTTAAATTAATGTCTCAAAGCTACAAGTGGCAATACAAAAGAAAATTTCAAATACTGAATTAAGGACAAGAAGTTAAGCAGTATACATTTCTTTAAAGAATCACTTAAACATGAGAAATTTTTGTGCATCTGTGTTTAGAGCCTGCAGAAGTCATCTAATCTGGTTTTTTGTCTGTTATAAAAATCTGAACTTCCTCTAATGAGGATGTTGGGCTGCTTTCATGACACATTTATTTCAGTTGTTCACTGATGTCACAGAACCATCACAGATAAAATATTTCTCCCAGACAACAATTTATTTTTTACCACACTGCTGATTTTTGCTTTTAGCTTCTACAACACAGGTGATTTGGCTTTAAAGCCAGAGCAACTCTGCTCCCCAGTGCTTCCTTCCACCATGCATTGCAAAGTCATCTCCCACAGTGACAAAGTTAAAGGGTGCAAAATCCCTACAATGCAGTCCAAAGGAAAAGGCAGTGGCAGCACCCTGCAAGTGAGCATTTTCTTCACATGGGAGTTGTATGATTTTGAGAAAAAATGTTACACGCATAGAAGTCCTAATTAAGAATTTAATTACAGAGCTTTTAGTTGGTTGAAGCCAACAAAAGAAGTAGTTTCTCTGCAAAGACAATCACAGTCCTGCACATAAACCTTTAACACCAGAAAAGAAGAAATTGTCCTCCTTTGTGTGTTAAAGGTCACAGTCGTAGTTGGGCCAGAAGAGAAACAAAGAACAATTAACAGACAATTATTCCAGGGTAAGAAAAAGGTAATTGGCAAGAAGCTATGCAGAAAATGTCTGAGGAAAGTCAGATTCTACATTTGAAAACCTACAAATTTAGTACTAGTGTAATAAATCTGAAGGTGAAAAAAAAAGGTAGCATTTAAGGAAACACTAAAACAATTTTAAGGGGTTCTTCTAGACGCTAAGGGTGCCAAATAATAACCTAACTAATCATGCTTTTATTCACACTAATAATTAATGCTAATGTCCAATTAATAAATGCTCAATTTTTAAATTTGTTCTAAGTACCATAAGGTTTACTAAATATTTAGGCTCTAATTTGCCCCTTGCACATCTCTATCTCCTCTGCAAGGAGATCAAAGCCTTGAAAACCACAGCAAGAAAAAAGTCAAACTAAATATTTTGACTGCACCAAGTGCTTTATGAGCTAAGTCTCTTCCTCTGTGTCCCAGTTTGAGATGATGTTGCTTCTGTGTTACACTGAACTCAGTCCACATTAATTTCAACTATAGGTAGTTACTTCAAAGACTTTTTTCCCCTTCCTTTTCAGAACAATGGTGAAAGGAAATACCAATTTGAAAAGAAAAATCTTTATGATGAAAGGCCTGTAAAGTTGGATATGTAAATTAATACTAAATATACTTTGTGTATTCAGAAACACTTTGTGAAGTATCAGTTATTCCTTTATTACATTTTCCCTGCACTGAAGAAATTATCCAAAATAGTTTTCATGCAACTGACCTGCATCTACCTGAGAACTGTAAACTCATCCTGCCATGCAGTCCATCCTTACCTCATATTTCACAGTTTAATTGAAAGAACAACAAAAAGATCTGATACTTCTAAAAGCACTTCCAGCTAAAAACATGGAAATCCATCGTGTGTCTTATCTACAACTATTCTTATAAGAATCAAGGAATGAAAAAAAAAATATATAAAACCATCTTAAATTTAAGTGCAAACCACCACTGCAATCCCACTTTAAAGAAAACATTTTTCAGGTTGAAAGGAAATGGGAGATGCTAGCTCAACCAGAACTTCACCAATTAGTATGCAGAGTATATGAATATACATTTATCTTCAATTGCAGCTAATGTCTTATGCTGTCACATGAAGCTTTATATGCTCAGCATACTGTGCCCAACAATTACCTAATCATTTTGTCATGTTTCATACAACTGCAGACGCTGTGTAAATCTTTCCATTTCAAGGAGGGAAAAGAAAGACTAGAAATATGAAGCAGCTAGGCAAGTGTCATTAAATATGTTTCCAAAGAGAAAAAAAAAGCATTGAGTTTTTTCACTCAGTAAAATCTAATTTTGTGTGCATATGTGAACTGAAAAGGAGTAGAAATGGAAGCAAGTCTTGAGTGACTTTTCTATGGCTGCTTTGCATCCTTAAAGATATTTATTACACAAAACATACATCACACTTGCTTTTACTTTTCAGGATTCAATATTCCATACTTACATTTTATGGTTCCATATGCTCCACCACATAGCTACTTGCTATATCCATAAATGTTTGACTCCTTTGGGCAGTCCTGTAAAGCCAGTGAGGAATTTCTTTTTTAAAAAAATTCTTTTAATGGAGCTGAATCTTTCATGAGTAGCTTTTCTAGTCCACCCTATAATGCACTGACATAAAAGAGCATAATAACAGTTGATTGACAGGCAGCTTGGAGGAAGTGAGAATGAGAAAATATATATATATATATATATACAATACTTTACCAACTGCAGAGTAATAACAGTTTTTCCCTTAGTGTCCTCAGCCAGAAAATTCTGCTGCACTGTCATTACCCAAATTTATTATTGCTGACATTATTGTTCACATTACTAAATAACAACTTTACATTTATTATGCACACTACTAAAATACCTATTGTAAGAAGCACAAATTGAAGTACCTAAGTTTATTTTCCAGGAAAACTAATTTTCTATACATTCTCTTCAGTTTCAAACAATTTACTTGCAAATGCTCAGGACTAAATGAGTCTATGTTTTATTTTTAACATTGAGACACAGTATTTCCAGTAGGTAAGATCTTGGTATACTGTGATTATTGAGTGTTTCATTTCAGATGCCTTTGTGTCAGAAATTCTTTCCATTTCCTTTAAAAAGTAAGCAGTGTGATGGTATTTGATAAACAGTCACTGAAATTACTGCTTGAATTAAACCCAGCAAAAATCATTTAAAGGTAAATGCCATCTATCTTTTACAGTTGATTTTTTGAGATGAGGAAACAACAGAAATTGGAAAAGGCTTTTCCAAACAATAGCTCATCTCTTCAAGAGATGCAAGACTATTCTTGCAAAAGGCAGGAACAGCATGAAGCAGACAGAGACCTTGTCCCATGCTCTTTCTATGCTGGTAGATAAAGCTGGACAGTTCTGTGTTAGAAAAATAACTGGGAAATCACCAGGTAGCAGCAGGGCAAGAGCATCCTTGTTTTACTCCCGCAATTTTAGAACTTTCTTATGCAGCCACCAAAAGTAAGTAGCCAAAAGAATAGTAGAATAATTGCATAAACTTTCTCCCTGTTTCTGCAAATGTTCTTCCTCTTTGAAATTTAGAAAGCCTTTCAGGTATTCAAGGCCCCTCTGTATCTGTGGAAAAATTTGACATAACAAACTGGGACAATGCAGGGGTAGAAGAGGCTCTTCTATAATGAGACTGCCACTCCCCAATGGGTTTGGGAACATCATGACACAGTACTGGCAACTCAGACTGAAAGCAGCAGCACATCTCCAAAGTGGCACATTGAAAGCAGAAATGGTCCTAGCCTGAGCTCAAGTTAAATGTAGCTGGCTGTAGTTAAGACCGTTATATTCCTAGTGGCAATAAAGCGACTGAAGCTTAACCAGCATTGTTAGTTAACAAAATTCCAGAGATTTTTCTGCTAAGACTACAAAATAATTCCATGGCTTTGTTTCTTATGAGTTAATTGCCAGACTGCCCTCAGACAGCAAATTTAAGATAAAACTAAGTCGTGTTTCCATTAAGCAACATTAAACACTCCTACTTCCTCCCCTTTTAGCAAAATGCCTCATGCTAAGAGATCTCATTGCTGAAAACAAGGGCAGAGCAGCTGGCCAAAACAAAAACTTGAGAAACATGCACCCTTCTTGGAGGTCCCTTCCACAGTCCTACATATAGCTGTGATCCCAGCCACCCACTTCAGTTTCTATAAATAAGAAAGGAGAATATGTCTATTAATACCATGTATAAAGCATACTTCATTCAATCAATGCTTTTATCAGTGGACAATCTCATAAGCTACAGAAATTTCAAAATTTCTACATGGCAAAGTGTTTTACTTGCAAACTCTTTCTTACGCTAAGTACCAAATCTACTTTGCTCAGAATAGTTAAGACCTTGGGTCAAGGAGACAGTGGCATTAGCACTCAACAGAAAATGTGCTTCTCTACACTAAAATAGCCACTTAAGCAAGAATGTGGAAATGATTTATCTTGCAATGTTTGAAGTTGGATCTTCACCTCAGCTATGTCATGACTGCACAATCAGTCAGAGAAGACTGTCACACTTTCATACAAAGAAAAGGATATTCAACTCTTCACTATGAGTATCTAACAAGTAATATTACCTTTCAGAAAATAAGAAAAAGCATAAATATTAGCTATTGGAAGCATTCACATTTATAACATTGGACTCGGAGACCTTCAGTGTTCTAGTCATCACATATAAATCTGTGTTTAGTAGTAGAAAAGTAATGCAATTTCACTGAAAGCTGTTTGTTTTAAATAAAGCTGTATTTGTAATCCTAAATATTGCAGTGCTATATTAGTGTAAGATGACAAAAAAAAACCAAACCAAAAACTTCAAAAAGCTTATTGATAAATAGTCTTGTAAACAAAATCTGATTTTGAGGTGAGAATACAGCCAGGTAAGTTTGATTTGGGATACAGTGATACTGTATCTGCACTCGCTGTACTTTAAGAGCTAAACAACCTAGAGACAATTTTAAAAGTAGGAAACTACGGAAGTGTTTCCAGCTATGCACAGCCAGTACTGATAATACTTGTGTATTCAACTAACAACTCCCTGCATCAGAGCCCACAGAACAACCAAGTGGTCTTCTGGAGATACAAGTACAACCAGCTTATAAAATTATGCAGCTGTGAGATTGATTTATTTTTCATCAATGCATTTTTCAGAGACCCTATTACCTTCAGAAATCCCCCTTCCTAAGAAATCAATTAAACTGCTAAGTAGTTGTCCTAACTATGGACACAAGTGCTTCTATTGGAATTCAGAAAGGTGCCAATTTGTGGAGAATCCAGCTTCATAATATATTTTCACTCTATAACTTCTACCAATGTATTGTCTAAATAAAACTCAATGATTGATTAGGAAGTTCCTGTTTCTCACACTTATAGATATTCTCTGAGCAAGAAGACCTGATTAATTCAAAGGAGCAATTGAGAAATTAGTGAATTTTAGCCAAAAGTCAGTTAATTTTTTTTCCTTCTCTTGACCTGTCAAAGCTGTGCACATCCTCAGAAACAATGAAATTCAGATGGTTTGGATTGTCCAGTAAGTCAAGGTTTCAGTCATTAATCAGAAAAGGAGCAGTGCAGTAATTAAGCCACCAGAATCCTCACCATATTCCAAACTGTACACTCAGAAGGCTGGGTACCATCGTTCTGCACTTGAATGGCAGCATTTTTAAGAAGTCACAGTATTCTTTATTTAAATAGCATAAATATGGAAAGAGAGGTCTATACATTGTAAATGAGGACAACACAGGATTTCTTCTTGTCAGAAGTGAAAAATCTGTGCATACATCAAAGAGCAATACTCAACTTTCAAAAGGTCAATTGCAAAAGAAGCTATCTGCCATTCCTTCCATTTTAGAAGAATTTAGTAAAGACACAGTGCAATCAGTTAGAAATAACTGATTATAACTGAAATAATTCTTTCTTAGCATACTGTACACAATTACATATGTTTATATCACTTACAGTGATGTCACATATAAATTAAATGATTCATGTTTACATTTTGGAGGGGTATCTCAACCCATAAACAGTGCTTTTAAAGTGAGTAAGCAGAGAAAGCACTAACAGTGTGACACATGGGGAGATGAATGCATGGGCCAGAGGCAACACATTTCTGAAGGCACAGGAAAATAAGCCAGCAGACTTGACCTCCTGACCTGAAGTTCTAGATAGAGTACAACAAAAGAACAGGAACAATCAGCAATTAAACTAATGGAAAAACATGCTGATGATCAATTAAATCAAGTTTTTCACAGAAAACCACTAGCTCCGTCCTATTCAGTGCCCCCATGCACACCTGTGCTGGGGTAAGTATTTTTGTGAGCTGCAAAGGATGGGATGAAATGTATTATCTACATGAAAAATAAGCTGCCCTTTTTGTTGCTTTTTTGCTGGAGAGAGCAAGCAGCCAAGGACTGCAGAAGGCAGGCTGGCTTCTTTCAGTAATTGTGCCACCTTCAAGCATTCAAAATGCAGCCCCAGAACACAAGACCACTGACTCTGCAAAAGCCTAAATCCCTCACACTGTTACTTCCTTCATCACAAAAAAAGGTGGAATAAAAAATACCATTTGCTACCAGGTTTACTTACAATACTCTTACACTCTGCACTAGTCAACAAGACAGTGCTTATGACACACTGGCAAGTGTACATTCAATTGTATGTGATGCACTGCTTTAGCTTATGACCAACTTTTAAAATAAAACCAT
This sequence comes from Muscicapa striata striata, assembly GCA_030060385.1. Lineage (NCBI taxonomy): Eukaryota > Metazoa > Chordata > Aves > Passeriformes > Muscicapidae > Muscicapa > Muscicapa striata. Next base: position 856,921 of record JAREIS010000015.1, on the reverse strand, counting down.
ACATCTTTCCTGTGGTCAATCTGCAATATGTGAAGGTGATTCCCATTTAGCTCAAAATAGATAACTCTTCAACTTAAGCTAAGTAATTTGGTTCAACTCAAAAGAACTGTGAAAGGTTTATTAAAATGGTTTTTAAAGTACATTTTAAGTGCAATTGATGCCATCTTTTTATTCAGTGAGAAAAGACTGTACAAGCATTTAATTCATTATCTGGGCAGTTCCAATTACACTTCCCAAAACTATTGCTCAGTATTCCCTGCAGGTTGAGGGACAACAACACTACCAATTTAACACGTAAATCAAAACTAATTTCTGGCTGCAGGTACTACTGGAAGAAGAAGGTGCCTTTTCTAAATATCCTCCATAAAACTCCAATTATTTTTTAAAAGGATGGGAAATTTTGTATTCATTTATATAGAGATATTTAGAGCAGTTAAATGTTTACTACAATGAAATATCCTTCTAAAATTCTCCACTGCAAATTAAAAAATTTGGTTTGGAAGGGCAACAGAATGAGTAAGTCACATCCTTCTGGGACTTTCATATATGCAACCATGCAATTTGGTTATACTGCAGTTCATTCAATTAAATAGCATTCAAAAGGAGTAGATGTCTGATGGATTATTGCATTACAACTGGATAATTTGCAGCACTAGCTCCTCTATAGGAATATGGAACCTGCAGCATCAGATAAACTACCTATTGTATCTGGTAACATTACTTGCCCAAGGCAATGCAATTCCTGATGCTTCACTTGTGAAAAGTTCTGTCCATCTCCATTACCTTTAATATTATTTCAACCGATCTGCTCTAATTAACAGTATATAGTTTGCCTTCTAAAATGTTACCCCAAAACCTTTCACAATCTTCTTGTCAAGCTTGTGATTGCAAAGCTGATCACATTTTCATCAACCACATTTGACACTGCTTTCTTGTGCCCACATGTGCATGAAAATAAATATATACATTAGTCATTCAGAAAGCCCTGTTTATTTCCAAGAAGAATGCTAATGAAAAATATATTAACTATCACCAAAAAAAAAAAAAAAAAAAAAAAAAAAAAAGGCAATCTCTTGTACTCCCAAAGATGAGTGAGTTTCAATGTATCCATTGTGTTACAGGTGTACACTACTTTGTCAAGAAAATCTGAAAAACTGTAGTTGGCTCTATTCTTCCAGTGGGCTAGGATATGTGCCTCCTGCCCTGCCAGAGGAGTCAAACCAAACTATTCATGTAAAGGCCAGTTACAACAGCTCTTTATCCCAACAGCAGCAAGACATCCACATGGCATGTAAATATCAATCTGCATCTTATGGAAAGAAACAAAATCTATGCATAGACAAAGGGAAATAACAGAGACAAGCAATCTGGAACAGAAGGGAAGAACAAAACATGAGGCAGGATGCAGAAACTGCTCAGGCAAGGAATGCAGGAGCAGAAATAACAAGATTAGGACTGGAGGAGGGTAAACATTGGATGATGGAAATAGCAAAGCAGGAGCTAAGAGGGAGGCAGAGACTTGTAGAACAGGGAGATCTGAACGAGACAACTGGTATTTGCTAACTAAGTTAGGTGCATAAAGAGAAGCAGCACTGGAGCAAGGGTCAAGGCCAAGATAACAAGAGTCCATCCTCTTGAGTTCCTGTGTCCTAGCCCAAGCAGAAGAGCAACAGTACCGAGGACACCATTAGTGAGATATCAGCATCTGCCATGAAAACAACTCCAAAGGTGTGTTCTCCCCTGGTCCTGTTCCATGGAGGGTGAAAGCAGCCACTGTCACCAGTCACTCTAGCTCAAAAGTCACTGGTCCTCCCCATCCAAGGGCTTCAGACCCACTTACTGAACCAGAGGATGATCCCCAACAGAAAGTCCACCTTGGGGCATTTTGGCTGTTTTCTCAGATTGCTTTCTTAAAAAAATTAAAACCAAACCAAAATACAAAAAGGAAAAATATATACAGAAAAACTGTATAAGAATATCAAGATTACTTGAAGCCATAAATCTCTCCTGAAGCCAGTTGTTTAGTATTTTCTGAAAATCCCTTTAAGTTCAGTAATTACAGACTGGCATAGAATAAAGGGCTGCCTTCCCACATTATTAGAGCAAGAAGTTTCATAAAAATCAATAATCACAGTGTTCAGCAAAAATATGGCTTTGCATGTCAAAAAGGGTAATATTCTCTAACACTTTAGATGAACACTAGTCCAGTACCTACCCTTTAAAATATACATCTTTCTATTGCAACATCTCAGAGAACCAGGGATTTTCACAGAAATTTTTACTGCATTTATACTATGCATATTTGACAAATACACACAAGTATGCACACAGTATGCACAAAGAGGGATTTAAAAGCATGAAAACATGTATCTGTAAGCATAAACCAACAAAGACTTACCATTTATAGAAGCCAGAAAAGTTGAAGATGGAAATATTGAGTTAGTCCAAACAACACCCTCTGATAAACCCAAGGTCTGTGATGAAATCAAGCCTAACAAACAAAAGAAGCGCAGAGCAGAGCAAAGAAAGGCCTATTGCAAGTATGTTAGAAAAATGCTGACCTCTGTTAAAAGCCATTACTTAAAACTAGATCTATAATAGATGTGTTAAAATTATGAAACTCCTCATTATAACTGGCTGCTATCACTACATGGAAGCTCAGGATTCCATTTAGCATTGCTGCCCTGATGCTGAGGAACAGCCAGACTAGACCCACCAAGGACGACCCAAATTACATTGCCATAATATCCAGCTTTCATTAAGCTTCAAAAAACATCTGGAATACAAAACTTACGTTCCTGCTGTCATCCATTCACTGTATACATTTTAATCCCCATCCTTTTAAATAATTTTTTGCTTTCTGTTTAAAAAGAAAAAAAGAAGGGAAAAAAAAAAAATCTGTCTCACCCTGTCAAGACAGTCTTTTGCAACAACCAAGCCCGTGACCAGAACAACAGCTGACAGCAATGCCTGAAAGAGCCTAATGCTGTTATGACTTATCAACAGACTGATAAGATAATGCTCTGTGCCAGCCTTTCTCCAGAAGAAAGATTTCAAGTCAAATGTCTGAACCAAAACCAGAAGCTGCATTCTCCTTGCTTTGCTCTGCACGAGGTCTGAACATGAGCAGCTTCAAGTCAGGCCATTTCAGCTACTTTTGGGGAGAGGAGGGAAAAAGCAATTACCATCTCCCATATCTGGTAAATTAGTGTCAGTTAGATGTTTCCTTTTTGTAACCTTCTACAGTTAACATGAAAGGAGGAAAGTTAGTAAAAGTAACAAATGAACAAAATATATTAAATATTGTATATTTTATATTATATATTTTGTATTGTGTTTAATAGAAACAGCAGACATTTTATTTCACAATGCTTTCACCATCTTTTCTTCTTAATCTTTAACAACAGTCTAAGGAAAAAAACTGGTCATGGAAAAGGCCTGCAAGTTAATGCAGAAGTGTCCAAGCTAGACATCAGAAACCCTGAGCTACTTACCCGGAGTTCCAGCAATATCCTGAATTCCCAAGCCCATTTGTTTCATTAAACAATGCACTTTCAGACATACCACTGTACTACTTCCTAGAGACACTCAGAGTCCCTTCAGCATGGAACCTGTCATTTCTATTTGGCACAGACCACTAATCAAATAAAACTATAAAGAATCACGTAATTATTGATGTTGGGAAGGACCTCTCAAGTTGATTTTACTCAAACCCCTGCTCAAGCCAGGTCAGGCAGAGCATTCTGTCCTGAATCAAAGTTGGGTTTCAAGTATCTCCACAGGCAGACATTCCATGCCAGACTTTTCTGGCAAGTTTCTCCTCTGTTTGACAACCCTCACAGTCATTTTGTTGTGGAATTTAATGTGTTTTAATTTGTGTTATTCCATTAGCTCTTGTTCTGTCAGGGGGCAGTACTGCAGAGAGTCTGACTCCCTCATCTTTGTTCTTTCTCCTTAGGTATTTGTGGGCATTGATGAGACCCTGCTGAGCCTGGTGTTCTCCAGGCTGAACACTCACAGCTCTCTCAGCCTCTCCTACTATCAAAGAGAATCTGGGTGCTTATTCATCCCTGTGGCACTGCTGGACTCCTTTTTTTACCACAAGGGCACACTGCTGCTCTGGTATCAAATTGGTCATGTTCCAGCTTATTAAGTAAGCTTTATGAGTAAGTCTTCTCATTTATAGAAAACAAAAAGTTAAATATTTCTAGTCAACTATTAACATACTGCCCCACTTATCTTTTTATTTTGATCTATTGAAGTCACTTCTCACTGTCCACTAGATCCATTTATAGGGTATCAGTGTATTGTTTTCCTGAAATATGCTTTAAAAACTCACAATATTGTATGTTATCTGCTGTTTCACTCTTTTAGTTTACGCAGCTCTGAAATAACATGTGTATACTCTAAACTTTTATTTTCTTTCTTCTTTTCCTTTTGATGAAGCATATTCTCACAGAGGGGCATTCCCAATAAAAATAACTGTTCCAGGTACTCACCCAGGCTGTGGCCTTATGGGAATATCATTAATCATGATTGAGTAAACAAGCTTCTCTTCAAAAAAAAGTGTAGTTTTAGTCCTTGGCTAAAAATAACTAAAATCATTATCTGATCATAGAGAACCAGTCCTATAGATATGACTTCTTACAAAAGGAACAAATCTTCATTCATTACCTTGACTGCACACATTAGAGTTTGCTCTGCTACACAGGCTTCTAAAAGAGGCAGCACAATTCAGACCAACATTGCTGAAGCCTTGAGAAAGTCCTAAAGTAGTAGGTAGTGCCATTATTTAAGAATGACAGATGATTCTCTATGGTTAAAGAAAATTGCTGAGCACTGCAATTCACAAGCCTCTGCTGAAGCTGGATAGAGCAATGGTGTCTCCCCACAGGAAGCAGCCACACTGATGTGCTTTCTGCAAAATGCTTTGCTTTTTCACATGGACCACCAAGAAATTCAAGCCTTGCTGGATTCCAACACAGTGCATTGCAACCTTCACTGTACTGCAAAAGTGAGTGTAAAATTAACAACAGGAAGATTTGTGATTTTTCTAGATACAAAACTGTAAGTAGGTACAAGTAAAAATTTTGAACACCTTGCTGCTGTGTATCCCAAAATCAAACAGGCAATTAGAAAGTACCTTAAACTGGAAGGGCCTTTACCAGTCATAGGGTCAGCCAAGTAGACTTTCCTTTCTTTCCCAACTCCTTGCCACAAATTATTCCTGCAGCAGTGTCTATATTGAGAAAGAAGCCCGTGTTATTTCTAGATTTTGCAAACTGACAAGTTACAACACATTTTCTAGTCTTTTGATTTTGTTCACTGATGGGAGAAAGGGGATCCTCTGTTTTATTTGTGTCCTTTCTGGCGGAGAAATAAAAAAAAGAACAGCTCTGAGAAGCCTGTGTCAGCTTCATTGTCAAGACAAAGGTCACTGCATTCCTATTCATGATGACCTACAACTGTACCCATTTAAAGACTTCATTATGCTATATTAGAGGGACCTCTTTCTCAGAGATTTTAATTTAGCTTCATTGTGAGAAGAACAAAACACATAAGCATCAGACTATGGTGTTAAAAATTGTAAAAATTTAATGATTTCAGCAGTCTTACTCCCTTTGCCATCCACTCTTAAGATAACACATGTGAAGTATGATTTCCACAACCACATAAAACAAATATGAAAATACTTTTAATCTAAAGTGTCTCTAAACTCCAAAATAAATAATCAAAATAAGTATCTCTGCACAAAATTGCCATCTCTCCAAAAATCGAAGTTCCAAGAACACAAAAAGAGTAATTAAACTCCCATGTACCCAGACTATTAAATGACTAGAAAAGTTTTATTAAAGAATGCTTGTGAAGCAAATTTTGAAATCACATACATATTACATACAGACCTAGCTCTACACCAAGATTACCAAGTGTAAATGTTTAGTTACAAAGCTTGATGGACCAAGTACATGAACGTGATATAATTTGACGTACCCTTCACAGATCTCTTAAGCTAAACAGGTTAAATAGTTTTAGTGTCACATCTCCATCGATGACTGCTGAATAACCTCTGGGGTTATTCAACCCTCTGGCCAAACCTGAGCTAGCAGATTTTTGGCACAGATCTCTGCATTTCAGTTTCACAAAGTGAGTCAATACTTGGAAATAGCAGGCCTTCAAAAACCCCTCAGTGCTGGAAGGAGCGGAGCTGGCTGCGCTGCCTCTCCCACCTCCCAGCCCCTGGCCTGAGCCCAGCTGCACGAGGCAGCCACGTCCTCTCTGCCAAGACCCTGGAGTGCCTTCTGCCCCTGGAGACAGCATGGGGCCAGCAGCTTCCACAAGTAAATGTGTTACCACCACCCTGACCGAATTCCAGGCAGATAGCTAACACAACATGAATGCCCTCTGCAGCTCAAGAAGCTAATCCTTATTAGTCCCATTTTCCAGTATTACCAAGCAGCTTCCAAGAGAATGTATTTTTCATTCTAGAGATCATTTTCTTTAAGATATAAGATCCATTTACATGTTTTACCCACTAGAATTTAAAGCACCTCAGCAAAACATGCAAGATGTTTTATCACACGTTGCACATCTATATATTTCCTCATTACTGGAAAGCAAATTAAAGTGATTCTAAACCTTGTCACTCACTGAATTGCACATGGATTTCTTTGTAAATTCTACTCTACACAGGTCTCAGCCCAGTTTTATTCCCACTCATTTTAGAATATAACACCATACAGAAACATGCCCACCTGTGAGGTATCGTTCCCCCTCCAGAAAAAAAAAAAGGAAAAAAAAAAGTATTCAGAATCTTTGAGCAGCCTGATCCATCCTTAATATAATTTCTGGCCATATGCCACCACCCACACTCATCATATCCCAGTCAAGACTCCAACCTATCCCATGGGGACAGAGTATGTGCACACAGAGAAGTACACACTGTAAGGGGAAATCTGGGATGAAAAAACAACCAGCCTTCTGACCTTTGAGATAAAAATCAAAATGAAATCTTTCACCAACAGCACAAAGTAAAGGTTCCTTCTGAACAAGACACAGGAATATTCTGAAGGGTAATAACCTAGTTTTAGATAAAGCAGGTTTTAGCATCAATGGTGGCACATGAGCTACTACAGAATATCTGTGTGTTGCAGGTATCTGCTTGTTGCAGATCCAGCATAATGACCACTACATGCCTCATTAGCTCACAGAATGTTTTGCTAACTGTAGCACTAAATAATAGACTATTTAAGATACATTTCAGGTAGAGAGAGAGGGTATTAAAATAATAAAAAAACATATTCTTAAATTAGTTCTTAATTCTTTCTTCAGTTTGTGTCTGGCTATACAATATTTTAGCAAATTTCAGGCCAGGTCACCAAGTACCCAGAAAACTTTCTAGGGTGGGATCATCCCATTACTTAAGAGAACCTTGGGTTTAAGATTCCCAGATCCATTATCCAATTAATAAAATCAAAACATTGAAAAGGATCAATATGAAATTAAAGCAGTATGTTATATATGAAAATTTCTATCACTGTAAAGATTAGGAAGCATTACAGGTTAAAAAGTGCCAGAACTAAATCTTTTGCTGATTCCTCAATTCACCCCATCTCGAATGTACAACAGACTGATGACACAATGACAGAGAATTTCTTCCAAGCAACACTGCCTTGCTGTTTGTATCCACATCGAGCAGGATGGCACTCAGAGCAAAAAGCAGGACTCTGCAGGATGAGGCTGTGCAAGAAATGTTTCAAACAACACAAGATTACAAAGCATATGAGGGTTGTTCATCTGCTAAGCAGGGTATACATCCTGTGTTCCAGATGATGGCACAATAGTAAACCATCTCTTCCTAGGTGTTTGTACAAACAAAAAAATTTCACAAAAATCACTTGAGAAGAACATTAAAAGTGAAGACTCCACAGTTTATATAAGCAGCAAGAAGATTCCAGTCTGACAATATACAACACACTAGAAAAAAGATTGCCACATGGGCTAACATACCAATGATGCATTGTCCTGGAGGGATCATCTTTGGAGATACATCTACCAAACTTTCACATTCCTGAACATAAAAGCATTTTTCAAAACTGTATCAGGTTTCAAAAACAGCGATTCAACAAGGGACATCCATCAACACAGCCTAAAGTCCTAGCTGAGGGAAGATGATTCTGATTTAGTTTTGAACAAGCATGGGATGAAATCACCAATAGAACAAGAAGGTTTTCTTCCTTAATCTAATTTTAGGAAATACGTGGGCAATATTTGCAGAAGTTTCCTAGAGAAAGATAGTGCATAGAGCATGAGACAGACTGGAAAATTACAGCTCAAATGTATAAAGCTGGTAGTCAGCAGGGACTGTAAACAGAATCTCTGATTTTAAAGTGATCTGATCCTCTTCAACCACTAGAGCATGGAGCTGGTAACTTACACATTCTCACATGTATCTTCCTGGGTGTTACAAACATTTCCAAAGCCACAACAGCAGCCTCACATGAACAAGACTGATTCCTAGTTGGTGGGAAAAAAAAACCAACAAAGGCATAATTCAGATAAATACACTGTTATAAGCATATAATGCTGGGAGTGAGGGGAGGACCAAACAATTGAAAAAACAAAAAAACACTAATAGAATACAATGAATTATTCCAGTAGCTTCTCAAGGTCTCCATGAGGCATCAAGCTGCTTTTCTTCATCAGTAGTCCATAAACCTGAAAATGCATACCCTTCACACCATTTTGTTTTCACTTTTTTTTCATTCTCCTTTAATTTCAGTTTCTTACTCTAATATCTCTCCCACAAGTCTGTGTCCATTTAAAGTAATTCAGGAACTACAACAAATTTTAGTTAGCTCTTCTAGATCATCTGCAGGCAGGTGAGACATGCACTTTCAGCAGGACACAGGTGCAATCACAGTTCAGAGTACCATGACACACTAGGTTCCAAGGCAATGTTATGTGAACCACTCTAAGAGGAAGTGGAACAGTTCATGCACCATTTTCTATCATTACATCTATGAATTCTTCTTTACAGTCATGTTAGTGGTAGGAACCAGGTTTTCATTCCCCTCCCATAACTCCTTTAAAAACAACAACAAACTAAACCTTGAAATAAAATGGAAAAGAATTCAGGAGCCATTTTGCTTTCCCTTTTCCTTCTCTCACTGACACATCCCTAAATAAAGTTCACGTGGGTTAACTGCTAATTACAATATAGTTTTTGAGTATTTACCAGGTAAAGCCATAGCCTGATTTCCATGCAATTTTAACATACCTCTACCTTCATTAAAATAAAAACTCCATATTAAAGTAGCAAAAGGCTTAGTTCTGCCCTATTTAGAAACATGTTTGAATGACTAAGCTGTGCAAACAACTTGTAAAATCCCACTACATTTTCCCATCATACTTTTAAATGATTCCTAGCAATATCCTGAATATTAGACATTCTATATTTACTTTTTGTAAGGTTTTTGTGCTTGTTTTTCAACATGCCAAGGATTTTTCTCATCCATGTCACTGCTTTGATTCAAATTCACATGCAAAATTGAAGAAAAAAAAAGACTAAGTAAATCCACAACCTATCTTCAGATTACCTAAAATGCTTTTCAAGTATTTTGCTATAGTAGTACTTTTACAGGACTTTCCTTTAATACAGGAATTAACAAGAGGGTGATGGAGAAATTACAACCAAATAAGACCCCCAAAAAGCAGACAGAGGATTTTCTACAATCTTTACATTGAATTAAGTTACTAATTATGTATTTTTCATTCTGAACTTCCAGCAATTATGAAAAGTCTTTTCAGTTAACAATATGCAATTTAGATAAATCACAGATTTGGAAAGATGAGGCTCCACAAACATTTTAAATTTGGGAAATTTATTAAGTTTTGCTAAGCAAAAGGTATGAGTTAGACCCCTGGTTTGTAAAATAGCACATTTTGATTATTTGATTCAAAATGAAAATTAAAACTTTCTAGTAAGTTGTATTATTCCTTCTCAAAATTTAATCTCCTAATGTTTCCTTACTAAGTTCTCAAAAGCATGACTGGATAATAGAAGTAATACCTTTATGATTTTGTGAATAATGGGTTTTATTAAGTTAAAGCAAACAGCCAGAACAATACATATGCAACTTCTACTACACACAATTTAAAGAAAGTAAATTATAACCTCTGGAAAACAAAAGAAAAGGTACTAAAAAAGCCAACACAGTGGTTATGGATTATTCCATCCCTGATAACAGGCTGGGTTCTGTGTTTAGAGAACAGTTGTTGTTTGATTATTAAACTGAAATGGCATGAAATACAGAATCAAGTATAAATAAAAAGTTAATGGAGTTACACAGATTCTATGAGAACAAACTCTAGATTAGTGAGGGGAAAAAAAAAAGTTTACTAGCAAAAGAGATCACGAATGGGCTCAGGTTTCTATTCATAGTGGTGAGGGACAACAGGAGAAATTACCCAGGATTTTTGTAACAATTTCTTTAATAATACACCACTTTCATAACAGAAGTGTTTTACACTTGCACAATGTTAATAACTTTATTATACATGGAAGCCTGTAATAGGCTGATTACACAATAAGACTGCAAACAACCACTGGTACCTTCCTGACAACAGAAAAGTACATAAGACTGAAACATCACCAAGAGTACATAAAAAACCATCATCATAAACATCACCAAAATTACATTAAAAAACTAATCAAAAAATTCATTTGTAAAAAGTGGTTCAGAGCAGTGCCACTGCGTTTCAGCAGCTTTGAATGGCCACCAGTATTTCTAGCAGGTTTCCATGGCTCCACAGGCATTAATCAGGATTCACATACAATAAATAATGTACCACAAAATATACATAAAGTAAGGCAATAATTCCAAAGAAAAGTTCTGTTGATATTAACAAGCCACTCAAGTTCTACTTTTGTAGTTGATGCCATCACCAGAATCCTTTGATGGAATTGCAGCCTTAGGCCCTAAAAGCCTGCCATGATGAACTGCTGCAAGCCCCTCTCTCCGTAAAGAGCTCCAGTGACACCACTGGGACACTGCTGGGCACAGGGGTCTGTGGTAGCTGATCCTGATGCAGGATAGGGGCCTCACTATGTACAATTGGAAGTAGATTATTTCTTATTGTACATGGAAACCTCGACATAGGTCTAAAACAGGTGGGTGTTCATTGTTCATCATCTGATGTCGTAAGACATCAGAAAGCACATCATATGATATGCACTTTCTGGAATGTAAATTTCTTTAAATGCTAGCTATTACATCGGGGTGAGAGAGTGAGTAGGGGAAAAGGGAAATAAAAGGGATGGGGAAGGGGGGGGCAGGTAGGTAACCAAGATCAAATCCAGAGGAACCAGGAACACAATAAAATAGAGGGAACCCTTTACACTAAAAGAATGTGAAAAGGGGAAGAGCAGGAGACAGACTTTTTTGAACCGTGTGTTAACAAATAATGTATCCCAAAACCCTATCTGGATTAGGACTGTAGTTTCAAGTTGGGGTTCTAATGACATGAACCAGCTGCACACATTTTGTTCTCACGGTTTGTGTCAACAGAATCTCTTTACGGAATTACAGTCTTACACAGAACTTCTGGGGACATTACTGTTCAGATTAAAGCTACCGTGCTGGGCTCATCGTGCAGACCCAAGAATATTTGCTCCACCTGCCTGGAATGAGCATCACCTGGAAGAACAGGAGTACTTTAAAAACCACAAGATTTAGGTAGCAAAATTCTTTCAGATCAGCTGACGTAAGAGACAGCAATTTGAAATGTCAAAGATCCCTTCCTCAAAAAGCTGAGATATATTTGTCATCATCTGTAAATTGGAAGTTCCAATACACTAGTGGTGCATAGAATTCCCATGCTTCATTACACTTTCCTGAGAGTAAAGCAATTAGAATAAACTTTAGTCCTAGGAACAAAGTTAATTTTTTGCATTTTAAACTCTTGGGCTATTCCCTGACAATCTACATAATGTAAATTTGATTGCTAAACATTGTCACTTGAACAAAAATGCTATTTTAAAACTATTGATTTTTGATTAAAAACCATAATAAACAGAGCTAAAAAAATCACACTAACAAAATAAACTAAATATGAAAAGTTGCATTGAAAGGGCATGTTACATTATTCTTAATAGGACCGTGTAGAAACATTCCAATGGCAGTGTTGTTAAAGTAAAATTACATTAAGAAGACCCCACAGCCTGGTCACAGTCAGGACCTTACCTGTAACTCTGGCTGGTTGGGGTTTTCACTCGTGTACTACATGGCTCACTTACATCAGACATCATATTTGTATACCCTGAGAAATCTGACACTGAAGTCCTTACTCTATGGTCCACTTCTCCATTAGAGTTAGTGATAAAAGTCATTGGCACCCTGCTGCCCGACTTGAACTGAGAACCAAACGCTTGTGCAAAGTTCTCGATCTGGTAGGTTGCTCTAGGCTCTATGTCCTTCTGAGGATCTATCTGGCTGGTTAACTCCTGAGATGGGATCTGAAAGCTCGTTGAGGATTCTAAGTTTTTCTGTTCCTTCTGGCCAGTCAGTTTCTGAGATGTTGACTGGTAATTTGATGAAGTCTCTAAGTTTTTCTGCGGATCAATGAGATCATCCAGCTCTTGAGAAGGAGTCAACTGTTGATGCGAAGCCTCCAAAGCAGACAAATAAAAGCCTGGCTGAGAGCCAAGCAACATCCCAAATGGAGGCTTTGGCAATGCAGTTGGCAATACTGAGGTAACAGATTGGCTGAAGCCACACTCAAGTGGAGATGTAGTGTATATCTGTTTGTCTGGAAACAGAGTGTGGTTATGGAGAGTTGAAGACAAGCTAACAAACTGGAAACTGGGTCCAAAAGCAAAACCAGTGCTGTTCGTTGTTCTTTCAAAGGCTTGTTGGAGGTATTTTGAGTATTCTTGCAACATGCTTGCCTTATCGTTTGAAACTGTTTGAGAGTTAGGGCTCAAGTTTTCTTCCTGAACCATGTCTGAATGTTCTCCTGAGGTGTGCAAGTCCACACGCTGTTCAGTTATACTGAAAGGATCTTCTTTCTGGCCTTCTGATTTGTGAGAGTACTGGTCCAAAAGGCTCTGTAAGACTTCATCAGGAATACCAGACTTGTCGTGGCAAGACTTTATTTCACTGTTTAAAGATGCTGAATCGATGAGAGACAAAGGAGCTTCGTTATCCATAACGCTAACACCCGGAGACTGGATGACGGACGGCTGGGAAGTCATGTGTCCGACATTAAGTGAAAAGGCACTGTTACTGCTTGCAGTTTGTAAGTATCTTCTTTTCTTTGAAAACTGCATGGCATCATCATAATTGCTACTTATTTGACCCGGTTTACCACCTGTACTTTGGAGAAGGCCAATAGTTTCTACACCGGTATTGGCTACTAGGCCTAGAGAGCCACTATGTTTCCCAGACAGTGGTTTTTGCCCCAAAATATCTGGCAGTGGTGTTACAAAATTAAGGTAATTTTTGTCTGCTTGTTTTCTGCTCGTTTTTTTCAAGACCAATTTTGGCACCTTTTTCTGAAGTTCTTCTACGCCTGTGCCAACTAGACCACCACTGGAAGACACAATAGGAATATCAACTGCATAACTCGGCATGGTCACATTACTTGTAACTTGACATTCAGTTAGTTTGCTGCTACACTTGCTTCCTTTGCTTTCAGTGGATGTATTTTTTGTTTTACTTTTTCTCCTTGAGGAACTTGTATTTCCCTGAGACAATGCAGCCAAGCTACCCATGCTATTTGATGATCCGGGCTCCATTCCAGCCCCTGTTTTACCTATGGCTTCACCACATGTTCTTCTGTGCTTTAACAGTCTATCAGTCCTTGAAAAATACTGCTGACAAGTGTCACATTTGTATGGCTTTTCTCCACTATGCGTCCTCTTGTGTCTTTCCATGTGGTACTTCTGGATGAACTTCATACTACACTGGTCACACCCAAAAGGCTTCTCCCTACTGTGGATCTTCTCGTGTCTCTGCAGCAAGTACTTCTGGATGAAGCCCATGCTGCACTGGCTGCACTGGAAAGGCCTCTCCCCGGTGTGGATGAGCACGTGCCTGCGCAAGTGATAGGAGCTCCTGAAGGCAGCACTGCAGTGTTCGCAGACGTGAGGTTTCTGGCTGGGGGACGCGACGGCACCTTCCCCATCTCCCACCAGGGGGGGTTTGGATGAAGCGCTTGGCTTCCGCTTGGCTTTGATTCCCTGAGTTTCTGGCTTTGGCCTCTTTGCCTTCTTGACCTGGGCGTCGTGCTTTGGCTCACCCGCGCTCCCTGGAGCGCCCTCGCCTCTGCCAGTCAGCAGCAGGTCTCGGTGGGGATGCTGGTGCAGGTGGTGAAGAAGGCTGAGGTCCTGGATCACGCTCTGGCCGCTTCCTTCGCCGCTGCCCAGGCCGGGGGCTCTCTCCTCTGCCGCTCCCCCGAAAAGCCCCCCGTAGTGGTGATGGTGCTGCGGCTGCTGCTCCTCCTCCTGCTCGCTGGGCTTCTCTTGCTTGATGCTCACCAGAGACTGCAGAAAGCCCCAGGGGCTCCTCTGGGAGGAGGGCGCGGAGGGAAAAGCCCCCGCCGGCTCCTTCTTGAAAGTCACGTCCTGCGGGGGCGGAGGCGCCGGGGCTCGCCCGCCGCCGTGGAGGAAGCGGCGGCGGCGGCCGGAGGTAACACGCACTGCGGGGTGCTGGGCCGCCGCGGGGGCGCGGCCGCCCGGGCGAAGCTGGTGACCGGGGGCAGGCGGTGGTTGAACATCACCATGCCGGGGGAACGCTGGCTCCATGGCCGCCGCCCTCTTGCCGCCGCCGAGGAAGCCGCTGCCGAGTTTCATCCCCGGGAAGGCGGGCTGGAGGAGGCGCGGCCCAGAGGGGCTGCGGGACCCGCCGCCCGCCCGCCTGCCTGCCCGCCAGCCGGACCGCGCCGGCTCAGCGGGCGGCTCCCTCGGCGGCCCGGCAGCCGCCGCCCGGGCGCATCGCCGCCTCCCGCCCGCGCCCGCGGCGGCCCCGGCCCGGCTGCGCGGCTCCCGCCGCCGCCGCCAGTTACAAATATCGCCGCGTCCGCTCCACAATGGAATTAGCAGCGCCCGCCCCGCCGCACATGCGCGCCGCGCGGCACGCTGGGAGCCTCGGCCGCACGGGCCGCGGGGCGCAGGCGCGGCGCGGGGGCGCGGGGGTGGGCGCTGCCCGCTGCGGGGCTGGGCCGGGCCGGGAGGCAGCGCCGGGACGCTCTCCGTGAGCCGCGGGATCCCGGCGGGCACAGCCGGGCACGGCCTGCGCCGCCGGCACAGCCCGGATAACGGGACCGGGCACCGCCGCTCGCCGGGGACCGGAGCGCAGGTGCTGCTCCGGAACGCGCGGCACGGCCAGTCCCGGGCCGTGCAGAGCTCCGGACGCGGCAGCGGCTGCGGGCTCAGCAGCGCTCGTGACCCGCGGGAGGGAGCGGCAGATGCAGAAGGGCTGAAATTGAGCTGTTTAACAAAGGCTCGAGGGTCATGCTGTTCGGTCCCAAAGCCGAGGTGCACTCGGCTCCACGGGGCGCTCCCGTCCCGGGAGCGCGGGCGGTGTCCCGCGGGGTGCACCCTCGGGCGCGTTCGGACACCTGCTCCCCCGCTCCCTGACCCTGCACACTGCGGAGCAGCTCCGCGCTCACCGGCACCGCTGAGCCTCACCCGCGGCTCAGCTCCCCGGGCCGCGGCCGGGATCCTTTGGCCACAGCAAAACCCGAACTCATGGTGCTCACTGGTTGAGCTGCATGTACGGAGATAATTCATCCTTATACTAGAAATGACATTAAATTGTTATTTTCAAATAGAGCCTTATTTCGGTTAGTCAGGAGACCTTTTCCACTATATTTCTAATAGTCTTTGCCCTCCTTTGAGTATAATAAAAGATAAATAGAATTCTGCTTAATTTCTGAGTATTTACTTCGAAAGTTTTTTATATTTCTGTTAGGTTTTAAAATGCAGGCATCAGAGGTACCTTAGCTTAAAAACTTGGAATTAAACATATTAACACTAATTTTTGTTGTCGATGTAATGGAAGTAATGGACCAAGTTGGGATAGATTCCTTATGAATCTTAGACTTTATCTTTCCTTTATAAGAGATGAGCCTATAAATAGCAAGTGCTTTTCATAACCCTGGATGGTACAAAGGCTCTGGTCAGATCTTAAAATCTTAAACGTATCTGACTGATGCAAAAAAAAGTGGAATTTTATGCCATTAGTGTACTTCAAAATTTTGTTAAGTAAAACTAGTTCCTTTTATAATTTAAATATTCTATAGCATGCAAACTAACAGTTAATTTCAAAATGTAAATCAGATTACAACAGTTTAGGACTGTCAGGTTTAGCTAAGTGTTAAAGAACAGACCAGGAATTCAAAAAACTTAAAGCAGCAGTAAAATATTAGTCAGTGTCTATGAGAAATGAGTCTGTCCCTTTATTCAGGGTGTCTGTGTTTAATGGTAAGCTGGGATGCATATAAGCCAGTCCAAGCATGAAGGGCAGTAGGACACTCGTATGGAAAGCCAACTTTGTCCCTCAGTTATCAAGATAAGAAACCTGTCATTTCTCTCATTCACTCTGTCAGCCTTGAGATACTCCAAGCAGACTTACCTCTGTGTTGTACACCCCATATATCAGGAAGATGAAGAGACCCTGTAAAATAAAATGGAGGGAAAAAGCTGTTAACTCTAATCATTTCAGCAGTAGAAATACCTGAAATAAACTTTCCTGGGAACAGACAAAAGAAGACACACTTCATCAAGGTCAATTTATTTTTCGATTTTTCAACATTATAAGCTGTACCTTGAGCATTTATTTGATAACATGGGAGTGCATCAAGTATATTGTGATATTCAGCTGTTTGAAAATGAAAATCTTAGCACCAAGGGATCTATAACATTAATTAGAAATTTTAATTTTATATTTGAATTGTCTTTTGACCAAAAAAAATTCTTTCAAAAAGTGAAAATACAAACATGCTAAGAAACTGAAGAGTGAACAATCTCTACTTCTGCAATTTCTTTTTGTAAAACTAAAAATAAGAAAGCATATACTTCCAAATTCTACACTAAAAATATACTTCCACATATGTATTGACAAATGCATATACTTAATTATTTTAGAAATCTAAATAGGGAGAAAATAAGAAATGTATGAAGACAGAAAAAAAACAACCCATACAGATAGCATACATGAATCACCAAAGGTGATTTTTTAAGAGTTTGCTTCACACTGGCCTCTTATTAAACTAAACAAACTAAAACCAAACAAAATACTTCAATGAGTTTCTCTGAACATATTCTCCTTATTGAAGGATGTGTGTTTATAGTGCAATTTGGTACTGATTCTTGCAATCTGCAGGCAAAATCCTGAAAAACACACTGAAATCACTGGGAAGAATAGAATAACAAATGGAAATAAATGCAAAATATACATAGTTTGCTATGAAAATGCTTCTGTGACTCAGATTCACTGTGGATTTATAGCCTATTTTAAAATTATTTGTAAAATTACCCTACCTTGTAATTAAGACTTAAATCCAGCCACTTCAATATGTCAGGGAAAAAGCTCTTGATTTTCAAACCAAAAATATTTTCTGATAAGAAACTGCATTTGAATAGCAAACAAATTGCAACTTTTTAATCCAACATGAAAATTACTTTAAGACATTTGGATTAATTCTGGATTTGTTCATCAGCAAAAACACTATCTTATTAAGCAGGAAGGAATAAGAGGTACCATTCATATGTAATAGTTCCATGGATTACCCAATGCCAGCATAAAAACCTTGGGAGAGAGAACTTCTACTTAATTTCTTTTGTTTAGTTTTTCAAAGAAGCTAAATTGCAACACTTCCTTTCAGTTATTTTCAGGTTACATCAATTAATTCAATAAGTAAGAATAAATTCAAAAAAGAACCAGCTGGTTTTGAGTGTGCTTTTTTTCCTACAGTATATATCACAATTATATTGTGATCCTTATTTGGAAACAGAGCTGTCACAATCCTGAAGCTTGGCACCTACATAAGTGACTTGCTCACAGGCAAACTATTTGTGGAATAAAATCCCAGTTATCTCTCTAAATATAGAGTTAGTGGACCATTCTGGGTCTCCTGACAGAGTCATCTGAAATCTGCATTAAAAAAGGAGGGGGTACAAAGTCTACACCTTTATTTCCTCCTCCTTTCATTTCAAGTTCCCAGGATTTTAGGGATTTCCATCCCAGGCAAGAGGCTGCTGTGGGTAGCTGCCATAGAGAAAGAGGCAATGAATAATCAGCTGTTAAGTTGAAAGAAAAAAAAATAAAAATCTTTATCAGGCTAATCCCAGAAGGGAGAGTAAAACCACATGCTGCTTGTTATTCAAGTACTTTCATGAGTTGATTCTTGCCAAAACTCAGTTCCAAACAATACTGGTTGCTCTGATATAAAGAGTAAAAAAATATTTTTAAATGTACATTCAAGACTTCCAGGACTAGAATGCTCTTTTTAACCTAGTTATGCAAAAATAATGTTTTTAGTTGCTTCTGAGTCTCTTCTGAAATCTGTGAATTTCACATCATCCCAGACAAACAAACCTAGTTAACTGCTTATGTTTGGATATTCATTAATCTTACAGAAAATTTGAAACAAATTATTAAGGATTCCAGATCTTAAATTGGCATGCCAAGTTTTTGCTTTTCGTGAGCTTGATAACAGCTCCTTTGAATATTTAACTCTTAGAAATATGAAGTGCTATGGGCTTTCTTATCATAATTCTTAATTCTTGTAGACTTCTGGGAGCTTTTTGTCTTGTTTTCCCTTGGAGTGGGGGTGTCCTCTAACATCAAATTATTCTAATAAAATCATTCCAACCAGGATTTTCGTTACTGCCTGCAATGAGTTACAAGGTCTTGGCACCCACAACTGGTAATGAGGGTACTTCAACTGGTAATTTCCACACAATGCTGTCATCAGCAATTACCTGTACAGGATAGTGTGTGGTCCATCTGTGGTGAAAATGAAGAGGTGCAGAGCCTCAGGTGGTTTGAAATGTTACATAATTGATAGTTCAGTTTCTTTAGCTCATTAATTGCAGAGGGAGTTTCTCTGTTTTTTCAGTGGCACCTGGTGTCAGCAGCAGTGTGGTTCTGTGAGCAGATGCCTCAGTTGCTCAGGCTGGTCAGATGTTCTTTGACTTCTGGGAATTAAACGCTGTTGTGATCAAACCACTAATTTTATCCAGAACTCTTTATTATACCTGTTGGGATCAATAAAATAAAATAAAATAAAATAAAATAAAATTCTTTCAGGAAGAAGCATAGAAGTCACATTTGTATTTTTGTGTACATGAGAACCTGCAGGGGAATTGTAGCCCATTATGCTCAGTAACAAATCCATTATACATCCAGAATGAGCCACCTATGCCTTGAAAAGGGAAAGGTTTCTTGACAGAAAAAATCTGGCCATGTTGGAGAAAAGCAGACCTGTCATTTTTCAGGTCTCATGCCAAAGTAGGATGTGTTCTTGGTAGACTGAGGAAAAGCCCAAAACCTTGGGCTGAGCTTGAGTCCTGCCTTTTGGAATCCGAGGAAAGCACTCCTTAATTACAGCTCTGTCACTCTGGGCAGGGCGCGAGCAGATTGCTCAGCTTTGAAACTTGGCAGGTCTTGCCCAAATTGTCCTTGTTATCTTGAATAAATCAGTCTATGGACAGTTCTAATCTCTAGCAAGTTTGTCAGGATCTGTTCCATTTTGGGTGGTACCACTAAAAGTTGACACTCTTATCACAAGTTCGTTCTGCTTTAGGGCAACAGGAATTTGCATGGCAGTTGTTTCCATCAGAAGTTTCTTTCCATGATTTTAACGTTTGTCTGTCCTTCTGTTACTATTTGACATTTTCTTTTTATGGACATCATATTTCATTCAAGATTAGAAAATAAATTGCAATCATTTTTTGGTTTGTTGAGACTGTTACACCGATATTTTCAATATTTTCAATTTCAGCATTTTTTCAATATACACATTCTTGAGAATGTGGAATTACTTCATCCTTCTCCTGTTTAAGCATTTGGTCTCTGATTTATTTGACAACTGAAAAGATTTTTAAGAATTAACAGCTACTAAAATCCTTATTGTAATATCTCAAAAGGTCAGTTAAATAAAACCATATTAGCAAAATATGAATGTAAACACTAGATAGAAGAACTGTAGAAGAATAAAAAACAATGGAATATATTCTAAATAAATCAATAAATCAATAAATCAAATTCATTATTT
Organism: Muscicapa striata striata; assembly: GCA_030060385.1. Taxonomy (NCBI): domain Eukaryota; kingdom Metazoa; phylum Chordata; class Aves; order Passeriformes; family Muscicapidae; genus Muscicapa; species Muscicapa striata. The sequence goes on along the minus strand of JAREIS010000015.1, from coordinate 836,641 downwards.
TAAAACATTTAAAATTTTCAGCATTGAAAATATTTGGATTGCAAGAAATTTTCTGATTTATGGAAGAGATACAGACCATATGCAGCTATACTGGACTAATATTGGGTTTTTTTCATAAATTAAAAAATAACGCTATTGCAGCAATGGAAATTGCAGCCTACAAATAGAATTCATGTTACTCACACAATCAGTCTTTCTGTAATCCTAAAAAAATAAAAATTGTCTTAGCAAGGAGAGATTAGGGATTTACTGTTTGCTTTCAATCTAGACTAGTGCTAGAAACTGTAAGCCTCAGGAAACTTTTGTCATACTACATCAGTTTTATTGCAAAGAATATCAAATTCTAAAATTATGAGATTTTTTTACTGTAGTTGAAGAAGTTTGAAATCTTACTTTAACATTTAAGAAGTCTGACATTTGAAACAACACTGTTGTGAAATTTCAAAGTCACTGTCCCACAGGCAGCTATTTCAGCTCCCATCACTCAATTGGTACTGCAGGCTTTGCAAACGGGAGCAAACAATGTGTATGAAAAGGTTTCCTGCTTCTGTTTCTTTTTTTTCCCAGTTATACTTAACAAATCAAGATGTACTTTCAGAGCTTGAAAAAGCCAAAACATGAGACCAGTTGTGGTTTTTTTTCTGAGAAAATTAATTACCATGATCACACCATCACCATATACATCTAAAAAAAACGTAAACAGCGCCAGTCACAGAGAGAGGAGATTCACACTTCAGTTCTTTTTTTTTCAGTAGTCTGTTATTCACACACACACACACACATAGTCTGAAAACAATCAGTGTACCCAGAGCTTGGTCTTGCTATGCCCTTGCATGATTCCACTGCTGTAAAAAATGTGTCTTTCTATATATTTTTCCTTAGAATCCTGGCTTCAGGGAAAGAACTGCAAGTTTCAGTCTACCTGGTTTTACAGGCTTATAACTTCTTTCACTTGCATCTATTCCTTGTACTTGTCATCAGCTCAGAGATTACTTTGTCTTGTCACTAAGCCCCAATTTCTCATTTTATAAAACTTCCTCCAAGTACCTTACTGAACTAGGGAAAATACAGGGAAGTGGATTATATTTCACCCAAAAAATTAATCCATGCTCTTGGTCTGCTCCACCTAAAATAAGTCAACACTCACAAATAAGCACAAAACCTATTTGCAACATGTTGTGTGTGTGGTGCAAAAATGTTGATTCATACCACATTGAGCTAAATTCTGTATTCCTTACATTTAATAACATCTCCCAAGGTGGTTAATGAGTTTAGGCTAGATCTCTCAGAGCATTACAATATTGTTAGAGATGAGGAAAAAATACCTCTTAGGAAGGGAAATACTTAGAATTACAGTGGTGCAGATTATACTGTAATAATCACTGTAAAATCTCTATAGGAAAGCTAGGACACAAAATTTATTCCCAAAACTATTGCAATTTACCGGTTTGTATTTGCAAGAATTTCTCCAGCTTATATACACAACCAGGGAAGTGGGTTGCAAAAGATCCCAAGGCTGTTACACACATACTGCAAGCTATGAGTGAGTGTATTGCTCACTTTTTTTGTTTTATAGTAATTTAAAGCCTAAGGTTACAGCTTTTCTGAAGCTGTAGACATCAGAAAAACTTAAGTGAACTATACTGAATGCAGTGTCTGCTTTTCTGATTTTCTTGAGTTCCTTAGAAATAAGAGGCAGAGCCCTATAAACCTATCAAGAATAGCTAAAAAACACTCCAGCGTTGCCTATTCAATTATTTTCCACTCATGTAAAGAATTTAGAACAGCTATTCAAACTCCATCTTAAACATTCTTATTTTACTGTAACAAAAATATGTGCAATAATAATGATTTGAGATTAATGATTGAATGTGTTGGATTTTTTAAAAATTATAATTCTAGGCAGAATCTGTGTAGCTTAAAATATTCCTTTATGATAAAAAAACCACATACACTTTCATGCATTCTAGATGGAATGTTATTCATCCTAGACTTCATTATGAGCCCAAAAAAACCCCTCATAAAACCCTTCTATCTAAATTCTCTTCAGGAAGATGAATTCATGATAGACACTATTTCTCGTAGACCTAATCTTCTTATTGTGTGACTGAACAGTTTTGGCACATCCTTTCCCCCATTTTTCACATTTTTCCACAGCAGACCAGTAGATATGTGTGTAAAAGAAACAGTATTTGAAGCCTCATTTCAAATACATCTTTTCCTACTAGTTTAGGTTCCTGGTGCTGCCATCTTCTATGAGCAGAAAGCCCTTGGAGCTTTCAAACAGGAGTTGTGCCTGAGTACAGGAAAGCTCTTGGCACACAACAGGACAGTTATTGGTACAAACTCTTTCCTGAATGATAAGAAAATGGCATAAAGACAACCTTATGTGCTGCCTGTAGCTCCTCCAATGCAAGGACAGTGAATCCTTCTCTTGAATAACCCTCACCTGTTATTGTAGAGGGAGATCTCTGTATGTGGTGATTTTCACACATTACTGTTGTCCTGTTGTTGATGCAATGGCTGCCTTAAAATTTAAAAACATGTTCAATAAAAAATGCTGTCTTTAGAAATAATTTGAATGTCATTTCTTAACAGATACAACACCTTTCTATTTCTGATTTTCTGGGAGAGAGAATAGTCACTTAGGTCCAGATTTGCAAAGGTCTTTAGACATCTCAGTTGTACTGATTTCAAAAATAATTTCTCAATGAGTTGGAATCTAACTGCTGTTGCAGATCTGGGAAATAGTTGATGGCCTCATAATAATACACTTGTATTTTCAAAATGATGTACTAAGTTTTTGTCTTGGTGTGGATCTGAAACTTACCCAAATGAGCAACCGCCCAGCAACAGACTTGCGAGTTTGGTTTTTTTTATTGCTGCCTGTTTTTCTGTCTTTTAATCCTTGATTGCAAGTTGGGCCCTAGTTTTCATGATTATATGAAAAAAGTTACAAATATTAGGTTATTTTATATTTTCAAAAGGATTGTAATTGTGATGAAAAAGGAAAAAGTCAGATGCTTCCAAAGATCCACATGTCAAATGTACAGTAGATTGTTTTGAAGGAGAAACTTAGAAATTTATTCAAAGTCTAAAAATGTTCGTGTGAAAATAGTTTCCAAGGGTCATACTTACATTTCACTTTGTTGCATAGCAAATATGTGCAGTTTACAATTTGAGTTCTTTCATGAGCCAGCCCTGCCACATGATTGTGAAAGCCACTATGGGTTCTGATTTCTTATGCATGATCAAGTTATCTCAGCCATTTACATTTCTATTGTATGTCAGGCTCCAAACATGCCTTTGAAATTCTGCTTTCAGTCCTGTGCTGTGGCAGTAAAACCCACTCTGCCCCGTGCTTTGAAGGACTCTTCATAATTTTCATATAGTATGCAAGGAATCCTTAAACTGCTCACTTGAGGATGATAATTAACCTTTAGAAAAAGATTTAAAAACACTAAATACAAACCAGTATCTCAGGTATAATTAATAATAAAAAAAACTAGCAGCACTTTACCTTACCAGAAGAAAAATCATTGAACTGTATGGCTGTATAAATAATTGTTTTAAATACTTGTCTCAAAATAGGTGCTGAAATTAATTGATACTTGAGGATTGACCCAAAATGCATATGTTCTCTGTTCTCATGTCAAAGTAAATAAAAGCATTTAAACTGGAATGGGGAGGGTTTTAAGGGAACAAAAAAACCCCACCACCACTACCAACCAATGAAAAACACCCCAAAAACTTTTAAGTTTCATTTGGCTTCATTTGGGATCAAGACCTCATAGAAGTATATTTTTAAATGGTGGATAAGTCCAAATTAATCCAAATTATTTACACCTAAAACCAACCCACACTTTCAAGGTACATTCTAAGAAAAAGAGTCTGAGAATTCTGTGTAAGTTCATGCAACATTTCTGTTGAACTGAGTTTTAATTTCCGCCCAGCATTAAATATTTCATAATTCAGTTTAGCAAATTTAAAGTGGTAAGGAAAGAAATAGGTCTAATTTCCACATTAGCTTGTAAATGAGACGGAGTGCTCCAACAATATATTTTATGAAAAGCAGACATTTAAGTTTAATATTTCAAAGAATCGTCTCACTTTGCATTGCAGCACCTCTTTCAGATCCCAGTGGCTATCCATAACTGCCATGGAATATTTTCCTGCCAGCCTTCCCACTCTTCACACAGTGGCATCCTTCTTAACATCACACATGTGATTAGCAAGGAAAGGAAAGCAGCCACTCCAGATAAGACTCAGAGCAGCATGGGGACAACATGATCAGCAGGGCTGTGAGGAAAGGAAACACGAGACAAGAAAAGAGGTATAATTTTTCACCATCAAAAAGTAAATTTCATGAAATTTGAATTAAAGAGGCATATTCTAATAGCAATAAGCCATACCAGGGTGTGCATTACTAGACTTTTTGGCAAGCCTTTCAAGTGTTTGAAGGCCCTTGGTGTTCAGGCTGTTCCTTTACCCAGGACATGCACCAGTAGCCCTCAAAGACATCTCTGAGGGGCTTATTACTGCTACATATTAATCAGCATGGCAGTCTGATGTTGGTTACTAGTCATTCCCCCACAGCTGGAGAGGACTGGAAAACAAAGATTTTGTTTGCAATTAAAGGATATTTAGGGTCTTGGGAGAAGCACAGGTTTCAGTCCAAGGAGGCAGTACTTTCAGTGTTCCAATCAGCATTTAATTTTGCTAACACTAGCGACTTCAGAGAAATAGTGGGATTCTGTCCTAAAACCTGATCATGAAATCAAATCTGAGATAAATTGATCCTACAGTGCATCTAAAAGGGGCAATGAAATTATCATTCTTAAGATAAAATATCATTCTTATCTCAACTTATTTTTGGGATTTCAGTGCCTCAAGAGCACTTGGTGGACTCTGCTATATTTACTTTTTCCATTTACAAATCAGAGCAAACCTAACAAAAAGGTGGGGCTGAAAGTGAGAGAGCACAATTGTTAGTCTGCATAAATGCATTCATCAGTACATACACGTTGTCTTTTACCCAAATCTTCATGTTTTTGAAGACATTCCCCTGTATTCCTTGTAGAGGGTTGGTGTGCTAAGCCAAACATGTATGTACAATGTGCAACACTATTTGTATTCATGGCTTAAAACATTTTCTTTGGCTGATGAACTGAATGAAAATAAGAACCCTGACTTACATGATTACTCCATTAAAATAATTCGATGTCTAGTTCATTATGGAACACATGTAAGAGCTACTGTGCATCTGTTCTGGGACTTCAGGGTTCCTACAGAATCCTGTGTGATTTGTTTATGATGTGGTGATGATTGACTGTCAGCTACTAATAAATGGTAAATAAAAAAGTAACGTGTGATATTAAAGTACTACATTAGCTACATTGTGATTAAATTACAGTAACAGCACCAGCTATAAACCTTTATAGAATCTCCTCAGCCATGCAGTAATTCTCCTAACTATACTATTATGTAGAGCACAAATATTTCTTTGTAAGTCCGAAGCAATACATCAGGGAAGCATTTACTGCTAAAGCTAGATTGAGAGTAAATGCATCTTGGGTTGCTATGAATAAAGCTCTAGCTTCTCATTACTTTATGACAAGACACAGAAATTCACTTTACTTTTCATTTAAGCTTTTCTGCTCCAGTTTATAGATGTATGCCTTCACGCTTTTATTCCCTTCTCGCTTCAGCCGTATGTAATAAATGATTATAAATTTTCACATTTGACCACCTCTCTGCTAGTCTCATGCTTAATGCACAAAGTTAGGAAGCTGCAGGTAAAAATTTCACAAACACTTTTATTTATGATGTTGTCCTTGGTAACGGAAATTTCAATGTACTGAAATGAAAAGTATGATTAAAGGGATACGACGTCCTGACAAGGATAGTAGAGGGCAGCCTTCTATTTCCCACTGAAAATATATAATACTTTTTTGACATCAATTTCATAGAGAATAGACATGGGCTAGTCATGAAAAAAAAAGACACAAACATGTTTCTAACTTCACTGTTGTTCTGCTGTCTCAAATGAAACTTATTCCAGAAATGTTTTGTCTGACTTACAAAGCTTTCAAGTTGATGTCAGGCCCATAGATAATTATGTATAAATAAGATATGTGCAGTTAAAAAAAAAGCCTTACAGATAATCTTCTGCAAAATTTAAAAAAAAAAAAAAACCAAAACAGACCATGTTAAGTGAGATATTCCTTTCTCGTTTCCTCTTGTCACTTTCCCAATCATTTTACCTCAACAATAGGATTTATTGTGTGTAGCTTTTGTCTGGTTTTGGTTCTAAGTTCATTTTAGCTAACTCATACTGTGCTATGCAGCTAAAAAGTTGTGGCAGACTCAAAGCCTTTTGGAATTAGTACCCTAATGATGATTGGTGTTTTTTTAATTAAACCCGTTTTGTCTTACCTTTAAACATATCAAAATAAAACTTAGATTGAGAGCATTGTTCCTATTTACGGGTAAATGGGGGAACTGAAATAACATTAGGGTCATCTTACTAACATTTAGAATTTTAGATTAAATGAAAAATAAATTAATCTAAAATCTCAAAAGTGAACTATATCTTCTTGAGCAATTTTTTAAATAAATCACTTCAGTTGAGTCTCATTCTTGTAAGTGGTACATACAATTTGCAGATGCTATTACCAATTAAAATAACGTTATAACTTAATGTCAAACGCCTGCTACACTTTACCATCCAAATATTCTGTCCAATTTCCAATAGCATAGATACAAATATAGAACATTCTTTTGAAAAAATAACTGTTGAACTACCACATTCCAGAGAATAAATTATGTTTCAATCTATTTTTAAAGTATTCAATACAATAAAACTTCTACATTTAGACTTTTTAGGAAAAACAGACTGTGAAAAGGAAGGGGACAGGTTAGAAGTTCTGTACAACAAACACTGAACTTTGCGCTCTTAAATGACTCTTTCAAATCCTGCTTGGATTTGTGCAAACTAAAACTTGCTTTTATGCATTAGTTACTCAACAATATATACACAAAGCTCTGAGTTTATATTCACTGTCAAATGTGTCTGTGTACAGCTCACAGTGAATGGGTTTTTGTGACTAGCATTAACTGGCATAGCTAGAGAGAAATAGCAATCACCGAACTTTTCTTCTAATCCTGTGAATTTCATTGAAAATTAATTTGGCTGGGCAACTCTAGCAAGTTCCACCTTTTCTTTAACAGTGCTAATAATTTAAAGAAAAAAATATGGAAAATCATTTCGGTATTAAAAAGTTGTGCTTTGTAAACTTTTGAGACACTGTTTCCCAGACAAGGACTGGGTATTTATTCTTTGCCTTTTAACAATTTATGAACCATTTCTGTTGCAGATACCCAGTCATTCCAAAAACCTCCTGGAAGTACAGCCAGAATGCTTTTCAGTCTGTTTGTGTAACAGCATCATACCTTTCTCAATAAAAGAATCTACAAAGATTTTGTGACAGATTCTATTTTTTGCCTAGCTATCACAAACTCCTGAAAAACACAGTGTTTTATGTCAGTTGTTAAAAAAAGAAAACCCACAAATTATAAGGAAAACAAAATTCCTGAGAATTATAATTGGAATGTCTGTCTTCATCTATTTCAGATTTAGCGTTACTCTGAGGTTTTACACCTTGATATTTTTTCCTCTTACCACACAATTCCAAGCTACCGTAATTAGTCCTTTTACAATCATTGCCATTATAATACCAGCAATCTACATTGCTGAGCACTCTGCATAGTGTCCTTACTGAAGCACACTCTCTTCTAAATGCATTCTGATATTTGCAGTTCAAACCCTGACAAAAATGTCCTTAGAGTAAACATGTGGGATCAATTATGTGAAATAAAGTGTACAGGTTAGAAGTACCATACCAGAGCAGAGCTCACACTTTCTTTTTAACTTGCTAATATCTCTGACCCCTCTCTACAAAAGCACTTTAATCAACATTCCCATATTACATTTTTTTTAGCCTTACCATTTAACAAGCTGCAAAAAATGCTTAGCAATCAATTATATACATCAAGTTGATACGCTGCAGGACTAAGGATCATTTAAGCTTAGAGCTACAGCTGAAAGAGTTTGGAAAAGCCACATGGGGAGCAAACTCACGTTTCCCTTTTAGACTTGCAAGCAAAAGGACAGCTTAATTGACCCAACAGAGAGTGTCTCCTCAACCTTTCTGGAGCTCTTTGTGAAAGCACTGACAACTGTTCTTTTGGGTCTTAAGAGCATTTGCTTTATGTCTTCAAGTTTCGGCTGTGCATACATACAGCCCCAGTTAGAAATGCCACAATCAAGTGATCATATTAGATAAATTTGATTGTGATTACATGGCCTAATCCCATGCTGGAACAATAACCTAAATCTGGACCTGGCTACTGATGTCTGGTATGAGATATGGGTCAGTGAACGTAAGTGCTCTATTTGTAATCATAAAAAGAGAGATAATGCATAGGATGCTAAACTATTGCTTTGCCTCCCCTTCATCTTATGGGGAAATTGATGGTCCATATTCTCCAGAACGATAGGGAGAGGATGTGGCTGATTAGGAGTCAGGGGTTTGTCCTGACTAGGCATCTTTTAAAGAGATTTCTTTCCTCTCTTAGCAGTTTTCAGAAGAATGTGGGTAATAAGAGAAGATTCCCTACTGTTCAATGAGGGCATTGTTTTTCAGGGAGGGAAGTTTGCTTCATTACTTTATTAATCACTACCCCATTCACTTTAAGTTCTTAGGCAGCCCAGGACGGTGTCTGAGACAGCTCTGCCCACTCTCCTGTGGGTTCCTGTGCAGGCCAGCTTCTTTGTTTCTGGACAATCTCCAGGATGTTACATTCTCCTTGCAGAGTACGTTTGCTAGCTGCCTGCTAAGCTGGTGTGAACTGTAGTGTTCTCTGCCACTGCCTCTGACAGGAACCAGAAAACTTCATTTTACTGTGTATTTACTTTTGCTTATATTAATCTCATAGCATCTAATTAGGGCAATCACACACTTTGTTCACGACAAAATAACAAACCATTTCACTGATGTAGTTATTTTCAAATAAGTACTTACTCATATGCCAAGTCAACAGTTAAATGGGAAGCATAATTTAGAGGCTTAACTTCTTTTTTCTTTGCAGTAGTCTCCAAAAATAGGATAACCAGAATTCTTCCAGGGCCGTATATAAGGTGAGGTGTGAAGGGCACGCACAGGACACAGAACATACCCTAAGAGCATCCCAGGTATTCCCAGAGCCTTGGCACAGGCACTGCAGAATTAACAAATGCCCAAACACCTCAGATCCCACTTAACAGGCTAGTAAGGGTTGAAAAGATCCAGGGAAATCTTGACACATGGTAGCTCTGTCCAAAAATCTTTTACTGAGTATGAATGTTCTGTAATAAATACTCAAGTAGGTTTTAGTTTGGAAGTAAATTATTGTTTCTTGCCACTTTTTTTGGTGGTTCTTAACCTAAACTGGGTATTTGTCTGAATTAACATGGATGCATTGATCTGACTCCAACCTGAAGTTACTGAGGTTTTATAAGACAGCAATAAAGCTCTCTTTGCATTATCCAGCCAAGCACATCAACATTTTAATGAACTGTTTTTACATGGTTCGTTGAGTAGCTCCCAGTCCCCTATAATACAAATCAGGTCTCCATCACCCTCATCCCTCTCATCCAGGCTTTTCTGCTCAGGGTGCAAACTGGAAATGGAGTAACAGTTCCACGGACATTCGGCAAATGCCATTGTAGGCAGTGCAGCTCCCAGCAGTACAAATGTTTAAGCTATTGTGTCTTATATAGGAGATATCCAACAGTCACAAGCAGTGAAGCAGCTGCACTGTAATCACCAAGCAAACTGCTCGGGACCTCGTCAAAATCAACGTCTTGGAGCTACGGCATTGCACTGCAAGGTTTCAGACAATGAACTGCAGTGTTGTATGGCAGGCTGGGGGAGCTCAGCTGTCATTAATCATAGAACAGCCCATCTCCCAAACAGGTATTTATTTTATATTGACCTAAAGGTTGAAATAAATTATTGAAATCAGCATCAGTGTAGACCAAATCTCCTCGGAATAATTAAATTACACTAATGACAAGCATTTTGGTGTATTCTAGTCAACCTTTAAAAAGCAACATAAAAAGCATAAAATATTTATTGTTATGCTTTCAAATAGACTTCCTGACACATTATGTATATTTTTGAGATTAAAGATTAGTTCTAACACATGATTTAATAATGAATGCAAATTATAAATGAATATTTAACAAACCATATCGCATTTTATGTCTTAACATATCCTTTGCCATTACTGTAACTGAATGAGAAATGGCTCTGTGATGTATTGTCCTGCTGCCTAAGGCCCTGGTGTTTTCACCTTGATATGGCCTTTAAAATAAATTAATTTGTTAACATTTAAGAACTCTGTGCAAGAGTTGGCATAAAAAAACTATAATTCTGTTTATGATTGAAGGAGCCATGCACTAATCAGGTAATATTTATTGTAAAAATAATTTATTGGGCCAATTGTTCCATGAAAAAAAAGATTTGGAAATGTTTATTTCCAAACTTAGTTTAGGATTAAGTGGTACTAATGGTACCATAAAGATGTTATATAGTGTTAATATAACCTGAGTATTAAAAACATAATGAATTTGCTATTTATGAACCATTAAGTTTTACCTCAATCCTAGAATAAAATTCTGATCATTACAGATCTATTAATAACTTTTCTGTTGTCTTCTCTCTCTTTATTCCCTTCTTTGCCTTCCTCTACATGGTCAGAGTCATATTTCTGATATTTGCAGAATTAATTAATAGATGTTTTAAAAAGATGTTTTTTTTTTTTAGTATTCTGTGTGCTTAAGTGACTATACAGACTACTATCACAGAAAGACAAATATTATTTTTACTTTTCATTAGCATTTATAATGCCCTATCTATTCCTATTGAATTTATTTTGATGTTGCAGATAAAAAATGCAAGAAATACAGGGTTCTCAGTTTCATAATTTTGTTCAAGTAGCCTAGCTCAGACTTTCTGTAGAGAATAAACCACAAGCAACTTAAACCAAAACATGGCCATTACGTTCAGTGGGAGTTTCACTAAACTCCCCAGCAAGTTTTAGTGATTGAAATAATAAATCTCCTGTCTGGCACTGCTCAGCTGAGCTGACCAGGTAGATCACTGTCCTAATTTAATCAGCTAGGAATGAGACTTAGAGTAAGTTATAGTCAGAGCTTGGCTAGTAATAAAATTGTAAATATTTAAACATTAATGAACAAAAATTGAAAAAAAATCTGACAAGAATTTACTTCTAGTAGCCCTTTCAATGCAACATTTCCACAACACTTGTGACTCACATACAGTGTTTAAAGCAGAGAGCTTCAGATATTTTAGAAAAAAATAGAACAATAAATTAAGAATGGAAAGAGGAGGATGGGACAAAAAGGATGAGATTCAGAAGGACACTGTGACTAAAGGACAGTAAGAAACAATGAAATGACTACCCATAGATGAACAAGAAATTAAAGGAAGGAATTAAAAAAAGAGTTTATTAACTGGCAAGAGAACTTTTATGATGGCAATCCTTATTCTCTTGTCTGCTGTCAGCCATGTCTGTCTGGAATGCACAATCACACAGAGGTTTGGGTACTCAATTGTTTTCTGATTTTTTATCTATTTTGTCATGTTTCCCAGGCACCCTTACTTCTTCCTGTAATCTTCTCCCAGTCATCTCTCCTTATTAATTTTGCCATTATTTTCTTCACATTTCAGTCTCCAAGGTTCTTTGTCATTGTCGTTCTCTTGTGTTCACTTACAACTATTTCTGACATATGCTATGAAACCTTTTAAGACTTATTTCATGAACAATTTGGGGATCACTCCTATTTAGGCTGCATCTCAGTTCAGATTCCATTTCTCATCTGCTGCCATCACCAATTTGCCTTCATTTCATTACCTTTAAAAGAGATCAAAGTGCTTGCAGTACTACATCATGGACTGAAAATACAGTTGCTGCTTAATAGATTTGGAGAAATCTTATTTAAAATCATTAAAATTTTTCAAGAGTGCTTAATAACTCAGTTCAGCCTTCACAATTATTGGCATGATAAAGTGAAAGCAAGCAGATCCTGTTAGGATGAAAAACTAGCTGTTCACTGAGGGGCTATATTTTCATGTCCCTGCTTATACCAAGTTTTGTGACTGATCTGACTAATCCCAAGCCAACCATAGTACTGTAAAATAAAAGGTGAGAAGCACAAGTGTGTGAGAGTTACGCAATGTTTTACCCTTGTTTTCAATTGGAAAAGCTACCATTCATAAGACACAGGGCTGTCCTTGTGTTGATCTCTTCACATGCAGACAAAAACCAAATCTGAACTGGATGACAGAGTAGTTTCGCTTGGTAAAACAACATTTCACTTCTCCACAGTATTATTCATGATCCAGGAAGCTTTTTTCCAGTCCAAAATACAGGAGAGATAACTATATTGTTTCTATTTGCCAAATTTTTTCCCCACACAATTTGAGTTTTCCCTGAAACACAAACTCTGTCACTCACTTTACACCAGCGTCTTTTCCATTTATCAAGTGAACAGTTAATACAGGTGACATAAAGCATCATGCCCTAGACAGGGAGAATTTAAAAGCCAAAGCAGCACATCAGACCTCAATGTGAGAATTAAATAAACTTAGTTTAAACTGTATACGTTCTCAAAGTGTTGGCAAATTATATCAAGCCTGATACACTTTTCAAATCTGATTAAACTACTTTCTTTTTTGCCTTTTTTTTTTTCCCCCCCAGTCATAGGACAACAAACTATAATTCCACTGAAGGATTTCTAGGGAAGACATATGGATTAGCCTACTACCAACATCTTTTGTAAAATTCTCAATAAGCAAAAAGCCGCCACTAAATAACCTAATATTAATTCTGGGCCTTACTCAATGCCCATTAAAGCCAACCAAAACAATTTCATAGACTTTGGTAACGCTTTACGTGAGGCACTGAGGCAGCCAATGACCATAAATCAGCAGTTCTGTTCTTCTCTCTCACTCAACTCTCCTAAGCTCTCTTAGAAAGCTCATGGTAGGTACAGCCCAATAAGCTACACAGGACATGTTAAAATGTAAAGCAGCACTGTACACTACAGAAAAAATCATGAAAATCACTTCACCTGTGACAACACAGAAATTGATTCAAGGTTCACACAAACTAGCATTAGGTTCACGTTTCTATTGCATCCATTCTGCCTTGTGTTTAATTACAACATCTCCTTTGAAAATCAGCAAAACTACAGCCAGAGGAAAGGAAAGCAGCAAAATTTAGACATCTGAGAGAGCATGAAACTAATAAGGAAGAAATAATGGATGGAAATCAAACAGCTGTTTCAGAAAGTGACAAGGCTTTCAGAATTAGCACCTGAAAACTTAGGAATGAAAAAAACAAAAATAATTCCCAGCTGAAGAAGAGACAAAGAAGATAACCCTCCCATAGGAACACAGCATGATAAGTAGCCACAGGGAGAATCACTGCGATCAGTCAGAAAGGCAGGAGAGTTATTAGCTTAGCCCTGAACCTCCTACTTAATGTGGGGCCAGTGGTGATAGTTAACAGACCCTGGCTAAGGTGACAAGCTTTGGACCTGCTTGAGGAAATCCAATTGAGAAGCAGCCATGAGGAACAACAAGCTAGAAACAGATGTTTCAGCTACCAGGATGTGCACACATTTAACCTGAATATGTAGAAAAAATATTATTTTCTATAGACAGTGATTTCATCTCCTCCTGCAGCTCAGGTACTGTCAGATCTCATTATCCACAGGTAAAACACTTTCTTTACATTTTGGAATAGATCTTAAATTCAAGCAGAATTGTTTGAATTGTGGCTACTAAATGAAGGATTAAAGGCACTGGATTAATATTCTGAAGATAATTTTAATATATAAGCAGAACAAGGGTAAAGTCATGGGAATACAAAATGTGAAATTTCAATAGTTAAAGCAAGTACTAATCCCCATGTAACCCAGCATAAACCATTGGGAAAGCCAAAGCTTTCTTTCAGCTGTCAATTTGTGTTTAGGCAACTACATTTGATGTCATGTACATGTATCAATAAATATCCAGACCACTGCCAAAATGGGACAGAAGAGGTTTGTCAGGAGGTAATTAAATTCCAAGGCAATTTTGCCAAATACAACAAACAAAATGTCAGACTTAAGCTAGTCTTTTGTGCATCTCTGAGTTCCATAGCACATGAAGGAGAATACAAAAGCCCTATGGGAGGTTAATATCATATACAAAACATATACTCTGGTGCCCATTTTCCTTTGCAGTTCTATAAATCTCATTAACATTAATGAAAACTATATATGCACCTCAAGAGGAGAAAATACCCTACTAGGTGGATTTTTACAAGAAATTTACTATTCTCAACACAACATATGCCTGTTCCAGATTTCAAACACATCCCATTTTAGGGACATACAACATCCCTAAATAGTTACTGCTAAATTTGTTTATGGTTCTACATTAAGAAGTAAAATAAATAAAACATGCATAACAGAAATGAATACCACTGAATGTCTACAAAAGCCTATCTCTGAGAACACATGGAACAGTGAAATATCTTTACAAACAAATTTTTTTCTATGCCTTTCTTAACTTCCAAGTTTATATAGCTTCAGGGGATAAGAGTAACTTAAGCTACTCTTTCAACCTCTTAATTTTCTGTATTGAGAATCAGTTAAAGTGATATAAATTTATGTTCTCTTTTGTTATCATTTCCAAAGAAAATAACCTCAGTCATTTCCAATATAATAATAAAATAGGAAGTCTCTGACCAAAGTTGGATTTTTTTCATGGAACCATAGAATCCTTTACTCATGGAAAGATCTTTAAGATTAAGTTTATTCATTGCTTCTAATCAGAGTATAAATTACTCTGATATTTAACTGAAAACAAAACCAAGGATGTTTTCAGCTGCCTTTCTCCATTTAAATAATATCATGGGGGCAAGGGGGAAAGGAAGGATAGTGCATAAAATTTAAAACTTCTTCTAAGTTCTAAATTCTCAAAAAAATGGAGGTTAATGATTGCTGTTTTTCCAAATAACAACACTAAGGTTTGACATAAGGATATAGTAATTTTTGTTAAATATAGCCTAATAGCACATTGTTTCTTGTGAATCCAAATCAAAACTTCTTAAAAGTATGCCTTCAGCTTATTTTAAATAACAATAATCTTAAGAACATCCCAAGAAGAAGTTTTTTCATAATGTAGCTCTACTTCAGAGGAACTCAGTAGTCAGAAGGCCAGGAATCTACCTCTCTTTTTGTAAATACTTAAGCATTTTATTTCACCCACTTCTCCCAGCAGAACAATAGTACAACGTCCCTAAAATACAACAGATTTTTTAAAAATATAAGTGTTAAAGCCTGGACTAAATAAAATAACTGCTCCACTTGCACGTAGCGTGCAATTAAGATTATTCTCTTATTTCTGCTGTCATGCCATGAAAATGTTATCTTAGTGAACAAAGATTGTGTTTAAACAATTTTCCATTTTATACATGTAAATAAATAGAAGGACCCTAATATCAAGAAATAAAACATCATGTTCTAAAGCAGAGTAATTAATGTAAAAAATACACTAACCTTTGAAATCCAAGTAAACTGCCAAAATAAAATCAAATATATAAAAAATTTTTGTATTTCATTCTAAAGTTAATTATTTTCATTATCTCCATGTTATATTTCCTGACATTTTAAGTAACTGAAAGCATAACACGGTAGAATAACTAAAATAAAGCTGGTATCTGACAGCAAACTTGCCAAGTTTCCTGGAAAGTTCTACCATTAAAATAACAATATACATGAAAGAATAGGTGTGCCTGCAGAAAATCTAGAGATGCTGGGGTTTCACCACAGAAGCAGACTATGTCTATTGTACACTGTGTTACACTGTCCAGTCCTACATTTCTTTACTGAATACTACACAGATGTTCTAAAACATTTAAAATAAAATATACAACAAAACATAAAAGCAAAACATAGCACAATCTTCAACAATGATAGACTATAAGAACTTATAAGAGCAAGAAAACCACTGATTAGGAAAAAGCATCAGAAATTAAGCCCTACTCCTTGAAATCAAATTTTCTTTTATCAGGATATATGAAAATGTAATAATAGATAACTGGCATTTATATGGTATTTAATGTACAATTCTCTGCACTGAGGAAAATGGGAAGTTTTCATTATTCATATCTTACACTTGAAAAAGCTGAAAGACAATGCAATCTATCCTGAATTTCACCAGCCCAGGAGATCAGGACAGGGATAAATAAAATCAAGACATCCAAAAAAAAAAATCACAGAACTGCTTTAATTGTAAAGGTAGAGGGTAAAATACCCTCAAAAATTGAACCTCAACATGATGATTGTCAGTTTGTGGTTTATATTCAAGTCCATCGTATTTGGCACTGAAGAAGTGTCACAGGACAGGGTGAAAAACCCACAAAGCCCAGTACATAGATGCCATCATCTCTACTGTCCCTGACACAAAGAACTGAAGTCCACATAGAAGGAAACAAGAAGAAAGTGAATGTCATCTCCAAATGTCCTTGTTTTTGTGTGCTTCAGTCAGATTCTATTGTCATTTGTTGGGCAATCAGGCTAAGACCCCTTTGTTTTCAACTCTACTCAAAATATAATTTCCTGATCTAATCCTGTTTGTTACCAGTATGAACATTTGTGACCCTAAAAGGTATCCTGGCAACATTAATGACCCAAACATTAATTCTTAAAAGACATTATGTCAGTTTACTGATGCAGATTCATTTTTGCCCCCCAAATAATCAAACTAAACAGAACTTACTTCCCTCAAATAAGAAAGTCATAAACATCAAAATAGGAGAGTGACTCTGGAAGTTTTTAAAATTAAATTTAAATGCCTTTCCTTTACACCCAAAAAGGAGGATGAATCTATTACATCCTCCTCTCCTCCCCCTCCAAAAATTGTAACTACACTAACCCCCAGTAAAGCCTTTCTTAACTGGATGATCTGTTGCTTTGACATCTTTGGGCATTATCTGTTTCATATTGTGTATTGTGTTAAATAGAAACAACAGAAATAAATTTCAAACCCAAGTACTTTAGATCTGTATCTGAAATGCAGATGCATGTGTCTCACAAATGAGTGGTGTGTTTAAAGTACAAAGTTGATTGACACATGCTTTCACTTAATGATGGTAATTACGAAGAATAACAACTCCAAGCCACATCTGTTCAATGTAACCATCTTGTTGTGCTATGCAGATTACACTGAGAGCTGTCAGAAATGCCAATTTTACCACAAATCATGCATAAGCACATTTGTAAGACAAGAAACAGATTAATAAGCATCAACACTTTTCTGTAAACACTTGTTGAAGAGAATAAAAGCTGTTAGCACTAAGGAAATGATACAACAGTGGATGCTTTCTCTATCAAGCTTGAAATAAGAAATCACAGGAAGGACAAAAGTGCAGGCTGAATTCCCAAAGAACAAGATCCCCTGTAGCAGATCAAGATGGGGAAAACTTAACAATTGCACTATATGTGAACAACATATAATCACATCTTTTCTTTCCTTGTAATCAGTTCTCATTTAAAATATTCAATTTTGTCAGCACTAGATAATATAGAAACAGGGAATTTTAAAGTTGTGCTAAATTAAAATAGCCTTTTTTTATTTTATACCAGAACATGCAAATCTAAATTGAAGCTAAAACCTACTAAATGAAGAAAACCAAAAGCACTAATTCATAAACCTAGGGACCTTTTTATCATATCATTATTGTAGGTTCCTATATTCAAAAGCTGTTTAAGATTCAGGGTCATGTTTTTTCTATAGCAAAGGAGCATGGAATTATAGGCAAGCAGTCTCAGACAAGTCATTAATGTATCATGACTTTGTTTGCTTTCCTATGCCAGAGGACATTATAAGATACAGCTGACATTACGATATAATCGTAGAATAAATAAATAATATGATTTTTAAAAACAGTCTTAGATATATTCCTCTGTAAAATATAATTAAAAACTGAAATAAGTTTTTTTTAAGCCTCATTCAGAAGTAGTTTCTTACTAATGTCACTTAGTTGACTCTATATACAACACAGGAACTGTGTGTACACTTATAAATAGAAAATAACAAATCATTTCTTTTAGTTTTTTATTTAGTTAGTTTACTTTTTATTTAGTTTTCCCAACTAGTCTAAACTTATTCTTGTTCACAGACTGCCACACTGGATAAACTGTACACAGCCTTGGTGGATCAGTTAGACATCCAGCAGATTTAGCCAGGGATGAGACCTTCTGTTTGTATCATTTGCTTTTAAATTCAGATTTCATTTGCCTGAGTTTGATAAAAACATTTTTTTTTTTTTAATATGTGTTGATAATGCTGGGATAGCTGCCTCAGGCATTTAAAGCATAGAGAAGTCAACAATGATTTACAGCACCCAGAGATTTTATAAAAAGACTATTTACCACCTAAGTATTATAATCTACAAAATGTCCAGAAAGAGTAGTACAGTTATTTCCATGCTCTAGGCTTATTCATTTTCCAATAAAATGAACAAAATCTTTTTGTAACTAATCTGAGAAATCCTACAGAGCATTAAGTCTCATATCCTTAAAAACACATAATTCCTAGGCTATACTCCTCAAATCCATGAAGTTACATAAAAAGTTTGGCTTGTTGAATGCCAGTTTAGAAGGGACCTCAGGGTCCCACTTTTATTTTGTATAAAACCCACATATCTATATTTTTCTGTTAAAACTGCTTGATTCCAATTAAACTACTGCATCAGTGAACACACTGGAGATCACAGATCCTGTTAAGGAAACCAGGGAAATATTTGAAAACACATTCAGAACTTCTAAAACCTGCATTTGAAAATCTTTTGAACATTACAAGAAAAAAGGCAGCTGCCATTAGCAATAAAATTAATTTTCAGGGGTTATTTATTGCAACTGTCAAGCAGCAGCAGTAGTGATATCTCTTAGCCAGCAGGTTTGCAAACTGTGTTCCTGTTCCAGCCAGCACTGAAAGTTCTTGACTAAGGAGCCCACCTGCCCATCAGAATCATCATTTAACTGTCTCTTCAGGGTATGGCACAGTGTGCTTCCTCCTGCAGGAGGAAAGGATTCTCTAACGTAATATTCTTCATCACAACAAATATGTGAGCCTGAACAAATTTTCTCAGACACAGCTGCTTCTAGGGTATCTTGGCATTTGAGTAGGTGATTTGCAGAAATTCCACTGGGAAGGAGGCACTTTAAAGGCTGCCAGGGAGTGTGATAGGGCCAGAAGAAGAGTGAAGAGGCACAGCTGTGACAGCTGAAAGCAGGATAAGCTGCCACTGATCTGTTTCTATGCTTATCACAACACCCATTAATCAATTCCAATCACAGCAGGCCCACCAACTAAACTATACTCCACCTCTCAAAAACTGACTACTCAGCCTTGTAATCTTCCTGAAAAATTGTTCTGAAAAAATGTCAGAGGAGCACTGTATTATTTATTTTATTTTAAAAAACCTGTTATATTTACATTTTTTTTAAAATCAAGCAACAGTCAAAATATTCACAGGCCTTGCTTATCAAAACTGTTCAAAATTTTACTTTGTTTTTTTGTGTGTGTTCAATTTTAAATTAAAATATTTTCCCTTCTGTTTTCTCTACCATAGTATTTTAGGAAATTTGAGATCAACTGCAGGATACCTACAGTAATGTATCCTTAAAACAATCTAGAATATAAATAGTTTTTACACTATCTTTTAATAATAATCTGTTCGTACACATAATTCTTCATGAAAAAAATAGAATTATATTAAAAATGCAGAATATATAAATACATAAAATGTACTAAATTTCACTGACTGAAATATAAGTAGCTATGTTTTGATTCATGGTAGATTTCCCATTCTTTTTATAATTTGCATTAATAAGTTTACTTCCCATTGACATTATTGCTACCATGAATTTGAGTTTTATTCTAAGCTGAGGGCTGAGGGGACCCCACTGACCACTGTATCTACTCCAGCTCACCTGATGTGCAAATTCTGCAAGTTTTGAAGGAGTAGGGAGAAACCTAATTTGTTCAGTACATAAGTTGCAGTAATATTTGTTCACTAGAACAAGTGAGCAGGCAGTTCTGCAATTTGCTTGTTCACTCATTTTCTGGTTCTTCCTGCATTTCGTTGATGCTTTTGTCAGCCTCAGGCCTGTTCACACCAAAAAAGCTGCAGTTTCAGATGACATAACATCAGTGAATTAACAAGGAAAATTGCAAGTTCCCCACCATGTTAAAGGATAACAAAGGAACACGTTTGCATAGATTTTGGAGATCTACCTTTGGACGTGCTGAGAGCTGCTGGAAGGAGGAGTGGCAGTGGCTGGGAACGTGGCCCCAGCACGCTGTGTCTGTGTCACACAGCCTGAGCCAGTGGTGACAGGCTGCAAGTGTTAAACTCAACTTTGCATCAAAGAAAGCACTTCAGCAGGAGCCTGCCTACTTCAAGGTACCACTTGGAAGAATTAAGTGTACTTTGTGTATCTCTTTGCAGTGTCAGTTTCAACCTTGCAAGGAGGTTTTCAGAATAACCAAATAGATTTAGAAGCCAGAGTCCCTTTACTAACTGATGGTATTTGTGCACCCACGGAACATGGCAAGTTTTGCAAACCCTCCCATTATGATACACCACTTCAGCAGCTTTCATATTTATGCAGCTGTATACCACTGAAGAATTGTATTCAGCCCTTTCAAAGAGATGTGTATTTTAAAAATGGCATGGGTTTACAAGAACTAGTGGCATTTGTAGAATTTTCTAATTTCCATAGAATGGCACTGCTATTTCCAAGATTACATTACAAATGTGATTTATAGAGCTTCAAAAATTGTATTTGCCCAGAGTTGCTATTATTTACACAACAACAGTTTTCAAGTTGATCCACAAACAAAAGAAAGAGCTTAGCATAAATGCAGTACTACAAAACAGAATATCAAACAGCACAATTTATACTACTCATTTAAGGGAGCAGTAGTCCACCATTACCACTGGCATGGAATTTTCTTAACTTTTGAATTCTACCCTTTATTTAATAGGACGGCATCAACTCTCTTAATGTCAAGGAGTCTTTCATACCCATTTTAAATCTCCTTTATTACCAGAATTCTGAGAGTTCCTATATGCTGTTCATGTGATGCATGTTATCATGTAATATCATAAGATCTTTTTTTATGCTCTTTTTTTTTGTCGTTCTTGGCAAAGAGGTGACTATGCTATATTTGCATTACAGAATGGACACAGTAAACATGCTGTGGAAATTCTCAATTTAGAATCAAATCGTGTAAGTTGTGATACTTTTAACTGTTTTTCTTACCCTATGAAAAACATGGTAAGTATAATAAAATTGCTATTTATTTTAATATGCATTACCTTTCTTACCTTTTGTCATATTCATCATATTGGAGATTTAAGGATTTGTTTCCCCTCCCTTCAAAACAGATTCAACTCTTCTTCGAGAGAGCATTTCTAGATAGCATCATTTAAAAATAGTATCTGTATAAAATAAAATACTTTTAATTCTCAAGCCTTGAAATAGTTTTCAAATTCAATCCCTCCTCTTCTCCCCTATCTTTTCAGTTCTAAAGTCCCTGGGACATAAATTTCCTCTAAAATTGGAAAATGTCTACCAAATAATGAGCATTTATAAAATCTAAATAATAACAAACATCTTTACTTAAGCAAATTTCTGATGCAGCCTCTGCATTAGTGAACCAAAAAAGATTCACCCTTTTGAAACTACTCTTACAATCTGATTTTGCATTTACATTATAATAGAAAAGCCAATACATTTCTCATGTAAAAATTAACAAGAAAGTCAAGAAGTAAAAATCAACTTCCAGTTGGTAAAGTACAGGTTAAGAAAGTACAGGCACCCTCAACTTAGAACTAAGCATCCCATGAAGATGAAATATACTGGTGTGCTCTGGATATAGTCACATTTAAGAGTACAGAAATAATAGAAAACAAATATGTGAACACCCATAAAAATATGATCACTCTTTATTTGTAAAAACATACTAGCACAGAAATCCATCACAGCCATGCTTACAAAAACCAAACAGGATGCTAACAACTTGGTCCTAAACCACTAGTCTACACAAATATGACTTTTATTGAATCCTTTTGACCACAAAAAGAGCACTGAAACTGTCAAAAGGAGTGTACATGACTCCCAATTTATGCAAATGAATACTCAAATGTCACAGTCAGTAAAAGTGACTGCCAAAATAAAATTATCTTGTTCAACATAGTTATATTTTCAATTCCGTAGTGACATAAGTACATCCTATTGTGACTATACAGCCCAGAAAGAAATGGGAAATGGACCTGGTGCACTGCACTGCTGTGAATTATTAATTTCCTGTTGAAAAGCCCCAGCAGATGACTCCTTCCTTACAAAAGACATAGGAAATTATGACATTTCACAACAGGAGAACTTCTGCTAAGCAGTAATCATCCTAACACTGAGTAACTGTAAAAGATACCAGCATCCTGCTGTACTTGGCTCCCACATTCTAACATCTAGACAAGGCAGAGAAATATTTCAGTCACATTACACCTTAGCCTCAAAGAAACTTTGCACTTCAAGCCACAAGAACTATTTCTAGGTTTATCTGGTTGTATTCAAGGTTTGATGTTACCAAAAACTGTGATAAATTTCAATATTGTTTACAAAACAGTTTTCTAGATACTGTGAACAACAAATTTTCTCAAGGATTTCTTCTTCCATATTTAGAAATCCTATTTTTCCTCTGAAAGCCCCAATTACTGAGAGTTGAGGAGAAAAGCCAACTATGCTGCTGGCTAACACACAAGGTTTGTGAAGAACACGTCACTGATGTCTTCACTTCTCTGAGCAGAGCATGCTGTAAATGCCCTCTCAGGACAGCAGCGCTGCCTCAAACACTGAGCAGAGAATGATCTTTATTCCCTGGACAGCAGAGACTACCAATACAGGGCCGCAAGTGCAATGTGTCAGAAATGTGTTTTATGTATTGTATATCTTAGTGAAGCCTCATCTTTCCTGGACCACAGCTGTAAACTAGTAGCATGGAAGTCTGGTCTCAAGCACACAGAAAAGGGGCCATTAAATGTCAGATTAAAAAGCAGGTCTCACAAGAGTTCTAGGTATTGTAAGAACAGTCACACGTGCTCATCTAACATCAACATTAAAAAGCATGGGCAGGCAAAATGCGGGGCTGATCTAAGGCAGCACTCTGAAGTTTGAGGGATAAAGCCTGCTTTTCCTGTTACTTTATACCAGGATGTCTGTCTCTACCCAGGCTGTAGTTCATAAAGTTCCTTTACAGAGCTCTAATGGTAATCTATGCCAAGGGTGCACTATATTAATAGTTGAATTCTTAGAACAATTTAGAGTCTATTCCCTAGACGTTAAAAAAAACCACCCTCAGCTAAGCAGATCTCCCCCAAAGTTAAGAATCTCTTTCTTCAATCAGATCTGTTCATAAGCAGATCACTCATTTGTTTTGCAACTGAGCAATAGAACAAATAATTTCTCCTACATCTGTTGAATGACGAAGAATGTCTCACCTTTCCAAAGCACTTTGAGATCTACTAGATGAGGAACACTAGATTTTCATGCAGTTCCAGCTGCAGTGAGATAGTTTTACCATGACTCAATAGCATCAGAAGTGGAGAGATCACGTTGTAGCTATTATGGTCCAAGTATATTAATACTCTGCTAACAGAAATCCTCTCTTTAAAATATATCTATTAAGATAAGTACCTACTCTGGGCTTTCTAAAAAACAAAACCAAACAAAAAACACCGCAAAAACTAAAAACAAAAAATCCCACATACAACATCAGGAAATGTGTCCAATGTTGATTTTACTGAACTGTCTGTAAAACACAATATTTAATAATGCTCATTATTTGAAAAACAAATTGGGTTTTAGGTTGGTTGTTTTTGGTATCTTTTTAGAGATGAGACAGCATTAAAACTATTGCTTTAATTTCACATGTACTTTTGGAATAGGCTAACTCTTTTATTCCATTGCAGTGCTACTAAAATGCAGAAAAAACAATTCTGGAAGAATCCCATGCTAATAAGACACACTTAATAAAATAGTTACTAAACCTGTAGCCTAAGTTTTGTAAGCACAATAATTGCCAGGTTAGATTTTCCCATACCAATTTTTATGTTTTTTTATTGAAAAGGTGACACTGCACATAAACATGGATTGCTCATTAAATAAAGACCCTCTTTCTCAGAAAAAAAGAAAATGCCCCTCCCCATCTGATTTACAACCTCAGTCTCACAAGCATAGTCAAGGCTGGAGGAAAGACAAGTACAGTTTATCTCAGATCTTCTTAGACTTTGAATAGAGTTTGAAATTACGATGTAAGACATGCTAACAAGCACTGGGGATTATTTTAAACGGGACAAAAGAGTTACTAAATAAATAATTCTTAAGTGCTGAGTTTCTCTGCAGACATAAAGAGATTTTCTCAATAATAGTCTCATACTCCACGCAAACATAAACCCTACGAAACCTTGGTTTCACAATTTGAATACATTTACAACAATCATTTTTACCAAGTTCACCTGTTAAAATCCAAAAGATTTTAAGATATTTCTTAGCTACCAGCTACAACAGGAAATTTCAAGTCAGAATTTCCGTGTTCCCTTTTGAATTTCATTCTTGACCCATTATGTGACTTGTGGAAGACACAAGGGGGAATAAAGGAATCACCAAAGCCCATGCGTAGCAAATTAGTTTACTTAGAAGCATTTTGGTAATTAGAAGTGGCTTCAGAATGTAGCTTAAACGGCATAAAATTTGCTTTACTAGCCATCATCTCTCCTAGCTTTACATATCCCAGTATTAAACCTGAGCTTTTTTTTTCTGTGTTATTCATATGATCATGGAAAAGCTATTCCTCGAGACTATTTATAGAGTTAGGCAGGCTATTTTCGAAATTTATTCATGATTTTGATAAAAATTATTATTGTACTGTATTATGCACAAGCAAAATTAATGCTTTTTTTTTCTTAATAACAACTTGTAACAATAAAAGAACATTCTAAACTAACAATGTGAAAAATAATTGTGAGAAAACAGATATTTCTGTGCATAGATTACAGCTATGCTTTAAGCTGTCAGATAGCTAATTAAGGGGCTGTGTAGCAGGAAAGTTGTTCTCTGGAGCACAGGAGGGCTGGAAAGCGCCCTCGCCTTGGGCAGCACCGCCATCCAGCGGCTCTCCGGGAACACCACAGCCCTCGCAGCGCATCCCAGGCACACGGCTGCATCCCAGGCACACGGCTGCATCCCACACAGCCCCGGTGGAAGGAAAAAACACGGCAGCAAATACCACGTTTCTGGGAAACACACATGGCATGGCCAGCAGAACTTTTCTAAAAATCCACAACTATAAAAGTGTACACGTTGTCACTGTCATCCGTGTTTTTCTGAGAATGCTGTTCAGGGACAGTGCTGGCAAGAGGCAGAATGAAAACTGCTAGGAGAATTATAAAGTGTTAATAAGCGGGAAACAGTTGTGGATAGAGAGTTACACAATCAGCCCTGGCAGTGAGACTCACCAGTTGCTATGGGAGAATTTCATCAGCATCATCCTGGCTGGGTGCCCCAGAACAGACTCCCAACCAGGAGAGAGGTGAGCCACTCTAGCTCACATTCAAAGATACCTGAAGGAATATTTTTTAATGTTGTTTGTGGTGCTTGCTGTTGATGAAGGATTTAGCTCAGAAGATCTGTTTTGTCCTGTTTTCATGGCAATGATCAAATCATATGAATATTGATTAGATTATATAAACTGTCTCCTGTCCTAGAAGCCAAAGCTACTCATGAACATAAACTTACTAAGACAAGAACAAACAAACAAAAATGGGGCAGGAGAAAAATTCAAGAACAACTAGATCTTGTTACATGTACAAAAAAGAGAATAAAACTAAGAAAAGTTGGCAATTATTGGGGTTTTTAATACAAAAAATGAAAAATCAAAAGTAAAAAAAAAAAAAAAAAAAAACACAGTTCTTAGGAAAAGGCATAAACCCTCTTGGATACTACAAAAAGCTAGGAAGGGAATTAAAATACCGTCCTAAAATAAGATTTAAAAAAAAAAAAAAAACAAAACTAAACAAAACAAAAACCCACCTTGAAATCATAAAAGCTGCAAAACATACAAAAGTGACAGGACTCATCAAATCACAGTGTTTTTACATAAATGAAAAATGAGAAAAAATTTCCTGTCCAAAAATAACAGATTCTATTTGCAAAGGTAAATCAGATGCAGTCTCCTCTTCTGCCTGCAGATGCCATTACTGGATCAAATTAATCTAAACTGCAGCTTGCTGTTTTCCTTCATCTAGAATTTCCAAGCAAGTACCAGAAGTGTTTATTTATCTTTAATTTCTAAGACTAATACAAAGTCTTTTAAAAGCATAGCTAGACTGCATTTTCTTCTAAAAGCTCATTTACACACAATGTGTCTCAATAAAGAAAGGTTAAAATTGGGTACTCTCAGAACCATTATGCCTTTTTATTAATTAATACTATTTTTAAAATAAAGTATGGAACTGAAGAAATAACTATTTCTTAAAGTGTCTTCTATTGTAAAGAGAATGTATTTAATTGGTCAGATTTTTCATAGTTTTACATTTTCAAATTAAACTAGGGTACAGCAGTCTGATTAACCTGTCTCCCCCACCTTACAGTTAAATTAAAACAAAACCCTCCTTCTTTTATGTTAGTCATTAAAACCCATGGGTCAAGTACCTATAGTTCCAATTACTTTTTACCTGAAAGCTGACTGAAGAGAAATTTCCTGCGGAAAAATAAAAAAATCAACATTACCAACAAAAAAAAAAGGCAATCTGAACAAAATCCCCACACCAACACAACAGCCCACAAATTACATTAATACATATAACAAAGTAAATTCATAATGACTGCAGAAAACAATACATCTCAGTCAGATGTCTAAACATTTCTTCATAGCACTTCCCACTGCTCCCACATGCTCCTGACTGTTCAAACACAGTTTCTTTCAGTGTCATGGAGCTGAAGGCTGTAGATTTGAGAACTCCAAAGCTTTTCATGCTCAAATTTAGTGCTTTTAGAAGAAACATGACTTCAGGTACTGAGTAAGCTTCAGCCCAAACCATAAAAGTTCTGTCTGGGTAAGTGTGTGCGAACAATTCTATGGGTACCTGTGGATGAAGAAACAGTAGCTAGAAAACAGTAGCCAAAAAGAGGCAGCTGAGGTATATGCCTGGCACATCAAAAAGGCTCATCAAAGCCAATCTGAGCCTCCACTTTAGAATCTGAAGCTCATAGTTGTTGCTCCAGCCTTGTAGCCACAAGTGGGAGCAAGTGAAGTGTGAAGGAGTAAGTGAAAGTACTGTGTGGACTGTTATCTGCAGGAAGTAAACATCTTAATTCCATTAATAACAGTTAATGAAAGGTGTTTTAATAAATACTGGTTGTGATGCCAGTTCCTTGGCACTGATAATTTCTAGATACACTGGCCTATAGTTATAAATACACTTTACCTTGTGGTGCATTACATCCATAGACAGCTGGGGCCTCAGCTAAGCGTGTTGATGTGTTAATGCAGCACGGTGTGAGAGATCTGGCTCACTGCTGATGTATGAGCACTGTATGGATTGTGAGAATGAAGCACTTCAATGATGTATAACTACAACAAGGGCACCACGCTGAAGAAAACACTAGCAGAAGTAGGTTTTGTCAACATCTTACTTTCAAGTAGTGCATTAACAATGGGAATAAGAGAGGGATTGATTAGACACAGTCAGCACAGAGAAGTAGTAAAAGCAAACAAAAAAACAGCAAAAAACCCCCAAAACAACAAACCCCAACTGAGCAGAAGGAAGTTATTGGCACATTTTTACTTATCCTGCAAAAGATAAATTTCATTATTAAGATGGCCCTTCCAATACCTCATAGACCTTAAAAGTCTATCAAAAATCCATTAGTTTGCATAGCCACTTCCTGAATTTCCTAAATGCTAAAAACTCAGTCACTTTGAGCTTTAAGTTTGTGAAAAACTTGGTTTTCAGTTACAGAAAGGGGAAAAAAAAAATCTCATAACAATACACAGAGCTACAAATCTCAATATGTTTTCTGAGCAATGCTTCTCATTAAATACAAGAACAAAAGCTAACATGATTAATCATGTGAGCAGGTGGAACATCACTAACACCCAAATGTAATTTTGCAATGAACACTTGACATAACACCATAATCTTGACTAACAGATATTGAATGGTATTGACTGTTCTGTCATTAATAGGCATAGATTACTTCATAAGCACTCAGTCTGTAGATGTAAAAGAAATTTTAGGTAGGTAAAGAAATCTTTTTGTTTGTTTCTCTTGTAAACTGCAGAAAATACCTCTTTCTAATACATCATATTTTGACACTACAATATTTTGAGCAAGAAAGCAATACTCTCAGTGACAAAGCTCTCAAAATCAACAGAAGAAAATCAACAAGGAATTTATACTTGAATTACACAAGTAATTTAAAAGTTGTAAAAATCAGTCAACAGGTACATGATGTAGTTTTAATCTTTACATTTTCCATGCTTAGATACACAACACAGAAGAACCAGTTACGTTTTGAAAACTTCAGCCAAATACAAAATAATACATTTACACAAGTAGAAATATATCAGGCTTCTCTTCATATTTAAAGCATAAAAATCTGAACACTGAAGACTTTCTTAACCCTTGAGTAAACTTATAAAGGCCTTTACAGTAAGAAAGCCACTAAGCATCACACCTCACACAAGAAAAAATTATTAGTTGCAAGAAAAAGTGCTGAGTATTTTTGGTGGGAGGATTGCACTGCTAGACATTTTTTGGGAAAGTACTACAGTGTACTAGTGTCCACAGCTGGGACATTCCAGACCACGTGACATCATGTTCAGTATACAGAGGGAAGAAGGAGGAATGGGGGAGCATTTGGAGTGATGGAATTTGCCTTCCCAAGTAACCATTACATGTGATGGTGCCCTGCTTTCCTGGGAATGGATGAACACCTGCCTGGCCTCAGGAAGTACTGAACTGATTTTTTTGTCTTGTATGCATAATTTTTTTGTTTTCCCTATTAAACTGTCTTTATCTCAACCCATGTTTTTTCCCACTTTTACCCTTCCAATTCTCTCCCAACCCCACCAGGAGGCAGTGAGCACCAGCTGTGTGGGGCTGAGTTACCAGCTGGGATTAAACCACAGCAGCCCTCCTTGATGTCCAATGCAGGGCTCAAAGGGATCAAGATAACAACAGCTTTGATTGGAATGTGTTAGATGGAATTTATAGCTGTTATTGCTGTTTGGCTGCTTTGGGCAGACTCCTGTGTTTGCCCTGGGCTTGATGCCTTACTTGCATCAGTGTAGTGCTCATCTGCGGCTGCTTTTTGTTTTTCCTGATGTTGTGCTGCTGATCCCCTCACTGTGCTGTGCTGGGGACATTTTAAGGACAGCAATGTGATGCACAGGGACTGGCAGATGGTCGGGGCATCGCTGCTGTTTCTGTGCTGCTGTACTGGACACGCTGGAACTCCAGTGTGAGCTCGAGTCAATGGGACTGTGACCTGTGGATGGGTCCATGTGGAAGCAGAAATCCATGTGCAGCCCATGCAGGAGCCCACACTGGCATAGGTGGGCCTGATGGAGGGAAAGCCAGGGCAAGACAATGAGGGAGTAGGCTCCTGGCAGGGACCTGTGGGCACGTGGAGAAAGGAGACCATGCTGGAACAGGTTTGTTGGCAGGACTTGTAACTCCATGAGGGACCCAAACTGGAGCAGGCTGCTCCTGAAGGACTGCACCCTATGGAAGGGACCCACACTGGAGCAGTTAATGAGGAACTGCAGTATGTGGGAAGGACCAACAACCCCATGCTGGAGCAGGGGAAATGCTCCAGATATGGGACCAGAGATTCCCCTGCAGCCCATGGGCAAAACCATGGGAAGCAGTGAATTAATTCCTTGATTTACTTTGCTTGTGTATGCAGCTTTTCCTTTCCCTATTTAGTGGTCTGTATTTCAAGCCAGGAATTTCCTCACTTTTACCCTTCTGATTCTCCCCCACTGGTGGGGGAGCAAGGGAGTGGCTGTATGGTGCTTAGTTTCCAGCTGGGCTTAAACCACCACAGACACATTGATGTATAGGAAAAAACCTTAGGTTTTACCTTATTAATTTCTCAGCACTGTTGTGAGCAAGCTGTGCTCAGTCCAGGCCTCCTAAAACCCATGCAAATTAATTTCCATCCTTCCTATTAACTTCAGCCAGCAGACCAAAAGTAAGATGTTAAACAATAATAACAAGCACAAGAAAATAGTGGATTGGGAAGCTCTCCACAACCTGGGATAATTTATGTGTTATTTAGGAACAGATATGCTTCTATTCCAATATAAATAGTAGAGAAAATTATTTCAGCAATCAAAAGATAACTCATTAGCAACAAACCCAACATAAACTTACTTTAGATCACTTTGAACAGCATCATTGATACTTTAAGCCCAAATTTGACAATGAACTAAAAACCACTTTAAAAAGCATCCATCAAATAAGTTTGTAAAGTACTTTTACTAGCTCTCATTGTTTTCCTCTACATAAATAAATATAAAGTTTTTGCTCAGTTTAAAAAACAGACATAAAAAAGAATTTCAAGTTGCAGTAGCATTACTAGATCATAATGCAGCTGATGTGAAGCAAAAATTTAAAAAAATCAAATTATTTCTTATAAACTTGGGTAGTAATAGACTTGTGTTAAAAGAAAAGGAATTCTATTTTGAAGTTTGATAGCCTCTTAAGGAATGTATATTTTTCTTTGGTGAAATACAGGGTACTTAAACATGGCATTTTACTTTCTCACCACTCACTCAGTAATAATATCAGCAATAAATTTTACCTTTTTGTGATATGCTGCAATAAGAAAGAGTTTTCTTTAATTTCTTGATAATAACAACATTTTATACCCATTCTATCCTACCAGGTGAAAGCTCTGGAGTCTGTGTGCATTCTGGAATCCCATTCCATTTCCAAGCAAATTCAACCTGATCTGTTTCAACCTGCCCTCCTCGAGTCTCAGTAGTTTCATTACGAATAATTTGAGATGGCAGTGATGGTTGACCTTGTTCAAGTTCAAAATTCATAATAAGGGAATCAACCAAAGAGTCCAATTCATCCAGGTTCATAAAAGGCACATGCATTTTCTGGTTAGGGTTGTTCACAGAAGACAAGGCAAATAAACTGAAATGGTTGTTAAAATATCCGGCAATGACAGAAATATTTTCTGCAGAGCTCCTGAGAGGGCTGGTGTTTCTGTACAGCCCTGTGAGAAACAGAAACAAGAAGAATCAAATGCAGCATTTTGCAGATACCAAAGAGCCCTCTCCCTTGCTCTGCAAGTCTCCTGTGGTAACTCAGCTAAATACCTTGGAACATGGAAGAAACAATTTGACAGACTTCAGTCAAGCACTGCTCTAATTCCAAATACTTCACAGCAATCTTAGTGCTCTTCTTTATTTCTCGATATAGAGAGTCTTCTTCTGGCAACTGAGATTCTGTTTCTTTCTGTATTAATAAGGAGCAATTTAAAGAGAATCAAATACATCACAGTATATTAACTACTAAACATGCCTATTATGGTTTCAGTCACATAGATCAAGCCAATGCTGAAACACAAAATCAAATCAATGCCATGTCATATAAGACAGCACTGAAAAGAAGTGCACATGTGTTGACAGAGTCAGGAAAAGAAGAAAAAAGCAAATGACATGACAATCCAGGAAATGCCTGGCTCTTAGAGGATAAATCACCTATCCTGGTTTTTAATTCAAAATACCAGTAACTATGGCAGCATTTATAAAATAACTACACTAGCAAAGTTGATCTTTCAACTTAAAAGCGCAAGACGTAGTTAGGCTGTTCAAAATGAGCACAAAAAGGAAGATACAAGTACCTCCAGAAATTCTTTATCTTTAGTAAAATTAAAATAAAAGAGCTTTGAGTGGAAATGCAGTAGCAAGGAAAGTTAGCATTCCAGTCACAGGAATGCTGCTGTGACAGAAAGTGTTATCATGCAACTGTAAATATATAGTATGTACGTATATGTCTATATATATACACATGTATATATATGCACACACATATATACACATTCCTCTTCTTAGATAAACGCATCCTCAAAATTTAAATACCAGACTCAAAGCACACATTTTGTGAAACATTTCTCTTACCTTTCTGCAGAAGGACATATTATTTTCAAGGAATCTGGCTAATGCCACCACGTTATCCTTTATTCGATTTTGAGTCTAAAAAGAAACTTCTAATTATTCAAGTCAAAGTACATTAAAAAAAAAAAAAAAAAAAACACTGACATACTAAAGAGATAAATATCCAAAAGAAATAACATTTTCTGCAACTAAACATGCAATTTTTCAAAGAAAATATTAAATGGTAGAAAACATTAATTACATCTGTGTTAGGTTTGAAACCCCTTACTATGGGAGCATCAAATGAACATATTTAAATATTCACTAAAGAAATGTTGTCCTGTAACTTTGTATCACTCATTCTAAGTGGAAGGGATAGCTGTGTTTTTTTCTTTCCATATTCACAGTAGTTGCACCAGAGACAGGCAGATGCTGCAGATACTTAAGAATTTACTGCAAGTGGACAACATTATCTGGAAAGCAGAGCGCTCAGTTCCTTTTGCTGGAAACACAAAGCATTTGGGAGTTAAGCAAAAGATGCTGAAATAAAATATGGTTTCACAATTATCTGTAGCATTAAGAATGACAACAGCAAAAAACAGAGCAGGAAGAAACTTTTGCTTTCCTTAAGAGGAACAATTTGTCACTCAAAAGATTTCAGTCTTTCCCAAGTATTTTCTTGGAATTCAACCATGCTCTCTGTCAAAACGGCTTATCCACTAAGAAAGTGGTGTGTTTCCAAGGGGTACTCCAACTTCCCTACTGGAATTTTCAAACAGTTGCAGAAGTATTTTCAACTATGGTCTTTATACCCTACTTTGTGTAACTCCCTACACTATCATCATCTTCATGATTTAAAATACAAGTACAAAAAAAAAAAAAAAAAAAAAAATCAAGTGTCTCCAAGATATAGTAGCAGTTTTTAATCTTCATTTCATCTCACCTCATTTTGAGGACATTGGTTCACAAGTTCTTTCTGTACTATTCTTGCTTTCTCCTGTACAGCATCTATGAGACACTCCAGTCCTGAACCGACTCCATCATAAATGGCAAGTACAAATTCCTTTAAAAACAAAGGTTCAAAATGTAATGGTTAAAGAAAACTGATGTAGTCTTGGATTAAAACAGATTTTCTACAGCAGACTAGAAATAATCTTGTTTTGACAGGTCTATTCAGACACGTCTTCCTCAGACCACGGGAGCTCAGTTCAGATTTTTGTAAATTTAATGTGATACTTAGGCTATTAAAATATAAGTAGTGTAGAATTTCAGTGAAACAGACAGATTTCTATCATCTCAGTGCAGGTACAGTCCTAAAAGCACTGTACAATTCTTTCTCTTCATAGATTTAACTTACACAGATTTAAAGGATGTGGTTTTTAAGGAAAAAAAAAAAGGTCAAGGGTATTAATACATCCATTTTCACCCTAAGTTTCAAGTATTAGATAAACTCTAAATATACTTAATTCAGTTGATGAAGTTTGTATATGGAATAATTTGCTCCTGAGTACAATTACTGATAGTAAGTGTGACCTCAACACTAGAATTACTATTCAATATCAGTATTTCTAGGAAACATTTCTTCACCTGTAGACTTGAGGCAGGAATGTTGTTCTCTTCAGGAAATGAAATATCAGCTGTTGTGACTACTGTCATGTGTCCTATATATTTCATTGTTTGTTTTACTGTTTGGTTTACTTTGCTCCATGCTTCTGTTACCATCGAGGATATATCTGAAGAACACCCCTGGGAAACAAAGGCACATCTTTCACTGATGCCAGAAAGCACCTCTGGTCAAAGAATACACATTTTCTATACAGCAAGAGTTCCTAGCACACAATACTCAGGCATTTTCAGCTTTACATCTTCCTACTTCCAATGGCTAAAAATCATGCCTTGCAATCACAGAGCAACAATACCATTATACTACAAAGTTTTAAAAGGGAAAAAAAAAAGAAACAAGCAGTGTGCACAGAAATAATATTCACTGGCCACTGGTTTATGAGTTTATAAACAGCAGCACTTAATCTAAACTATCATTTGCTCTTACTGTGTGTTTAATTCTACTATTTTACGAGTAAAAACCAATGCTTCTGTCAGGGCCTGGGCACAGGTAGGTCTGCATAACTCTCCACTAGCACATGGAACTACCAGTTTAGCCAGAAAAAAATGCAGCCTTGGCTATTTATCTTCCTTAGGTGCATTGGTTTGTCATTACACACACTGGACGTATAAGTGCTTTTAGCAAGTCTGTAATAAATACTACATTAATGCAGAGAAGTTTTCTATACACAGATGAATTCTTTAATATGGTTTACCTGCAACAGCAACTGTAAATAACCTCCCAAGTTCTTTACTTCCTGTTTCATTTCTTCATCAACTTTTCTAGATCCAGGACACTTTTGGATATTATTAAGCCAGAGTTTACTTATAACCACAATCTGGTCAAAAGCAGAGACAATTCTGATGCTGTAGGACTGAGCAGCACGATCAAGAGAGAAAACTACAAGAGAAAAAGATCCATCTCCTTTGCAAATGAACATTAATTCTTGTGCCTGACAAACACATGAATTCACATTGTGCATCTGAAAGACAAGTCATTAGAAATGTTCAAACCACTATGAAAATGAAACTTACAGTTTTCCTGGCATTCTTCATCTTGCTGTTCATAGGCTTTTGAAATGGCAGACGCTCCAGAAAGAATTATAAACAAATTAGTTAGGAGACTATCTGCTATGCTTTTTCCTCCTTCGTGATTCTGTTCCAGCAAATCTAAAGCTGAACTTATAGATTCCTTGCAAATTCCAGGAAGAAACAATTCAGAAGTGCTTGAGCATATGCTGGACTTGTTCAGTGAATCTGTACAAGGTAAAAGCAAAACATACATGCATGAAATCCTTCATAGAAGTGAACAGTCAGTGTGTATTTTTAATGACTTTCATTTAGACATTCACCTACTCAAAGCAGTCATTCAGAAAAAATGTTCTAAGTAGTTCATAAGCTCTGTTAGTGCAAAGGCAAATTCCAAAGTGAAACTCTTTAACATGAATACATTTGTTTCAACAATCAAATCTACATAGAAATAAAAATAAAATCCAACCAATCTAAATAAGAGAATACATTCAAAAATTTGGAACACTAAAGCATCCTGTATTTCAGGAAAAAAAAAAGGGTTGTAAAACCGGGCCAAAAGCTTGGGAAACTTCAGTAATTGAATGAATAGCAACAACTCAAACAAATTAAGTCTTCATATTACTGTACCAGGATTCAGCCTCTTTCTCCAGTTAACCCACATAGTTAAGCAGAGTAGTGTTTTAGATAAATTTCTTAAATTAGGATCATAAAGTGCTGGTGAGGAAGTTTTTGCCCTCATAAAGGATAATCAAAAATACAGAAACCCCTACTGTTAACAGCTTGACATTATAAAATTGAAGGTATCTCAATCAGGACATTTTTAAATTTGCTTTCCAACCCGCAGTTTTTAAACAACTATCAGAAGCACCTACGTCTTATGCATGTCGAAGGTTTAAATTCTCAGTATGAAATGAAAGGTGTTTTGCCATTTAGCCAGTACCTGATATATAGGAAGTCTGTTTATTCTGAATAGATTGCAATTTTATTTCAGACAAACATCCAGAAATTCTCTTGTTCTTCATGAAGCTTCTACTTCTAAGAAAGAATGATAAAAGAACATGAAAAACCTTGAAAAGAAAAGCACTTCTCCTCATCAAGCATTTCCATGATAAGCTACAGCTTGCACAAATGTGTGAGTCAGTTATAAATATTGTTATAAGGCTAAAACTTCAAATACCAGGTCCCAGACCATATACAATTTACTCCTTAAAAACACTGCTTTGATAGTACAGAAGTGGGAAGGAAACATTAAAAACTACACACTTCACTCTGCACTGATGCTTTGGAAAGCTCTACACACAACATCTTTTTGTCCATGGAGGAAATCCGACAATGAGTGAATACAAGAGACTCACCAGATGGCACAGTGTGTGAGAGTGGAACAAAAGCAAACTTAAATATACAATTTTTTGCTTTGTTCTAAGCTTAGAAGGTTGCTACGAATTACTTTTACCTTCTTCTTGAAAGCAAGGAAATGGAACTGTCTGAAAGGTCAGGTTCCCACTCATCAGCAGGATCATAGAACACATCAACAACAGCTTTATTTCTATCATTACTCTGAAAAAAACAAAGGAAATGCAGGGGAGGAGGAGAGTTAAACAGAAAAAAAAGATAAAGAAGTCAACATATGAATAAATAGAACATAATAATGAAAACTCAAGTGATACCTTTAGAAATTCAAGTTCTTTTACAACATAAACCAATTGAAAAACCAAAAGAATCACAAAGCAGTCCTTGTTTTACTGCTTCTTACTCTCTACACAAAATGAACTGAATAAAGTAATTTGTTTCTATTGTATTGTTTTTGTTTGATGGACAAATGCATCTGCATGTTTTTAGTGAAAAGTAGTCATGCATCTTGCTGTTTAAAATACACAACCCAAAAAAGCATCAAGATTTTCCTCCTGTAAGCATTATCACAACCTTATCTTTGATAAAATATTACTGATTACTAGTGGTTCTTCTTCAATTGTTACTAACCTCATAGAGTTCTTTCATTGCTGCTAGTTTACATTCAAATTTCTCTAGGCTCCAGAAAGTCGTTATTCTCAGTTTGATGTTACGAACCTGCACCTGAATAGAAGACACTGTTCCTGTTTTATCATCAATTTTGTCATGCCTAAGAATTGGAGGAAGTTTAAAAAAAAAAAAAAGACAAAAATCAAGACAAAAAACCCCACATTAATATTGCAAAAATAAACAAGATACTTGTAGGTAGGATTAAAGAGACTAAAAAGGTGATACAAACACAAAAATTTCTTCAGACATCATGCGTCTCACAGTTACCGTGCTTTAGGACCACTTAATATATGTACCAAATTAAGACAGAGATTGACATCATAAGACTTACCTCCAAAGCACCCTAAATTCAAAAGTAATTGTCTATAGCATACCTCTAAAGTTTTGATCTAAAATTCAAATTAGAAATTCACATTTCAAAATAACAAGGCTCAGCTGCACACTTAACTAACAATCATTCAGAAAATAAATTTATCATGTTCATGACTTAAAAGAAACACCAACAGCTCATTGCATATCCCAAATCCACCCCCAAATATATATATAAGTATTACATGCATATATCCATTACATATACATATTATAATTAACTCAGATACTGACCTGCAGAAAACAGTGTTTTTCCCTAATGCATTACTAATGGTGTTTGCCTCTTTAATCATCACAGATAGCTTCAGAGACTTCCAGTTCAGTGGAACTAAGAAAGAATATAGAACATAATGATTTAGTGAACCAAACAATGTGATGCAACAACTAAAAATAAAAAATAAAAGTCAGAAAAGAAACCACAACCCAAAAGCAAAAAAGTAATTTAGTCAACAATAGTTCCAAGAATTCCCAAAACATTGGGAAGACATTACTCTTCCAGGCAAGATAACTCTCTTAAATAAAATAGTTGGGTAAAGGGTATTCCAGAAACAGAGGCATAGGACCAGATGCTATATTATTATCATTAATTCAAGATAGGAAAGTGAAAAAAATGAATTCTGT
The DNA here is from genome assembly GCA_030060385.1 of Muscicapa striata striata. Classification (NCBI taxonomy): domain Eukaryota; kingdom Metazoa; phylum Chordata; class Aves; order Passeriformes; family Muscicapidae; genus Muscicapa; species Muscicapa striata. The sequence goes on along the minus strand of JAREIS010000015.1, from coordinate 798,632 downwards.
TACTCCAGTTTCCCCAATGAGTTAATGCCTGACCAGTGGAGACAGACAGGGAAGGACTTCTAAGTAACTGAAATAAATACAGACTACAGGTATGTCCTGAGTGTGATTAAACAGAGCTTTTAATGCAGTCCAATACATACAGCTGAGGAATAGGAAGGATTGTAACAACCAGAAGGCTCCTCTTGTTTAGAATCACTAGAGAAGTATTAGTGGAACAGAAGAGTTCCTATATCAATACCCATCACCCATGCCCACTGAGAAAAAGAGAAGCCAGCATTGCAACATTATGCATATACATACTCATCACTGGCTTATTCCCACTTCCATGATTCTTCTGAAGGGTGTGTATTTCCTCAGCAATCTTCTGCTTCTCAGCTTCCAGAGCTTCCACTATCTTTGCATGATGAATAGTATGTTCTTCTAGAGCCTAGAAAATGGGAAGTGGTAGAAGAAAAATTCTAAAACCCTTAATGCTGTTTGTTGAAACTAAATTTTTTGTTCGTGCCATTTTAAAGACTCACTGAATTAATTTTATACCGGACATCTGCTATACTAATATAAAAGAATTAATTTTCAAACTGACAGTTCTCTGGGTTACATATCGCAATGCTCAAAAAAAACAAACCACCCTGGAATTAAAAAGGAACAGCTTTTTTAAAAAGTTGTATTTATTGCAGCAGTCAGATATTTATGAACACCAGCCAAGACTCAGTCATTACTTACAATAATGTCTGGAGTAATAACTTTTGCCAAAGGCAACGGTTGCTAAATTTTGGTGCAGGAACAAAACCATCCACATTATTTAAGAAATAAGGTCAGCATTAGTTAATCCGCAACATTAATACACTACCATACTCAGGTTGCAAATAAAACATCAGTTCTTCTGCATATAATCACATAGAAGGACTTTAAATAACTTCCTTTACAATAATTGATTTTTAAAAAACAAACAAAAAAAGTTCCCCCTATCCAAACCAGAGTTTATTGCCTTAAAAGGTTGGGGTTTTTTGTTGTTTTTTTTTCCAATTACCTGCTTGGTAGCTAAGGTCTCCATTTCTAAACGCTTCTTATTGAAGTGGAGTTCTAGCTCAAGGCTTTTCTTTGCCTTCTCCAGCTCCTGTATTTTAGTTGTGGCTTTTTGGTTATCCAGTTCTTGGATTTGCTTCTTACGAGATTCTTCTCTCTAATATCAAAAAGGAAAAGTGAAAGGAGAAATACTCCTACAGCATTTCTGAGTCATCCTCTAGGCAGATATTCAATACATTTAAAACTTGCAGCCTCTGTGACCTACACAGCCCAATGTCAGCTATGGTTATATTCCAGTTCATAAGCATCACTTCAGGTCTTCTAAAGCATATGTAAGATATGAGATACATCATTACTTTTTTACCATTCTATGCCAACTTGTGCATGTTGCAACTGTACTGAAAAAAAAAAACAACTGCAAAATAGCATGCAAGTTTGGAAAGAAAATAACAAACCTGTATTAATCAATCCAGTATAGTGATTTAAAAGCCTCATGCAATAAGGTAGATTCTGTAGGTATTTTTCTTTGCTTACAAGTTATAACCCCTGGAATAACTCTGAAAAGGATAACTACTTTACAACTTCTGTTACTAAGGCTGACTTTTTTTTAAGAATGAGGCTTTGCATTAGCTAACATGCTGCTATAATATGCAAGAGAAAAAGAAAACCAAACCCGAAACCACACAAACCAAGTCCAACTGAGTACCTAACAAACAGATTCACATACCACAGTTTCTGGTTTATTTTATTAATACATTTCATGTAATCATACAATGGCAGCTTACCACCTCTGCTTCCAGGGATTTTATTTTGCTCTCATACGCTTCTTTTTGTGCAGTCAGTTCTTGTTGAACCATCTCTTTTGCTATTTGGACACTTTGCATCATTTCTTCCTTGGCTTTGAGTCGTGCCTCTTCAATTTCTGATTCAAGCCTACAAGTATCATACATTTAGATTGCTGCTGTTTTTCTCTTATAAAATGCACACAGATTATAATCTTTTTCTGTCATGAGGGTTTAAGGTTTTTTTGGTTTTTTTAACAAAATACCTTACATACTTTGCCTAGTTTTGATTTCATGGACAAAATGTAGATGCTTTCAATGTAAATGTGGAAGACATTCCAGAATTTCAAAGTCCCCTCAATTTCTATTTTTACTTTATTACATCCTTTTCACAAATTTAAAGACTGCAATGGAAACTCACTAAGCCACATTAAGATGGAAAATTAAATTTTAAATCAATGAGTCTTGTGGTTTAATAACACCCCATAATGAAGTAAGTATGAATAACATTTCACTGTCTCTCAAATTCTCTGCCTTCACGGAAGACTAAGGTTATCACTTTGGTTTTTTCTCATTTTCCTAAAGCATTTACTTTCAGGCTTTAAATCTCTTTAAAACATCAAAAGTTATTTTCAGACTCATCATTTTGAGAGAAACATAACTACATAGATACACTACTCTGAGGCTCCCTGGAACTCAGTGTTTCTCTAATAGTGCTCTATGTTGCTGGTACCTGGATTAGCTTGTGGCAATTGAACCTTAGAGGTGTATATCATTTCAGCCAAGTCTGTGACTCTCATTACAAATGGAATTGCTATTTTCCAGCTTTCCCTGTTGTGAAATAATTAATAATCTCCAGATATTTCTAAAACTAATTGCATGGTCGAATTAACAACTGAGCTTATTTTCAGAACAAGAAGAATCAATACTTACTGTGTTCGCTGTGCAATAAGCAGCTCATTCTGAGCAAATTCAAAGTCTTTTGGGCCATCATGCAAACACGAAGTCCCACAAGAAGGTATTTTAACTTTCTGAACCTCTGCTGGATGATTAAACCTGAAATAATGGTCTCCCCCAAGAATCACTCGGTCACCCTATTGGGGGAAAAAATTCTGCTGAAACTTTCAGATTTGTAAGTGCTTAAAACATGCAGATGAAGCTAGAAATCAAAGAGGAAGAGACAAATATTTATGGTTACAGAGCATTCTCAGAAAACCTGCTGTCTGTAGCTGAGATAGTAAGAAAGCAAAGAAACCTACACATGAACAAATTACTATTATCAGATCAATTACTTACATGATGCAGAATTGTTGGGTCCAAAATGCATTTCCCATTTACGTATGTCTTGGCTTCTCTAAGTGGAATAATACTTACTTGGCCAGCAGTATTTTTAATAACACTGAAAACAAGAAACATTTGCAGTATTAGTAACTCATGATAATTGCAAGTGATGTTTCTTAATAGACTAAAATGCAGGCTTTAGATGTTATTGTTTTCCTAGATGTGTATTGTCTACATACTATTTAGGTACAACACACATAATTAATGAATGACAACCTATATTTACATCTAGGAATACACTGCTAGAAAATTACTGCAATACCCTGCCATCTGAGAATTTCTTTGATAATGTGCCTTTCATGTTTTTACTAACTGATTAAATTTCTTACAGCATTTTTTAGGGGATCAGTTGCATTGAATGCACTTTATGCAATATTTCTGCAGTATAGCCAAGCTTCTATCTATTTTCAATAAATTATGAACTGTCAAGGCGTTTCACTTTTCCATTGACCTTAATGTAACATTTATATATCACACAGCATCATTTCATTAGGTCTTATTCATGCAGAAATGCTGCAGAAGAAAATTCTGCTACATAATGAAATGAACAAAGAAACTAAACTACCTCAGTTAACAGATTTCTAGAGGAAGCAGAAGGTAGTTGCCTTAACTATTGAGCAGTACAAAAAATACCGCTACATAGTATTTTCTTGGCTAGAAAACTATATTTTTTACTGCCAGAAGAAAGAGTGACTCCAATAGAAAGGGAAGGTCAAGAAGAAACAAAATATAAAAAGAACACTACAAACCAATGGTCATCAGCAATCAGCACTCCAGAAAGCTGGATATCATGTTTTGAATTTGGTGTACATCTTCCAACTGTAGTTTCTCCTTCTTTGATCATATATAACAGCACTTCAGAAAGCTGAGGATCTTCATTGAGATTGACAAGGTTTGGTAAATGATTGTCCATTTTGAATGCAATTCCAGCTTTCTAGATAAAAAAAGCTCTGCATTAAAAACGAATTTACTTTATGCCTCCAAATATCTACATTAAATTTCTCTAAGAAGCAGCAGCAATCTGTTAAAAGATGAGTATTAAGGAAACCAGATCTTACAGCTACTCTCATACTTCTGCAAGGTTTCCTGAGGTTATATTTTCTGTACTATGTCCTACAGAAAAAAAAATGTACCTGCAATTCTTTTATATCTTCCAACTTCCTTTTTTCTGCTTGTTCAAGTTTGTCTTTCCAGGCCCTTAATGTATGGAGAAAATAACATAACATATTAGGAGAAAAATTACATAATATAAATTTTACCATTTCCATTTTAATTTAAGACATTAATGAGTGCCTGACCTTTGCATTTCTGCCATGTTCCTCTCCTGCTGGTGCAATTCTACCCTCAGAGATGTTATTTCCTGCAAATAACGCCTGTATTTTTCACGATCAGTGTTCAGAGCACTTTTCTGAGCTGCCTTCAGTTTTTCAATTTCAGCTTTTAATTCTACATTAGACAAAAAAGACATAAATTACAAGTAAAACAATGAAGGCAAAACTCACTTCAGTACAATAGTAAAAAATTAATCCTGATATTTATTTTAAAACAAGAAGACACCTTTCTCTATTTCTGGTTCTAAAGTGTAGCCTAAGATATCACCTGCATTTTGGAAAACAAAAAGGCTCACAAGGACCAATAATATTAAAAGGAAGACATCCCAAGCTCTATTAATCTAGTTGACAAGAGGTCAGTCAACAAAACAGAATATTAGTAGCAACAACTCTTATAAGAAATAAGCTAAACACACATGCAAATGACAACCCTGAAAGATTGCAGATGTCAATCTCACCTCTGATTAGTTTGACATTTACATCTTCATTCACTTTAGCAATGTTGATAATTGAACAAGCCTGTTTGGCGTAGCGAAGGGTGCTGAGCGTCTCCTCGGTGCTGCTGCTAGCTGGGCTCACTGTGGCAATCATGGTTGTTTGGGAATTGCCACCAAGACTTTCCTTTAACAGCCTTCATTGGACAGGAGAATACTAGTCAATCCCTGGCCCTCACAGAAAAATTAAAAACTTCCCAATTGGAACAGATAAAACACAAAATACCCAAGGTCTTGCTACTTATTTGAGAGGGACTGTTAGCTACTTAAAACACAAACTAAGCTTCTGTTGGGTCTTTATCTGATGCAACAGGCTAATTTCTTCCCTCCACAGGTCATTTGAGAGAGAGGAAGAGAAAGGATGGGAAGAGGTGCCTCATGAATAGATGAGAAAGCCAGAGTCACAGAAATACAATATACATACCAAGTAAGGACAGATTCCCGGTATGGAATGAAAGTTTTCTTTCCATTTTGAGATTGTTTAGACAGTGCAGAAATAACCCTTCCAAGTGTCAATAGTGATTTATTGATACTCACACCTTCCTATGCAAAGCAAAAATAAAAATATTTATAAGACAGTTGCAGTTTCTTGTGTAATGTTATCAACTGTACTGTTGATTAAGTTTGTTCAATGTATGCTACAGCTGTACCACATTAAATGTCACCAATTACTAAAAAAAACAATAAGATGCAAGAGCATCTTCATTTGGAAAGAACAAAGACAATGCTACTTATTTTAAGGGCAAGAAGAACCATCAAACTTCTGAAGGCAGCTTGAAATAAAAGTCTCTTATTAGAAAAATCTGTTTAATTAGATGCCCCAAAAAGGGGCAAGCCTCAGCTCCATGTGATATTTGGTTCATGATTTCCAAAGCCACACAGTCTCCCGCCACTCCTCCTACAGGATTATTAGACCTATATAACATGGGGAAAGGTGTTCTAAGAAAGATCTGCCCCATTGCACAGTCCAAACAGCTTCCTCAGGCCACCCACCCTCACTGGCAAAATGTGATGTAACACTGAGAAGCACACATCCTTTTATAGTTCCTGCCCAAAAAGTCCTGTTAGGTGAACATGAAGTTTAAGAGTGTTCTTAGGAGCCAAGTCTTTTCCACAGATTTCCACTCTTGCTTTACCTTCAGCCTTTCTCCAGTGGTCTGAGCCTTGGTACAGCACTCACTGCCAGCTAGATCAATTAAATTTATGTGACTGGTGAGCCTACGATCACACTTTTCTTCATTCACAAACTCTACCTGGAAAGAAAGGGAGATGCTGGCATTCAAACCAAAATAAAAAGCCTGAGGATAAGCAGAAATCAGACAAGCTGTTCACATGAAATACATAAAAACTTCATGCTGCCATTTAATTTTTAACAGTATACTCTCATGTACATCCCTTGAAGGAAACTAAGTTCAGACTTATAACCATAGTATCAGTTGATTGTGGCTGAATAACTGCACAAGCAAACTGCAAACCTAACAGATGACCAAACTAGGGGCTTGGGTCTGAAGGCTGATGACTGCAGTCAATCCAATTGCAGTTATCCAATAAACATGCAAATCAGTAAGCTGTTACTGATGTAGTCCAATGAAGATCAGTTAACAAGTCAGTGGAAAAGCTCAAGACCAGCTATGATGGAGAAAAATCAGTAATCTAGTAGTGAGAATGGCAAGGGGAAGAAGAAAGGAGAAAATCCAGGAAACCGGGACAAAAAATTAAATCAATCAAGAACAAAAACCCCCAACCCAACAAGTCATTTGTCAATGGAGGAAACTGACAGTCTGCAGACTCCTGAGGAGCTCTACCTATTCCATTTCTGTCTTCAGGCTCACATCACTAAGTCAGGTTTTGTCCTTTAAGCATCTGTAAATCAGATGAGGAGTTGGAGTCCCTATATCCTGGAGACACTTGGGGAAGAGGCATCCTGAAGCAAGAAAACATTTATTCAGTGAAGTGGGTTGAAATTGAGCAGAAATTGCATCTTCTACCACTTTGTTGCCCCATTTTGTTGCCTGCAGGAAGTCAGCACAGCCACACACCTTGCACAGCCTAACCTTCCTAGAAGATAAGATGTGTTGGCAGCAGTGTGAAATTCAATCTGGCCTCAATTGGGACTCCTGTTAGATCTCAAAACTCACACTGAGAAGCTTGGAACTACTCTAGATCTGTCAGCCTAGACATATTTATACTGCTACTATAAATATACTTAGCACAAAGACATTAGAATCTACTCAAAGCATGTAAAATAAAACAAGTTTTGCAGTGTAGAAAGCCATGTTAAAATGCCCTGTACTTCACTCAAAGATCTTCAAGTACATTCTCACAAATTCCTAGGCCACACACAAAAGAACTTTTTCCTACCACATTTGAACAGATATGAAAAAACCCTGCAATACCTTGGTTTGTGTCATGACAAGGGTGAAGACAGAATGAGATCTAGAGCTCTTGTCATTCATTACTGTAGCAGCCGTTGCTCTCTGCTTATTTCCTAGTTCAAGCCAACTCTGGAAAAGACAAAAGTCAGGACATGAAACCAAACCCTACTTTGGACGGTTAACTGAAGATTTAAATGTTTGCAAATACAGTAATTAACACAAATCATGACTATAAAAGAGGAATTAAAAGTTAAACTTTAGAAATAACAATATGAACAGTGACACATGACTGTACAAATCTACTCAGCTCCATTATACAGGACTAGTCTTCATCACTCTTTTACAAAATTAGATGAAATACCATAGACTGCTGGACAATGTTAAACATTTGCTTCCCATCCATAGAATTTATTTTTCAGCAGTAAGCAGAAAAGGAGCAGACAGAAATATTTGTACTCCCTTTTAGTAACAAAAACACTCTTACCTGAATATCCGAGTAAGAACGGACAACATTCCTAGAGTCCAGGGAAAAAACAAAAGTTTGGGTTCAGACAGTTTTCCTTCTATAGAACATACATGCTGCCTGAGTTCTGAAACCTTTTCCCACTTACAAACAGATTACATATACATAATGAAAGCTGCAGTTGTCTTGAGACATCCACACTCTTAGATTTCACTAAGGCAATGAAGAAAATACATCAAGCTAGTCACGGGTATGCATTTTTCTAAAACTGCATAATACTTGGATCTTGCTCAATTTACTGGTGGGTACACAAGCTTAGAGCAAGATATCCTCTTTACACCATACATCTGTTAAAATAAGTACAGTGAAGACTTACACTGTCAGGCCTTCCACATATGGTCCTAACACCGGATGTTCTCTTACACGAAGCTGATGAGAATAATTGCAAAATAAAAATTATTAGGGGTGCATTAGTTAGATCTAATTTCTATTTAAAAAAAAAAAAAAAAGATTCTACAACATAAATCTAGCTTACCCCAAAATCACTGGAAAACTCAGAGTGAAATCACTCCTGCTTTAGACAAGATGGTAGAGTTTTAATTTCTTTATAACACATCTATCTAAGTCCCAAGCTTTAGGTTAAAAGATTTATTCCAACAGCAAGTTGGATGTTGCATATCATCCTTTGCATACCATCTGTTGCATCTATCATAAACTAATATTCAATTTACACACAGGATAGTGTTCAATGTCAAAGCACAGAAAGTACTTTTTTTAATACACTACTTATGACAAATTTCTTTAATTTATGGTTTTACATATTCTAATACACAACCACTAAACACCAGCTAAACTGGTTTAACTAGTGATCATTAACTAGTTAATCAGGCCAATCTTGTTTCTTTCCCCCCTCCTCCAGCTCCTTAAGAGACAACCAGGCAACAAAAAAAAGAAAACACCATGTAAATTACAAGACTATTACTCAAGTTATATTGTAAAGATGATTCTTATTGTAAGCTGGAGATTAAGATATATTGTAGGAGACTTTTTATCAAGCTGATAAGAATCATCTTCATTTTGCAGATAAGGGGAGATTTTAACTATTTTGATGGATTCTACTAAACCATTTTGTTTCTATGTCAGCTTTGCTCAGTATTTCTCCAGTGACAAGCATTTTGCTTTAAGTCATGCGGTGATATTTTGATCTTTTTATTTTCACTTGAATCTCATTGTTCATAACTAATGTACTTAGATAAAAAACAATGATCACTTGTCATTTGTGCATTTTGTTTCAGAATAAATGCCATTACTTAGAGGTTATGCAGATACTTGATTCTGTGAGCAACTTACTTGTTGTTTCTTCTGTCCATTTTCAGCCTTAAAGACAAGCAAATCATGAATTTTCTCATTGTATACTTCAAAGAAGCTCATTTCAAGATGATACAAAACCTAATAAAATTAATAATAGTTATTTACATAGTCCACAAAACATATTCATCATCCTTTGTTTCAAAAGGTTACTTAGACTACCAGATCCTGATTTTCAATGCTATAAACACTTGTACTGAAAGGACTTTGCAAGAGAAATTATATTATAAAACAGTTAGGGTTGAAAGGGACGCTTAAAGATTGTCTACTGTATCAACTCTGCTAAGACCAAAAATACAATTCATTGGTATTCCATCCATAAACATTCACAGATGGAAGCTATAAAGCACTACAAAAAAAAGTACATACATCCACTTCAGAAGTTTCAGCATTGGGTTTTTAGTACATGAAAATAAAATTTTTTTGCACCTGCACTCATCTCTTTCCCTTAGGGGCTGTGCTCCTACAGCACAACATTCGTCATAGGGAAGGCATGGATTTATGTTGTAAACATCCTGACATGGAACAGAATGTTCTAATGGAAAAGCAAACCTTGATTCTACCTACAGCAATTAAAAAAACCAAAAACACCACAACAACACATTCATGAAAAGATCTTTTTCCTCTGAAGGCATATGGGTCTTTTTTCTATTTTAAAGAAGAAAGGAATTTTCTTTAAGAGACAAGGAAGTTTGCAGCAAAGCCCCTAAACACTGGGATCAGAAAGACAAGACTCAAGACAATTCACTGCAACAGAATTTACTTACAATGCATAAAGCTAAGGAATAAAAAATAGCTTTGCATTTTTTAGAAGTTATACTCTTTTGCCAAACTCAGCAATAAATAACTTTCTTAAATTCTTCAGTGTCTATCAAATCTGTTAGAGGATTGGAATATTAGATGTTGACAGGTATTAGGATTCAAAGCCTAGAATTCAAATATAAAGCAGTAAAGAAACTTGGAATAGTTAAAAATGGAAAAGTTTACCTGCGTAAGATTAACTGAATGTTAAGGTCTACTGAGCCACAAGTCAGTCATTACAGACACAAACATGGAGGAAAAAATGCAAAGAAAGTGAGGGTAGTTATTTTTTGTTTCAGCTAGAATATTGAGCTGGAATACTAGAATTGGAATACTATTATTGTGTATTTTGCTTTGATACGTGATGTTTAACAATAAATTTATATTTTTGAGCACTCTTTTACTGCCTTCACTGAAAGTAGGGAGCCCACAGGGATTTTGTTTTGCTTTTCCTTACATAAATCTTAAAATGTAAGACATGCAATATAGAGGAAAGAATCCTAGTCTAGTGATGCAACAAAAATATCATGCCCATATTTCTTTCTCACATTACTGCCATTAAGGAAGCAAAACAGTGTTGAGTCCCATGAATCAGAGTTATGAATACAAATAAGATTTGAACCAGCAAAAGAATATTAATTAATAAAGGGATCAGCACTAAAGTATCACTTTCCTTGTATTCCTATATAATGTCAATGGCATAAGCATATCACCTGTTCCTTGTCCATTTGAGCTATTTGATTGAAAAGATCTTCACAAAGTCTTGGAATTATTCCTTGGTCTTCATCAAATCCCATCATCCTGCAGTCACAAAAATCCTGCTACTTAGTTTCGTAACTCTCCACATACAGTTTTAATGTTAACTGTACAGCTCTACAGTTGCCATGCCACACGCTTCTAAGTTATACAACAATATTAAGCAACAGAAATTAACCTGACCTAAATTGGTGCTTGTCTAAGTGTGGAGTTGGACAAGGTGATATCCAGAGCTATTTCATCCATTGAGAAACAGGTTGAAAATCCAAGTAAAACAAAAAGACTACAGCAGCTGAAGAGTCTAAACCTGTAAATGTTCAATATCTTGAAATGCCTGCATTTTATATTCTCTGCACAATTCCAGTGCAACCTAAGCTTGTCTCCAGCTCTGGTACAGTTTTTTCCTGTTGAGTTCTGCCACAGCAGCACACCAGTGCACTGGACTGATCCACCTGCAGTCTAGAGACACACAGGGCTGCACAGCAGAAATTTGTTGTGTAAGCTTGACCAGAGGACCCTGATACTAATTTCAGCCTTGTTCAAAACACAAAGGGGTGAAGGTAAGTTATTGTTTAAGTGAAAGCAAAAGAAAAAAATCCAAACAAGAACCCAACAAACCTACAAATAGGATAACGGTTGCAATCCTGAGTTTATCTTTCTTTTAGGCCAAGGTAAAAACAACAGTGTAAGTAAAAACTGAGTTCACCCACTTAAAATGGAAGTTCACCCACTTAAAAGGGAATTTACCTCTGTGTAAGTTCTATATTTATTGTAAATTGAACAGAAACATTTCTGGTCCACAACTACCTTTATTAAAAGTCTATAGCACCTGATAGGAATTATAAAACTCAAACTAGTTTTAATAGACGCATTTTTGGAAACCAAACTGTTCACTAGGCATTCTACTTCAAAATATAAATATATATTTTGAAAAATATAAATAAGGTATACACAATTGGTGTAAACCCTAAAAATGTTACTTATCTGGGATTATTTTGTGCAAAGATTTGATTTCTAATAAGCAGTGCCACAAACATCTTTATTTAATTTAAAGTTCTGAAGCATAAGGACCATAATTATAAAGATTTCTTAAATGTCTTCTCTAGAAAACATGCTATGCTTTACAATGCCACTTCATGTGCAAAATAACAAACAGTGGTGGAAAACGGCACCAGGAGAGTCTGACAAGCTTTCTGCATTCATAAAGGTTTTCCTTCACTAAAATTTCTGTCAAGTTTTGATTTTCACCATTAAAAGCAGAAAGAAGTCAGGGTGACATACATAAAAATATTCCACATTTAACTTTTGCTTAATTGCTATAAATACTGGTTTAATTATTTTTAAAGTCTACAATAACCTTTTGATAAAATTCAATCACTCTGAAATCTATTCCATTCAATCTCTTTCATTACTTAACACTGCACAACAATTGGAAGAACTTTAACAACTATTACTATCAACTTACGTGTACGATTTTCCAGAGCCGGTCTGCCCATAAGCAAAAAGACAAGCGTTGTATCCCTCAAAAGCTCTTTCAAGGAGTGGCAGTGCCAAAGCTTTATAAATCATTGCTTGGCTTGCAAAATTAGGATGATCCTTGTCAAAAGACCAGAAGGAGAAGTCGTAACTGAAGTTGTAAACTTGATTTGTGGACGGATTTTGTACAATTGTCTCTGAACCATTCATGTAGATCACAGGGAATGAATTTTCAGTTTTCTCTCTGAATGGAAAAGGTGGGAAAAGAAAAAAATTATAAGCTAGATGCTTTAACTTAGTAATTCACTACCTAATGTAAAATAAAATTTAAAAAAATCAGTGATCATTGCTAAAAATACCTGTTTGAGGAACATACAAAGTATTAAGTTTCAAAACAGTTTTGTTACTGAATATGTAAAAGCAGACCCAGACCCAAACAAAAATAAAGTCAATTCAGTTTCTTAATAAACCTACCTTGGTGTTGCATGAAGTATCAGCTAATTTCCAAGTACGTATTATATCCTTATTGGATCAATGATGAAATAATAGGTACAAAGTAGGAATCAACAGACACTGTGCTAACACACAGGAATACAAACCTGTTACTGAAGGGCCGCACTCGCACAGCTACAATAACTTTGCTGTTTTTCACTTTGAAAACATCTTCCCCAGTACTGCTGCTCTCAGCTAAAGTTTCTGTGTTCACTTTTGTTTCTGAACTTGTACTCACAGGAAGAGAGCTTGAGACAGTAGGAAGTTTCTTGGCTGAAATTTGCAGATGAGGTGTTTGTTCATTTGAGGCCAACTTGAGAGACGGTTGATTTTGAGAAGTGCTGTTCTTTGGTGTAAGTGTAAATCTTTCTGTTAAAACTTTTGCTGGTGTCCTTGGTCTTTCTAAGCTGCTCTGTTTTATCATCAAGTGCTGTACCCTTTGCTTTCCAGCTAGCTTATTTATATAGCCTTTTTCATTCAGTTGTTCTCCTGACAGGCTATTAGTACATTTTGAGGTAATGAACCGTTCTGATTTAGGAACTTCATTTTGAAACTTTGTGTCAGCAATGCTCATCTTATCTTTTAAACACGTGTTGATAGCATTTTCACAGACACCACCAACCAAACCAAAGGAATCTTTGCTGTTCAGGTTATGCTGCAACTTGGTACTTGACTGACTCTCACTTAACTTCAAGTTTGGTTTAACACCATCTGTACCCTTAATATTCTGTGGAAGTGTAATCTTGTCATTTCCTCGTGCATCAAAGTTATAATTTCCTTTTCTAGGCACAATATTCTGATTAACTGCACTCCCCTCTATAGAGGCAGTTCTCACACGCCTCCGCAGAGTAAGTCTTTTCTCTGTTTGTAGTTCTTCTGTACTCTGTGTTGTGTCACTACCAGACACTGAGTTTTTACTTGCTCCAGTTCTCCTCTGGAGTGTTAATCTGCCTTCCAGTTTAAAAGAAGTTGACATATCGTTCACTTTTTCACAAGTTGAAATCACATAGGTCCTATTTACTTCCTCAGCCTTATTCTGAGGACATGAAGGCAGCCCATCCTTTTCTCCCAGAACCTGTGACCTCAGCTGCTGCCCAGATGCTTTGCTGCCGGCCAGGGTATTGTGTGAGGAAGCCTTCTGGAAAGTGGCAGTGCATCGTATCCCAGCAGGGCTCCTGGCAGGAACTGTGTAAATAGGCATCTTGTCTTCCTCCTAATTAAACCCCAAATGTTGACAAATACAGCACCTTTCCTAAAGGATTATTTCTAGTTGCTGCTTCATGAGGAATCTGGGGAGACAAAGCAAAAAGTTGTTTATGATGCTTATGTGCAGTGAGAGTTATGTTTTCTGCATGGGGAGCTCCTCACATATACTGCAGTACGTGTTCCCAAACATTGAGAACAATTAGTAACCTGTTTCACCTCAGTATTCTTAAAAAAAAAAACAAAAAAAAAAAAACAACATTCTTTTGTATCTGAATTACTACTTCCAACAACAGGCTATTTGACTTAATTTATTGAGTTCTATGATTTGTTTCAGAAAGTAAACCAAGCATCACAAAGAAGCACCAGTTGGTAAAAAGAACAATCTAACTATTTAGCAACAAAGATGACCATGGATATTTCTTCCAAATGATCTATCATGATTTCCAAACTAAGGAAATTCCAGATCATGTCTCTATTCATTCACATCTATTACATTCTTTGTTTTTCGCAGCAAACAGACTCCAACAGAACAAAGTTAACCTTGAAGAGGAAGTCTGTGAACATGGAAGATTTTTTTTTCAGGATTTTGATATGCAATCTATAACCCAGTATCAGAACAGGACAGTTAATAAAGACAACTATTTGGATGTACCTTTGGATGTTGTTTTAATTCACTCTGGTACATAGACACATACCAAAACAAAAGATACCTAGCCTAGGGGACAAAAAGAACATGTAAAATACACTCCTTGTCCTTTTTACATCTAAATATTTCAAAATATCTACATATGTAATTTGTATAGAAAAGTATGTTTTCCCTGTTGCAGCTGCATCATAGTTACTGGGTTGTAAGGGGTTTGATATCAGTATTCACTGCAGATTTGCCAGCTGCAATTAATTCATGGTTACAAGTCAGCAAGAAGTCACCTGACTTTAATCCTTCAAAAGCTGCCATATCATTAACAACAGCAGTACATGGTCAGAGGGGAAAAAGGAAAACAAGATAAAGAAATCATTCAGCCACTGTTCCAACTGAAGTTTCCTTTTACTACACTTTTAACTAACAGCTTTCAGAGTACTCTCAGACTTTATGCAATTACATCAATTTACACGTCATGGCTGCACTTTTCATAGCTCTCAACTTGTAAGGAAAATACCAGAATTTCAGAGTAGTGTATTTATTGCTAGATCCAGTTTGAGACAGGAAACTATGTTACATTACTAATAAAATACAAACTTTGTGGCTCCCTCTAGCAGTCAGTAAATAGAGAAACAGGGATGTAAGCTATGACTAGTGTATTTTCTGAAAAGTCCATCCTTTCCATGCAGCTTTAATATAAGGTTTGTAAGTTCTCCCCTCCTCTTGCCACAGCTATGCCTTATGAGTAATCACAAAGTCTTTCTGGAGAAAAGTGAAACTCCCCATTAAAGGCTCCTTTGCTCTAAAATAAGGAATGAGATTAAGTTCGAGAGAACCGAACTCGTAACGAGACATACACTCATTCCTCGTTTTTAAGGAATTACAAACACTAACTAGATAGGAAACACAAGCGCTCAAAGCTGGAGCAACCGGCAGCTCTGTCATCCCTCAGCAAAGCTCCCCTCCAGCCGCGGTCGAGCCCCGGCAGACCCCGCATGGCCAAGGGCCCGCCCTCAGCGAGAGGGCGAAGAGGCGGCAGCAGCAGCTCCAGACCAGTAGCACCTCCAGCCCCGCCATCCCTCAAGACCCGCGGAGGGATAGCCCCGCCGGCCGGCGGCTGCCCGCAGCCCGGCCGCGGAGGGAAGCCCCGCCGGGCCGGCCCTCACCTGAGCGCGCCCCTCCTCAACCGCCGCCCCACCGCGCTGCGCTCTCCGTTTGAACGCGCCGGGCGCGCCCGATTGGCTCCGCCAGGCCCCGCCCAGGCCCGGCCCCGCGGCAGCGCCGCGCCGCCAGGGGGAGCTGCGGCGGGCCGGCCGTGAGGGCTGAGGCGGTGACGGAGCACGGCCATGGCGCTCCGGGAGCGCTGCGGTCCCACCCCGCGCCACCCGTTCCGAGGGCAGCCTCGGGCTGGGTACCGCAGTTACACCGCACTCCCTGTGCAGACAAAGCACGAGTGACAAGGGAAGGGAAAAACGGCTGGGAAAGGAAATGAAAGAACACACGATGGCTGTGACTCTTGGGCGATGTTGGTGCTCCAAGCAGCACCAGGGGAAGAAACATAAACAGGGCGCTGGAATCAGTGAATATATATGCCCATAAAAGACCCACCGATAATAAAAACATATACGAAACCATCAAAACCCAGTGACAATGAGAAAGCTTGCTACAAGATAACTGAACCCCGGTGCTGATACAATTTTACCTTCACAGAACCTGAACTTGCATTTAGTTACCAGGGCAAACATGGTTGTAGAACTGTTGTTTGGTTTCATGATTATTGAACACAATTTGTGGAATTTTGATACAGCAGGCGTGCCCATGCTTATAAACATACCAATGCCTAAACTGGGCTGCAGGAGAGTTACACAAAAACATTTTACAGGCAGGAGTGGATTATTTCAAATGACGCAGAAAAATCAACTAATTCAATTTCTGGAGAAGACATCATTTTGATTAAATAAAATCAAAATTATAGGTTTTATTTTATTTCTCTTCCATGAAGTTACAGTAATAAACTACTTCTGGTATTACAAACTCCTTCAGCAGAACTGCCAGCTGGTCTACAGGCATTAATGGAGAAACTAAAGTATGAGTACTGTTTACAAACAAAACTTGCATATGTGTTCCTAAGAAACCACAAGAGAGCAGACTGAGGACTTGGAGAAACATTCCCAGTGGAAGATTTTATTTAAGCTAACAGCAACAGATTTTGAGCCTAATCTGCCATTAATTTTTTTTCTTGCCAGCAAGACCAAAGACTACTGGTTTTGAAAAAGAGCTCCAGACTACTTTTACTAGGTACTACAGTAACTCAAGCACACAATAGCCTGCATTTTAAAATAAACATGAGATAAAAAGGAGACTTCTTAAAAAACAGTACAAATTTCTTTTAAAAATGAAAGATACAACACAACATTTCATATTTACTTTTAACCATACTTTTATTGCAATTACATAACCATAAATATACCTTTATTACCTCTGAGAATTATTTTTGTTGTGTTTTTTAATAATGTCCATGATATTATCTCCTGTTACAAGGCTATTCTGTAACTGTTTAAGTCTCTGTTGTTCCCTTCTCTTCTGGTCATGCAGATATGGGGAATTAAGCAGCTGTGGGGGAAGAATGGTGCCTGTGGGTTTTACCCTCTTCACAACATCCCAAAAGAGCTTCTTGCTGTTGTTATTGATAAAAGTAATTGCAGTTCCACTGTGACCCAATCTCCCTGCTCTTCCAACCTGAAAAAGCATAAATTCATTTTAAGTTAGCCATATTAAATGGAAGTCCTTCAAATAGTCTTAGAAGTTTATTTTTTTGTTATAATACAGCACGTAAACCTAACTGACAGGGCTAAATCTCTCATCCTGTAAGCACACAGGTAATCAAAATAAACTTCATTAATTCAGGATATGTAGATCTGAAGCTGTACCTGAAATGCATTAAAAATTATGACTTGTTTATGAGACATACAAGAAATCCAATATTGATACTGAGAGATGAGGCACAGACTATGGGCAAAGGCCTACAGTAAATCTGATCCAAACAAAAGGTTACTACAGATGCTTCATATCAAGCACAATATGTGCCAGCATGGTCACAAAAATGCCCCTTACTTTCAATGTCCTAATAACTTCAAATTATTTACCAATATCATCTAAAATGTGTGAACAAATTAGAAAAGAACCTACAAACACTATTTAGGGACAGCTAATACCTTAATATTGGTATAGTTTTGATGCTACAAAAGACCATTTTTATTTACTTAATACATGCTTGAAACTTTAGCAGAAAGATAATTAAAAACAAGAGGGAATATTGCAATTTACAACACAGGACACTTGAGGAGCTCATGACAGTAGATAACTCCAGAGGTCCTCCTCATCTGCTTGGAACAAGGTTTACTTCCAAGTCAGATCAGATCCCTCAAGGCCTTATTTCAAGTGTCTGAAGCACAAAGGTCCCATCACTGCCTGACTCCTCTCGCTGTGAAAATCCTTTCTCCCTGCTATGAGGCCACAATTTGCCTTCCAGAAAGTTGCAACTGCTGGCTCTTGTCCTTTCCCTGGGCATCTTCAAGGAGAGTCTGGCTCTGTCTCCTCTGTAATCACCCGAATGGAAGAGAGCAATTAAGTCTCCAGTGCAGCCCAAACAAGCCCAGTTGCCTCAGCCTGTCTTGAAGTGTCACGTGTGCCAGCCCCCTGACTTCACCTGGACTCCCTCCAGTTTGCTGCCTTTTCCCATAGCTGATGTTCCCAGAACTGCACACTGTAGCATTGTGTCTTCCTCATGCCACAAAGAGGGCAAGAATGAGTTCTCGATGTGCCAGCTAAACTAGGGCTAGGGGCTGTGCACTTACACACACACACGCAACTCACAGATCATCTTTTCTAAAGCAGGAAATCCACAGAAAAAAAAAAAAATCAGAGGAGATGCTTGACTAGAAAGAGGGGAAGAAATCAAGTTCATGACTGCTTTCCTGACTATTAATGCATAACCCACACTGTGGATGAGCTACACCTGCAAGAGTGGCATCTGGCCTTCCTTCACACAATAAAAAATGGTAAACTTTGTTTTCTATAGACACAAAATGATACAAGACAGTACAAAACAGGAAGAAGAACACTGCAAAAGTAAGTGATTTAAAGACACTCTTCTACATTTTAGTAAGTTATACAGGAGATAATAGCAACAGTATTCTAGATTTGGGTAACTGACATAAGAGACTTATCCAGCACCATTTTTACCTTTCCTGTAAAAAAAATATTCTGAAGAGAAAAATGATCTTTCTGTTTGCATTTAAATTTCCACAGGTGGATGTCATATTTCAATATACTTTTCAAATAAAACATTAGGAATTTATTTATTCACCTGGTGTACATATTCATCCATACTTGAAGGCATATCAAAATTCACCACCAGTTTGACATTGACAAGGTCAAGCCCTCGTCCAAGGACTCCAGTACTTACTATAACTTCATACTTCTCTTGAAGTAATCCCTGGCAAGGAAAGAACAAACCAAAATTAATTATTTTTTCCTTATTTGTATTTTGAACCTCTCCAAGCATAGGTTAACAGCTAGTTATTTGGTGTAAGAACACACCCAGTGGGGTAATTCCATTGTAGAAGAGAGAATGGTTCCCTGTATTCTTGATTTAAACAGGAATATAATTCGAAGACATAACCAAAGAGAGATCAAACTCACAATTTTAATTCCAAAAATTATCAGTTACAGTTAAATGCTTATTTAAATTCCCATTTCAAATAATCTGGGAAACAGTCTCTGTATTTATCTACACTTAAAACAGGATTATTATCTACAGTTTTTCTTAGTCCTGTCTGTCTCTCATCTCCCCCAGCAATACCTCAGGTATTACTGTAGAAAAACAGCCAATTATGACTTCAGTCATTCAAATGAAGCCACATTTAAAAAAAGGCCACTTGAAATCTACAAAAATACCCTTAACTTGAGCAGGCACAAACCTGTAATATGTCTGTTCTTTCCACCTGAGACTTTTCAGAATGCATAGCCGTGCACTGCAATCCTGTAATCTTATGAACAGCATCACTCAAGAGATCTGCTCCTAGTTTACAGTCCACAAACACCAACACTGGAGGCTTGAAGAGCTTCTTATCCTGCAAAATTAAACAGTTTATTTAAAAAGGGATTACAACCATTGGCTGTTCATCATCAGCATGGATTCAATTTCTCCTGATCATGAGATAAGAACCTGACAGAGATGCAGAAAGACATTAATCATTTTATAAATTGCTCTTATGAGAAAAATATTAAACTTACATTTAGTATTTCAAACAGTTTCTTTTTTTTAGATGGTTCTTCTACCCACAAGATAATTTGCCGAACATTGGAACACGGCAGATTCTTCTCTCCAATGGTTATTCTGACAAAATTGTGCAGAAGCTGATTTGCAAGGTGCTCAATGCCCACGGGAATCGTGGCTGACACCAGTATGGTTTGATGATCATGAGAGATGTCTTCTAAAATATCCAACACTTGCTGCTGGAAACCCATTTTTAGCATGGTATCCACCTAAATGAAAAATGTTAGATTTGTATCACATTTTTTCCATGAACAGCATGATCCTGAACTTAAATTGACAGAAGAACCATAATGTAACATGTAACAATCCAAATGCAGGAGTATTTACAGTCAGAAGAAAAGCTAAGTAAGAAAATTAAAAACAATGGTTCACACTCGGCTAACAGTATTATACTGCCAGGTACCTAAATCTTTACAGCAATAGAACATGTGTTGTTTAAACACATTTCAAATTGTGTCAGAAAATAAAACTGTCTCCTCAGAAATACATTGTATTTTTATAACAAACATTCTCTATGTTTAATAAGTGAGATTGGCCACTCACATTACTCTTGCAGGACCTCTGTATAGATAATAGAGCTCTGATTAATAAAAACTTACTTCATCCACCACTACAATTTTTATGCCATGCAGTTGAACAGAACTTTGCTTTAAAATCTCAAGAAGTCTTCCAGGTGTTGCTATTATCACCTGAAAAAAAAAAAAAAAAGAGACGGAAAAACCCATAGGAGTAAAAAATTCCATGAAAGGACAGAGTACCATCCTAAAAAAAAACATAAAATTCCATCACATACGTAACAATGGCAGTAATAAGTGAAATTAAGTCATAAAACTTCTACCTTACAAATTATGAAGCCCTAAGAGGAAATGGACCTTTTAAAACTCTAATGGAGAAGTTACAAGCAATAAAATCTGCATGAAAAACAAACTATTTTTTCCTCTCAATTACAACTCCTTGTGTAAAATACTGGCATATTTCAGTTCTTTGAAAGCAGCAATATCACACATGAACTTTTTAAAAATAAATTTTAAAAAAACTATTAGATGTTCAATCAGAAGTGAAAAAGTTTTTTTTTAAATGGTGTAAAGGTAAAATTTTGAAGAGGTAGCAAATGTTTCAGTAGTTTAGATTTAGGAGGAAGCCATCTCTGTGTGTTCACATGTCACCAGTCACGTTTTTCTTTTCTGTGAATGTGATGCCAGCGTGGCTCCCCACGCTCAGCCAGCGCTCACCTTCACACTCTGCTTGAGGCGGTGCAGCTGTGGGGGCAGGGGCAAACCTCCCACCAGCAGAACTGTCCTCATGTTGGGCAACCCCGCCATCAGCTCCTTCGCCTGCCTCTCAATCTGAATTGCCAACTCCCTCGTTGGTGCCAAAATAAGGGCAGATGGAGTTTCTGTCTAGAAAGGAGAGGAAAAAACTCATTAATGTGGAATTGATTCATTATTTAGATAAAAAGCTTTCAAATTTCTCAAAGTAATCTTTTCCATGAAAAATGAGAATTATTTTAAGCAGCAAAATAAAATGACTTCTTGATAGATACATTAATTTGTACAGTACCCTGAAGATAAAGAATGGGAAAGATTGTGTGTGTACACATGTATTTTTCATTGAGATGCCATTTTGCACATGTTACTATAAACATATATCATCTGTCTTGCAGACTTGAATGATAATCAGACAGGGGAACTACTGGAGTGTATACACTTTTTCTTACCTACTTCTACATAATGCTTTCATTCTTAAAACTAGAGTTTAGGAGTTGCTAGAGTACTTTAAAGAATTAAAGTTACTTAAACAATCTTTAAATTATTCATTAGAAAAAATTTACACACGTTTGTGTGCTCATACGTTCTATAAAGGTATCTAAACAGTGCAAAGCATCACTAGAATCAGGTCCAGAATCCTCCAATATTTTTATGCACCTCTTTTTGAATAAAGCCTGTAAAGCAAAAAACGGTTCTGAATCACACACAAAGTATGGAATACTATTTGCCTCTGCTTCTAATCATACATTCATGTCTTTACAAAGCAGAAGTTTTCTTAACTCTTTTTCCCACATCATAAAAGTGGAGACTATGTAACTAGAGGATTTCAGAAATTTTTTTACCCCAAATTCCTGTAATTATTTGACAGTCAAATATATTCCAAGAGAAATTACTCTGTGAAGTCACACAAATTCCAACAAATCTCTTTGAGCCATTTGATATTATGAAGATACAGGAAGAACTTACAGAGGGCCTGGAATTATTTTCACTTTCTATTTTAAGTCATTTAGGAAGTTTACCACAGAATTTCATTAACTTTCTCAAAAAGCAGGAACTGTGTAATAGACAATATTGACACAGTTGCTTCATCTCCTGACTAAAGTGAAAAAACATTCAATTATTAAAAATAATCAGCACCTCCCCCTTCCAAGAACCAAATGCTTGATCAATCAAAAGTCAAACACGTTACTGAATGTTAATGAAAAACACTGCAAACACATTCTCCATTAAATTGGGAATCCAACAGACAAAGCTGCAAACTGCTTTCTCTAACTATCAGAAGTTTCATTACCTCTTTCAAAACCTTCATAATAACAGGAAGCAGGAAAGCTGCTGTCTTTCCAGAGCCCGTGTCAGCACTAGCCAGAATATCCCTCCCTAATAGTCCAACAGGGATCATTTGCATTTGGATGGGGGTTGGGACTTCATAGCCAGAATTCTTTAAATTATTGTTTAAAGTTTCAGGAAAACCACAGTGTTCGAACTCTACAATAGGTCTTGGAACTTGCTGGCCCTGGACAGCAATACCCAGCTGGAGTTTAAGGTTCTCAACCTGCTCATCGTGCAAACCTAAAATAAAGGAATGATCTTTGTAGAAATAAGGTGTATTAAGCAGGTGAGCTTCTGTTTGAGAGTCTGCAGGTTGATCAGATGTTAGCTGCTTTTCCTTTGCTTGAGTTTGTAGAAGGTGTTTGGCTTTACATTCCAAACTACAAACATCTTCATCTGTTTCATTGCAGATATACTCCCCATAACGGCCACACACAACACACACAGGTTCTCCAGGCTCTGCCCAGCGCTGGGATTTGCTGAAAGATTTTATGGGCTCTTCCAAAGAGCCATCATCCTCAGTATTTTGGCTGTCCTTTCCCAATGGTATATTAGCAACACCAAGGTCTGCAGCTGCAGGTTCTGGGTGTTCTTGTAAAATTTCATTTGAACTGTCTGTTGAAGCAGAAGTTTCTGTTCCAACTGACTTACAGTCCTGGAACTCTGTGGTCTCCTCTAGCAAAGATCCTCCAGAAGACAGTTTATTTTTCTTAGCTGTACAACTTTTGTCCTCATCAGCAGTCCTCTTGACTTTAAGAGATCGTGGTAAAAACATGCTTCAGTACACTAGAAAGAAAATTGTTACGGTTGTTAGAAACTACTGTTACTGAAAAAGGTACATTTTACTGTCACCACAAAAAAAAAAAAGTCTAGCAAATACTGGCAAACACAGAAACCAACTCTCAATTCCTGAAAAGATCTTGACTGTTACAACGTTGATGCAAATGTCAAGAAGTATTTTAAAATAACAGCAGAAACAATATAGAGATCTGTCTAGAGATAATTGTCAGTGTTAGGCCTTTGCAGCTGAGTAAAAACTTTGCTTTTCACTGTGTGGAAATTTATCCATTTTGCAAGTCAGTCATATTTGAATCCTTGGAGAGTTCACCTATTTCTAAAATGAAACCACATATGCAAGCATTCTTCTAAGCGATAGGAAAAAACCCAACCAACCTAAACCAAATAATACAATCAATTTTGGAAAGGATGTCAAATTCAATATAGGATCCATCCAAGATTATTCATTTTGTCATTCTTTTTAAAGTCCACTTAAAATTATAAGGCTAGAAGCTTTTTAGAGTTGTTTAGAGACCAGCTCTGCTTGTTCATGGTACCCCAAAACAAGCAAAGACCATCAACTGCCAAATATACACCGTAATACAAGACAAATTAAGTGTTCAAAAAGAACTACCTCCTATATTCTGAAACCTTCAGTAATTGTCTCCGAAAGAATCAGATAACTCACAATCGTTCGCTTCGCTATCACACGATCATAAAAAAAGTACACGAAATACGGCAATTTTATTCTGAATAAATTGTTCGGTGCCTATCAGTCTCTAGGAACCTCTTCTTACACGAGTTTTTGAAGCATACACCAAGCTGTGTCTGTGCTCACAGCCAGCTGTGTCCGTGTAACCGGGAGCAGCTCCGCGGTGCCGGGGCCACTGCTCCGCCGCGCTCCCGGACCACAAGCCAAGTATCACCATTTCATTTTTCGCGCCTAACGAGAATTTCCCACAGCGAACCTCTCTGCAAGCTCGGCAGCCTCTCAGGCGAGGGGAGCGCTCACGCAGAGTGCAAGGTGGACACGCTGCTCGGGAGGGGCCCGCGGGACCCCGGGCAGCACGACAGCATCTCCCAGCGCCGCTCTCCGGCAAGAGCCACCCCCTCCACGACAGAACAGGGCGGCGCGGGGCCTTTTCTGCCCGACACCCGTGCCCGCCGCCGCAGGCGGAGCCCGGCCCTGGCCCCAGCGCCCCCGCCTCACGCACCGCTGCCGCCGGGCCGCGCACCGCCTCCCGCACAAATGGCGGCGGCCGCGCGGGGCCGCTCCCGCCCACACGGGCCTGCTCCGCCCACCAGCCCTGGCGGGCAGGGCACGGCAGGGCAGGGCAGGGCAGGGGCGGGCCGCGGCTGCCGCCGCCGGGCTCGGCCTGCGCTCGGGGCCCGCAGGCGCGCTTGGTACCCACTGAAATCGCATTCGCTGCCCAGTGTGTAACAAGGCAATGATTACACGCTCGAGAGAGACATCGATCATTTATCTCAGAGTTGCGCAAGCCTGGGTGAGCGGTGGTATTCCACAAATCAAGCACGCCGATTGTCAAAACTTTTTACTATTTATATATTCTAGCCGACAAAGACATTAGTGTTCATTGGCTACACATTACACATAGAATTTATCAGAATTCTATGTTCTGTTGTTAATGATTCCCTCACGTCTCGTGCTAATTAGTCTGCATGCTCAGTCTTCCTCTTTTGGGTTGGAGGGCCATGAGTCGATGCTTGTGATCTCCCCCTGCCACAAGTACCTTTTACCCAGTCAGAACTGACTTGTCTGAGCTGTCTTTATTCGTTTCTTCCTTATCTTGGGAATTCTGGTGGATCCTGCATTCCTGTAAATCCTGCATTCTTTGCATCCAGTATCAGTGGACATCCTCCTTCCCGGGCTTTGCCAACCTCCCCATAGGTCTGAGGTCAGTGGAACATGTCAAGCCCTAAACCGTGACAAGGTAATTCTACCAACAAGTAATTTGTTTTTCTAACACTTAGACATCACTTAGAACTTGTTAGCTGCTCTTTGTTTCATGGATTAAATTTCCATTCTTGTTCATTAGGCTTGAAAGTATACAAAGATCAAACAAAGAACAACCTTTCTTATGAAAATTGTACATATCCCACATTTTGCAACAGTGGCTCTGTGGAGGGGCATGTCCAGCACTCCCGTAGTTACAGCCCAAGTTGATCCTACAGACACAGATGCTAGACACACACATTTGTACATGAGGAAAACATTCCTGCAGCACACAACAGAGCCCATAAGGTACACAAGACAAAAGTCCAGTACATGCCCAAACCTGCTGTGATGGGCACAGTGACACAGCTGTTCATGTATTTAAAAAGTATACCCTATGACCATAATGACTTGGTGCATGGCAAAGATACCCTGCAGGGAGCTCTCTGGGTTGATGCACACCCAGGCACTCCAGATGCCCTAAATCTTACTTCCTCCCTCCAACATTAATCCCATTAACCTGAAAGCATCCACATTGATGAGGAATTACATTTCTGCCTCATTGCCTTTGTTGGTGACTACCACCATCACCGTTTCTTGCTGAAGAGAAAATCATAGATCCTAACAGCCCCTTTGGAAGCACAATTTAATGGCAGTCCAGAGGACCAGCCAGAGGAGCCAGTGAGAGGAGGGTAAAAACACACACACAAAGCTGGGGGCCTTCAAGCAGCTGCCTACAGCATTCTGTAGCATTCAAGTCCAGTCACATGTGAAACATGGTCTATCTTAAAGTATCTGGATTTCTGTAGTAGTTTGCTGCAACAGTAACAATACAAAGTGCAAACAGGGAGGGTTGGTTCCTGGGATTTTTAATTAACTGGTGGAATTGAAAAGATTATTAAACATTTGGAAAATGGGCATCACTAGGCTGAAAAACTGTCAGACACCTTCCACCCACACTCCATACATTCCTGTGAAAATCCCCACCTTTCTCTGATTCAGCCTCTGTCACTCCCCTTTGTTTGCACTAACTTTCTTTCCTTTATTTTCCTTCCCTAACAGAAGCAAATTTCCTTTTCTTACTTCCATTTTTACAAGGTCATTTCCTGGAATTCAAAACGTCATTTGCTAAACAAAGACCAGTATTTCAACAATATTTAATATGATATGAGATGTTTCATACACTATACAGTCCATGCATCAAAATACAAACATTCTATATGTATCAGCTTTTTCTATTTTTTCAATGTGTTTTCAGTAAGAAAAAACAAACTTAGATGGTAGAAAACTCTCCTTTGAGTGAGCAAGACTACAGTAGAGATTGAGAAAAAGTTTTAGAAAAGGACTCTATGGATATTCAGAGGCATGAAAGCTTCCATGCAAGAAATAACTATGTAGACTCAACAGTCTGAAAAAGAGATGACTAATAAAAGGTAAAAATAGAGCTACTGTACCTCGAGAGGCTCATAAAGGCTGCACAATTATTGACAGTTCATTATTTCTTCCAAAAAAAATCATAACATGGTTTATAAAAAGTGCTCACTGCTGAAAAGTAGTGCAAGCTCCCACAGAATGTAGTAGGTTATTTTTTATTTACATGGAGAAGTTAATCAGTATAGATGTAACAAAACCTCTTCTGACACTGCACTTTGTGAACTCACTGAATAATTTTTTTTTTTCCTGGAATAAAGCATAAACATTCTAGTTCAGTCACTCCCCTAAGTTTTCTTTCAGAATGATGTAATGTGTAAGAGGTTCCTTGGTGAATTTAATTCCCATCCTCTCAGCTCTGGATGCTGCTAATCAGATCTAAGGTGAATGGCATTTTAACAAGATTTTTGAATTCCAATTTTTGTACCTTTAGAGTACATGAAATGTCCTAGACAAGGTGCTCTCAGATATGCTACAAAGGGGTTTATCTTCCTAGTTTTCCTCCTAAAAACTAGTTAGTTCAAGCACTGGCTGAATAAAGGTGGATTTAAGTCCTGCTAGAAAACCATGAGTAATTATGGACAATAATTTTTGCTCATTCTGGACAATTTATCTGGGAGTGTCATAAAGGAAAGTGTTAAGGTTTCCAGGGCAGTAGGGTAGCATTTGTATTTTGTATTATTACATTGCTATTTAACTGAGTTGGTAAAACTCCAAGACTTTACAATATTCCCATCTTGCCTACACTCGTGTACAATAGCTGCTCAGGAAGGTATCACGTATTGTTGTTAGAAACCCCTGCACAAATATTGTCCTTATATACTTAAAATGTCTCTTCAGAGTAACTTCTAAAGTAAATATAGGAGCTACAGAAATGTAACAACACACACACAACCCCATGTGTACAAAAGGACCAATATATACTGACAGATTTACTACATAAATATACAGCAACAGATCATTTCAACTCTATGCAAATTTTTTAGAATAACAAAGACAGTAACTATTGAAAGTCAAAAGAAATAATGAAAACCATAACAAACAGATTATTAATAGTAAGTGTCTCACTTTTTGGTCTATTTTAAATTATATCAAGATTTTTTCATATTCAAGGTTTATATATCAACTATACAGAAATTATTCCTACCCTCGGTTTAAAACCAGGCATTTACTCTATAACGTGTCACAGCCTTTCTTTTGAAGCATGAATCAACCTTTCCCATCACTTGCAAATAATAAATAATTCAGTAAAACAAGACTGGATTAAAGAAGAAGACTGAAATTCCTCTGCTCCTAGGCACAGTAATTCCATAAGAAACAGGCATTCCATGTACTAATTCAGACAGCATCACCAGCATTGCAAAGAGCTGCCTGACTGTAGCATCCACCTCAGCTGCCCACAGCAATACTGCCCAGAGTGACCCTGTTAATTCCCACCTGAACCAAACTGTCCCAGAACCAAATCTCTGCACACCTCTCCACACCTCTGGCAGGCAAGGTCTTCTCAAGTTCCACACAGGGATTTGAGGAACAGATAAAACCATCCCAAAGTGTAACTCTCCAAAATATTTTAATACACAGCATTTTAAGTTTCCTTTGCAGCAAAAACATCTTCACACAATGTCTGAATTTTCCACCTTGAGTGAGCTCCCAGCACATGCAAATCTGCTGAAAATGGACTGGAGTCCAACCAGCACCTCATGCACCACTTCCTCAAGTGGCAAGTGCCAGACAGACAGATCTGACAATTAAAATGTGTCTAAAATCACATCAAGAGGAATAGCTTTGGGTTTTCATTAAGCTATTAATTCTTTTAAATATCTCAGTATGCATCTCATGTTACATTATTCTAAACTAGGGAGTTCCAGAGCCTTGCTGTTGTTGTTCAATGATATTATCCTGAATGAAGAATATTAAGTTTATGAAGATGTCAATTAAAGAATAATAAAAAAAAAATTCTCTGGGTTTGTTTTTTTTGTTGTTGTTGTTGTTGTTGTTGTTTTTGTTTTTGTTTTTTCCCCCAAGTGTGCTACACTTGAATACATATAATTGGAGCTAACAAAATATCTGCTGCTGGCGTGGAAAGGAGGGAGAGTGTCTTTCCATTCAGGAGTTATGGAAGCCACAGTATGTTTACTTGGGGATTGGTGCCTGTGTTTTGCCATAAAACTCTTGTTCTGTTTCTTTAATGTTTGGGGATTTTGAAGCTGCTCAGCAGATTTTTAGGTAGGTAATCTGCAGCTCTAACCCAAAGTGTATGTAATGAATAGTTCTTTGACTGAAGGAACCAGTGAGTCAATTACTCCACTGGTTTCTGAATTACAGCTTTAAGGGAGCCACACAGGAAAAATCCAGATAATCTAAAAACAAATAATGGTGGCTAACCATTACCTAGACAATTCATATTCATACAAAATGTCCTGATTTTGTACAGGTATTGCATGCAGTATACTTATTCTGAGGCCTAGTTTTTCTAATTTTATTTAATCTAAACAGGCAAATCCTACAGTTTTTGAAAGTAAATCATTAGTAAAAAAAGACTTGAACTAATATTTTCTGGCTTCCTGAGCACTCTCTTTGTTCAAAGAGCAACATTCTAAGGAAACATTGACCAATATTAAGTCTCTGCAGAAATCTATGATAAAATCTGAATTTTAAAAAACAATCTAATTAAATTTGAATCCTTAAAGCACATTACTGAGGCGGTATATATTTTTTTTAAGAGAAAGAAAAAAACCCACAAATAACAGCAAACCTACCCTGAAGCTTCAGCATGAAATGCCACTAGTCCACAGGGAAATAACTCTATAGGACGATTCATGAAAAAAATATTAACATAATTAATGTATGTGATTATATGCTCAAATACTGCATATAATATTTGCTTTGAAAACTGATGGACTCCCTAATTCAGTATCACCATACTGTTAGCACAGCTATAAAAACTACAGTGACTACAATTACCAACCTTCGTGTACAAAATAGTCTAGCTTCTTGCAATTAAAAGGAATTATTTTAGGGTATGAGAATCATTTAAACTAATTTAAACTTACAAATCTCTGTTAGGTCTCTGAGACTTAGAGAACAGGGATTTGATCAAAAGATTGCAAACACAATTGCGAGATTCCAGGGACTTTAGCAGGCCGCAAACTATAACCCAAAAATTAACAGGATTAAATAAATTTTGAAATATAATGTAACTAGAATTAAGAATGAAAAAAACTCTCCTTTTGTGTTAATCTCTTTCTCTTTCTGAAAAGATATATTTGTTTTCCAATTAATAAGTTTGTTTGGAGGCAAAAGAGATTGCATCCAATCTAACAGTAAGATAACATTCACGCAACGTGCAATTATTGAAAGTAAACCCTTTTCTCCCCCTCCTTTGGGGTCTCATTCAAAAGGACGGGAGAGAAAAAAAAGAAATTCCACAAGAGACAACAGGAATCGAGTTCCAGCTTGTCAGATGACCTGTGTCCAATATGTACTGCCACCTGCCCATCAATAAACTCTCCTTTCATTCATGTAACTTCAGCAAGTATGACAGATATAATAGGTACATTGCATTCATAAGGAGGGAAGGAAACATACAGTTCAAATCCAATACTGTAACAAACTGAAGAAAAGATTTATGGCATGAACCTTTTGAGTAAATGGCTAATAATTATTTTTTTTTCTACCACTAAAGCTCCTACCAGCACTGCTAGTTTTGGCAGCAAAAACCACTGCAATAAAGGCCTGGAATACGTGCAAGAGAGCTGCTACAAAGCAGACTTTCTACCAGTTCTCCTGTTAAAATCCATGCCAGTATTAACCATTTGGTTTAGCTTTCATGCTTCCCTACATTACATTTGTTGCTCCTTCTGTCTCTGCATGAAGGATTAAATTGCCCTTGTTGAATCCCTCATCAAAAAATCACTAAAGGGCACAGAAAGGCTACAACTACACTTTCAAAAACCAGTTGCTGCTGCAAGAGTAGAAGCCAAACTTGGGGTGTCCCTGCTACAGAGTGACTGTTAGGTGTGAGCATTGCCTTTGGAAGCCTCGGGCAGCCTCTCCCCAGCACAGCATCCCTCCAGCTCCTGGACTTCCTACCAGCACTGGGCTTGTGGCTGTGCAGCTCCAGGATCCAGGTCTTGATGTCAAGGTCCAAGTTTTCTTGATGTCAGCCTTTACCACTGCTCCAAGTGACTTTTTCTGTTGAGCTTTAGCCCACAGATCTTCAAAGTTCTCAAACATCACTCTTTGTATAAAGACTATTAAATACAAT
The DNA here is from genome assembly GCA_030060385.1 of Muscicapa striata striata. NCBI lineage: Eukaryota > Metazoa > Chordata > Aves > Passeriformes > Muscicapidae > Muscicapa > Muscicapa striata. Next base: position 767,714 of record JAREIS010000015.1, on the reverse strand, counting down.
CTTAATAGTGTAATTAAAAAATATATTTTGTGGATATTTTTCTTCTAACAACTCATACTGCAGGGCTCAGATATTAATTTTACAGATCTGCGGTATACCTGGCACTAATTTCACTAGCACAGGACTTTGTCAAGTGCTAAAAGAGGCATTGTATATGACTGCTAAGCAAAATAGAGGATACAAGACCTGTGGATTCATTTACCAAAAAAAAGTTACAACTGTGGTTAAAAGTTTTTACAAAAGGATGGTAATGCAATAGAAATGTACGGTCAGTAAAAAGCCCATTTATCCATGATGTCAAAAAATTAAACATCAGATGGCTTTAGTTTTGAAAGGCAAAACACTTTTTTTAATTGCACACTCAAGGATCACAGACCACATCAGTGAAACTAACAGGTTTGTCCTTCTGAAACTGCTACTTTCCTAAACTCTGTTTGTTGTGAGAGCATGCAGACAATGCATTAACTCAGCTTGATAAAGCACAATGGCTATTAAAAAACAAAAGCAAACCTGAAAAATGCAACATATTTCTCACTCTCATACTTGAATGACTGCTCCCCATGCTTTTCATTAGGAAGATTCAAAGATGCCAGTAACCTTACAGCTGGTGACTGTAACAGCAGAGGGTAACAAGACAGAAATAATGAATGCCTCCTTGTTAAGCAGTGTTGTTTGTGCTGTTCCAAGAGAGATCTGCCAAGAACTTTTCATGCAAACCTTATTTTTCTGGGATCTGTAACTTGGCGGGAAAAAAATTCCAACATGATACCCAGTTCAAAAGAATTCAGATTACAAGTTTTAAAATATATTTTTGAGTTTTGGAATAAATTAAATTTACACTAAATAAGATAAACACTTTAGCACTTCATGTATTTTTCAGTTGCTTTGTTGAAAGAAAATTTGTGGCTATCAAGTTTGCACCCCAGATCATTTTATGTTTTCTAACTCTTGGATATTAAATAAGTCTGAAGCACTGCAGTGTGAAAGGAAACTTTGTGCTGTATGGTCAAGACTTCACTGATGTGTATTTTCTTTTTAAGGAAGACTGTATGAAATACATATGAAACATTCTTTATTCTATCTGCCAAACAATTCAGTGGAATAAATCTGTGCTAATCCTTAATACAACTCAGCTGACCTGGATATAATGCCAGGTTGTGAAAAAAACTGGCTGTTTAACATTTAGCACAGAATTTCAATGTGAAATTATGTCAGGTTGTTTTTGTTTTGTTTTTGAATAAATGTTTCAAATCTTTGAGCCACACAAAAGTCCAATTTCAGTGTACCCATTTCTTTTTTGCCTCTTGACTCATTACAACCAGGTCATTTTGTAGAATTCCTGGCCAAAGCAATATTCTTTCCTGTGGCAACTAGGAAGATATACAGAAATTAGATTTCAGGCACAAAACAGATTTCAGCCCAAGCTAAGGCAGCTTTCTATCAGGTAATAGCCAGGTGTCAAGAAACAAGAAGGCTGCAATAGTTGCCCAAGTAGTGGAGAGGAAGTGGTGGCTTAGGCTTACACTTATCAGAAATAAACCTCCTAGCAATTCAAAACTGAAGGAGATAATCAAAACATATAAATATCATCTATATCAATAAATTATAAACTTTTCTTAATATTTACAGTGAGGTCATGCCAAAGGAAACACTGGAAGGAACAGGGCCAGGAAAAAAACCAAAAGACAGTATCTTAAAGTTTCTGCTGATTTTCCTGTCTAACTTGGGTTTACCCCCCTAGATCACATTATCCCCCAAAATATCTCTACCTACCTTACAGTTCAAGACAAATCAAAACTATGGAAATCCATGGAACAACAGTTCCTCTAAGATTATTTGCAATTCAGCTAACATGCTGGGTGTATAAAGACATTACCATTCTTGGAGGGTTTGCATGAACTGGAACTTGGAGCAAAAGGCAAGGTTGCCAAAAGGCTTCTGTCTTACTGACACTGTCTGCTCTGCAAGAAGCCACAAAGGGAGGCAGTGGTTACATGAGGGTGTTGGCCCTGGGAGGCATGACATGTCATCCTTTAATGATTAAAGGGCCAGCAGGAGCACAGACACACCATCTTCATTCAAATGGCTCCTAACCTTCTGTTGATACACAAGGAACCTGTTCTCTAGCAGCAGTGAAGATATTTCTGTGGGACTGGGCTCTCTTAAATAACAAAACCAGAGCAATGTAGTAATCAAAGCCTTTTTTGTTACCCTTTGTCTAGTCTTACAATGTCTAAAACTTGTATTATTCTTACTCTGAACTAAAATGGTTCATCAGTTTGTTCAGCATTTGCATCATGGTATCCTTGTCTTTGACTAGAAGACCTATGATGTGCTACAACAGAAATAGCACGTGGTTAGAGCTTTTTTTCTGTTACCACTGAACTAGTCCATCTCCAGTATCTCTTTACACAAAAAAAGTCAAGTAATATTACTAATTACACCAGTACAATACCACTTAAGACCTTGGTGGTAAAAGAGAGTAAGGCATGGATGCGTGCTCCTCTACCTTGAACACACTTTATTACAGAGACTCTTTTTGCTTCCCCAACACTTTTGGTGACCATGATTTACTGCTTTTCCCACTTCTGAAAGTGCAGACTACCAGCTTCAACAGAGACTTCCAAGTACCCTATTTCAACAGTTACCCAATGCATAGCAAAACACTCACTCATCTGAACAGGCTGGATCTGTAACACACACTAGCACATTGCAGTGAAATCTGTTCTGATGCCCTACATTCTCCAATCTGGCAATTGCTTCATTTCTGTTAAGAACAAATAAAAAAAAAGGAGGAAAGAGTTTGACACAAACACAGAGACTTGCCAGATCAAAGGGAACAGGTATAAACCCCAGCAAGTCTCCCTCCTTGTATAAAATCTCCAGATGTTACTTTTGTTGTTTCATGGAATGATCCCCTTCATCAATACAGATGATTCAACAAGATGCCTGCTAGCATCTTCTCTCCCAGGCTTCTCCCCATTTCTTCACTCCTTTTGTAAAGTATCATCCGTAAAAATTGAACTGCGGCTGTCAAACAAACCCTGGACTATGGGGGACTTTCTGACTGTGCTAGAATGGGAGTCCCAGGAGTTTCAGGCTGCTTCCAGGGCAGTGGCCATCACAACTGGGGCTCACACACACCCTGAGCAGCAAGGTCAGGGCCTCCTTCCTTCATCCTTATTCAACTACACTGGTGATCAAGAAGAGAGCTCTGTTTCCAACACCCATGAAGATGATGGATGTTTCTCTTGTTTGTGCCAACAAGTGGAACTGTGACTGCTCCCTGCCCAGGTGAGATAGCAGAGATAACACTCCAGGCTTTAACGGACCCATGTATATTATGCAGCAAGAATACCACAGAAGGACAGAATAACCAGAGATGTGTCAACTTTTGTGCTTCATTTCACTTTTGAAACTTTCTACAAGAAAGAAACCACCCAGGTTTTTTTTCTTCAAGTACAAATAAACTGCATGACACCTTTAATCCAGAAAGCCAATTACATATACACTTATATTTAATCATGTCTGTAGCACCAGTGATTTCAAATGGAAGCAACACATAAGATTAACCTAAACTTAAAAAAAAAATCTTGTTGGAGCCAAGATTTTATTGCTAAATATATATACACACATTTGGTTTAAGGCTAGTATTAAAATAATTGCTGTTCTTTCCATGTTTCTAATATATATTAAAATTTGGGGAGTATTTAAATCAAATTGTTCTGTACATGGCTGAAACACCCCATGCATTTTTCCTACCTTGAACATGTTTTCAAATGATTGAGAAGGCAACCACCCTGTAAAGCTACTCAGAGAGTATTATAAACAAATTAAGTTATGCCAAAAGAGAATTAAATGTAACAGAGTTCTCAGGTACACTCAGGTTTTGATGACCTTACTATGCACACATAAATGGTTACAATAAAAATCTTTGATATACACTTTCCACAGCCAATTTTTAAACAGTTACCAGCTATGTACACCTGCCCCCCAAAGTAATAAAAAAAGTCCTCAATAACATGCAATTTCTCAGTAATTTAAGGGAAATGGAAATTTCCTAAAAGTATCAGTGAAAATTTTGGATTATGATGTTTCAAAAATATATAAAAAAACAAACAAAAAGACCTTCATTGGATAGTTTCTATGCTATTCCCTTGCTTCCCTTCCTAATTCATCTTCATTACCACCCCCTTTGGAAAAAAAAATAAATTAAATATTAGAAATTTACTGTTCAAACATAGCATTCTCTGCTCTTTACTGCTGTTTTCATTCAGACACACATGAGCTTCAGTGAAAACTGGAAGCAGGGCCAAAACATGGGAAACTGAAGTCTATTCATGCTGTTCTAGTAAATTATGTATATGCTCAAAACAAATGAGCTTTTATGAATGTTCAGATCTTTCTTCACATGTGGAAGAAGCACAAAAAAAGCCAGTCACAACACGAAGAAGTGCACAATTTTGTATTCACTCTCATTCAGACTTGGTGAAAAAGTCTTACTGATTTAAACTTCTTTTACATGACTGTACAGTTTGAAAACTAGAGTCATGTCCATTTTCCTCTAAACTGGGATGCAAATAAAGCATTACCTAACAACAAAACCATGGTGCTTTATTTTGGTATAAAGTATTTATCTGAATGCAATTTTCCCACCATAGATCTATTTTACAGTGCAGCTAAGCCACTCAAAGATTATATTAATTAAAAATCACCCTCAGAATTTTCCTTAGAAAACATATCAGGCACTAGGTAGTCATAAAGAAATAGTGCAGATCTTTCGTTTAATTTTAATGGATTTTTTTTTTTTCATATGTTTTAAAGTTTGCAGTAAAAAATACAAGTTATAGCAGGGTATTTTCTTCTTCATAGCCAACCCGGCAATGGTGGAATGTCAAGAAGAAGAAAGTCCTGGAATTAGAGAGTATTGTACAGCATATGTGGGAAGACAGCTCATCTAAAACCCCCTAGAACAAGAGCAAATCCACCAGATGGGAAGAACACAAAAGAAGCCAGTGTGGAAAGCAGATTTTAAAAATTAGACACAAATTTCAGAAAAGAAGACACCAAAGTAACCAGAGAAAAAGACAAAACAAACCAACCAGTCCTGAGTGCTGAGGGAGATTAGAGGTTTTGCCACAGATCTGTTGCCTGGTTGGTGACCCAGTGGACCTGGGTGGGGGGAGGGGAAGGATGTACATTTTTTTCCCCCTTTGCATTACATTAGGTCAAAGCCAGGTTGAGGAAATGAAACCAGTTGCATCCAAGTATTAAGAAAAATTACTGTTAGGTACCTAACTTGATTGTCATTGAGCAGCTTTTTGGTTGTGTAGATTTCAGTAGTAGTAATGAGCTAAAGCAGCTCTTCCTCCATTTTTTCTTTCATTTAGTTTTAATTGTTTCTGAAATCACAGATGATTCAAGTAAAATGTCATACAAACCTTTATTTTCCCTTTGGTTCATGACTACTGCAATGTATAAAGTTGGCAAACTTTTCTTCCCTCAGTACTTTCTGATTACAAATTACTAGAATAATTTGAAAGACAGTAATTATGTAACTGTTCTTGTACTTTTGCATTATCCTGAAACAGGAAGAATACATTCCTTTCCAAAATCATGCTCTGAGAAAACCCCTAGCTTGCAGAAACTACATATATCCATGTTAGTAATAATGGCAAAGAACTCCAATCATTCAATCATTCACTTGATTAGCCTGGTTGGACGAGAGCTTAAAGATCACCTCATTTTAAGAAATGTGTTTTTAAGAGCTGCCAGCTTCTTTGTCCCTAGGGACAGTTTCCCAGGGAATCTCATTCACCAACTCCTAAACAACTGGAAGTTTGTTCTTTCAAAGTTCAGGGTCCTGACTTAGCTCCTTGCCAGGCCCACAATCCTCACAAACTCCACCAGGGAGTGGTCACTACAGTCCAGGCTGCTACCAATCCTAACCTCTCTAATGAGCTCATGGTTAATGGAATGCCTGGACCTGGAAAATGTCTCTACACACCTCAGGAGTCTCCTAGATTGCTTATAGCCAGCTGGACTGCTATGTAAAAATACAATTTCTTAACTCTTACAGCTTTACCACTACCTATAAAGAAATATATTTAATAGAATATGGTTTAAGAGGCTGGAATATCAATAATTCCATTTCATATGTCATCCTTAAGCTGTAATAACCTCACCAATGATTTACCTGTTTGACCTCACAAATGTAACACAAAACCTGCTGAAGTCAACAGGCACATTCCTCAGGGATCCCACTGGGACATGACTGGTTCTTGGTTTGTAATTGACAGTCTGACAGCACCACATCAAGTTTTGCATGCAGCCTAACTGCAGAGGTTACAGGCCACAGGGTGCACCCCTCCCCTCAGCCAAACCACTTCTGTCATGACTGATACCCTGTAAGATCAGGAAAACAGATGGGATCATCTTAATTAGGCAAATTTGATAACAACCATTAAAGATAATATCCCACAGTGTTATTCCAAGTCTGCTTCCAACCTCAAAACTGAAGTATTACTCAGCAGAATAGTTGCTGTGAACTGCTGTGTTTGTGGATTTTCCCTAATACAACCAGCTAATCTGAAGTGAGAATGCTTTTACTATCCTCCATAGGTAGCTTGATAAGCTGGCTAGGTTCACTAGCACCCAGTCTGGCTACAGATAGTGCGACTGCAAAAACAGACATGGTATTTCTAATTTAAAACATTTCACTTTGCCTTTATCATCAAGTGTTGTGAAGGAAGAAACTATGCATGAAATGTTATTCCAGACTGAACACTGTAATCTAGCACTAGCCTGAAATTAGTCTACTGGCTCCTACTCTACACATAGCCTCTTCAGAAGCTAAGTGAATCTTGAAACAAGTGGAAAAGAATGTATGAAATGGTTAGTCAGGACTCGTTCCACTATCTCCCAAGGTTAGGACTATTAGCAACAACTGCCATGCACACCATTACTCACAGCTTCATTGGTTCCTGTTGCCTGACGCTCACCACAGGCTTGGTACACCCACTGTGAAAATGGCCAGACACATGACAGTGAACAACCAGGCTTATGATGTAATCACAGGATAAAACTAGACAAATGGGATTCTAATTTGGGGTAGAGGGAGGGGAGAGGAAGGGAGAAAGAAGGTAATAAAATAAAAATCTGTAAGATGCTTGTTTTAATGCTTTGTCTTTCTGCTTGGAATTAATGTTAAAGTATAAATATAAAAGCATAAAGTATATAGTAAAAATATGAAGTATATATATAAAGTTTCTGTGCAGCAGAAAGATTGCATACAGGAAAGACTATCACTATTTAAAATATTTCAAGATGTATAAACAGGATCAGAGCAGAAAGGGATGACTCTTCATTCAGTTTTCCCGTTTATTTACTCTGAGCAATTAGAGCAGATTTTAATCATTTTCTCTGTTGGCTGTTGATAGCTTTGACAATGCAAGAAGCAAAATGACAGTTTGGCATGTTTGCAAAAGTAGAAGAACCGGCACAGGAACTCCAGCAACCAGTGGTGATGCCTTCTTTTGCACTTTACTTATGTTAGATTTTATATTCATCCATTGACTTTTAAAAGCATTAAGCAAGTGAAACCCCACTTTGATTGCAGTTACCACAAGACAGCTTTTTTAGATTTTATTTGGTGACTCTTGAACAGGTTTCATCAGCACAAATGCTTCACCCACAAAAAAACTCCATTAAAGCTAAATAATGGCTCTGCAGTTTTTCTAAACATGTTTTCCTATAGACTGATGTAATTTTGAGATATTCTCTCAGTCATTCAAGAAACAAATGGATTTGGATCTGGAATTTAGTGGTTTGGGTTTTTTTCTTCTTAGCTCTAATCATTTGAAGTTTTAAAGCTTATAAATTTCAGGTGCTTGTTATTAAATATATAGGAAAAATTAAAATAATTTTCTACCAGTAGTGAAAAAAATAGTTAAAATAATGTGAAGTGTCTAATGTAACTTATTTCCAAAGTATGCATAAAAAAAAATTCAGGAAAATGTGCAAACATTAATTGTTGAAAACCAAGCATATGGTCTTTCTCAATAGAGAACATTTTCCAAGTGCACTTATATGTTCATTTGATATTATTATTACTATTTGTGCTGCAGAGAACCTGGGAATTTCAGTCCTTAGCCTGCTAAAGCAAGGATTTCTCAACTTCCTCCTCCTCTGCGTTCTGCTGAGCACTGCCCACAGCAGCTCCTAGTTTTGTAGGTAGGTATGCACCACTTATGAGTGGTATGCATGACAGTTTGGGAATCCCATCCCACAGAGCGTATGGGGAATACTAAGCAACAACTTCTTCAAATGCTGACCTCCACAACCCTTCATTTACTCATTATTAATAAATATAGAAACTGTAAAGCACTCTTGCCTCATAATCATGATGTTTGTCTCACTGTGCACCTGAAGTTCTAGAAGTACACACAGCCACATAGCAATGGGAAAATCTCCGTGCAGACCAATTCACGGTCCACTTGAAACACAAAGAAATAACAGTCTGGCCGGAATATTATTTGAAATCTTACAATGTCATGCTTAGACTTTGTCTAATTATTCTTCTTTGTCTAATTATTCTTTAGGGAAGAAGGGCAGACTTAGACATTACCCCAAACATATATATATAGATATACATATATATGCATACATACAATAACAATATACCCACAATAACCTACAACAGCGATTTGCTGCAGAACGTGCTGATTGCTGCCCGCTGTCACCCGGTGTGACAGAGCCCGCGCCGAGGGAGCAGAGCCTCCCGCAGCCTCCCCTCAGCGCCACGGCCGCACCCTCGAACCCGCACCGGGAGCCAGCCCAGCCAGCTCGGTTTGAGTCACTCATCACGCAGTTACTGCTTCCTACCGTGACTAATGCTTCCCTTCACGCAGCCCACTGTTACAGTGATTCTGTAAGCTCCCAAAAACAGCCCAGGTTCTTGTGAGCAACACGGGAGATGGTCTCTAGGGCAAATCGCTACTCCTGCTGCTATTACAGTGATTGCGCGACCAGGCCTTAAGCCATTTGAAGGCTTTGTCAATTTTCTACCCGAGTATTCTCAAAGTTCTATATAGACCCGATTTAAAACAGGAGGGATCCCCCGGGGGGGATGCTCAGCCCGCCTGGGCAGCGCGCCGTGCTCCGGCCACCGCGACGCGGCCGGCCGGGCTCCCCCGCACCCAGCGGCTCCTCAGCCCCCCTCCTCAGGCGAGACACGCGGGGTGATCCCGACCTTCCCCGACGGCCCGTCCAGCCCCGCCGCGGAGAGCGGCGACGGCGGGGCGGGCGGACCCGCGGCCGAGGGACACCGCCCTTTCCCAGGCTTTCCCAGCACCTCCGGCGCCCCCTGACCGCGGGAAGCACTCCCCTCTCCCTCCCGCTGCCGCCGGGGCAAGGCCGGGCCGGGCTGGGCCGGGCCGGGCCTGGCCTGTCCGCGCCCCGAGGCCACCCCACCCGAGGTCGGACCCACCTCGAGCAACCCCGCCTGACGCGGCGCCAGCAGCCCCCGTGGGAGGGGGCGGCGCGGCCCGGCCCGCCCCGGCGCTGCCCCTCGGGCTCCCCGCCCCGCCCGGGCGGGGAGGCGCTGGCGGCACATGCGCAGCCGCCTGCGCCCGTCCAGTGCGGCAGCCGCGGGTGGAGAGCCGCAGCGGCATCGCCGAGCGGCGCGGGAGCGGGAGCGGGGCGCCGGCCGGGGGGCGCCGGGGCCGCGGAGCAGCGGCGAGGAGCCGGCTCTGCTCCCGGCCCGCAGAGGCCGCCGCCGGGGCGGTGCGGGGCCGTGCGGCGTTTTGGGGCCCGGAGCCCGGCGTTTTGACATCCCGGCGCCGGGAAGGGCCGCGTCCCGGCCTGCGGCGGCTGCGGGGCCCTGCCGGCGGCTCCCGCCCCGGGCCGGGGCACTGGCGGCCGCCTGGGGCCCGCAGCCCTGGCCGCAGGGTCTCCCCAGGGAACGCGGGGCCGGGGCCGCCGGGGGCATTTTTTCGGAGGCGGAGGGACGGCGGCGGGAGTGAATTGAGACAAAGAGCGGGAGGAGGAGGAGGAAGAAGAGGACACACGGACTCGGCTACATTCCTGTGCAGAGAAAGGCGGGAGGCGGTGTTAGCCCTTTACGGACAGCTGGGTCCGGCGCTGCTCTCAGCTGCTGTCGGCGTATTTACAGTCGGCTCTCCCGGCCGTGGGAGGAGGAGGAGGACGGAGAAACAACCATGTAAGTTCCCAGTTTCCGGGGGTCCTGTGAGAAGATGGGGGATGCCGCAGACGCCAAGGAGATGAGGAAGACTTTCATTGTTCCTGCCATCAAACCCTTTGACCATTATGATTTCTCCCGAGCGAAAATCGCCTGTAATCTGGCCTGGCTGGTGGCCAAAGCCTTTGGGACAGGTAGGTGGCGTCTCCTTCTTCCCTTTCTTTGATGCTGGTTCCTGCTTGGTTGCTTCTCTTCTGAGGACGTGCGAGCCATTCCCTAAGGAGCTGAGAAGGGGTGGGGGGAGATGTGTGGGAAATGCTTTTGGTCTTTTCCTTATCCTTAAGATCTCTTATCCCTTGAGGGTTTTTTTTTTTGTTTGTTTGTTTGTTTGTTTTTGTTTTTCCTTTATTGCACTTAGTCTTTTTCGAGTAGTCCCACTGTTTCCATCAGCAACTAAATTTTGTGTATTGTCGCTCATATTATTTTGCGTGAATCGATCTCTGTAAATGGTGTTTTATTTATTACTCGGGTCACACTTCTTCTTTCTGCGAAAAAACCCCAGCAATACACGTTTGTCTGTCATCTTCAAATTTTTCTTGATATTGCTTAGGAGCAGAATTAGGGGCTAGCAATGGGAATGGGTGCGTGCTCTTGGTTTTGACATGTGTGACAGTAGCCTGTAGCCATTTGAGTGGTTAAGCAATAAGGGTTTCAGGAGAAAGAGCATTTAATGCCAGCTTTTGGCCTGCACAATACAGAAGGCTCTCCTTTTCTGTAAGTGTAAATGGAATCGATTTGTAATGTCTTCAAAAGGCATCAGTGCTCTGTCGTTGAAAACCTTGGACCTTGAGGAATACCAGACCTATTATTCTGTGCCTGAAATATTACTGGGCCTTGAGAAATACCAGACTTGCAGAGGTCTTCTGGGGGAAGCATTATGAAAATTTACCAAGCTGGGGGGTTTTTGTTTGGGTTTTATTTGTTTGCTTTGGATTTTTGTTTGGTTTCTTTTTTTTGTTGTTTGTTTCTTGAGGGGAGGTAGGGTTGTTTGCTTGTTTGTGGTTTTTGGCTTTAATATAGCTATAGTATTGTAATAATTTATTTTTCTGTGGATTAAAAATAATGTGTTTTTGAAAGGTGAGGTAGATATCAACAATCATTACTTTTGCCCCTGTTTTTTGTAAAATAACAGGAAAAGGTTCCTCCTTATGGAATGTTGCACCTTTTGCATTTAGGGCCAGGGTGCTGTTACGTATTTAGCCAGGGTTATTAGCCCATATTTAGCCCATATTAGCCCATATTTAGCATGCTTCTGGGAACTCATATGATTTGATGTGATGCTTCCAAAAGGCCACTTCTAAAGTGCTTGAATCTACTGAAATTTCAGTGAGTGCCTCATTTTAAAAAGAAAGAAAAGATCAAAATATTGTTTCCATACTAAGATTTGTCCATAAACTCTACTTGCTTTTCTTTGTGAAATCTGGACAAGTAACATTTTGATAAATATTTATATTTGATAAATATTTAGCTATGCAGGTATGAGAGCTAAAATAGTAGAGGAAGTACTTAATTCAACATATTCAGAGATCATTATATTTTTAGGCAGCTTGGTTCTATAGGGTCTGCTCATGGGGTTCTGAGTGTACAATGCTTGTGCAATTATATAACCCAGCCTTCTAACCTGAGAACTTTTTTCTACTGGAGTTTAACAGACTCTCAACCTATGGTTGAAATGTCTTGGTTTATACTGGTTGAGTTTCTGTTGGATGTGTAAAGCCACTTGTAGGGCACTTTTCTGCTACTTTTTATAGAAAGTGTGATCCAAAACAAATTCCTTTACTCTTTCTCTTCGTGACTAGGGTTGTTCTGAGATGCTCGAATGAAACATGATTAGAGGGAATAATTGCTCCATCTGCTCTCTAAACACTGCAGTAACGTAACAGTAGGAAGAGAAGCAAGCACACACATTTGTAGTGTTTCTGGTCCCAGGCCTTCCACTAGGTTAATGTAACTAGGAACTTCAAAGATTATTTTGGTTGAAGTAAGGAAAGGCAGTATACAGGACTTATATATCTGCAGTACAAATGCTTCCTTTATACTTGGAGTGAAACAGAAGAACTGACCTTCACCTTTTCCAAGAAGGAAGGAAGTTTGGGTTTGTTAAATTATTTTAGTTCTTGGGAATAGATCACAGCCTCAGTCATGTCTTCTAACTATTGCTATGTACATTTGTACAGAGGAAATACAAAGGATGATTAGTGTGTTTATGGGTGCCTCATTTTTTTTTCTTTTTTTTTTTTGCTTGAACTATTGAAGTTCCCTAAGCGTGCAGGGGAAGGTGAAGAGTTTCCCCCTACCGCCTATGAAACAAAGTAATGTAGTTCACTTTCATTAATGAAAAGCATAGGTTGTTACAATCATGTATCCATTCAATAAATCAAAATCTTTATGTATCAAAGGGGTACATCTTTCAGTGGATAGCTTTCACAGTCTTAAAACTGTGTCTCAATACAAATCAGAGTTGTGGATACAGCTTGACTGCATGTTGTGAATTTGCTCTTGCAAAAAGACTTTGAAATAGGTACTGTTCATTTACGTTAGTAATGACTTTTGGTGTTTCATTGATACCTTGGTCCAGAATCTGAGAGACTAATTGTCTATTGCTATTGTCCTTGATAAAACTGCAAATGTAGGGTTTGGCCCACAGAACATGCAGGTCAAAAGAAGTTGTCCTATTAGTGAGGTGTCATTTGGCCCACAGAACATGCAGGTCAAAAGAAGTTGTCCTATTAGTGAGGTGTCATAGGACAGTAAGAATGTATTAACAGTCATGTTGAAGGCATCTCAGATGAAGATTTGTTTGTTTAAGAAATACTAATTGAAGAAGGAATTCGTATTTAAGTGATGAGGGTGTGTAGGATTTTGTGCCTTAGTGTTTTGCTGTGAGACAATATACCAGTGTTATGACTTGTCAGACTAAATGTTTTGTAATAACCAAATTGTTTAAGTGACACAACTTGCAGTAACTGAAAGGGGGAAAATTAACAAGCGTGAAGTATAAAAGGGGGAAATGTTTGACCTTAGAAATTAAATGTGCGAATACTTAATTTCAGCCTTGTCTCCCAGTGCTGGCAGTTAACCATTTCAGTATCGAATAATTTCTTCCCAAAGACCTGAATGAACAGTACAATCACTATAGCCTTCAACTTAAAAGTATGATGGGACTTAGTTCATAGGCATAAGTTGAAAAATATCTTGATGTTGTGGTAGTCTGTGTTCTTTTTATTTCTAAAGCAACTGAAGTTGGTTTCACTATTTTGGAATGCGAAGTTTTGCCTTCTCAGTCTGCTGTAGTAATAGAAAATGTGCCTGAAAAATTTGTTATCCATCCATGCTTCTAAAGACAGGCTGAGCTAAATATATATCATTCCTGACAGATGTTTGTTTAGCCTGTTTTTTTGAAATCTCTAATTATAGACTTTCTAGTATGTCTTCCAGTGAGTTTGGACCTTTTTTATTTTTAGATGTTTGAACAGAATCTTGATGTCTTTTGCTACATTGTTAAGCCATTACTTACCATCTTCCTGGTGCTTTTGAGAATGGTGTGCACCATAAGTTTTTGTAACACCTTTCATATAATAAAAGCAATGTCTGTTATATTGTTTAGACAAAACAGACTTTTTTTCTTTTTTGTAGGCCAAACTTTTTTGCTCTCTGTATTTATTAGGGGTTGGTTTGGGTGGTTTTTTGTTTGATTGGTTTTTCGTGTAATTTTTTCCTGTGGTTGGTTTACATGAGCTCTGTACTTAAATGTGGATCTATTTGTCCAGCGAAACCATTACCAGTATAAGGTAAACTTGAAAGATTACTTCATATTTCCAACCTATAATACTCTGATTTATTCACTAAAATATGATGTTTGCCATTTCTGCATCAGCCTAGAATTGTTGACTCATGCAGTCTGTGATTCACTGTAGCTCTGTATCTTTCTCTGCAGGGCTGCAGCCTACTCAGTTGTTCCCATCTTGTAATTGCACTGTTGTAGGTTCCTGCTTTGCAGCTCTACTTACATAACTGCATCCTATTTTCAAACCACTCCTTCTACTTGTCAAAATTAACTTGAATTATAATTTTGTCCTCCAAAGTGCTTTCAATCCTTTTGTATCTTGGAATCATTTTTCTACAACCTTGTCTAGTGTGAAGAAAGATGTGAGTTGTTGAACCTGGAAGGTACATGTTCTTCCCATTTGGTAGGGGACATCTGAGTACTTTTGGGAAATGGTTTTTCAAACAGCTTTTCACCCATTTTTTTAGTTACAAAGTTAAGAGCATCTCTGTGTATGATTTTCAGAAAAACAGTTTTAAATCAAGTTAAAGCTGTTGCTACTTTACTATCCATAACAACATATTATTCTGCTGCAGTAATACATTTAACTGGTTAGCATGAGGTTGTTTGTTTGGTGTTTTTTTTTACAAATAAACTAAAAGCTAAATAAAAGCTGCATAAGTCTGACCAATTGTCCTAAACATTTTTGTGTTTTCTGAAGTCAAAATAGTCCATATACCTTTTAACATTAAATGTATCCTTTATAAGTGTTTGAAGCAATAGATTACAAATTGCATCGTCTGTAACTAAATATTATCCCAGAAACTTAAAAATAGCTTTCTGCTGATGATTAATGTTTTCAGAATTCATATGTGGCTACTTACTGCTCTTTGCCCATGTTGCCAGTAGAACCATGGAGGGAGGAAATGAATATTGTGTATCTGACAGAAACAAGTTGTAGCTAAATACTCTCATCTGTTTTGTTGGGTGTTGCAGGCCAGAACACATTTTAATCTTTTTCTAGCAGGCCTCATTTCTTCACTTGTATTCAGTCTGGCAGTAGCAAAACCTTGTAGAAGGGTTTGGATTACAAAAACAAATGTTTGAGATTCAAGTGAGAAATTTTTTTTTTTATTCCATCAAATTGACAAATTGAAACTTCAGTCAATCCTACTAAAATCAGTGGATTAAACAAATCATCTACTGAGATGTTTTACTTGGAAGGTGGTTGTATCGCTCCTTTCTGTAGAACACATTTGTAATATAGTTTGACTGTAGATCACTTTTTTTTTTAAGTAAATACACAAAATTATATGAGCTTCTGGATCTGTTAGGTTTGGCAGAGTCCTCTGAAGTTGTTGACTGTGCGGGTACAAATGTAAAGGAAGGTGATCAGTAAGGGGACAGTTGCAGGATTGGCAGTAGACAATGCACCTCCTTTGGGGTATAGAACCTGTTCTTTCAATGACTCCATCCATGCCTTTTAGCCTGTTTGCCTTTACAATTCAAGGTGCTTGTTGCTTGTCTGCAGAATGTAACAGATCTGACAAAGACTGTAGCCAAACGCTCACTGAAATCTCCCTATACCTGGTTTCTCTTTATACTTTTTGACCACCATTGCAGTTACTACTGCAGAAATGGTTTAAAATTTTCCCCTTCATCCTATGATTTAGGGTAATCTGTTGGGTTATTTTAGTGACTCCATGTTTAGAAGTAGCTCTCATTCAAACTTGAAGACTATTTGTATGCTGTTGATCAGGAATGTGTCACTTTTTCAATAAGATGTTATGCAATTTCCATTCTACAGCTAGCACAACTGGATACAATTCCACTCCTGAAATTAGTAACTTTTAATACTTGTTCTGCTAAACCCAGAGCTCTGAATGATCATTTTTGCTGATCATTCTGGAAAATGAGGATAAAAGTGAAAAACTCTCAAGACTTCATAAGAAAAGTAGAGTGAGTTCTTCCTCCTCTCCCTTACTTTTTATTTTGTGCAATTGGACAATAGATTATTACTGCATCAGATGGTAATAATAAATATTTCTGCTGCAGAGTTGAGATGTAGTGTTTGAAATCTATTTGCCAAATGTAAGATTTGTATAATTCTAGCTGTTTCCTACATGTTTTCTTGTATGCAGTTAAAAGCAGTCTTAAACTAAGAGAACCTGTAAGCCAGACACCTAAGAAGATGTGTCCATTCACATATATCTACTTATGGCTGGCAAAACGTTTTCTTTGGCTTAATAAAGTCTAATAATAAGTTCAAAAAATGTTTATCTCTGATTTTCTGAAACAGCTTTTTCCATACTCCATAGGATACTTAAATCATAACTTGTCTATAATAGTCATCAAGGTGCTAGCTGGGTGAGATAGGATTATAATTATACTATTACCTTTTCATTTCTCATAACTTGCCTCTCTCAAATAATAAGTTCTGAAGGCATTTATGTTAATGAAAATTGATCCCCTTATTGGCAGGGTTAATTCTAAGTCATTCTTTTGTTTATTAAAACCTGAATCAATACACAGGTTTAAGTAAATTAGATGCTAATCTTCCCATTTTAGTAAGAAATGCCAGTACCAGACACATTCTGTAGGTTTTGTAAGGAGCACTTCTTGTGGTGCTGCTGAAGGCAGAATATTGGATGGAATACACACTTAGTATGACAATTAATAGAGCATTTCTTATGTGATTTTCAGTGTTCAAAGAACAACTGAAGTCTGGTTAGGCTATGAAAGTAGAACCATTGCATGTTTTTTCCTAAAATATTTTGGGGTTTTGTTTGTTTGGTGTGTTTGTTTTTGGTTGTGGGGTTTTTTAGTGTTTGTTTGGGTTTTTGTTTGATTTGGGTTTTTTGTTGTTTGTTTGCTTCCTTTTTTTGAATGAGGAATCCTTTTTAAGTGCCGAACAGCTGTTGAAGCAGTGGTTAATGGTCTATTTTTGTGGCATATAGAGACAGGAGGGTAGAAATCTGTTTGTTCATAGTACTTCTGTGATGGTAAATTCAAGAATCTCTTGAGTTCATCTTAGCGAGGTGGACAAAGTTAAGAATGGTTATCCTGGAGTTGAGTGTGTCATAAACTGAGTGTTGGCCTTTCAGATACTTGTCTCTTGATAGAAATTCAGCTACAGCCTGCTAGTCAACAACAATGGAAGTCGTAGACTGATTCAACAAACCAAAAAGTAAAAATTATTTTGTAATCTCTACTCATTCTGTTTTTTATTTCCTGATTGGAAGTCTTGTTTCTTGATGGTGTCTCCAAAATGAAATAGTAAATTGAAATGTCTCCCTCTTCTATTGAGTCCACTTATAAAATTCACCAAAAGCTAAATAATATAATTCTGTCTTCTCTCACCCATGTTCAATTCTTGGACTCTTGACTTCTGTGCAAGCTCTGCTGTCTTGTGCCCAGATTGTAAATGTGGCACCAGAATTCTTGTTGGCAAGTGGGAGTCTGAATGAGGTAACTTGACACAATTACTTCATGGCAAATGCATACCTTTGCTGACCTGCAGAAAACTGTCAAGTCCATTAAGATTTGGCATGCATTCATCTACTAGTTTGCACCAGGAAGTGGTTAAAGGTAGTAGAATTTTCATTAAATAATTCTGTATTATACCTTAATCTTCTACAAATATTTTTTTTCTTCTTAATGTCTTTGTGCATTGACGTCAGTAACCTGTAATGAGGAAGTTTTTTGACTGAGGCTTAATGTGGCCTTGTGGCTCCCAAAAATTATGGCATCATTTAATTAGAAAGCCCGTGGCAAAATATTTTGACTTGTTTATATTGTCCTCAGGAATTAAAAAAACTAAAACAAACAAACAACATGGAGACCTTGTTGACAAAGACTTCTAAGCTTTTGAATGTTCTTAAGGCAAGCATTCATAAATCTGAAATTGTTCACTGATATAAACTTGAAAAACTTAATAGTCGTGTAAGGGATTGTATTCATCTGTGTGGAAGCATGGAAACTTTACAAAAAAAAGCAATTTGTTTTTAAGAAAACATAAACTTTTCACATTTGTACTGTCTTCCAAGGAATAATTCATACCTATTTAAGTGGAGAGGTTTTTTTATAAAGCAACTTTTAAAGGTAAATTCCATAGCGCTATGTGTGAATTAATTTTAAACCATTCCTTTCCTTTTAAAATGGTCTGTTTAAATGGAAAATTAAGTTGCATTTCTGTCTCACAGTGGGGAGTGTTCTGGTTTTGTCTGGAATAGAGTGAATAGTGTTGCTGGTAGCTGGTGCAGTGCTGTGTTTGGATTCAGTGTGAGAGCCCTGCTGATAACACACTGGTGTTTAGTTGTTGCTCAGTGGTGCTTTCTGTAAGCCAAGGACTTCTCTGTGCCTTGTGCCACCAGGAGGTGCAGGAGGAGCAGTGAGGGAGCGTGGCCAGGGCAGCTGAGCTGAGCTGGCCGCAGGGCCAATGCAGCCCATGGCTGCTGTGCTCAGGATGAAGTGGGGGAGTTGGCCAGAAAGGGCTGATCACTGCTTGGGAATGGATTCTCTCTCTTCCCTTTCATGGTTATTATTGTTATAATATTTTTATTTCAAATATGAAACTGGTTTTATCTCAGCCTGCGGGATCTAGCTTTTCTAACTCTCCTTCCCATCCTCCCATCCCAGCAGGGAGAGTGGGGTAAAGAGCAAGCAGATGGGCATTTTAGTTGGGGCTGGGGTTAAACCATCACAGGGAGCAATAATAATTCTGTCTTTGCTTTAATGCTTTGAATAAGCTCTTAAATTTTTTTTTCCTTCTCTAAAAAGAGCATCTGCAGGACTTTTGATTCCTTGATCATTTATGAAAAATTACCTCAAGATATGTTGTTTTTTGAGTTAGCCTGATGGTTAAATTTGAGTTACAGTTTTGGGGTAATGGGCTTATTTATTTTTTCTTTTCTCTGTGTCTTGAACTTGCCCATTAGCTTCAATTATTCTCTTCAGAGTACAATATATACAAATTTCAAAATGTCATAAGGATTTCCAGAGCTGTGGCCCTACTCACAATTCTAGGAAAAAATAGGATGCTCAGCCTCCTTCTCCAGGAAGGGTAATTCTCAGAGTTAGAAGAGGTTTCTCAGTGCCTTGTCAATAGTTTTGGAAGTCCCTGTGGACGGCAGTTTCACAGAGGCAACATGTGCCTATGCTCTAGTGGTCTCTCTTGAAAAACTTTTTCCCTTGCATCAGCCTGAGACCACTGCCTTTTATCTAAGTCCATGTTTCCAAAACCTGTTGGTGCTGGAAGAGTGCAGGTGGGTCCTCCCTTTACATTTTCTCCAGCACTGCCCCCAGTGTGGGGGTGTCCCCTGCATTTCATGTGCTCGGCTGGCTGCACTCCCTGTCCCCAGGACTCCCCCTGACACAATTACCAGGGATTTCAAGGTCAGATGTACTTTATGGCAATATGTGCAACAAGGTAGTTCTTTTAAAACGGGTCATTTACCTCAGAGTTTAATCTTGAAAGATCCCTCTTTGTCAGCTGGGCAAAGGAAGGACTGGTAAAATGAATTCATCGGGGATTAGTGTTAAGGTTCTTCTCTGCCTAGGAGAGCCTGTTTAACAATCTCTAGTTCTCACAGAATTGTTAATAAATGCTTTTGACCCTGCTGATTGTTCTGGTAATCTGCTGAGAACTGGATGGAGCCTTGAAATTCCCTGCCACAGGCGCCACAGGCAGCACATGCCAATTCTGGAAGGACTTCTACTCTGAGATAGTGTTCTCTGTCTGTTACCTATCTGCTGTGGTGCTTTTTGTTTTCTTTCTAAACTCTAATGTGAGAACACAACTTGAATCTTCTATCAAGAGTTATTCTGATATCAAACAATTTAACACATGTTATGAAGTGGGAGAAAGTGCCGTGTTTCTGCCGGAAAAAAGAGGAAACTTTGACAGGAATTTTTGTAAAGAATTCTGATCTTGTTGCACCAGAGTTTTCTTGTTTGTATGCTTTCACATTCTTTATACATTCAGAATATGCTTATAGCCACAGCTTCTCTTCCTAGCTGTTTGTTTCCGTATTCTATTTTTCTAATAAGTTTATTTTTCTTATTTTATTTTTATGAAGACCAGTAAGTTTCTTTTCCAGGTTTATTTTTGTGTACACCAATAAAGTAAAAGAAATGGCATACATGTCATTTTGTCTTTTTCTGTATTTTTAGAAGCAGAACTAAGCTTTATAAATAATTCTATTTGCCTTTGCTAGTCATCATGTTGATTTTTTGTTGTTGTTGTTTTTAGCTGTATTGAGTTTTTAATTACTAAGTCCCAGCAGCGGATGTCATTCTTTCATGATAAATGTATTTATTGCATCTTGTCAGTTTAGGGTGTGCTTCAGTGATAGAGAAGATGAGAATTAACAGGCATTGGGTTTGTTATTTACTGGCTTGAGATTTCTCTTCTGGCTCAAATTTTCAGACTTCAAATCTGTCATTGTCTTCAGTGGATCTGAACCACAGAGTGTGTGACTTCTGTTTGAGTGTAGCTAGGTACTCCTACCTTAAGGAGGTTTTTATTTTTTTTCATATAGGAATGAGGTTCTTGGAAGTCTTTTACAAAATTACAAATGCTTTTCTGTTCTTCCTGCTTCCCCCCAACCCCATTGAAATTTTCATCTGCTTCAAAACAGGGATGTGTGGATTTTGGTTTGGGTTTTATTTGGTTGGTTGGGTTTTTGTTGTGGGCTTTTTTCTGTTTCTCCAAAAGCAAAATCTGCTTTGTGCATTGTGAGATATTTGCAAAAAACGCTTTCTAATCCTCTCTAGCTTGAAGAAATGGTATAAAGATGCTTTAAGAGTTGGCATTTGGAATTGTAGAGGATAAAGTCCTGATGAGAATTGAGCTCCTGGTACTGGAGATGGATCATTAGGGACCTCAGAAATAACAAGCTTAGTATTTAAATAGACAGTGTGTGGACAGGCAGGGAAAAGAAAGAAGGTCAGGTAGAATTGATATAAATGTAAACAATACCTGGGGAAGCAGGTATCTAGCAGTGCTGAGATCCTCAATTAGAAATGCTTTTTGTTGCTCTGGATGAGTCTGGATCTTATAGTCAGTAGGTGAAGTTGGGAAGATAGAAACGTCTCCTGACACTGGTAGATATTTTTGTTTGCAGTTTTATTATCATCTTGTAAAAAGTAGGGCTGTTTGGCATTAGATTTGTGTTTTAAAGGGCAGAGTGTTTGTGCTGATGGTATATTTTGATCTGTATTCTAAAGCAGAACTGTCAGTTTTCTTGCCAAATTTAGGCTCATGATTTAAGCAAATTACAAACTATACCTCTCTTTCCCTTGATACTCTGAATTGGCAAAAGAAGCAGCAATATCTTACCCTTTCCTACCATCCTTCTGGCATTTAAAGCATGTGTTAATATTTCTTTCACTTTTTGTACTTTATAAAACATATCTTCCTTCACAGCTAGAAGGCAGCTGGCACCTTCCAAAGCCCATGATGGAAGCACATGAACTGCAATAGAATATGTATGAGGAGAAAGATAATCTGTCATTATCTTGTGATGGCATGTTCTGGTTTTTTTCTCTCTCTTCTCCTGCTCCACCCTTACTGGGCTGTTTACTCCAGACTGATTCAAACCTTGTCTGTTTGGCCATTTATCCAGCTGAAGGCAAAGGGAATAGCAATGTAGAATTGCATCACTGCTTTCCTACACACTTATTTTTTCTTCTAGCAATTAAATAGGCTTTTTGCATTTGGACTCAGGAAAAGAATCACATGCTCTTTATCCCATAAATGTTGTTGGCTTAACTAATTTTACAACAATAGACAATGAAATTCTTCCAGGAGGAAAATGAAACATCTTGTAGTGTGTATGCCTGAAAATCTGAAAGTTATTTTCCACTTGACTCATGATTTAGTTTAATTTGATGTAGTACCATATTTAATTAATTTATAATTATTACTTTTGTGGTAGACAATTATAAATATAATCTGCCATATTTGTTATGTTTGTATTTGAAAAAATTGTTGGATTGTCTTGAAATGCTAATTTTGGAGTTAAAATCTCAGCATAGATTTGACAAAATCTTGCATAACTTTCTGTAGGTGCTAAGCCAGCTAACTGAAAAAGGAGGAAAACCACAATTTTAAGGAGGTCAATTAACACAACAAGGCCAATAAGAACTCAGTATTTTGTCAGAAACAAAGTGATAATATTTTTTCTTCTTTCCCCATTCTTCTAATTTCAGTTAAAATTCCATATATTTATGCTTAACTGCTGGATTGTCATAATTCTGTGATGCATGACCTTTAAAATAAACAGTATAGTAATCTAAATTCTCCTGCATATATGGAAACTAGAAGGCTGCTTTTTGTCTTGAATTTTTCTGTGCTGAAACATAATGTTTCAGTTCCATTTTGTTATTGTAATAGAGTCCAGGGTTTATGTTTAAATGGATGTTGTTCTGCCTTTCTATGTCTGACCTATATAATATTATGCCAAAGGAAATAAGAATGTTTGGACATGTATTTGGAGAAGCCAAGACATTTTAATGCAATGATGCTGTAAACCACAGGTTGGTTTTCTGTTGTGGCCTTTGCAGTGTGAGACACTTTGAATTTCTTTCAAGTTTCTATTTATAGTTCAAATATTACGTTTGTCTGATTTTTTTCCCAGTATTTTATAACATAATTGCTGTTATAGACTTTGGCCTCCCCTTGGTTAAGCTTTCTTTGACATGATTTTGAGTTCACATATAGTTTTTAAGAATCCCCTAATACTCTAACTATCCTTTCTGATACTGACTTGTGTTCTCTTTGTGTTTTGTAGAAAATGTTCCAGAAGAACTCCGAGAACCATTTTACACAGACCAGTATGACCAGGAGCACATTAAACCACCTGTTGTTAACTTGCTGCTGTCTGCTGAGCTCTACTGTCGTGCTGGGAGCCTTATTCTCAAGAGTGATGCTGCAAAACCACTTCTAGGTCATGATGCTGTTATACAAGCCCTGGCACAAAAAGGCCTTTATGTCACTGACCAAGAAAAGTTGGTGACTGAACGGGATCTTCACAAAAAACCGATTCAGATGGTGAGTGTTCAAATCTTGTGTTACATCTCTTCTCTCCATCTGTGTACTCCCAATACCTACAGATTTGTCTTCTAAAATGCATCATTATGTTGAGGTATTTTTCTCAGGAGTTCAGTGGGATTCATTACTGGGAAGTTTATAATTGTTTTTGTTAGAGGTTTTTTTTTCATGTCATCAGCTGTCAATGCAGGTGTATTTCTTCTGTATTAATGCTAGAAGACACCTATCTTCCTACTTAGTTAAAACGTTACATTTTTCAATATGGCAGTGACAGTATGATCACAATGATCACAATATGATATTTCTGTGTTGGAAGAGTTTGAAAACATTCTTGGGCAGAAATCTTTGGTTAAAAGCTTGAAAAAAAATTTTGATGGTAGACAATTCAACCTAATAAAATTGAATAGTCACCTGTTGCACATTAAGTCATGTAAAACACAACAATGGTATTTTTTCGTGGAGACATTTAATAATATGTCTTTGCTCTATACAGCTGCTAATTAAAGCATTAGTTCAACTGATGACTGATTCTATTAGTAAGCTCCAAAGTCATGGGTTTTCTTCTGAGTTATAAAAAATTAACTGTAAAAAGGATGTCTACAAAGGATGTCTATGTTTGTTTAGCAAATGGCAGCATGATATAATAAGATGCTAATATATTTAAAGTGAAATATTTAAAATGTTCACATTTTTATATTTGTATTTAATATAGAGAATAAATTAAATAACAAGGTATTTGTGGTCAGTGACCTGTAGCTGCCTCTAGAATGAAGGTATGTGGAAATGAATATAGCTATGGTGATCTTACAGGTGTTTTCCAGTCTAAATAATTCTATGTTTCTAAGTGATGCAAAATTTGCCGGATACTTGCAATACTTGTGGGTAGTTAGGAGTGTTCATAATGTTCACATTAGGAAGTCAAAGCATTTAAGAAACAAACTTTGTGACTGATTGTTTTTGCAGAACTTAATTCTGTTCTTGCTTCTGAAGGAAAATAAGGTTACTGACTGGCATTTATGGGCCTCTGGTTTCCCCATGTGATTGTTTTAATTTGATCCCTGTCTAGAGTAGTTGTAAGAGTCATGTCTTCCCAGAGTTCTCAGTTGAAAAAAAAAAGGTGTAATTATTACCTAGTTTGGTTTGCTGATGTTTGATTTTGTAACTCATGTTGCTTAAAATACATTTCAATAGTCCTTTTCTATTTCCCCCATGCTTGTGGGCCTGTCTGTGTGTTTTCCCAGTGTTGTTTAGGTATAGTCAGCAGGAAGTTGTTGACACATGAACATCCTAAGAGTTGATGTCCCCAGGCTCCTGCTGTGCCCAGGGCACTGGTCCCCACTCCAGTCCCAGTAACAGATGGGTGCACTGTTGCTGTTGTCAGTTCACAGGCAGCTGGGCTGTGATGAGGACAGGGAACACAACTGGCTTGGGCAGAAACACAGCCTTGTCCAAAACAACTGTTACCGAAAAATGGCTGTGTAGTCTCCATACTAACATCCTGAGCCCATGAGTTTTACTTTGTCAAACCATGCTCTCATTCCTATGCAAGCTCGTAGCAGCAGCATTATATTTTAATTGGAAAGCCTCAACCCTTTTCCTTATTATGCTATTAGTAAAGTTGGCAGAGAACTTCAAATCTGGCTGTTGCAGTGTTGACAGTCTTTTCCCTTGATGCCTTCCAGTACCCTTTCCTATTATTCCATATGTCACAGTTTCTACAAGTCTTACAAATTTAAACATATATCCTGTTTTAGAGCATGAAATAATTTTTCTTTTTCAGTTATGTAGAACAGAAACTTTTAATTTGTAATTAACACATGTTCCTCTAGCAGACCAGATTGTATTAAGCCCATGTAAAATGTAATTTTGAGTAATTTAATAGAACATAGTATGGTTGTCATTCCCTTTGCTAGCCTGTCTTCTCCAGGAATAGGGGAAAGCTGTTGGTGTTTGTTAGTGGCTATTTCTTGTTACCTGCTCAGGTGTACTGTACTTTCTGTAGCTGAAAAGGGGCAAGATATAATATGGAATGGAGCTAAAGAGATTTGAGTATGGAATGTTTTAATTTTACACGTGTATTATAACGTGTGTAGCTGTGGCCAACAGACTTGGAATTCCTTGGACTGGATGTTTGCACAGTGACGTCTGTGGGGATGAATTGTTGACTTAGTTCACATGTGACTGTTCAGAGGAGCAGGCATTTTGGTCCTCTCTCTCTTAGGTGGAGTTTTTCTCAGAAGCACCTCACGTTTTTAAGTCTGAAAAGTCTAGCAAATGGATGTGCTGCTTTGTGCTGGAGTCAGGATAGATGGCACTTTGCTTGTCATTCACAAATGAGTTGGCTGCATTAATATCTGATGTGAGAGGCTGCAAGTGCTGTGTTTGTGTGATTCTCTGTGTGTGTACATGCATAGGTGTATGTATACAAACCAGTTTGCCCCGGTGGAATGGGGTAGGAAAGAGGCACTTGGGAAATTAACCCATGGCAGCAAAGGCTTCTGTTAAAGCCTCCTCTGTGTGGTCTGATTAATTCTTTTACTCTTTCTCATATTTGGTTTGTTCACATCTCCTATTTCCTTTCTGGTGAAACCAAAACCTGGGTTATTCAGTGGTATCTCAATTTCTGTTCTCCATATATTGCAAGATATTAAAACTTAATTATGTGCTTATTTTTGTTAATTCTGTGTTTGATAGGATCATCTTGTTTTTAATTTTGGTAGGGGAGCAAAAGAACCAAATAGCATGTTATTTCTCTTCTGGTTGAAATTTATATGGTCTTGGCTCTGCTCTGCTATACTTAAAACAGTGCAGAAATAGTCCAGAGCTTGGAATTGAAAGTGTTTAACCAAGAACCAGAGTATTTTTCTCCTGGAAATAATACCTCTGTAAAAAAAGAATTATCTGATGTTTAAAAAGTTTATGGAAGCTAATTTGTAAAAAAATTTGCAAAGCTATTTATGTCAGTTGGCAAGTTCCAATTGCATATTAAAAAAAAAAATTCTGTCTTCAGCAGGCACCCCCATATGGAAATGTGAGATTTTGACCTGCTATAGAAGTCAGAAATAGCATAAGAATTCAGCATGGTTCTGATAATTATGCTGTAGTTTTCTAATGCTTTCAGCTATAATATGCATAGATCACTGTTGAAGTCAAGCTTAGCTTTGTTTTTATATGCTGATTTATTTATTTAAATTTTGTATTTCCTTCATTACCAAAATGGACTGAAATCTTCAAATGTCACATACACAAGAAGGCAATTTGGTTTTTTTCATATTTTTATCATATAAGCGTTGGATCTCTTTGTTTAATATATATATATATCTGTTCTTACAGGGTAGGTCAGACAAATTTCTCCATTATGACAAGAATTTTATATTAACTGAATAATTTATTTTCCATGCCAAATCATTTTACAAGAATTTTGATATTTAATCAGGCTGGTCACTTGGTATTCATATCGTCTCTTCCAATTTGCTTCAAGTGCAGGGAAGAATAAACAGATTCAGAGAGGCATTAAGAAATGCTTTCCTTCCCTCAATCCCTGTATTGCACTTCTGCCATGTGGGAAAATGAATAAAAAGTCATCATCTCAGTTCACTTTGCAGGGAAACTGAAGTTGCATAACTACACCAGCAGTGGACTTCTGTCCCTAATGTGACAGGGCCAAAATTACCTGAATTTCTAGCTTGAGGAGTAATAATGTCAAATCTTGAATACTTATTTAAAACCAGTGTTGATGAGGGGGGCGTAGAGATGCAGTAGTGTTACAGACTTTTACCAAATTTGCACCAGACTAATCTATTTGCCTAAGCTTATTATTGTATATTGATAAAACATGCTCAGCTGACTACAAAAATAGTTATTATGCAAGGCATTTGAAGATATTTAGTTCTTAAGTAAAATTTAGTGACTAGAAAAAGTTTAGTGAATACCCTGTGTATAAATACTATATCCAAGAAAATATGCCATACAATTTTTTTTTATATTTTCAGTGTGGGGAAGTCTAGTACAATTGAAAAGCATAACTTGTTAGAAGTTGAACTCTCAATTCAGAAGAGTAGTGTTGCAAGAAAGTCAACCAGCTGAGCAGCTACTTTAAGCTTATACCCATTACTATCATTAATCAGGTAACACCTAAGTCCTTCATAAAATTCTACAGTTTTCTGCTGAGCTGGAAAGGGAATGAGAGGCTCCTGCAAAACCCCAGCAATAAGTCCACAATAGCTGGTAGGAATAAAAATTGCTATTTTCCTTATTCTGACACACTGTTTGTGTGTATGGGTTTTAAATATAAGAAGTAGTCTACTGTCATGCAAGTTGTATAGTATATCCATTTAGCTGCAAATTGCCTTCTTCCTTGAAGATGTCTATTGTGAGGAAGTCTGGCAGTAATTTCTCTGTAGCAGTTTGTGATTCTGGACTATAGCTGAGGTTTAATTAGGTGTGCCTATATTAGATGGTTAGTAGTCATCAGGAGTGCATGTTTGAGGCAAACACTTGCCTTTCTTCCAGTTACTGCTTTTGTACTTTGCAGTGTGGGGGTGTCTCAGGGAGCACAAATGCAGTTTTTTTGGGCGTGTAACCTGGGAGTTGGACTCTAGATCAGGCCTGTGGTAGTCCACTTGTCAAGGGATACTAATTTCCCAGGACTGGAGCAGAGCTGATGGAAGTGAATCCCCTGAGCAGGGACCAGAGGTGAGTCCAGGGACATTTGCACAAGTTTTGTTTTTCAGTTGTGCAGAACTAATTGTGGAATTAATCACAGCCAGTGAAACTCCTGTGGAAGGCAGGAGGACTTGGGGGATTGGTAGCACTGGGTGTGTATGTACCCACAGCCAGAACCTGGCTCTCCTTATGGATGAGATAACAGACAGTAAGTGGTTAACTCATCCTGCAATCCAGACTTTTGGTCTCCCTGGCAGACTGCATTCATTGGAAATGACAGTGTCTTTCATCAGAGGTGTGTTCCTCCTTGAGGAAGGGCTGCAGCAGCTCACCCAGGTACTTGCAGCTACATGCTGCAGTCTCTGCACTTCTAGGCTGTACAGATCCTTTAACTCTGGTCTGGAAAGCAGCACAATGTATACTAAGCACTTCACAGAACAAAGAAGTAAGATGTGGTTTCTGCCCTGAAGAATTTTTTTTTCTGGTTTTAGGCATGATGCAACAAGTTTCCATTCCATGCTATTGTAAATTAGTTATTAGATGAAGACACATAAAAAGAATTTGCAGTTACTTGACTTGAGCCCATAGATACTGGAATTTGTTAGTTAAAGCACCAGATTCTAACTGCCTTGTGATATAAAATCATCTTTGATAGTAGTGTGTTCCATAGAAGATTAAAATAATAAGCAAATATAGTGGTGAAACAGACCTGAGTTCAGTGAGTCTAATGTGCTGTGTAGAACCAGTCTGCTGTGGGTTTGGGCTGGGAAAATGTAATCTTTAGAGGTTCCATATTTTTTTGTTCCATTTCTAGTCTCATCTTTTCACACTCATTCCTCATCAGGTTCTCATTTGCTTGAAAAGAGGGATCCAGTATTTTTGCTGGGTTTGCTGTGTCAAATATACCATCCCACTTCAGTCAGCACTGCACTAAAGCTGTTTGCCACAGTAATGTTGTACCAGGCTCACACACAGGGTGCCAGTTCATGCTTGGGCCACAGGAATTGCTACAGCTCTCCACAGAGCTCATTATGTACTTACCATTTTAACTTAGAACTTAATATCCTATTTCTTCTTTTCAAGCAATTTTTGTTGACTCATAACTTGGGCATTTTGTTTTGCTTGCTCCTTTTATTTAATTATGTTTTTCTTGTATGTAGAAAATGCTTTTTTTCTGTGTCATGTAAATAGAAGCAGTGTGTTGGGATGTTTTCTGCAGTATGTTAATCTAGAATTTAGTGAGTGCAAAACATGCAGGTTATCGGTGTGAGTTATAGTAGGGTTTGTTGTACTGCTTTATATCCGTATCAGGAGTTTGTGGGAGACTTGGATAACCACAAAGGCCTCTGCAACATCCTTTAGATTTTCATGGAATGTTGTCTGCTCAACTTGAGCACCAAGTGTGGCAACTAATGTGGAAGGTAGCACAACTACTGACGCCAAAGTTGTGTCTATAAAGAGTACAAAGGAGGGATGCTTTCCTGGTCCTTTCCAGCAGCTCTGATTGAGTTGCTGGAAAGGACCAGGACCTAAGGCTTTCTACAATTTCTCTAGCTTTAATTTTAGTTGTTGCTGTTTCTTTGTTTGTTTGTTTGTTCTGTTTTTAAAATCCAGCTTCCTTAATTTCAGTCCAAAAATCTATGTAATGTTTTGGTTTTAGAGTTTCAGCACCATAACTGGAATTTCAAACTTGTATTACTAAGAATTCTGGCCTGGAAGACAACTAAATCTGATTGTTCTTTTTTACAATTCTTGTAGGGTTGATTTCAGTTGTGCAGAGCTATTGAATAAACTATGCTGCTTGTGTTGCCTTGAAAGTGTCTTCTCAGAGCCACCATAAAATCCCTGATGGATACAGATGTTTACAAAGCTGCCCTTACACTGGCCCTTGC
Organism: Muscicapa striata striata; assembly: GCA_030060385.1. Classification (NCBI taxonomy): domain Eukaryota; kingdom Metazoa; phylum Chordata; class Aves; order Passeriformes; family Muscicapidae; genus Muscicapa; species Muscicapa striata. The sequence goes on along the minus strand of JAREIS010000015.1, from coordinate 738,081 downwards.
CAGCTGAATGTAGTAGGAAATATTTAGAAATAGCAGCACATTTTCTCATGCTTAGTCTAATGTAAAATTGTAGTAACTATATTTAATCTTTTACTAAAATGAGGAGAGAATATTGCAATACATCTTCCAAACGAGATACATGATCTACTAAATCAAACTGCTGCTTTTGGAATAATGACAGGAAATTAAATGAACTTCAAGAGAAGGTAATACCTCCCAAAGTCAAGTCTCATGCCTCTCATGAGAAAATAATGCAGTGCATTATTTGTTGTCTATCTTGTTCACTTCCTTGCAAAATAGTTGGTGTTCTTCTGCCTTGAACAAACTCGAGTTTTGAATCAAAGAGCTTCTGATTGTGTTCTTAGTTATTATTCCATCTTGTGGTGCTTTTAACCTGTGGGGGAGGGAGAGGTGGAGAAAAAAAGGGTGATGGTGGTGATTTCATTAAAAACCCAAAAAAACCCTAAAAAACAAACCAGTTAAAAGGAAGAATAAATTATGAAAGAAATGTGTCATGAATTAAGCCCATAAAGAATGCCAGATACCATGTATAAAATGCTTTCTAAAAAGGTAAGGAAGTATTTTCATTAGCCTTGAAAGAAGGACTATTTTGTTAAACACAGTTTAAGAACATTTTCTTCCTGTTTCAATAGCACTGTTATGTAGTGTGGTTCAGCTTTTGGCTGCTGGTTTGCTGTTGTGAACTTTCTTTGTATCTTTAAATACATGAAAAGGTTTATTTAAATAAATGTTTAGGAATGGTCTTACTTCTACTGAGTTAAGTATATTTTGGAGCACACTAACTGAACTATTAGGAAAAGATGTATCTGAATTGTTTTACAGACTACCTACAAGGAATTTCTTCATCAGTTTGTTTGAATCATGGTAAAGAGGAGAAATCTTTCTTAATACCCTTGTACTGGCTAGCACAAAGCTAAAAATCATACATGGTTGTAGCAGGCAGTTGAAGAGCACTGCTTTCTTCCTATTATGGAAAATAGTGAGCAGCTTTTAGCAGGAGGTGTGGGTCTGTCATATAAACATAAGGAGAGCTTCACTACCAGCTCTGTGTAGTACATACACACAGCAACAAGGGGACAAAACCACACTGACTGTTGAAGGAATACAGTTTGTACTCCCCAAAATGCAGCAGCTGCTCCAGTCTAGTACAAAAGAACATTTTGAATCTGCATTTGTTAATCTGCACACATAATCCTGGCAATCTGCCTGCCTTTATCAGCAGAGAACACACTCTGTCATCACAGTAGATGTATCATAACAAAATCTTTGTTCTTACAAATTCTGTGGAATTTACCATTATGAGATTTTCTTTTCCTGAGGTTGAATGAACAAAATATCTTAAGGTCTCCCTAGTATATCTATCCTTCTTGTGTGACAGTTAGGGGAATGCTTTAAATAGCAATATATGTCTATTGTTTATAGGATCTGGTAGGTTAGTATGAACTAGTAAAAAATTGTATTACCTTAAAGACATGCATCTCCAAATCAGCCAAAGCAAAATCCAGTAGAATTTGTCCTATGTAAATATTACAAGATTTACATTAAAAGATTATCTGATAACTTGTTGAATAGTTTAAGTTGACTATAATTATGCTCTGTAGGAAACTATCTACTATAAATGCAGATGATGTTCAGTTTTCCCTCATGTATCAGAAGGTCATGAGGAAGGATGTCTCCCAGTATATTTCTTTGTCTTCCCAAACTGTGAATCTAAGACCAGTGGAAAAATTAGTAAAATGTATGTTAGAAAGAAATCCTGCAGCTTTATGATTTTAGAATAATGGAAAAAGTTATCTTTAGCACAATTTATATAATCATCTAGCAGTAGCCAGGGATCCAAATCAGTCAGCTGTCAAGACTGTTGACATCCCTCTAAAGCTGAAATGGCAAGAGCTTTTATAAGATCTAAGTTGGGTGTTTGGAATACAATTTAGTAGACACAGCAGAGGGTATTTATGACTTAAATATATACAATGTGAAGTGTGCATTGAAATTCTTTTAACTGTTTGGTTTCATAAAGAAGTGGCAGTTTAAAAATATTATGGCCTTTAAAAGAAGAAAATGACAAGAAAAGGAGAGAGAATATACAGGTATTGGGTAAGTGTGTAAAGGTCATCAAATTAATTTTACATTATGCAATTATTAAATATATATAGCATGTAATATGGAATCTCTTTATATAGGAATGTGTTTCTTAAATATGAAACTGATGCATCTGTTACATTATTAAAGGATACTCATATATTGAAGTAAATTGCAGTTAGTGGTATTTAGGCAACAATCCACTGCAGTAGGTGCCAATTAAGTGCTGTTGAAAGACAGATGGCATTTTCTCCCTGTTTGTCAACAGCATTTATTCAAACATGTAGTTACAGGAGTTGTACCTTACTGATGCTGGCCTGCTGACCTGAAAATTATAAGTTAATTTCGAGGGTAAGGGGATGGCTTTATTTTGCCATATCAGCTGTCAGAAGAACCCTATCATCAGAAGGTAATTTAAGGAAAAGGAGACTTTCTAAAATGTGTTGTGTAGTATCAACTCCTTAATTTCTACTGTGCCTGTGTGAACACTAACAGTTTATTCCCTGTTGCATCCAGTTCTGTTTGGGCTGATAGCAAGTACAGAAGCAGGAAGGGCCTTTTGCAGAGGTTTCAGAGATGTTTATTTCAGCCACGCATGTGCACTGTCCATGGTTCAGAGAACAAAGGCCAGGTACTTTGTGAGAGTCCAGATTTAAGTACATGGGATGAGCAGGGTGGGGAGAACATCACAGACCAATTACCAGGGGACCTGGGGGTGACACAAGGGAGGGGTTAGGGCAGAGGGCCAGCAGGGAATCAGGATGAGAGTGACCAGAGACTGAGGGACAGGGAGAGGGGCTGATCCAGGGAACAGAACAGGAGTTTCTTTGGCCAGATAAAACAGGATCTGTTATCAAGAGGAGGCAGTGAGAGAGGCCTCTCATGTTCCCTAATTGGGAATGCCTTTCTGGGTCTCCACAATTCCCTTTCTTTTTGTGGCAGCTCTTGTGTGTGGGCAGGTAAGGTCTCTCAGGCCCTTTGTTTCCCAAACCTTTTCTTCATTCCCAACACCCTCCATTTGGTGGCTATCTTTCTGGACAGGTTGTGCTGGGAACTGGACCCAGGATTCCACCTGACCTTGTCAAGGCTTGTAGGGCTCATGGCTTATGGGGTGTTTTTGTGAGCGAGAGCCTGCAGGTCACCCATGTGTGTGCCAGCTGCCTCTCCTGCAGTGACATTCCCTGCATGCTCCTGTTCTGCTGGTGACAGTCTCTAAGCTCAGATCGTGCCTGCTGACCAGTGATTTACTTGTGTGTTCTCTACCCTGGTGCAAAAGGTTAATACAGACTTTTTTTCTGACTCTCTTCTCCGTCATATTAAGATTAATTTGGAACTGATTATACCATATGTTACTGAAATAGGCCTTGGTGGAAAATACCCAGCACTTGATTTCCCTTCTTAAGGGCACTGTGTGAGGTAATAAACATTTGTAAAAGCTTCCTGGTCTATTACACAGAAAGAATTTTGCAAATCCCACTGGTATGTTTCTGGGGCATTGTTTTGCCAAAACAGCCAATTTACTTTGAAGCATGGACTGAAGAAAAAAAGAGGGTTAGAGTGAATGACAGGACTTTGCCAGGTTACATCCTAAACAATGAAATGGACAGAAGGTTGATGGAAAGAAAATTCTCAATTATGAAGGTTTTACTTTTTTGTTTGTTTCTTTTTCTTACCCCTGTTCTTAACTTCCCTGCTCCCAAAAGCAAAACCAAACCACCTAATGGTACTTAGAAATTCACTGTTAAGACAGCTGTGTGTATGTGAGGTTAAAAAGAATGTTGTAGCTGCCTATAGAAAGATTGTAAATTAATGTAGTTCACTGTATCATTTTGTCAGGGAAGCCTCATAACTTCTGTGCTGATAAATTCTTCATGGTAAGATGTATCTCATAAGGTAGATACCTGCAAAGGATGAACTTATTCCAACTCCTGCTTTTAGCTTTTCTTTAGCAACAGGGAGAAGTACAAAGAACACTTTACTTATACAGCTGGGAAATCAAATAACATGGTAATACTGAAGTTGATAAAGAAATACATTTACATAGTACCAAAGAACTACTGGAGAGAAGAAAATCCTGATTCTAAAAGTATGATGCATATGTATGAAAATTCTTATTTTTCCAGATCAAAGCTTTGGGGGAAAAGCCCCAATCCTCCTCAAGTACTATGTACTTTAAACAGTAGCAGCAAAAATACTCGTATGCCTCTAAGCATGGAGGGATAATTTATCTGGTTTTCCCAGAGCATTGGGAAACTGAGAACTTATGTAAGGGCTACATGTACTTTGGTATTATTGGCTTGTACTGCTTATGGAGGAAGGAGAAGGATAATACAGCCTTGCTTATTCTAACAAGATCTAATGTCCTAATGACTTAACACAATTATGCTCTTATTATATCTATTGCTTTAGTGTCAATTATTTTAGGTTCATTTTCTTAAACAACTTTAAACTTTCTTTTATTAGACAAGGCAGTTCCTTTCTGATTATTGTAGCTTGCCTTTTTTCAGCTAAGGTGGGACCTTCCGTTTCTGTGGGACTTATTTCTCTTCTTACCCTACCAAATTGAGAGGGGGAACTGATTACTCCTGTAATTCATAATTTTCCCACAAATTTTGCCTTCTCTTTAAGGCATCACTGATCAGTGATGAGTTTTCTTTCCAGGCCACTGGTAAAAATAGGAAGAGATGGTGAGCTGATAACTCATTCATGTGGTATTTCTTTAAAAATTCACCAATTCAATGCTGCTTCTATGCTCAGGGATGCACTATAAATCAGTTTAATGTATCCAGCATTAAGAAGTCTCTTTAATCTGAATGTATTAGTATCAGGTTAGATGCCTTACACTCATAATAAGTCTTGCACTTTTCACTTATATTTATATGTGAATTTAGAAAGTGGCTTATGTTCTGTTAGTTCATGTTTAAATTGGCATGTATTCATTTATTATACATAAATCAAGCTGCTCGTTGATGCTGAAATTATTTTACATGAGATCAGAAGAAGGATTTAGGGCATTAAAATTATTTGTATTGTCTGTTGACTCAAAAAAAAAAAAAATCCATTGTTTCATGTCTTCTAATCTTTCGGCATGTCCCCAGTGTTCTTAGACTTATTGGAGGAATAGCTCAATGTGTACAGATTACTCCTCTGTAATCCTTCTGTAGTTTTAAAAACATGGTATTTTTTTCTTTCCTTACTTGCTTCAGACTGTGATGAAGATTTAGGTTAAGCATGAAATTGGCAGACTTGCAGATAATGCAAAGACTATCAAAACTTAATATATTTTCTAGAAGACTGAATTAGAACTTTCTTTTAGAAAAGTGAAATACATGAGTAGTGTCGGCTTGCAGGTTAGTATGTTAATCCCTAACAGAATTGAGATATTTCTCTGGAGACTCTGTATTTCCCACCCTTAGACACAACAAATGTCCTCAGTTATCAAAGAAAAGAGCTACAAGCTGGCTTTTTAAGGCTGAAACCTTGGACAGCAGCACAAAAGCCTGTCAGCACTTAGGTGGTTTAAAAAGGTCCTATGCTTAATGGTATAACTGCAGGACTGTCCTGCCACTTACATCACTTTTTTCCCTGTATGAAAAAGCTCTTGGTTCATATTTACTTTTAGCTAATGTAAGCTGCCATCTTGATTACTAAATTAAGGATAAATCATGCAAGGCTGCTTTCATATTATTCTAAAATATATTCTATTTTTACCATATTGTCACTTCTGTTGTCTTGTCCAAATCGTAGTTCTTCCAAATGGTGGGTTGTGGTTTTTTCCTGGCAGTTATTTTATCTGGAAGAATACCTACCATTCTTCCAGTACAATCACTGACTAAGTTTTCATTTTAGTTTTCCTGATGGCATACATTGCTGATTTTTCATTCTTTGCATTGCTTCTGTTCCTTTCCCACATCTTCTTTGATAATAATTTAAAATATGATCTGAATTTGCAGGTTTAATCCTAGTCCAATGTCGTTTTGGTTTTGTCTTTTGTTCTGCTTAGGGATGGCCTATATCTCTCTTCTGCTGGTTATTTATTTTACAAATTCCTTCTTGTAGAAGTTCTTACAAGCATATTGGAGATAGCTGCTGGACTAGAGGAGAGTGAGCCAAATTCACTCCTTTGCCAAAGGGAAGGCTGAAGTGCAGACCAAATAGCTGTGGACTCTGATGAGCTTCCTTCCTGAGCCAGTACATACTGAGAATAGTTCAAGGAGACTTTCAGGATGTAGGTCTGAGGAAAAAAATGTGAGCGATTAGAGGGTTTAGAGGAAGGGATCTTCAAGGGGATGGTGATGGCTGAGTGAGAGAGGAAGAGGAGTTTCTTCACAGACTGGAGCTCACAGTTCATCAATTCACAAAGATCTCTGATACAGAGCAACTTAACTTCTTCCCACTTTACACCTTCTTGTTACTAAAAGATAATCACAGCCAAGTACTTGGAGGTGTTTCCCCCGAAGTGCTTCTGTTGTTCTATCAAAAGGACATCATTGATCTGTGACAATAAAGCAGAGACTTCCAGATCTGTGTGTAGGCACGATGTGATAAAGCCTTATTGCTGGGAATACCTTCTTCCAGAATGAGGATAACTTTTTTTTCTCCCACAGTATAACTCCCACCACTCCTGCTCAGCTTCTTGCAGCAGCATCATTATACATGGTGCTTTACAGATTAAAATAATACTGTTCATTTGTGGGCAACTAGATATGCCATTATCTCCTACTTTTTGGTCATAATTTCTGGGAGCAAAATGGTGGATTTATATTGAAGCAGGTAAATACTGAAGAAAAGTATGGGAATAATAATTGAACTTTTAATTGAACCTTTTATATTATTTAGCTTCTGTACTTGCTGCTGTGAAAAAGCATGTTACAGTAGGCTTATATTTACAGAAACTGTTTTTGCACTCTTTTACATATTTCAGATACCTTTTTAGAGGATGCAATTAATTGCATTTCCATAAGCAGTTTGAACATTATTATATATTGGAAGCTTAAGGAGGTTTTGAGGTGAAATTGGAAAGCTTGGTGGGTCACTTGTTTTCCCCTGTTGTGAATGTCAGTATGCAGTACATAGTGCTTAAGGTAGGGCTGCTTACTATTTCAGTGAAATGTTTATTAAATTAATCAAATGCAGGATAAAATGTGGAGGCTGAATGAGAAGACTGTAAAATCAGGTCTATATATGTATCTATTAATTATTTACTTATGTGAGAGAATTGTTTGTCTTTATCTAACCAAGCAGCATGTTTTATCATAAGTATATAGTATGCTATTTGGGAATATTAATGCATTCAGTACTAGAAGTACATTCTTTATCAGTAATTACAAGAGAATTTAAATTGTTTCATCCAGCGCCTTGTTGAAATACCAGGATGTAACAGCAAGTTTTAATGTAAGAGAGGAATGAAAAGGTCATAATATATATACATAAAATATAAAGAGCTGAATGGGACTTGTTAAGCAAATGAGTGGTGTTTGTGACGGTTGATTTTTCTATAAAACTGATCTATTTAAAAATCCAATTTTTTAATACTGATATTAGTATCTATAGAAATGAAATTGAGGATATTATTTATATATTTAACTGTGCATGAAAAAAGTTTAAAAAACTGGCAGTGCCATATACTGGAAAGCTAGGAAAAGCCAAAGTGACATTTTCATCTGCAGTCTTGGAACTCTGGCAAAAGCATGACATTAGTCTCTAAACGTGGCAGCCTGTCTTGTTCCTATCTCAAAGGGATATATGCTGTTTGAATGACTGATTCATTCTCATTAAGGCCTGTTGCAAACATCATTTGCTATGTGTATTCAAAGCCACTCTGATATCTCATTCCTGTAGATATGTTGGTGTGTAAATGTGTATATGTAAACAAACGTGAGAGTTACTGAGCCAGATCTACAAGAAGGGAAATTAGACATTTAGAATGCAGAGTTAAGATGAAGACAGCATTCAAAATAACAGTCATTGATAAAGCTGGCATTGCCAAAAGAATCTGTAGTTTATGTAAACAGAGTCCCAGTATAGTCAGTTAGGGATTAATTCAAAAGTCATTGCTTAGGTCATGTTAATCAATGATAGAAGTATTTTAAAGAGTATCCAAGTATAAGGTTTGAAGAATCACTATTACAATGCCTTTTCCTAATTTTGCAGTATTTCACAGTTGCAGCTTTCTGGTAGGTCAGTGTGGGCCTGGGTTCATTCTTGGGCCTTTATTGTACCTTGTGCCTTGCTTGATGTGTGTCATATGTATCCAACACAGAACTTGAAATAAACATCATAATTCAGAAGTAATACACCTTAAAATAGCTACTGTTCTGTGTCTAAGTATGAATAATTAACATTTCTAAGCAAACAGTAAATTAACTAAACTATATTTTAAAATACATTTTTAAATATTGACAAGTTTTCATGTTTAATATAAAGTTCTGCAGAGTCTTTCATATCCATAATGTGTACTGTAAGAATTTTCATTGGCAAAATTGCTTACTGATTTGGGCTTGTCATATGTCTGGATAATCAGGTAGATACTGAAATCTATCCCGCCTGGTAGCTGTGACCAATACATGTACTGTGATATTTCTTCTTCAGTGGGAACTGCATACCAGTTTTTCTAATAGTGCCCATTCCGTCTTGTTCTATCACAGTATTGATTTTTTTCATTTTCAGATATTACAGACTGACTTGCCTATGCAGACAGCCAGCTTTTTATGTTTGATAAAATTTTCCTTTGGCTATTTTTGGTAACATAAGTTGCAGATACTGCCTGCAATTCTGAAATAACACGCTTGAAGCCAGTAATTTTAAATTGATTGCTGAAACATCCCATAATGTGTCTCACATGTAGTTCAGCCAAGTTTCTTAGTAATCGTCCTTTCCCATTTACGGATTATAGGATTTTAGAGTTTGGATGCTTGAAAAGAAAGAACAGATGTCAGGCAATTTCTAATTTTAATGAGAAGGAGGTTTGGAAAAAACCCAAACAAACCACTGACATGAAACACAGAGCAAAATAAGGCATTAAGAGAAAAATGGAAAACAACAATTTCTACTTTTCTTTACTTTACTGAGTCCAATCAGAAAAAAAATTAAGTCCTTGGAGCAGTACCTCTCCAGGGATTTTGGGCTGGCTTGATGTCATTCCTCGATGCTTATACCAGCTTCTTTCCCACCTCATAAAAAAAACCCCTGTTTTCAGTTCCTCCAAATGTTCAACAGCCAAACTGCCCAGCAGAGGTTTTTGTTCTGTGGTTTTACACATTTGGTTGATGAAACAATGCTGAGAATCAATGGGACTGCCTGAATCTTGCACAGGATCCTTGCATGGCAGTATGGGCACTATTGATGGGACCTCATGGTTACAGCTGCTGGTCTCTGAATCCATTGTTTAAGGACAGCTATAAAATACTTTCCAGCTCCTTCCCTCTTCTTTCCAATTAACAAGTTGATGTTCGTGTATGAGGGTCACTGCTTTTGCCAAAGGAAAGATTTCATCATGTGAAGGGCTTGTGTGGTTTCTGGACAGCATGCAATGACATATCTTGTGCTTGTAGCAAAAGGTTTCAAATAATACTGTTGGTATTTATTGGTATTCTTGTAAGCAAAGAAAATACTTAGTCTAGTTATTTCCATCTTGAGTAATTATTAGGAAAATAAAAAGATAGGAGTTAGCAGTTTTCCCATTTCTGCCTTGTGATTTTCTCTTCAGCTGGTTTCTCTGTTTTGTTTCATCTATCACCATGCTCTTTTACTCAGCTTGCCTTAGTTGGGGAGAATAGGGGGAGGGATATTTTGCCTAAGAAAATGATTGTTTACTATAATGTGAATAGGTTACTGCTGCAGCTGACTTCACTGTTTCAAGAGCTACTAATTACACAACTCCTGGAATAATAACATTATAAACCAAAAATGCATGAGAAATGAGAACACCATCGTGTGGTTTATTGTTTTAATCTTTAAAAAGACTTGTGAACTGGCAGTTATTTCATTACCAAAGAGAGGTGGAGGAAGGAGACTGCAATTCATTTTCGTGCCCTGAAAAATGCTCATTCACAGATACTTGTGAAGGATGAGAATGAGTGTACTGTTTTACTTTGCTCACCAGCTAACTAAGAAGTAGCCTCTAGTCCACAGTGGTCTCCTGTTCTATTTTAATCCTTTGGGTAAAACATTTAAATATTTTCTGTGCATAGGCTGCAAGCTAATTTCCCATTTCAAAAGAAAATTTTCTTGAAGAAATTGTACCTCCTGAAGATGGTATCATATCAATAATTACTTTTCATGCCTTTACCAAAGTAACTTCCAAGAAAAGCTTTAGTTACTATGTCATCAACCTTCCCATTTTTGTGAAACACTGATAGAAAGACAATCCACTGCCTTATTAGTACGGTGCTTGAATTCCAGATTTCTTTAAAGTAGTGATAGTTGGCAGTCCTTTTTGTAGTATCCTGTCCTCAGCAGAACCCTTTTCTGGGTACCAATCTGCTCCTGTTGGTCTGCAGCAGTTCCTGATGCAGACAGAGCCTGGGTATGACCCTGTGCTTAGCAGAAGCTTATGGTGATGGAAACTACTGCCAGATGTCCTGCAAAAATCTGCTGCAGTAGATGAAGTGGACATCCCTGGGTCCAAGTAATCTATTAAAAGGGATTACTGGTACAACACAATCTCTATGAGGGCATGCAGATTGCTCTTTCTTAAGAATAAAGTGTATTCCTTAGTACAGTTACTTTGAACAATGAAAAACAAATCTTAAAGTTTACAGTAACGCAATTGTTTTACATCTATGTGTGCATATGTGTCTTTCTCTGAAGAATCCATATTCTACTTCAGAGATTCAAGATGTGTCCTCAAATTTGGTGTTTAGTCCAGATTAACCAAACAAGTGAAAACACTTTTGAATATTTTTATTGAAACAGCCATAAAGTACCTTTCCCACTTCTGCTATAACATGACTGTGGGCCATATCCTTGTTTAGCAGCCATTACTGTGGCTGGCCTGTCCTAATCCTTTAATAAGTAGATGAAAAAATGTTGGTCAGCTGTCTGATTTAGTAATGCTATTAGTCAGCAGCTTGTCACTTGCAAGGTTTTACTACCTTAGAGAAATAGATTTCTTGTGATCAGTATAATTTTGTGTGTCTGTTTTCATTATTTAACACTGCTGATAGAGATCATTTAAAGTAGGAGACTAGGAAATTTCTTTTGACCTTGCTGTTATTTTAGCAGAAAATTTTTGTCTGGGTCAATTTCCCTCTCATGTTTTGCTGTGCTGTGTTATGGTCTATAAATGTGGTGGTATTCCTAAAAACCTTTGAAGAAAAGGTCAAAAAAAGTGCTGTCAAAATACTTAATGTAGCCAATATCTGTACCTGAGAAATCCTTTTTATAGAACTGACTTATGTTTCCCATGTCAGATATGTATAGTCAGCCCAACAATGATTTATTAATATATATGTTCATATAACAGATTACTAAATTTTAAAAGTTCACCAAATAGAGAAGGCTATAAAAATATTGAAAGCGAAACCTATTCCCTCGGTGTTGCAGAACCTGTCTGAAGGTCCTTAGCATGAGTCAGTAGTGCCTGTTCTTGCTGAGTTAGCATCCTTGTTCTTCATGCCAGGAGGCAATTCAGCATGATCACTGCCTTGCAGGACAAGACTAACTAGACAGCTGGGCTTATTTTAGGATTGTGCTAAGGATAAGTACTGTGTGAGGCTGGAGAAGGGTTGCATCCAAAAATCATCAAACAGAGCAGAGCTGACTACTTCAGACTGCTCCATTTTGTTGATTGAAATATTTTAGAACTTGTTTCCTTTGTAGTATCAAAATCATCTTCATTTTGCTGTAAAAATGATGGTCAAATGAAGAAATAGCTTTGAAATTTGTAATAGAGTTAACACCCATTGGCTCTGCTCATCCCTCTTCACCTCCTGCAGTATTCAAGCATTGGCCTATAGTTTCCCTGAGCTGGAATTCTGCAATTCTAAATTGAGACTTGGAGTTCAGATATCTCCTTATGTTAGCAGATTCATTTGAGACTTGGGTTATCTAGGGGAGGGTCTCTGGGGAAGGGGCCTGGAGGCTTAAGCTAGCCAGCCACCTGCAAGTAAGGTGGGTGCACAGATGTGGGTTAGAGTGGTGTGGAAGGAGATCCTCACAGTGCTCTTGGTACACTTTTGCTGTATGTTTGAACCTATACTCACCTGCTGTTGCTCTCTTTCTTTTACAATGGCTATGAACAACTTCTGTTTTACCTTTTTTCCTAAAGTATTTGTTCTGCAGTGATTATTCCATCTATATTCTTGATAATCAGAGTAATTTTCATCAAGCCTTGGAATTACTGTTTGTTTTTTTTACTGGCGTGTGAAAAGTACCTGCACCCAAACCTCTGTCTTCAGAAGGTTCCATGCTAACTACTGATGCAAGGGAGATTTAAACATTCTCCCAATTAAATGTTTGAGATTAAATTATGAGAGCTGATCTCTTGTGTTCTTTGCTCAAGTGCTGGATCCAGTTGAGGGAAAATCTTCTGTGAATTTAGCTAGAAATATATGTATTTGTTGTGCAATACATATTTCTTTTTACAAAAGCTGGTCAAACATCAAATCTCTTCTCCAAAGCACAGTGGGTTTAGGAGACTTTTATTACAAGAAAAAATCTCCAGGAAAGAGTGAGCTAATTATTTATTTCTATCTAGCATGAGGGTAACAATTGTGTCTTCTGTTTTCTTTCTTCCCCTTTCTTCAAGTGCTTTAGTGTGAAATGGGTTTATGTTTTTCCTAAAAAGGGAGTTCAAAAGAGAAGTCCTGACCTGAATATAATTTAATGGAATATAAGAAATATCCTCAATAGTAGGTAACAATGTAGGAGCTGTCTGTAGTTTGTGGTATTTATCCATAAGTATCTGTGTGTACAGTATCATATACACCTTTTGCTTAGTACACTTTTTAATGAAGTTGTTTTCCAGTGGAGGTCAAGAAAGCTCTGTAATCAGATGTTAGGCAGACAGGAAAGCATTAGCAGCCATGCTCAGAATAATTTTTCTTCTGCAGCTCAGTAAGCTTCTTATTGAACTATTCTGCAGTAGAATGAAAAACTGTGGAACTTACATTGCAGGGCAGAAACTAACCAGTAATTACATGAGATTAAGATTAGTAAGTTAAAACTCTTGTGTTCACTGCAGACTGTAGCTGGGAAAGACAAAACCACATTTGTGTCTTAGAAAATAAGAATCCAGCATTTTGTATTTTTTAATATATTGTTGTGTTCTATTTTAGACTTTATTACTTTGCACCATTGTAGTGAAGCAATCAAAGAAAAAAAAAAGATTTTTTGAATTTTCTTAAACCAAATCTCTGCATAACACTTGTGGGAAAAGTGTATTATTTCCTGTGTTGTTCACTGCTGCTGTGTTGATCTTGACTTTTTAAAAAGATATTTCTCCAATGGTTTTGTATAATTTTATGTTACCATTTGGGAGGTTTAAAAATTATTTCTCTAAAATTATTTTTCTTTTTTGAAATTGTACATCTATCTTTATGCCTTGCTGTAATTCTGGATGTGGGAGGTATGTGACAGCATGAAATCCTGCCTGGGGTTTTTTAGGCTGTGTATCTGAATGGTGCCACCTCAGAGGAAATACCAAAATTTAATGTATTGTCTTCATCCCAATCATCAGCAGTTCCTGGGCTCTTCCTTCAGGCATTGTGTCCAGGCTCATCCAGAGAAAGAAGAGGTTGCTACGTGGCTGATCCTGGTTTCTGCCCAGCTCAAATGGGTTTCTGTTTCTCCCTCAGATATGAAATGTTGCTTCCTTACATAATTCACTCGTAACTGCAAATCTGACTAGTAAAAGTGAACTCTCCCTCTTGATTTTTTTAGCTGTACCTAAAATATGCTGTTCAGTGAGAAAGGCAAAAAAAAATCAGAAGTTTATTACTATCAACAGAATTTCTTAAAAGTTGGGATTTTTTAGAGAACTTCAGCAGTTATGCTGACAAAGCCTGTATTTGGAAGGGTAGGATACTATTTTTATAGTGCAGTTTTTCATTTTCTATTTCTTATTGAGCACAGTGAATGAGAGATGTGGAAGAACACAGCTTGTCTGCTTTTTCCAGAATAAGTGGAAGAAAACCAGTAGGGCTGTATGTACAATTAAATAGTTTTCTCATTCTTTATGTAACTCCTTTTAAAAAAACCCCAGCAAACAAACTAAACTAAACTAACAGCTATTTTAGCTGTGTTATCCTACATGTTTATTTGGTTGCTTGCAATTTTCTAGGGGAATAGGTCTGTATATGTTACTAGTTTTAAATGTTTTCATTGTTAAAGAAACTATTTATAAAACTTTGAGTTTTGCTAGCTAAAAAAAAAGTGGCAATTCATTGTTTGTTTCCCAGGATAATACTCATTCTTCTTTTTATTATTTACTGGTTTTAAAAGTTTTCTGACTGTCCTGCCTGGATTATAAAGAAAATTACTTGGAGTCACTTTTGGTATTGAAGATGCTTGTATTTGATTGCTCCTATAGAATAAAAGTTGTGCATTAATCTAGCCAGTGTCAGTAAAAGTTTATTACACTTAGTTTTGATAGTAGAAATTATTATCTAATGTCATTCTTCCCTCTGTTTGTTTAAGTAGTTTGCACTTCATTAATGATTTGCTAGAAGCATTGAAAATGAGACTCAGTTAGCAAATTGTAAATAATTTACTTTTTCTAATGTATTTATAATGTACTGAGCACATTGGCAGTTCTAGCAACACCTCAGTGGCTTTCCCTCTCCACTGGCAATCCACTTTGTAGGTGTTTTCCAGAGAAGCTGATGATCCAGCATGGGACATGAAGGCTACTAAATTCCCTCTGGGGAGTTCAGTGGTGATTTTTCTTGCAGGCTGATCTCAGAGCTCAGGTGTAGTAGTCAGGGCACTACTCAGGGATCAACAGCTGGGCAAGAAGATGCTTTCACACCTCTGGGAGCTTCCTTGGTTGTCAGACCTCACATGGAAGGCCGTGGCCTCCCTGCAGGCAGGGAGTGAAAGATGGAAAGAATCCCCTTATGCAGTGGGCAATGTGAACAGTTCTGGATCAGCCTGGGTGACTCCTAGCACACTCCTAGCAGTAGCATTCTCTGAGGCCACTCTTAAGTCTGGCTGGAAAACACATTTTCAGGCACTACCTCCTCTTAAAAAGCAAAACCAGCATTTTCTTGCTGTTTTAATGTATCCTTTTTATTTTTTGGGGGGGAGGTCCTGAAAACAGTCTAAAAATAGCGCAAGGTTTTAACCCAGGTGCTATTTAGACTAGGAAAGATGTAACAAGGAAAGATTATTAGAGCAGTGCCCCCGGATGTCAGAGATGTTCCAAATCTTCTCTTCTTTGCTGTGTTACATGTGCTAAACTACCTTCCTGCAACCTGCACTGGGAACTCATACCAGAACTGCATGGATTAGAATGGCTGTCCCAGGCTCTGCAATCCCTCACAAGATTTGGGAGGCTGTGCTCACAGTTTGTGTGATACTTGACCTGAACCTCCCTCTGCGCTGCAGTGCTGGAGCACCAGAGGAGCAGCTCATGCACCCCTAGAGCATTGCTGCACAGCACACTGAGGCTGCACGCAGGCAATACCCTTTCCCTGCTTCTATACTTTGAGCTGCCTAGCATTTCCCTTCATTCACCCAGGAGCTTGTATCAGTACTTGCCCATTAAGGTCTGTAAATAAGCTCCTAAGGCATAATATCAGTGGTGGAAGGAGTTCATTCAGGCTGAGTCCATCAGTGGAGGCAGCAGTGAGGAGGTGCTGAGCCTTGCCCAGCTGTGCTGCTGCTGCTGGGAGCAGAGATGGACTCTGTGGCAGACAGAGCCCAGACATGGGCTTGCAGGTCATACCCAGGGTCCAAGGACAATAAGCTAGTCCCAGGATGGCTGGCTGTCAGCTTCAGTTTTGTGAATGTCTGTTAAGTGTAGTTTGCCTTTTTTTGTGAAACAAAGAAACTTAACTGCTTTAAAAAGCAGTAGGTGCTGCTGCCTACTTCTGAGGTCAGCATGATCACTTTCATTGATGGTAAGAGCAGAACATAGTCTGGATCTGTTCTTTTTCCTGCTGGGAATTCTGGAATAAGTGATGTGCATTAACTACCTTAGCTATGATGATTAGATAGCATATTGCTGTGTGACTCATGTTGTTCATTGCTGTTGCCATGGCTCTAACAGCTACCTTGTGAGATGTTTATATGAGTATTTTTTTATAGTATTGAAGTGATGGTGTTAACAAGTGTTAGGGATCTTTGTTTGCCTTGTGAGCTGTGTTTAAAGGCAGTGTTTTAAAAATACTGTCTTTGGAAATTGTTCTGATCCATGGGAAATCTTGTTTAATACTTAGAAAGCTGTTTGTGTTTTTCTTATCAATCACAAAGCAGAAGTAAATGTGTTTAGCTGTAGGCATTGCCTCTAAAAACCACTATCATTTTGTTATTCAATCACAAGAATCTAATGTAAATCCTGGTTATTATCTTTTATTTGTTATTGTGCTGGGTTGTGTGGGGGAAATTGTTTATTTTGAACTATTACAGACAATGAAATAGATATCATCTTACAATATATGACACCGGAAGAAATCTACCTCCTTTTATGACAGAAGGTATATTATTTTAAACCTAGTTGAGAATCTATAGCTGTGGCACCTACGTTACATCTGCATTACATAACTAGTTTACTAGAAGAAAAATAGATGTTTTTCTATCTTTTTGTTGGGTTTTTGTTAAAGATTAGTATAATCATGTCTTCTTCCTGGATTAGGACTTTAAATATAGATGAACTTTCACATATTAAAGCAGCATTTTCATGATGATGAAGATTGTTTAGCAGGCAGTTTCAGCTTTTATTTCTGGTACAAATAACATTGATCAGACAGAGGGGTTTGTTTTTGGTATCGTGACAAATTTAAAAGATCTGTTTAGCTCTGTTAAGTGATATGATGTTTGAATCATCAAACTTGCTTATTCTGTTAACTTTCAGTTCTTTAAATGTGGTGTTAATTTTTTTACAGAAGTTATTTTAGTTTGCAATTTAATCTGTGTTCTCAAGTCTGTTATGTTTGTTTTCATTTGTTTTTCATTTAAAACTGACAACCAGACAGAAAATGTGTAGCATTTGTAGTTTTGGCCTTTCCACGTATGTGGCTATGTTCAGAAGCAATACATAAGAAAAATCTGTTGATTAGCAAACTAATCAGGTGTTGGTGCTTCTGATTGTAGAGTGCTCACTTGGCCATGATCGACACCCTCATGATGGCTTACACTGTGGAGATGGTCAGTGTTGAGAAAGTCATCGCTTGCACTCAGCAGTACTCAACCTTCTTCCAGGCTACAGAGGTACCCTATGACATTGAGGATGCTGTCATGTACTGGATAAACAAGGTATGAGTGCTGGAAAAAGCAAGGTGGGGGTTTCTTTGTTGTCTGTATGATTTAATTAGGGATGAGAGGCTAGGATGTGTATTTGTGTATATCAGGACTCTTCTGATACAGACTGTTCCTTCATTTGCTGTTTATGGAATATAAAAATAAAAGTTTGCAGAGCTAAGTTAAGCATGTGTGAACCAAATAAACAGGAAATCTCAATTAAAACTGTAACATATAGTACATATGGCATTTTAGGTGTCACTGTCATGTTGAGATGCCACAGTGCCTGCTCATGGGTCTCTTTATGAGGTGTCATCTCATTGTGTACTTTGTCATGATTTAAACCCAAAGGTATTCTGTTTGTTTGAACACATCTTGCTTGAAGTGATCTACCTTTACTGCATAATCAAATCAAGTGACAAGGATAGCCTGTTAATCAAATGTGACTGAGCATAATGAGAGACAGGTTAGTAAAGCTAACAAGCAGTGACCTTAGACTGCATCCTAGACTGACATTTGCTGGTTTTGCTTCAGGGCTATAGTCTGAATGTTTGATTTATCTCTTTAGCTCTGTGTTTGTGATTTATAGACCTTTTGAAAAACTTCTTATTTCTATGATGACTAAATGAGCTGTTTTGTTTCTAGGTAAATGAACATTTGAAAGACATCATGGAGCAGGAACAAAAACTAAAAGAGCATCACAGTGCAGAATCTGCAGGAGGTCAGAAGGTAGGTGCAGGAGTTAAAATATTATAAACAAGAATAAGCATTTATCTGTAAACAGACATTGCAGACATTGAACTTTTCACTGCTTGTTAAAGAAAGCAAACTTGTAGTGTTCATTTTGTTACTAGTTTTAATACTTTCATGAAAATACACATTTAAAAATAAAACTAACAGAGTTGCACTTTCTATAGCCAGTTGTCCTTTCTGACAAATCTTTGATAGCAGAGAAACATCTGTTAAATTAGTGCTAAGGAATTTAAGAATAATTAATACTTTTGAGTGAATTAAAACCCCAGACAGATCTGATATGAAGAAGACCAGAAGTTTTTTCATGGTTTTTAATAGTTTTTTCCTTGTGTATTTTATCAATCTCAGAAGAGAAATCTGTACGTGGTATCATGGGAAGGATTGCTCTGGCTATGATCCAAAATACTGGTTGATTACAGGTTTTATTATCTATACAATAAAACCAGATTATGTTTGATTCTCTTTCCTAACAGGATTTTTTTCTTTTGCTTGCAGAGCTCAGTTAATTAAGTAGCATTATATGCCCATTAAAATACGTAGGGTTTTTTTAAGTATAAGGGATGCCTATGAAGGCTAATGTGACTCAGCAAAAGAAAATGGTGGTTCTTACAATAATAGTGTGATCCTGGTGCATATACTCTGCCATGGAAAAAAAAATTAAACTGTGTTCAATATCAATAGTGATAGTAGCATAGAAATCTCAAGAATAAGATGTCCTTGGCAAGTTCATTTCTCAAATTCAGGTGAAACAAAGTAAACAGAGGCCAGGGAAATAATCTGTGTTCCTCTGTCCTCTAGTGGTTTTTCTTTTTCCTGAAAATAATAGTAGGAAGTTTTATGTGGTATTTAGGTCACTTGGAAAGATGAGAACAATTTTGAAAATCAAAAGTGCATGAGAGTCTTAGTATATCAAAGTGCAAACTATTATCAGAGCAATTCCATAAAATTATCTGTATTTGTAAAACATTCAGTAATATTTATTTTCACTTATAGTTTATAATTTATATTAGGAGTAAAAGGACAGAATTTTTGGTTTATAATTTATCTTCACTGTCCACATTTTTAAATCAATTGTTGAAAGATTTATATAGTCTGTAACTGATCCCATAAATGGACTCAGGGGAATAACACATTTACCTAAAAATGGTATTGTGGTGTTTTAGATGAATTGTGAAGCTGTAACAGAACATGAGTCCAGTTTTGTTGGCTAAGGTACAAACGCATTGGCGAAATAGCAAAATCATGCAACATTTGCCATATCATGGAAAAAAGTATATTTAATGCCATCCCTTCTGTACACTTGAGTTTTTGATACTATTATCCCAGGTTCATGTTATGCTTTTTGCTTCACTAGGGATTCAGCTGCATAAATTACATTGTCAAGTAAAATATTCTGTGCTTGGGGGTTGTATTAGCAAGAGGATTATTGAACTCCAGGTTTTCTTTGAGAAACTGTTCGACTGATGGTTAATTTACTGCTATGATATCTCAGTTTTTCTTTTAGTCATATGTCTCACAGTATTTCCCAAGTTTCCACTTATTCTTCCTAAAGGTAATGATTATTGCATGCATGCAAATATCTGAGGTTTAGAAACACATGGAACATCCCAACTAAACCCCATATTTCTGAACTGAGGATTATACTGAATAAATAGGAAAACTAATGCAGATGCATTGGATGAGCCCATTGCATCAAATCAAGTTGGCCAGCATTTCTAACAGGAGTTTTCGTTAGATTATCATGTGGCTCCTGTCAAGCATCTCTTGGTGTTTATTTCTAGATGCCCAGGTGTTTTACACTGCTTATCTGTCTCCATATTGCTTTAGTCCATGTATTCCTCCTTTAAAAGCATAGAATCACTGATGGTATTGGCCTTACCTCTGCACTCAGCAAAGCTGTGAAATAACTGTAGCTGAATTCCTGTACCAGGTTTGGGTATTGTTGATATATATATATATAGTTTCTCTTTTCATGTTGTGCTTGGCTTTAGTTATTAATAACAATAGGTATTCTTAGATTTAAAAAACGTGAGCAGGGGGCAATTAAATTCTACCTTTGTATTAAGTAAAGCCCTACTTCACGATTTGCCATATGCTTGTATATATATGTGTGTATATATATATATATGCACATACATACATACATACACACACATATATATTTAGCATTTTCTATGCTCATATTACAGTTGTAGCTTAATTATCAGTATCTGAATTGTTTTATTTTCTTTCTTCGATGTTTTTAAATTCCTAACTTCTGCTTCTATTTGTTTTTTAAAACTTAGCATGAAGGGGAACTGGAATTATCTATTGTTCAGCTTTTCTGTCTTCCACCATAATTTTCAGCCTGGGGCTTTTTAATTTATGTTCTCCATGTACCAATGCATTTAGTAGTTCAAATTATGAACGCCATATGAAAATTTAAGAAGCTTTGTTATCTCTCCTTTCTAGACAAAACCTTTGTTTATTTAAGTTTCAGAGTTTCCAAGGTATAGTCAGGTCTTGAATGTGAACTAATTTTGAATTCTGAATGCCCCTTCTGCTGATTAGAGATGGCCAAGCAAACATGGGAAGAATACATAAGTTCAGTCAATAGGGAAAGCTCTTCTTTAGGTTTAATTTCTGGCCAAGAAGCAGGAAAGTTAGGTACCTAAAAGGTGAAAAAAAGTTAATATATAAATTTATAAATAATTTCATACAGTTACACATTTGTAAATTAATCAGTTGTAAAAAATTTCTGTGTAGCCCTCAAGCCTGCCAAACGTGTTACTGTGTTGTTATAGAACTGTGGTGAATCTTTTTGCAATGAATAGTAAATTTCTACAAAGGTTTAAACATCAAATACAGATTATTGGATACTATAAATTATAAGATATACCTGTTTTCTATGTCTGGATAGATAAAATCAGCATTAACAGATTGAGGTTGCTTTTGTTTTCTTTCCCTGTCTTCTGCTACTAGCTGTCTGTAGAAGATAAGAGAGGAAGGAGTGTGTATGATTTTTAGTTCCAGGTAGTCCTCTGTGGACCTTGATCAGCTGGTGATTTGTGGTAACCATCTTTTTCTGGTAGAGTCTCTGCATCTCTTTTCAGAGTTAGGATTTCGAGTTTTGTAGTAAATAGCTTTGATTTTCAGGCTTCCACTGGATAATATGTAGTGAATGTACAGTTGCTCTGGTTAAATTGCTGATCTTCAGTGTAGTTGGAGCTTTCCCAAAAACATGTTCTTCTTCTGTCTGCTTCTGTGGTTTTGACTGAATCAGTCTTAACAGATTTAAGTCAAATGCAAATCCTATGAGAGAAACAAATGTAACGTAATTTAAGTACCTGAATTCTTCAAACTTTTTGTAAGATCAGTTTAAACAGTGCAACCTCTTGTGTGAAGGTAAAACACTAATACTGTAGTTCACTTTTCACTAGAATTTAATGTTTCATAAATCCACACTGCTATCAAAAGCTAACCTGTCAAGAAGAAAAGTTTGCAGCAGAATCAGCTTCTTGATCCAATCAGTGCACAGCTGCATGAACACAAATGGTGGTGCAAGAGGATAGCAGAGACAAGCAGTTCATGAAAGGCATGACTATCATGTCTTGGCACCATAAGATGTTTATATGGAAATAAATTTATCATAGTCATGTTTAAAAACTTTTGGTTAGGGAGGATAAAAAAAATCATAGTGTAAAACCATAGGCTGTCAACCTGAGGGACTATTTGTTCTTTCAGGCTTTTTTTTGTTTTGTTTTTTGTTTTGTGGGGTTTTATTTTGGATTTGTTGTTGTTTTAAACATTGGGAAGAAGTCAGCCAGGATTCTCTGCTTAGTTTGTTTCATAGTGACTGATTTTTGTGAAGTTCCAGGGCAAAAAAGTTTATTCTTGCTGATCTAAAGTGACAGTTCAACAACAACTGAACTCCCAGATTGTCTAAGAGACTTCAGCTTTTCTTTAATCTCTTTTCCTTTATGTGGCCTTAGAAAATGTATACTTATAAATCTTACTGTATGTTTGAATTTAAATTTCAGAAATCTTTCACCCCTCTGAAGCATATTCATAGTCATCACACAGTCAAGCACAGTTTCAACCAAGTGAATAAATAAAAATATGTATTGGATTACTGGTTTTGAGTTGTTACTGTTAGAGAGAGCTGGTCTTTGGAATTGAAATGAATGTGTGGTTTTTTGCAGAGTAGTTCTTCAGCCTAGCATTAAATAGACATTGGTGGACTTTTGAAGTCCAGGTCTGAAATACACTGCACTTTGATAAAGGCAAGGACAATGTTCCTGTCAGTGTTAAATAGAATAATAGGCAGCCTAGGTCTGATCTCAGCCAAGTTAGCCAAAACCTTGCTTTATGATACAGTTTAGAATTCCTGATTGCAGTTGAAAATTAAGATAATTTGTTTTCAAATTTGCATGTTTTTCCATACACTGACTATTTTTCAGTGAGATTAAGAGAAACTGAATCCTATTGGGTGTTACAGAAATGTCCAGAGCCACACACTGATATGCATCTTGTAGTTGATTTCTTCTAAGTGCCTTTGGAATTCTTCCCTGCTACAATCCAGTGAAATGGAGGAGAAGGATGTTGAGAATAGCTGTGTTACTACTGCACGCCCATTAGTGCACAATAGCTTTTTTCCATAAAAGCTCTGTATTGTTACTGCAGTTGTTCTCAAGGTTTTATGGAAGCAGAGTATTTTAAGAACTACATAAAATAATAAGGTTCCATAGCAATTTGTTCCGTGATAGTTTTAAACTACATTTTTACAATTTCCAGAAAATATTTATCTTCGTTAAAAACAAAATAAATTCTTTGCTGCATTTCAGTAATGGGTTGGATTTTTATTTTTCTACAATGAAATCAATAGAGTGGTATATTTTCTGTGTGTATCTATAGTAGTGGTACATAATATTTTTGTTTTTAGTACTAGAAGTATTATGCCAGACTAGTGCACAGAGTTGCAGAAAAAAATCAATGCACTTCAGATTAGTATTTTTTTGATTGTATGAGTTTAGAGGTTTATGTATTAGTTCTGATAATTCCTCTGCCAGTAGTCAAAACTCCATCTGCATTTCAGGTCATTGCACATCATGCAGCTGATGCTAATGTGATTTGTCATTGTAAAAATATAACTGCCTGTAATTCTTGTTGTCCTGAAAACTGTCATGTGATTGTTTTAAAATATTGTTGAATGTTACTGTTTGGCTTGAAGTAACTAACACAAGCTTTACTGCAGTTGGGTGTACTGTACTACAGTGTGTTTATCCCTTTTTTCATTGCTTTAGCTTCCCTGCTTCCCCATGTGTGCTGCTGGAGTTCATTTTGATGCTTGTGATATCATGACTTCAAGTCTCAAATGAATTCTTCAGTCGGATTGCATATGTAGAGTACAATTAGACGTGTGAAAGCATTTCATAAAACTGCATTGATGTGACAATCTTAGCTGTTCATATGGGAAAATTATAATGTTGATCTACAAAGAGTGCAGACATATTTCTCCAGTGTTATTGCTACTAATTAGCTCAATATGCAGAGATTACAGTGCACTTATGCTTGCCATTAAATTACAACTCACTGTTATACAAAACTGAGAATGTTAAAGAAAATTGCTTTATAAAAGTAATTTATGAAATCTGATAAAATGTTCCTTTTTTTTTTTTTTTTTTCTTTGCTTTTTGCTTTTATCCTTTTTTCCTACTGCTTCCTCTGAAGTCTCCTACCAAATGGTTTTGGAAACTGGTTCCTGTAAGTTTGCCCAACTGCTTCACTTTGATCAAATTGCTTGTTTTGGGAATGGCTTTGTCCATGTCATGCTGGTCTAATCATTCATTTCATTTATCTGTATGAGATAATTTTGTAAGAGATTGCCCTGCAAAGGAGTACATACTTGCAGAAGCCTGTTTTGCAAGGTAATCTGTGCAAAAGAAATGTGAGATATGATGCTGGATAAGGGAATTACTTTTCAGGCAGTGAGTGGGTTTGTACAGGGCAGTGCTACCTGTTATTAACACATGTCTAATGTACACTTATAAACCACTTTTTCATAAACTTTCAGTAAACACATGCTATTTGATACCAATTCTCTTTTAAAAAGAGACTTACAGAAGTAGTTTTTGATTGTTGATGCTACATGCAATCTGAAATCTTATTTATTCTAAGCATATGCAATCATTACATTATTCATGTAGAATTCCCCCATTTTTTCTGTTTTCTGTTTTGTTGTTAAGCTCTCCCCACACAAAATGACCCAAAGCAGCCTAATGTTAGTGAGACTATAATTTCACTAAAAGTAAAATATAACTTTTTATGTCTGCAATAATATAAAGTTTGTTTTCTCTGTGCTATGTCACCTTGGGCTTATCATTACTTTCCTCTGTCATGTAGGAATTCACACTTGAGGTATATTCAGATTGTTTATTTGGCAAGGTTTGGCTGGGAACAGCTGTTCAGGTATATGCAGAATTGCATACTTCTGATGTGAATTCCAAAGAACTAATTCCCATCTATCATTGCTCTGAAGATTACCAAATAATTGATCTAGCAGTCCCTCAGATATTTGTTGCCCTAACTAATGAACCACTGTTCTTACATTGCAAAAGAAATTGAAATTAATAAGGCAGTTGCATGTAGGCAACGTGAAAAATTACCTTGTGTCTGGAAAAGCAGTTTAAAAGTACTGTGTCCAGCAGCCTGAGCAGTGCTCAGACTCCTGACAGTCTCTGGGGGCAATTGCTCTGTCAAAGGTATCTGTTGCAGTTCTAACACACAGATACTCTGCTCTTCACAGTACTGCCCTTTAATTTTCTTTTGGAATTAAGGAAGTGTAACTAATTGGAGGGAATAATGCAGAATAAATATAAAATGGACCATGATATCACAATTTTTTGGTCTTATTTTGTCAAATTAAGGCTACTTGAAAACAGTTTCAGAAGGTCTGTGTTCTGTTTTCGTCTAGTGTGTTGGTTTACTAGTATCTTCCTTTGCATAAAAATGATATTCAGTTCTAAAATACTCAATCTGTTGAGAAGCTAGCTCCAGTTTGCCTGCCAGTTATCTGTAAACAACTTGAATTAGTGGTATTTATATTACTTGATGGTGTTAGTTCAGTAGAGATGCAGTTAAACCCCAAGTTATAAAACTCAGGCTACTCTGTCACTTCAGCCAGTCTTCTGTCTCTTCCCTTTAGAACAGAGCATATTTCATAGTGGCAGATATTCCTAAGCATAGAGGCAGCTAAAAACTGTTAAGTGCATTTATAACACCTTATCTACTGTATGGTAAATGTGTAAGAGCATTCATTGTTAATGATTAGCTCTGAATACACACAAACACTTAGGACAGAGTAGCTGTTGTGCTATTGGTTCATCTTTAGCTGACCTTGTTTCTAGGCAAGTGTCTTGACTACACCTAGACTAGGTTAAGTGGAATAAGCTCAAGGATGCTAAGTCAGGATGATTTAGGATCTCAGAAACAGGATGCCTGTATTAGCATTTCTGTTTCAATTAGCTCTAGAACTTTATAATGTAGTTCATCTTTTGCATTATTGCATATATATTTAGCAGCAAACACTGCAGCTGATGAGAAGAGTTTCTTCAAATGGAAGTTTAGTTAAAATGCAGTACAATTACCTTACCTACAAGTGCCTTTCATTTTTTTCAGTATAATTTCTTTTATCTTTTCAACCAAATTGAAACATGATGCCTGCTATACACTAATGAACCTAGCAAATCAGGTTATATGAGTTTATCTTTCCTGAAGTAATGTGCTTGGCATTCTCTACAATGAATTAAATCCTCTATGTCCACTTCAAAGATATGACACAGTTTCTAGCATGGGTGGGTATTGTTCACAAGGCCTGTGAAGGCATTGTCAAAGTGCAATGTACTTTTTCCAGGATTTACTTTGCAACACCACTATATTGTCAATTTCAAGTATTTTTGAATACTTCATTAAAAGATACTATTAAAAAAATATATAAATTGAACAGAGCTTGTTAGATCATGATGTTCAATCCATCTGTATCCTGTATCTGTTATCATTATTGATGGTCAATCATAATTAAATTGTGGTATTTCATAGAATTAATTTCAATCATGTTGAGGAGGATATACATGAACATAATAACATGGAATTTTAAACTCAGAGCATTTTTATCATAGTGGGTCACTGGGTTGCCATAGAGTGAGAAGGAATAAACTTTCACTGCAATTATTATTGTCCTATTTCATTAGAGATACTAGGGAGTATTAAGAACATAGAGAAAAGAATATTAATAATGCATAACAGGAACACGATTTTTGTTTGGTGTTAATGCTTCCTCTAGCACACAAAAATGGGATTTTCATTTTTATAAAGTGTATTTGACACACAAATACAACTACACTAAAAGCATGAAATAACAACTAAGTCTCAGGGGGTTTTTTTTTATCATAATTGCTTCAGGTAGAAAGTTCTCTGGGCCAAGTGCAAGCCCTTTATGTTTCTAAAACTGACATGGCTGCTGTTGCCAGATTAGGCTTTTACTTCTTAGGCCAGTTAGGGGACACTGACATTCACTAAAATAATCCCACGTGATCCTTGACAGAAATCCAGTGACAGTAAGTACAGCCCTCAGGGTTAGTCTGTGGTTCCACAGACATTTTTGCATGCACAGATGGAATCAACAATTCCTACCCCACCCATAAAACCTCCATCCCTGCTCATTCACTGCAGAAACAAAGGAGGAGAGAGTTGCTGTAGCTGGACCAATGGTTTTGGTACAGTTCCATCAGCAATTGCTCCAGCACAGCCAAAAGGTGGAGAGGAGGAGGTAGGAGCAGTCAGTTTTAGCCTTGCTGGGAAGAGTGATTTCCGCAAAGACTTCTGAGAGTCTCTACAGGGAGACTTGCAGTTCAGTGTGTATAGATGCATTCAAATAGCATAAGATTAACTCAGAAACACTCTACTACTCATAAGTAGTTCTGTATGAATACAGCAGTTACCCTTCACTACTGTTTTAAAATGTCTTAGTAAACAATACTAACAAAATCTATACCACTTCCTTCCACCTCTGTTTCTTTGCCCAGGAAGAAGTGGGAAAAAATAGGAATGATGTTAAGTCCATTTTTTCAATAAACCCTCCTCTCCTATCACCAAAAAAAAAAAAAAAAAAAGACCATTGAAAATATATTCACTACAGATAAATGCTATATCAATATCCTAATGTAATGATCTCTTTATATGCTGACTTCATTTCTTAAATATTTCCATTTATTACTAGTCACTGCATGGTCATAACAGTTGACTATTAATATTTCTCTATGAGTGACATATGTTTATGACTGCTTATAGTGACACATGCTAGTAACAAAAATGTAGTTGATCAAATGCAGATCTCCTTGCTTCTGAATTTGTCATTAAGTCAGTTTATATGACTGAGATTTTGGGCAAGATACTTAGGGGTGTTAGCTTCAGAGTCATGTGACTTGCCAGTAAAATGAAGTTGCACTAGCTAAGGACTTGTCTCACTGTGTTGGCACACAGATCATTTTTGATTGCATAATAATGACTGTTAAATTTTATTTAAGGTATAGAATGTTATTTAGTTTAGTGTGCTGTAGACAGATCATCATAACTTGATAATTTTGAAGGGCTAAGCTTAGTATTAGCATTGTTCCTTTTGTCTTAGATATTATTTAGTTTGAATTATAGCATAACATGAATAGTGTTGGGAAATAGAATACTGAGAATATTCAGCTATTTCTTGAATAGTGCTTTTTCACTATCAGTGTAAAACCTACAATATGAATATGTTTCTTCATACATTTCAGAGCCTTTGTTTCTCTAAATTTCTCCATTTCAAATTGTAGGCTCGTTACCGGAAGGAGCAAACATTGCTGAAACAGCTGCCCTGCATTCCCTTGGTGGAGAATCTGCTGAAGGATGGTACAGATGGTTGTGCTCTAGCAGCCCTGATCCACTTCTACTGCCCAGATATCATTAAACTGGAGGGTATGTCTGGTATCCCTTGGCTTGTACACATGGCCATAAAAGTTTAAATGTCTGTGTTTGGGAACTGTGTGAAAGAAGGTGCTTAAATGCAGTATACAGCAGGCGTTATTTGAATGTGGTGGGTTTAATATAAACTTTGTGCCTATTTCTTTTCACCTTTAAATAAAAGGAGCCCAGATGTCCTTCCCTAGTGTGCTTGCTTTTACGTTGTCACACTAAAATAAACATACTTGAAATTAACTGCAAAACTCTTATTCTTGAAGCTGCGTAAGTGCTTTTTGTGAATCTGAGCAGTTACAGATATAAAACTTAAGAGAGTTTAGAGTTAGGCTCTGCATAGCTTCACTGCATGGCAAATAGTTGCTCTGTATTCTGTGCTTTTAGTTCATCTGAGACCTACCTGGATCATTTATACAGTAAACAAAAATGTATAGTGTAGAATGTATTAGTGTCATGCTGTTCTATAATAGCAATTGTCTGTGAGGATGAGCAGCTTCATCTCATTCTTTTGCTCAGCAGCCTGGTAAAGTTATACCTTCCTCTTGGCAGCTAAGAGCTGTAAAATGTCTTGGCAGCTAACACCCATCATTTTCTGCCTGTGTTCTTTCTATGATACCTTTGATGTCGTGGGAACACTTATACAGAAACATCCTGAGAAATCCAGGAATATGAAGAAGGGTTTAGAGCTTGGTAAAGACTGAAATCTGGAATTCATATACACAACCACTTTATAAAGAGCTTCAAGCACAGTAGGCATTGAAGATGAAAGGCACAAATATGTATTCATTCACCTTTCTTCTGCAGCTTGAGAATTTTGATAAATAGAACTTTCAATTTACATAAACATTGCAGCCAAATGCATACTATTACATGTGATTAGGGAAGAGTTAAAACTTGGGTGGTGTTGACTGGGGTGACACCTGGTACTTGTGTCCTGTTCCAGCATGGCTGAGAACACAGACAGTCTGAAAGGTCTTGTGTGACCAGCACCTTCCTCCAGCATCTGGCTTTTAATGGCAAGGCACATGTCATCTTTGGAGCTTTAGTTTAATATTCTTGTTAGGTGTCCTGGCATCATCTTCCCTAAAGATATAAATGTGCATGTCATTGTCTCAGAAGTAAGTTCAAAGCTACTCCAAAGCAACTGGGAACACTTTAATAAGACTTTGCTCATCTTCCCTGTACTTAGGTAATGTAATTTTTGGTGCCTGTTGAATTTTACTGAGATTTGGTTCTGTATTGAAACTGAAAAAGGCAGGTAATAAAAATGCATACGCAAAAAGTGCTTAAAAATGCAATAACAAAAAAGAAAAAAGTATTCTAGGGTTCTCTGTAGTCTGAAATAGATCAATTCTTCTCATTAAGTCTTCATTTCACTTTCAAATCTAGGTTTCCTTGAAGGAATACAGAACTAGAAAGGACTCCCATTGAGTCAAGAAGTTGACTATGGACAAAATAATATAATCCCTTTCATTAATTTGTCTTGTTCTATCTTAAAACTGTCAAACTCTTGAAAATCTGTACTCTTCTTACACACTGTTGTATAGTTCCATTTTTAGCATGATTTTAAATTTCATTCTTGGTTTTTACCCAAGTCTGCCTGTAGCCTGTCTTATGTGCTTTTGTTGTTCTTGCAGCAGTATCCTTTGGTTTGAATAGCTTCTAATCTGATGTTAACATTTTTGATCTATTTTCTTCCTCTTGTTTTAGCCCAAGCTACGGAACCAAGCCTTTTCAGTCTCCCTTGCTGAAGTGGATTTCCATTCTCATTATTATCCTTAATAGTCTTCCTCTGCAACTTGCCCAGTTTGGGTTTATCATTCTGGACTATGGAGGGTTCTAATTGTACAGAGAAATCCAGACTGGTGTCTCATTCTTGCCTTGTGCAGTCCTCCTCTGTCACTGCTGGAAATAAATTTTCTGATAGGTTTTAGCATCATGTTTATTTTTTCCATAGCTGCATGATGCTAAAGGCACATATGTTTACAGTGGCTAATTCATGATATCTCCCTGCTCTATATCACCTTCAGTCAGTGAATCACATTAGAATTTTATTAGATTCAATTTTGAATCTAATTTCTTATTTTGCATTTCTGGATTTAATCTCATTTCAGTCAGTTTAGTCAAACATTTTTTCTTATTGACCATCATTTGTGGGGTTGGAATTATGGACTGTGTCTGATTTTCTTCAGTATGGGAATCCTTATCCTGCTGGCATCAAAGTAGATTCCTTTCATGAAGAAACCTTTTATCCTTAACAATTCAAAACTTATGTGGAGTTCTGTCATACATTGTTTCTTTAGGAATGAATCTGATGCTGGCTCTGGAAGTATATTTAATTCTTCTCTTCAGTCCTTTCTTTTAAGAGGACTATATTTTTTTCATGGGACTTATTATTGCTACTTGACTTTCCAAGAAGCAGTCATAAAAAGACAACAGAGACTATCTGGGCTTAAATAGTAGTCAGAGAATACTGTATAGCTGCACAAGTCTGTTCACTTCTTTGTCTTTAAATAGCACTTTCAAACAGAGAGTGATAATTCATATAACAGCTTTCAAGCTCCTTGGAAAATCTCATCTCAAAAATCTCAATCCACAAACACGAATACCTTAGACCAGGCTGGTTTTTTTGCAAAGATTTAGGTTGTTGATGCTAAAATGTGCTTGGGTCCCTCTTTAAAGACAAAGAACTAATATGTATGGAGAAGTGTTTGCAAAAACGTGTATATTTCTTACTGCTGTTGCTCTATAGAAAATCTAATTATTATAAAAAATTATATTAGTGATTAAATGTATTTTTTCATTACATGGAAATAGTTGGGGTGAGAGAATAACTTACTTTTTCACAAAAGGCAAAACAGAAACAAATTAACTTGTCAATGAAAAACAAAATTTATTTTTACAAAAATATCTAAATATTTAGAAATGCAGAGATAAAATGTAGATAAATAATTTCTTTCATTTCTGACTTAGAAAAATAAAAGTCTCTGGTGGGGAGGTGTGGGGCAGAAATTATGTCTGAAATTATCCAGTAAATGCTCCTGAATCTGTAAAAATCAAAAAGCACTTTTTTGCAAAGCTGTAGTTGTATCTAATCTTTGCTTCTTTTCTTCCTTTTTAGATATTTGTTTGAAAGATACAATGTCTTTGGCTGACAGCTTGTATAATCTACAGTTGATTCAAGAATTTTGTCAGGAATACCTCAACCAGTGTTGCCATTTCAGTCTTGAGGACATGCTCTATGCAGCTTCTTCAATAAAGGTAAAAATATAACAATTAAATAAAAATGCAAGCAACATCCACAGAACTATTTTGCTAATGAGATGTTTAGTCTTTTTTTGCTACTGTATGGGTTCTCTTGTGACATAGCATGTAAGACACAAATTTCAGCAGAATGAAAGACCTTCTTTTGGCCATTATGTTTCCCTAGTAGTTTCAAAGTATTTTTTAAAAAGCACTTGTGAAATGATTTGTAAAAACTTTGATTTTGTGCAAAACTATTTCCCACTTTATCTTCTTTCTTATTAATTAATTGCTAAAGTCTGTAATCTACAATATTTCTGATGAAATGTAATAGTGATCTGCATTAGTTTAAATGTATCAAGGCCTTAACAAACGGAGGAAATATTGAGGAGTTATTTATGGAATTATTACTGTTCTTACTCATTTCTGTACACACAATAATTTCATGGGTGTTAATCTTAAAGCTCTTTCACTTCTGCAAAAGTGTAAAATTCTGAGTTTATTTCATTGGAAAATCCAATGGCTTGATGCCCCGAATACAAGCAGTAACACAATTCCAACAAATACTGTTGTTTGAATAAGCAATTAAGTGTTTTCAGTCAATCTAAGATTTTTCTCTTGTAGAAAGAGGAAAATAAAGCATTACTCTGTAATTCTTTAAGCAGAAAGAAAAGGACAACTGAATGATTTGCCTAATAGTAATTTAAATTTTTCATTATTATGTTTCACTAAGACTTTCTTCTATATAAAACCCACTCCATTTGCTTAAGATTCTTGTTGGCTTGCCTTTAGGGAATGAAATATTATTTTTCTGAAGTCAGCATATCCACTGCAGATGGGATGTAATTGGTTTCTAAATATCTGGGTCATTTCACTGCTTTTATGATTTTCTAGCAATCTCACAAGCAGAGTCACAGAGGCCAGAGCTTGAATACAGCTTTGTTGTCTCCTGTAGGGTTGAACTCAATCCTTTTCAAATAAGTAATGAGCTGCCAGGGTGAGTAAGGGCAGTAGGACCTAAGTCTAGACTATTTCGCTGTTGCTGGTTTGTTTGTTTTATGCAAAGTTGTGTAGTGACTGCTTTCAGTCAGCTTTTGGTGCTGTTAAATTTCACATGCAGTGATGTACCTACATGCTGGTGAAGTCTGCTGCATTGCAGTCTGCCTTAGCTGCACTTCATATTCTACAGCCACACTCAGTGGTCTCCAGCATTTTGGTGGTTTCTCTCTGCTTACAGGCACGTGGAATAAGCACAATTGGTTATTCACGTTTTGATTCATGACAATCAGTCATACCATTTTTATAGTAATGGCTTGAATTCTTTCTCAAGCCAATATGCACTAAGAAAGTTCATTTAAAAAAAAAACAACTATAGTAAATATTTTGTCAGTATCCCAATGCATCAGACTTTACACTTTTAAACTGCTGCAGACTCAGTGGTTTTGCTGTTTCTGAACACTGTTTTTAGATAGGATTTAGAGGTCTTTCAAAGAGTTAGAGTATTTCTAGATCTTAGAAAGCTCTTTTGTGATCATATTTTTACAAGTTCCTGTGGCATGGATGCTTATTTAGATGTAAATGCTACAAAGCAAGGCTGCCAAGTTTTTCTTCTAAAACTTGGCATAGAAACTTCAGCTAGTGCTGTAAACACTGTTTTTCCAGTGTTAAGAATTAATTTCCTTTAAAAATAAGTTAATTGTTAAAGGAGCTCCTTAGTTTTCCAGTGTATCTGATTAGAGTAAGTTTTAGTAAATGTGTTTATTTTCCAAATAATTTTATTATCAGTTTAAAAAACTTGTAAATGGATATTTTAAATATTGCACATTGAATTACACTGGTTTGTGAAAGCTACTCTTATCTCAGCCTACCAAGTGTACATAGTATGAAATCTTAGGATTTATAGAGGTGTCTTTGTTAATCAGCAGAAATTCCTGTCTGTTTTCAGAGTGGCTCATACTGCACAGTAGGTGCCACTGTGCTTTTGGCTTAAAAACCTTATACATTCATAGTGGTGACAGAAAAAGTAACAAAGACCAACTGCTGATGTCTTACTGGAAAAAGCCTCAAGAAAAAAAAACCACAGCAGCGTTCTTGGAATTACAATGCTGTGCCTTGTGTGGTCCTAGAAATTACAGTAGGTATCCTGACTTTCTGCTAGTTCTTGAGCAGGAAGAGAGCAGAACCTCCTCTGAAGTGATCCAGCACAAAGTACATACCTTACATTCTTCCCAGAGCACCCTGCACTATCCTGTGCATTACATCAAGGTAGGTTCGAGATAGGATATGATGCAGAAACTTAGTGCAGCACTTGGCCAAAGTGACATTGTCTGCTTTGGGTTTTTCAATCAAAACGCACAGAAACACAGTCACTTCCCTTCAGCATCCCAAGTCTGATAGGGGTTCTCAGATTTCACAGCAGATGAAACTGTTGGCTTAGTTTTGGTTTAGCACAGAGGAGAAATAAGCTTTGTCTGGGTTTCTAGACAGCTTTAATGTGCCATAATCAAATGAAGCAGAAAGTTTTGTTGCTCCTTACTGCCTATTCCTTCTCCTCTAATAAAAATATATTTGTAAAGTTTTTCATAAGATGTTTGCTTGGGCAGGGCTACTGATATTGAAGAAATAAATATTTCAATACATTCCATGGATGCTTGGGGCACCAACAAGGGACTATACTGGTTCCTGGTTGTTTGCCTTTGAGGCAGACAAACACAAGTAGAGAGTGATTGCATAAAAATAATCAAAATGTTTTCTGAATCCTTCCTGCATATTTAACAAGAGGAAATAGTAAAAAATCTTGAATCTTTAGTTCTGCAGATTGCTTTTTTGCCCTTCTCCTGTAAGCAGTTTTATCTTCAGACAGAATTTATTTTTTTACGTATCTTGTTCTTCACCTGTACCTGGGAAAGTACACAGAGCTGAAGGAACTGTTTTATTGTGACTTGAAACGCTTGTTTTGCCTTTTCAAAGAGCAAGTTTGTAGAAATAGAAAACCTTGCACTGAGTGCCATCATGAGAAGTATGAACCACCCTGCAGAACCCTAAAGACTTATTTATTGGTTTGTCTGAGCAGTTGATTAGCACTGAGATATAATAAGAGGTATGTAGCATTTGTGCTTTGGCAGTCAAATGGAATGTATAATTACTATAAGGATGTTATACTGTAGTATAAGGGTACTATACTGAAGAGAAAGAATTAAAATAAACTTCTCACATTTTCCATTTCACATGAGACACATGGAAATTATTTCTAAAAGTTAAAAAACACATCTTTGGTTGTAATTGATTATATTATTGGTAATTTTAGGTTATTCTCTGCCACTTTATTCTAGTAGGGCCATAGACTTCAAATCTAAGAACAAGTCATTTAGGAGATTAAATGTCAAAGAGGGGACTGACTGACAACTGGAGTCATTTGGTGTTTGCCATGATTTGAGAGCTTACCCGAGAACTTGGCATTATATCAATTGATAGGCAGTTAATTGTTGTCTTTTGTAAGTGTTCCTTTACCTGAGCCTCTACAAATGTGTGGGTTTGTGCTTTGTTTTCTTTAATAAAAAAAATCCTAAATTTGTGCTACTCATTTAATGTACATATGCTGTTCATTCTCCCCTCACTGACAGAGGAATGACGGTGAGACTCAGATCACCGTATTAGAATACTTTTTGTGAATTCACCTGCCATTATCAGTGGCATGACTCAGTTATTACTAAGAGATAACTATTCACACACAGCACTCACTTGCTCACAGAGTTGTTTTTCCTGGGCTGGAGCCCGTGATCTCCCAGAAGCAAGGGCTCATAGTGGCCCACCAGTGGCTTTAGAAACATGTGCAGAAAGTTTCTCAAGCGGCTTATTTGTCCCCTGGGGTGTGTAAATGCATATAATCTTTGTCTGCATGTAATAACTGCTGCCCCTGTGGTGCAGCCAGGGTTGTAGAGCCTGTTGCTGACACAGGCACGTTCTGCTGGTCCTGTAAGGACCTGGCAGAGTCCTGCTGCTCTGAGCCTGTGGGTTCCTGAGAGTTCAGCAGGGCCACGGGGCTCTGCAGCCTCAGTTTGTGCTGGGGGAGTTTGCATGTCCTTCAGCACAGATGCTGCTTCTCTGGCTGCTCTGTGCTGAGATCTGTAGTCTGCTCACCCAGGCTCATGCAGAAGGCATCTTTATTACAGAATGAAAGCTTTCAGAATGTGAAATGACACAAATCTGAGAGATGATTGCTGTGTCTTGACTGAAAGGGCCTTCCTCTGACCTAGATGTGGGCCGGACTCCAAACTGTGCAGAATCTCAACTAAGCACTTGGAGTAGGTACCTTATTTTTGTACCTGATTACTAACCAGAGTGGCAGAAAAAAACATTTGCACTGTCAAATCTTTTTTGATTCAAATCCAGAACTTCTTGTTTTTTTTTTTTTTTCCCACTGCTAAATTGAACAGGAGTATATGATATCTGAAGGGTTGATTTATATTAAAAATATTTATTCCGCTTGAGCACTTTTGAATACTTGTACTTTCTGATGTAACATTGATGGTGTCTATTTGTAAACAACATAAGCGGAGGCTGTAATCAGCACCAGAGACGTGAGAAATAGTGTTCAAATACATTGTATAGATCATCCTAGAAATTCAGGGCTGCACAATGTCCACATGTGTTGCACAGCTTTCCCTCCCACTGCCAGCCAGGCTGCTCACCTGAGCCCGAACTGGCAACGGGAGCCCCTTAAGGACCTGGGAGAGCAGCTGGCTGTGCTTGGTGAGGCACTTCTTATGTATGGTGGGAGTCAGTTCAGCCATTTCATTCCCATCTGGCTGGGTTAAAAGGATTCAGGATCAGGAATTAAACATAAGATTCAACCAGGGAACAGTTTTTTGAGACAGTTTTTCCCTGAGAGGGACCAAATGTTCCTGACTCGTTATTTAAAGGGAAGCAGCGTGGTTTGCTTTCACTGATGTCAGCTGCTCTTCCTTCTCAGTTCTGGTCTGAAATAAAGCATAGTGCATTTTAGAACTGAGTTGTTGTGGCATTTATCAGCCTGTGGCAGGACAGAGGACAAACTAGCTGTGCTTGGATCATACACAGCTGTAGTCTGGCCTTCTCGAGACAGTTTGTGACATTGCAGTTTTCTACAGGCTTGAAGAATTTATGTTGGCACTTGTATAACAAAAAAGCTGTGCATTTGCACTGGATGTGACCTTTCCTGGCCCACTGAACAGAGATTTTAATGTGCATCATGGTAAAAAATTTACAGTGTATTTTATGTTCATTTTGAAATGAAAAATTCTAAGCCTCTATGGCTGCTCTCACACCCAATTTCAGTGGATGCAAGCCTAATGACAAATTATATGTATCATTTGTGTATATGATATTGTGGTTGTTCTAAAACTTACAGGTATTAGGAGGGTATAATTTATTTGAAGTGTTTGAAATAAAATGAGATTAAATTAAATGAGAATGTTTAGCTAATAATGATCTCTGAAGCTGCAAGTCTGCCATCTGCTGTTCAGGGGGCTTGAGCCAGCCTGGACTGCTCAGAGCTTCCTTAGATTTTATTACTGTTAAAATACTGTTATGCTCCTGACTATTGCCGTGTGTAAGTGCATGTGATAATCATATGGCAAGCTGTTAGAATTTATGTCACCATAATCAAGGCAAAAATCTATGGAAATAATATCTACATTCTTTTGAGTCCTGGATAGCAACATTACTATAGACCCACTGCTAGTTTTTCTAAAAAAATCTGTTACTCATCAGTCTTTGCCTTCGATCATTCTTAACGTCCCTTTCTGACTAAAAATAACTTGTGTGAAAAGATGATTTCCATCATGATGGCTCACCATCAGACATCTAAAGTAGCCTCTGTTCTCAGTGGGCTGTGCAGCACTTTCATTTTTAGTTCAGTAAATACTGCTTTGGTGACTTTAAAAAAACAAACTGTCTTGCAGCAGCTCAGGACTGCATAGAAGATATTCTCAGAAGGAATATCTGTCCTTCATAAAATAGTCATACTATTGTGTGTCTATTTTTATGTTGAAATGCATCATTTCAACATAAATATGAAATATTGGAGTATCTAAATGCAATATTATTTTGGATGGGGACAAAGCTGTGATTAGAACATTTTATGATTAAACTTTTGCTACAATATCAAGTTAAAAATATAAAAGTTTAGGAGAGGGAGGAGGAAAATATTGGAGATTATTTAGAGTGTTTTGAAATTGTAGTATTAAAAATCATATTTTGTCTGAGAAGTACATCTGATTTTTTTCTTGGTCTAAGCTTCCTAATGAAATCACTGTGTGCTGAAATGCTGTGCTTGATATTAACTTGACTGGAAAAGATTCTGCTATGCAGTTTTCCTCATTCAGTTCTGTCAGCTGAATAAGCAGTGATGGGGTTTTTCCTATTCTATTTATAACTTCTGTGTAATAACTATGCAACATCTGCCTGATTCCTTCACCATATACTACAGTGTAGGAGTAGCTTTTGGTCTGAGTATCCCTTTGCTGAAGTATAGGCTTATCTATAGGCTTTTGGTCTGAGTATCCCTTTGCTGAAGTATAGGCTTATCTATGTTAGAAATCTTCAGGAAAAATAAATCTGAAGCAAAAGTGTCAAACATATACTCAAAATTATATTTTCAAATATGCTGATGCAGAATTGAAATAATCTCATTTATTATCAAAGCTTTTTAGTAAATATTTTATTTTAGAATTACATTCTTATCCTTAATGTCTCTGATTTGGTTTTGAATTAGAATGGCTTTTGTGTTTCACATTTTTGAAAGAAATTCATTGAAAAAGTTGTTTAATTACAGTTTCCCAGCTGCTTGAGCCAGCTCAAACCTGGATATTTGCTGATCTCATTCAGTTGATATTTGTAGAAATGAAGTGGCACTGAAGATGAAGCTTTGGCCTCTGAACTCTTCAGCCTCCACAGTCAACAACCTTCTGGGCTTTTTGCACTACTCATATGCTCTTGCAGCAGAAACAACTGCTCCTGCATGGCTTTCCTCTATTAATTTTTGTTGTTGTTGATGCAGTTTGTCACCAGCTGTTTTTTCCTTTTTATCTGTTTTTCCCCGTTGTGTTTAATCTGGTGGCTTCCACACTGTGTCTTTCAAAAGCTGTGTAATGGGAACATACAGTAGGTACATATATATCAGCAGTGCATAAACCTCTGGAGCTAAAACCTTGTTCTAACCTGCAGTTAGAACTGCTGCTGTTTTTTGTTTTGCATTAAAGACTTGTAAATCTGGGTAGAACTTAATGAATGTGAAAAAAGCACAAACTTAACACAAAAGCCAAAATCAGATTCTAACTTTCTGTACTAAAACAAAGGACTGCCATACTTTTCATGTTAAAAATCTCTGAAAAAAGCATTGCCTAGCCTTGCAGTGGGCTTTTCACTGCTATTTTTAATGGAAGTGGCTGGTCTTTGGCAGGCATTTTTTTCCACCCATCCTGCTCCTCTCTACCCTCCCTGCAAGACATCAGGCTCAAGCATATGCTTGTTATGAAACATTTCAACCCAATCACTTGCAATCTGGTCAAGTTATGTATTGGTGCTACAGGTCAGTTGTACTGGTCTCTATTTCTAAAAAAAACAATGGAGATTGTAAAATAAGTGGAGATTTTAAATCGCTTGAAACACAGAGGCATCTTCCAAATGCTGCTTAATCTGTTTACTTGCAGGCTTGTGTTCTAACATCAATTTCTCTCCATCTTTTTTTTATGTAGAGCAATTACATGGTGTTCATGGCAGAATTGTTCTGGTGGTTTGAAGTGGTGAAACCATCATTTGTACAACCCCGTGTTGTTGTGCATCCCCAAGGTAATTATGTTATGGATTGGCCTTAATATGTATGTTTTGATATGTATGTGTACAGACTGCCATTGTGTTCACAGATGCAGTGAATATTTTAGTTAACAGGATTTGGCAGTGTACAACCGCCTTAAAGAAGGAGAGGAGTACTCTTTCTTCATTCATCTCATCTCATAAATCACAATTAGATTTTGTTGTCTGTTACCAAAAACTCGTTTAAATTGTTGTGGTATAATCACTTGCAAATTTTCTTGATCTAAACAAGCTTGAATCCATTTATGCCCATGCAAGAATTACAAATATAATAAGAAACAAAGAACAGAATTTAGCCTGAGGAATTGTGTTGCTGAGACTATACCAAGAGAAAGAATCATAAATCTGGGCAAAGTGAATAGAGAGCTAATTGTAAAATTGCATTTTGTGCCCAGTGCAAAGGCACCATCTTCCATCAGCAATTCTCAAATTTAAAAATCCACCTTTCAGATAGATCTTGAAATCTGTTAATGACTACTTTCAGGTAACTAACATTTCAGGTGACTGAAATGTTCACATAGCAGTGTGATTGGCTTTCCATGCACTAGGAAAATTCATTTTTATGCTTTATAGCACATACAAATCTGATATCAATTTTGGGTAGTGCTAACTGTTTTAGAGAGTGACAAAAAAAACTATTTTCTAGTTAGTCTAAGGGTTTGGGGAGAACTTTTATCAGAAATATTTCTTCCAGAAGAACAAATTTTGGTAAAACTGTTTTTTTCCTTTTAATTTTGTAGCTCTTTTTTAGTTTATTTTTCTGTATTAGTTCTTTGCTTGTTTTTTCTAGTCTATTTTGTCAGCCTCCATTTCTTTCATTAGTGCCAGTATGGGAGCTTTGGAGGACTAAAGATGAAATGAAATGACAGTTTTAATCTAAATAGTGGAATCAATGAAAATTCTTCAAATCGTTGAAAATCATTATTTCAGATTATGTTGGACAGCTTTTCTACCATGTAATTTAACTGAACACTAAACTATAATAACTTGAACTTTGTTCTTCCTGGCAGCTGAACCTGCAAAAGATGCAGCTTCTGCTCACAGCTTGAATGCTAACAGAAGAAATTATGTGGATGGTCCATCTGGTTCTGACTTTGTAGCCAGGTAATGTCAGAGAATCGCTAGTACTGTTTCACCACCTCCTCCTTTCTGTGCAAAATCAAACAGATTTTTTAATTTAGTTTTTTGACATTTAGTAGATTCAATCTGTGGAATTTTGTGCAGTATCCCATAGTTGAGCCCTCCCTCCCTGCTGCATGGCAGGCTGCTTGTTCATGTTTGTGCACTTGGACAGCATGCTGTTCTCTTACCAGTGTCCAAAACAACCCTCAGCATTCAGCACAGAAGTGTCACATGGCCTTGTCCTCTTCAAAATCAAGTGGAACTGTTAACCAGGTCTGCTCTGAAAGAGCTGCTTTTCTGGAATTCACAGCAAATTTTCCAAAAGTTATAATGAAAGTAAACTGAGAGAACAGCAAGAAAACCCCTGAGTGACAGGTTTAGTTTGATTTGGTTGTGTTACTATAGTACCATGAAATTCAAATAGGTAAAAATAAATACTTATGCTGTGATTACTTTCCCCACCCACCCCAACTGCCTCCTGATGAGGAGGAGAATCAGAAAGAAAGTGTAAACCTCACAAGATAAGAACATTATTTTTAGTATTACTGGTACAGATTAGGAGGCAATATGGAAACATCTTGTTTCCCTAATGTGCTGTAGCTGATCATACAGTTAACCAATTTCTCAAGGGAGACCTAATCGCTGTCCACAACTACCTGAAAGAAAGACAGGTGGAGATTGGTCTCCTCTCCCAAGGAGCAAGAGATAGGAGAAGAGGAAACAGCCTCCATTTGCACTAAGAAAGGTTTAGATTGGATATTAGCAAAAACCAGTTTGGTGACAGGCTGCCTGGAGAGTGATGGGGCCTCCATCCCTAGAAGTATTTAAGATGTGTACATGTGGCACTTACGGACATGGTTTAGTGGTGGCCTTGGCAGGGTTAACAGCTGCATTTCATGATCTTAAAAGTATTTTCCAAACTATTCTTTCCATGATAAAGGACATAAATTGTACTTTAGGCCTTCTTTTTAATCTTTGCTTTGTCAAGGTAAAGAAAGCCTTCCAGATCTGATCTGGACCTAGTGAATGAAAGACAGCATTACAATAGATTTATAATTTGGGGGCTTTTATTTTGGTTTATTGAATGTGTCTAAATGGCATAGAGGAGAAGGATAAAATTAGCATTTTAACTGGATATTTAGCAAAGGGTTGATTTCCAACCTAGATAATCCTGTTTAGCCTTTTCTGTTGTTTTTGGATGGGGATTTTGGAGAGAGGGGTGAGGGTTTGGTTGGGTTTGAGATTTAAAATTCCTTAGTCTCTTTTAGTGTTTTGGAGCAATATTTCTTACTACCATTAAATCCAAATCTCTTCCCTGTATGTATCCAAAGTGTGTTTCTCTTGTAGACAATGATTCTATTTTCATGTAAACTGAGCATATAAGCTGGTAGAACAAGAACCAGTAGTTTTGAACATATCCTTTGAAGAAGAGGTTCCCAAGGCCATTTGCTGTATCTCTCCTCATAGGGTGTTTCATCCAACCTGATCATACATCACTGCAGGACAAAGGAGGGGCACAAAGTAATTTCAGATGGTTGGAATCCAACACATGGGCTGCAGGTTCCCTGGACCTGACTGCAGGATGTTGTGCTCCTCCTGGCCTTCCTCCCTGTCCCAACTGTGCATTCCTGCCCCTTTGAGTGTTTGAGTTGCCATTTCAGCACACACAGACAGAAAAAACGAACCCAGTTGGAAAAAGTGAATGTTCTTCTGTCGCCCTAGCTTGTTGAAATGACTCAGAGGATTGGCTGGAGAGCCAGAGCCAGCACAGAGGAGGGAGTG
Organism: Muscicapa striata striata; assembly: GCA_030060385.1. NCBI lineage: Eukaryota > Metazoa > Chordata > Aves > Passeriformes > Muscicapidae > Muscicapa > Muscicapa striata. Next base: position 695,835 of record JAREIS010000015.1, on the reverse strand, counting down.
GGACTATGGCAGTGAGCAGTTAGGATGTCTGAGGTTGCCATGGAACCCAGGCTTGGTGCCAGAATCAGTCTTTTCCCCAAGGAAAAATAAGTGTATAGATTTTCTTTGTGGTAGCAGATTTTCATAGGCTGCAGGGTTAAATTTGGAAAGTATGCTTTTCTTTTAAGATAACTTACAGACATTAGGATTTTAAAATCTTCTGAGAGATCTCAAATGCCATTTAAAACAGATATGTCATAGCGTATAGTGTTATTGACACAAAAAAATCAGGAATTTATGGGAACTGATATTGAATAATTTAATATATAGTTGTGAAAGATGCTTTTGTAGATTGTATTTTTCTTAAATTGATGTAAATATCCTTCTTGCAAATATTATTTAGAGACAGTTCTACACTATACTGTATATATAATGTAATAAAACACTAAACAAATATTCTGTCTGAAAAATGTGAGTTTGGAATTGTGCTCTTCAATTCAGTGGGCAAAATTCAAAACATGAAAGGATTTAATCCAGCTTGTGTTTGAAGTCTGGCTTCTCTAGCAGTGTTTTACATAAAAATCTATGTGTCTTTATGTATGTGTCTTTGTTCTGATCATGAAAAAGCACCTTGATCAGAACATTGAATTATGTTACCCTAATCCTGGATTAACACAGCTACTCAATTACAGACCTTCTCTGTAAACCAAATAAAGTATGTGTAAGTAGAAACAGGGAAATCTCTATAATTACTCCTTTAGTAGTGAATATATTTTTTATTTATAAAGTCATGTCTGTCACAAAATCTTTATTTACTTCTAGTGCATGTTGCAGTCCAGACACAAAGCAGAAGTTTAGCAGAAACTAAGCAACTGAAAATAGAAATGCATGGAAAGTATGTGATACTGACTGCAATCACTCAGTTTTGAGGCCAGAAGGTGCTGCCTCATTTTGCTCATGTTTGTTTAGACTTTTTACTGAAATCAAACCTAGAAAATGGAACCTTCTAATTGAGACATTTACATGAAATAAATCAGGAGACAAGTACATTAACAAAACTTATGCAGCAGCTCTGTAGATGTTTGTGTATCAAAATACGTTTTTGACTTTTTGGCACCTGCATTAGTTCCAATCCAATGTTATTACAGTGTTCTCTTTTTAGTTGATAAATTAATATTTCCAGAAGAGAACTACCCCTCACTTTCTTTCCCATCACAAAAAATAAATCTGTTTCGTTTTGGATAGGGTGACTCCTTGCCCTTTTATATTGTGGCTTTTGATGTATTAATTCTAAAATAATGTCTCTTGCTTTATAGATTGGAAAGTCCAGCTTACACACCACCTCACCAACTGCATACACCCCAGCAGCCTTATTCATCTGTTCCAGGTAACAATTCACAAAGGGCTGGGAGAGGCAATGAGACAAGGTGTTGTCCAATGAGTAAATTGCTGTCCTGCTTGTATTTATTCAAGCATCATTTATGCAGAAATAAGGGGAGATCTTTACATGAAAAATTAATTAATTTACATAATTGACTTCTGTAATTTATAAAATGTACAAGTGGGAAGTTAGTACCAAATGCATTGTATGTGGTTTTTTCATTTAACCTGTGTTTTGATTTTTTGGAAGATACGGCTTAAAAGTATTTGTGGTGTATTTTAGTAGGATTTGTAGAATATTTTACACAATACTAAGTTCTTTGAGGGATGAGTGGTAAAAGATATATGTATTCAGGATGACATTGGCTTTGTTGCTCTAATTGTATTTTCAATATATAAACACTTTTTTGCCATTGCAATGTTCTGAGTAGTGAAGCAAAGCAACAGAAGGTGATGTTAAAATAATTTTGCACAGTAGTTACATTGGGTCCTATTTTTGTTTCACTTAGGAGTCATCAGAAGGTCCACATCAATGTCTTATGTAGATGGGCAAGTAGGGACATGGCCCAAAGAAAAAAGGTAAGTAGTCTTACCAGCTGGTTACAAAATATTGGGGTTTGGTTATGGGCAACAGTAAATGCTCCATTGTAGTTTGGATTTTCAGAGTCCTGTGATAAGAATTCTTGTAAGCTAGTTGAAAAAGTAGAAAAAGAAAGATAAAACTGTATCGTGGATTAAAAATTGGTTAATAGGAAACAGTCTTCAGAAATAAATAATTTAATCTTTATACTGGAAGAGGTATAATTTAGATATTTGAATTGTTGGTGTTAAATATGTTCATATTTACCCATCACAGTGAACTAAACATGGTAACAGTAACATGGCTAATGATCTCAGTAGCATTTAAGCTTGTATTATTTTGGGGATGCTAAGAACAATCAGGCTGAATCTTTTAGTTTTCAGTTAGACCAGTCATAAACTCTTAATCTGTAGGGCATAAACCAAAGTTAAAATGGTACATGTTACAGAGGTATGTAAACTGTGTCTTTTCACATCTTCCCTCTGATCTAGGAGGGCAATTCCTATACTCCTAAAATGCCCAGAATTTGTTCCAAAGTAGTAAAAAACATTGGCTGAGTCTGAAGAAAATGTTGTTACATTCTATTCTATTGTGCTTTTAAAACATTTGTTATACTTATATCTATTTATCCATCTAAAAATATCTATCTTAAAATATATGCATGTTTATTATATTTGAAGCTAGGCAAAATACAGTACACCTAACAGTGCCTTTAATACTACCACCTTAAAATAATTTAAAAAGCAAATACAAATATTTCATTATTTTTATCAATAACCATGAGTTGCTCAGTTACTTTCTTTATTCTGATCTCTATTAGGTCATCATTACATGGAGTTTCATTTGACATTCCTTTTGACAAAGAGAAAAGCATTCCAGTATCTACTCCAAGTAGAGGAATTCCTAGATCTGTGAGCAATGAAGGCCTTTCAGGAAACATCAACCGCATGCCGAAGCATTCTAGAAAAAACCTGTCCTTCAAACCAGTAAATGGACAAGAGGAGAATCAAGACATTGAAGAGGAAAAGGACATGACACCTCTTAAAGACACGAAGGCCAATCAGTCTCTTAATGCAAATCAAAGAAATGCCAATGAGAGCAGACACTACAGGTTTCCAAATGGGGCTCTGCAAAACAGGGCAGTTCTGGATGATTTTGGCAATCAGATTGAGACACCGAGCATTGAGGAGGCTTTGCAGATAATTCATGACACTGAAAAATCTCCCAGACTTCTCCAGACAGACCAAATTACAAATGGGTTCTTTCTTCACAATCGGGAAATGAGCATCTTGAATTCAAACATTAAACCAAATCAGACTACCCCAGATATAATCACAGACACTAAAGGTGCTCTGAGTCCTGTGACTGACAACACAGAAGTGGATACTGGAATACATGTCCCGTCAGAAGATATCCCAGAGACAATGGATGAGGATTCTTCTTTGAGAGATTATACTGTAAGCATGGACTCTGACATGGAAGAGCCATCTAGATTTCTCCAGGACTATGACATGCGGGCTAGCAATCACAGAGATCAATTAAGTCCCTGTCCCAGCTCAGTAAGTACTAAATCACAGGCAGGCAGCAGTGCTTCTTCAAGCTCAGGGGTTAAAATGACCAGCTTTGCCGAGCAGAAATTCAGGAAGTTGAATCACACAGATAGTAAAAGCAGTGGAAGCAGTTCTCAGAAAACCACACCAGAAGGTTCTGAGCTGAACATCCCTCATATGGTTGCTTGGGCCCACATTCCTGAGGAGGCATCTGTTCCTCAAGGAAGAGACACTACACAATTACTGGCTTCTGAAATGGTACAGCTGAGGATGAAGCTAGAGGAAAAGAGGCGAGCTATTGAAGCACAGAAGAAGAAAGTTGAAGCTGCATTCACAAAGCAGCGGCAGAAAATGGGAAGAACAGCATTTCTCAATGTTGTGAAAAAGAAAGGTGATGGGGTATCACCTCTCCGAGAGGAAGCAGCAGGAGCTGAAGATGAGAAGGTATTCACTGACAGCAATCAGTTAAAAGAAAAAGAAACTCAGAAATCAGATGACCAAACTAGTAAGACTTCAGAATTAATAAAAGAAAACCCAGAAAATTCTCATAGCAAATGGTTAAAATCTCCTGCTACTTCTGGGGATGCTGAAAAGCAATGGAATTTAGCAAGCCCCTCAGAAGAAAATATTAATGATGGAGATCTCTTAGAATATACAAAATCTATTGAAAAACTTAACTCTTCCCTACACTTTCTACAACAAGAAATGCAACGTCTGTCCCTTCAGCAGGAGATGCTGATGCAGATGAGAGAGCAACAGGCTTGGGTTATTTCTCCTCCTCAACCTTCTCCTCAGAAGCAGATTCGGGACTTTAAGTCTTCTTCAAGGCAAGGGGGAACTCCAGCTCCTGTTGCACCTTTCTCACAGGAATCTCCTCGCTCTACCCATCAATCTCCACAATCTTCCAACAGGAAGAATGCCTCTTTTCACATTAAAATGCAAAGGACTCCTAGGCCAAATGAACTGAAAATAACGCCTCTCAACCGTACCTTGACTGCCCCACGCTCTGTGGACAGTCTGCCCCGTTTGAGGAGGTTTTCTCCCAGTCAGGTTCCCATTCAGACTAGATCATTTGTTTGCTTTGGAGATGATGGTGAACGTGTAAACGAACCTCAGTTAAAGGGAAATATTTTGAAAGAAGTCAAGCCTACAGAAGAGGTAGCAAAAGAAGAAGGACCAAAATCGCCAAAACAGGGTGAGCAGAAGTTGGAGGAAAAGGAGATTAAGCCTATTGAATCTAATGTTTCTGAAGTATTATCTCAGCCTATCACAGAAACCGTCTGCCTCACCCCAAATGAAGAGCAGCTAAACCAACCGATTTTACCACCTCCAGCTCCCAAAACAGCTAACTTAATTGAAGTTTCCCTATCAGATTTGAAGCCACCAGAAAAAAGTGAGGTATCTGTTGAGAAATATGAAGGTGAGAGTGATAGAGAGCAGTTTGAAGATGACCAGAAAGTGTGTTGTGGATTCTTTTTTAAGGTAAGAGAACTAACTAGATGGATGTGTATGTCAGCTGTTAAGCTTTGTTAGAATCTTTAATTGAAATATGGATGTTGCTGATGATTGAAGTCAAAGGAGATGGTACTGCAGCTCTAAATGTACAGGTTTATCTTTTGGACTTGATTAATTTGGCATCATAAGAGTGGTGAGATTCTACTATATTACAGTTCTGAGCATGTAAGAGTGTCCCTTTCCATTCATAGTGCTTGGAGGTCTTGGTGAGGAAGATGCATGCTGAATGTAGATTTATTTTTAACATATGGTTTGGTGATCTTGATTAAACGTGCTCACATCTCACCCTCAGTTCCCCACCTCACTCCCAAATTTAAAAGTTTTTGAAGTACATAACAGCCTGCATTTTTAAAAATTATTCATATTTTTGAATTGCACTTTAGAGAGCCTTCTTCCCCTTTCTCAGCTGGCTAAGGAAGTATAGTCTGCTGAGACTCCCTTTTGAAGTTTGTATTTGGGAGCACTCCTGGGAGACTTTTTATTAAAGAGCTGTATTCAGACAGGCTTTTAACTATAATGCATATTGTAAGACAGTGGTCTAGACTTGTTCTCATCTTAGAATACCCCAAAATTTTGTATCATGTATCTAGATGGACCTAGCTTGTCTGGAAGATTTCTCAGTTCTAAGAAAACACCTGGCTTGCTCAGAAGTTACTTTTATATGGTGCATAATTATTGGGGTTTGTGATAATTACCTTCATGTTCATACATGTAGACTCTTCCAAAGCTGAAAGAAGAAATATGCTATGTGGGATCTGACTCAAAACTAAAATATCTCACTTAGCAAGTTTTCTCATATCAGTGTTGAATTTTGTTTGACTTGGGAAGCAAAAACTCCATATGAAGTTTTCAAGAGTCTTAAGAAAAATCTTCTAAAAGAAACTTATGCCAAATACTGCAAGAGTAAGTTAGGATACCCAGTGTACCGAATTAAGTATCCAATAACTTGGCAAAATTAGTTACTGAATTTAGAGATCTTAATATTTTTGGTCCTTTTCCTTCAAAAACGGTTGCTAGGATGATCAAAAGGCAGAAAATGATATGGCAATGAAACGAGCAGCATTGTTGGAGAAGCGTTTGAGAAGGGAAAGAGAGACTTTGCTTCGAAAGCAGCAGCTGGAAGCAGAACTAGAACATAAGAAGGAAGAGACAAGGTAAAACTTGTTCTGATTCCAAATGATCAGTAATGGTGAACATAAAAATGTCTGGTTTAGTTAAAAGTGTAACCTAAATGTAAAAAAATTGCATCTTAATATCCAAGTTATTTACTTGGATATTTACTGCTAGAGCAGTAAAGCTTACCAGATGTGCAGAGGAGCCCAGCTGGCCCTGCAGGACAGCAGGTGGCATCAGTCTGTTGCTCTCTCAGGCTGGGAGCTGTGCTGGCTGAGCACGGTTCTGAGGGAGCCTGTATCCCTCAGGGTTCTTTCTGCACAAATGCACAATGTTCACTGCAATGTTATAGCAATGAAGCTCATAAACCTGCATTTGGTTCTATTAGTAGTAATATCCCAAAAAGTTTAAACTCTCTGAAAATTGTGAAAAAATTTAGAAGCAATTACCTCTTACTGGTGTTTGAGAACATTGAAGTTCCAAAAATCTGATGCCTGTGTTGTCCTCACTGTGCTAGCTGAAATCCTTTATTTGAGAAGTTTCTACTGCTGAATTTTTTTGGAAATTTTTTAGACGCAAAACAGAAGAAGAACGTCAGAAGAAGGAGGATGAACGAGCACGGCGAGAATTCATTAAGCAGGAATATATGAGAAGGAAACAGCTAAAGCTTATGGAAGACATGGATACTATCATAAAGCCACGTTCCCTCTCCATCAAACAGAAAAAGCCACGTCCAAAATCTATTCATAGAGACCATATTGAATCACCTAAGACACCAATCAAAGGTCCACCAGGTAACAAATGTTTATGTGGAAAAAGAGTCTGTTCATGCTAAAACACCAGCTTGGGTTTTGGTCTTAACAAGCACGTGCATTTGAGTGTCTCATCTAAATTGAAACTGCATGTGTCCAAACTGGAAAGCAAAATTTGGCATAGAAACAGAAAGATGAGTGTCATTTACCTGCTATGCATGCATGCATATATCAACAAATGAAAATATTAGCTCTGAAAACCCAGTGGAAGGAAGAATATGTGTTGCAAGTTTCATGCACACCTATGTTTTCTTCACTAATCTCTTCTTGCACCTGTAGAGATAAGAATGAATAAAAGTTGGGACATAAGGGATCAATAAATAAAATGGTGACCATAAGGTAAGAATACTTAAACTCACACAATACAGACAAAATTTAAATCTGAAAGTTACTTTTATATTTCATGTTTTTTCTATTTTGCTCACCAGCTGCATGTAAAGTTAAGAACATAGAAACACTAGCCATGTGGAACAACTCAGCATTCTTTTAAATACAAAATAACTTGCAGTAAATGGCTGGAAGAAGTATTGTCAATTTACAATTAGAAAAAATAACAAGATTGCTCAGTGATTCTTTTTGTTACAGCCTCCTCTACCCCTGTTGTTGTGCTACATTTTCTCTGGCTGCTTCCCTCTGTCTTCCAGTGTAATTTAGAGTATTTCCTTAACACCTTCCAAGAAAAGCTTTAAATTAAGTCTCTTAAGCTCTCTTTCAAAAAGACTTATTAACTTTAATTGCATTCATTGATTTGCATAGTGCCAATATTCTCATGTCCATGCTTCTCATTAGTGCTTAGCCTGAGCCCATCCCCAGTGGCTGTCAAAGACTGAGTGTCAGCAAGTGTTTACATGAAGTGCAGCACATATGCATGCAGGTATATCATGGATGGATGTTAGTCCCATGTAGAAAAGCTCTTGCTGACTTTCAGATGCTGGTGTTGGTCTGATGAACAGACTCTCCTACTTGCATAGGTTTATAAGCTTTAACTTTGTTTTTACCCAGGTTCACAGCTTTATCGTGTTTTTTCAGTATCTAGTCTTTCATTGGCATCGCTGAATACAGGGGACAATGAGAGTGTGCAGTCAGGCAAGAGAACACCAAGGTAAAGCTAAAATAACCATTTCATTTAATAAAATTTTATAATCAGCTATGTAAAACTAGCATGAATTTTTCAGAGGCTGTGTATATATACTGTGTAGTCTGAGAACAGGTGTGTTTTCCTCATTTGAGACGTGGATAGTTTCCACTGTCAGACATTCGGGAACCAAGCCATGATCATTTGTTTTGCAAATTTTACCAAGTAAACCAGTTGGACAGGTATAAATGAGGTCAAAACAAAATGCTGTTCACACAGCCTCTTTAATTCACCTGTTTGTATTTAAGTCTCAACCTATGGATATTTTACTAAACCTGTATGCTACGTGCAACTACATAGCTGCTTTTCTTTTTTTAACATAGAAGTTTCTTTTCTGTTTGGTTTTTTTTTTCCTTTAGCAGTGGTACAGGGAATTATTGAATGCTCACAAGGACTCCAGCCTTTTCCAAACAGCAGAATTTATTTTGCATTAAAAACCACCTGAAAACAAAAGAAAAAAAAATTTTTTTAAATACAAGACCCATATTATCATTCAGAGGAAAATTACTATTTCTGTAAGCTACTTGATAATATTCAGACAAATACTATTTTCTTTGTATGAAAAAGAAATAAGTAAGAAAGGCAAACCATGAGAAGGGGCTTGATAAGGACTACTACATATTATGATATTGCATGTCATATCTTTGTGGCCACTACACATTATTCATCAACTCTGAGAAACCTGCAGCTGGCTTCAGTTGACTTCTCAATTACCTTGATGTCTCAAGAGCTGACTTTCCAGTTATTACATAAGAAACTTTCATAAATGATCCAATTAGCCTAATAATTCTTGTCATCTCTTAAAAATTATCAGTTTCAGTTTAGAGGAGGATTTCTTCCAGCTCTATTAGCTATTACAATAGGCTTGATGTTGCTCATCTACATGGGATTTGAAGATGACCCCTGTGTATGGAGCTGGAGTTGTACAGTGCTGTACTATGCTTGTAATGAGCAGTACATATTCCTCAGACTTTGGATTTCTTTAGGGGATTGAGACTTTTAAAACATTATAAAAGCAACAGAGTTGAAAGAATTTTCAGTATCTTTCCAAACTCATATTGTCACCTTGTCCTCGCACCACCATTGTTTTTGATGATCCCACTGAGAGAATCTCAGTGATACATTTGTCACCTTCTTCATGCAGGTGCTAATCACAAAAGGTGTTGGATATATTATAAATTGAATATTCCTCTGTTGCTGGTTTTACTGAAAATGAGCATGTACACAAATTTTGATGCCATACGAATATGATACCACTTTTTTCCTTATTCTGTGCCATTTTATCACTTAGAAAACTTTCATTCCAAGCTGAAAATTTGACTGGCTTTTGCAGTAGTCACAATCAGAAATATTTTTAATATCTTGTAATAATTTAAGAAAACTTGGCAACTTGGTTAGACCTTTAAATGCAAAATAATCCACATTTGAGTGCAGCCTGAAGAATTACAGCAGCAGAAATTATTGCTTGTGAAAACAAAAACTAGAAATGAAATTGTTTTGCTGTCTTAAATACAGCTGTTCTCACTGCCAGTTGTTGCAGTCGTAAGTATAAATGAACTAAATTTTTACTTCATATTCATCATACTATCAAGAATGGTTTGTTCACTACATGAGATAACATTGGTTTGCCAGTACATGTTAAAAGGAACACAAATTTCCACTTAGTAATTCTATTCCACAACCAAGAACATCTATTACATTTCTGTCTCTCAGATGCAGCCCAAAAATTAACACATACCTTTTGTAAAGACCAACTTCTTGCATCACTCGAAGCACATGAAATATTTGTGCATTTAGGTTTTTAGTTTATAATTGAGATCATTGTGTTCTGTCTTGCCTTCTTTTCATATCAGAAGGCTTCCCAGCTGAACTTTGTGAATTTTTTTAATAGATTTTAAAACTAATGTTTAGGTCTGAATCTGTGGAAGGATTTCTATCTCCAAGTCGCTGTGGTAGTCGTAATGGAGAAAAAGATTGGGAAAATGCATCTACAACTTCTTCAGTAGCCTCTGCTACAGAGTACACAGGTCAGTGACAACAACAGTCAGAAAAGTACCTGCCTACTAGTCCTTCTATGCATGGAAAGTTTTTGATTTAGCTTCCTAAAGCTTGATTGAGTCTTACCCTTCAAAGTAGAGGGTAATAATACAAGGTTAACATTTAAAATCCAAACTAAAAGTACTGACTCAATAGCATTTGTGATAACCACAATAAACAGTAGTCGGGCTCAGAACAGTACATGGGCTCACACATCATTCTGTACTTCAGTAGTGCCTCTAGCAAGGCACAAAGTGTTAATATTCCAACTCAATTTAGAATAGAGTTACAAAATTCAAAAACCAAATTGCAACAGCAAGAAATCTTAGCAATGCAAATATAAATGTTCTGCACTATTTGTCTCCTAACAGATCCTTTGTTGTTTATGAAGAACTTTATTATCAGACTACTAATTCTTTATTATATTATGAATCAAACAACAATGGTATTTCCCTCCTTTTTCTCTAACTATACCACACACATTATACTGCCAAGACCTTGCATCATCAGGATTATGAAAGCTCCCCTTTTGCCAACCTAACATGACTTTCTTTGTGAGAAGAGTAGCATAAGGTTAGGTATTTTTTGGGTTTTTTTTCCCCAAAGCTTAGACAAACTGAGATGTAATCTTAAATTTAATTGATGCTTATACATTATTTTCCTAATTGGTACTAGTGTGGGGTTTTTTTAAATGATCTTGACCCAAGTACACATACATTTCAGAAATTAAAACGGGAGATTTCTCCTTCAACCAGATGAATCATTTTACAGACAGAATAACCGGTCAAGTGTAAGGCCAGATCTTTCATCCCTAGTTTTGGGTAAAGCATTTCTGGAATTACAAATACAACAGGCAACAGTTAGTCTAAGCACTGCATATGCCTCATTGTTATATCTTGCAGCCTTGAAATCACAGGTGTAGAAAAAAGAAAGACTTTACTCTCTCCTGGTTAGACTTTCCCTCCTGGTTAAATTTTGGTTAGAAAAAGCAAAATGTTTTGATGTTCATAGAAGGGTCCTCTGAGAGAAAAAATACTTACAAAGGCTGCCAATAATAATGATTTAATAATGAAAGACAATAATGAAATTTCTAAGTAAATTCAGTGACAGCTGAATAGCATTTTACTTGTTTGTGAAATTTGTGGTCTCTAACCTTATTCTGTGTTATTCCCTGATTTGTGTTTCTATGCATGCAAAAGTTCCACACCAAAAGTGTTTCACAGCATTCAGAGTAATTCTTTGTCTTATTGATTAATTTAGCTTATTTGCCATTCCTTTTGCATAGGACCAAAGCTCTTCAAAGAACCCAGTGCTAAATCCAATAAGTATATAATTCAGAATGCACTGGCACATTGCTGCCTGGCTGGAAAAGTAAATGAAGGTCAAAAGAAAAAGATCCTGGAGGTAAGAGTATTTTTCCCCTAAAAGCATAAACACCTACATGCATTTTGGAGACTGTCAAGCATAAATGCAGATACTGAAAGGAAACCTCAGAGATTGTGGCAGCAATCAGTGAAGGGATGGAATAACTTCTGTGACTTCCTTCCTGTGTAGGCAGAAAGGTTCTCCAGTGCTGTAGAAACAAGAGCTGTTACTTGGACATGCAGCATAGGAAGCTGAATTAATTCACATATTTAATTAATAGTTATTGCTTGTTTTATAGGGGAACTTCAGTATCTAGGCTTTCATCATTTGCTCCCAAAGTTGTTTTCCCTTATGCATAGAGATCTCAGATTGGGAACTTTAGAACTAAAGCACAGTGTCCTTATGATCAGAAAGAATTGAAATACATCCCTTCTAGGCTCTTGTCCAGTTTCCAAGCACTAGTGCAAATTCAGGACTTTCTACTACAGGAAGGTGCCTTCCAGTCTTCTCTCTTACACTGCTATAAACCTTTCTGAAGATATACAAATATTGTAGGAATTTGGGGGCAGTGTGTTTCCAGGCAAAAGGAGTAACGCAGTCTGAGCCTGGAGAGTGACAGGACTGTTCCATTTACCAGTTATGACAAATACAACAGATGAACTGATATCAAACCTCACAGACACTTGGAATCCAGACTGAATTTCATTTCTGGAATAAACTTCACAGCAGTATTTCTTGCCCTTTCTTCTCTTCGTAATCCTTCTGCATCCATGTCTAGATGCTGCTTTCTCTGTCTTTCCAGACACTTTTTGGAAATACCAAGTCAGGAATCAGGATACACTTGCAGTTTAAGTAACTGCGAGCAAAATGACCCTCAGAAATCCCAGAAAAAAATAGCTGCAAAAATGTCATGTTTGACTCTAGGATGAAACAAGCATCACTTGATAGAAGCTGTATGTGTTCAGGGCATGTGTCCCATAGAAGGTCTGTTAGGTGGAATAGGAATCTGAAGATTTCAACTAATAAAAAACTTTTGTTCAATACATTTCAACTGACTTCATGGTTTGACCAAGCTTGAGGATAAGGGATGACTGAAATTCCATTTTACTACCAGAGGATCTTTCAGACATATCGAGATATGTGTCAAGTTTCCTGTTCCCAAACTTGCAAGTATTAGACCAGCTTGATGAAATGAATGATGAAAAGAATTTTTATTTGGTCTACAAAAAGACTTTTGGGATGTCTGTTCTTGAGGTACAACTAAACAAGTATAGCTGAAATTGTCTAAATAAATTAGGTTTTGATTGAGATTAATATCTACCCTATCAAATTCAGATAGGTGGAGCTTAGCAAATTTTAATGATTGAAAATAAGGTCTCTTAGTAGACAGAGTTAGATATAAGTTTGTAGAACTTTGGTAGAAAACTGATTCAAAATAAAATCTAATGAATTGAAATGTTTTCTAATTACAATGCAGAATTCACATTCTGAATGTTTTTCTCTTTTTCTTTCTTTTAAAGGAAATGGAAAAATCTGATGCCAATAATTTCTTAATCTTGTTCCGGGATTCAGGCTGCCAGTTCAGATCTCTGTATACGTACTGCCCTGATACAGAAGAAATCAATAAATTAACAGGAATAGGTCCCAAATCTATCACAAAGAAAATGATAGAGGGACTGTATAAATACAACTCTGACAGGAAGCAATTTAGCCACATACCTGCCAAAACTTTGTCTGCCAGTGTTGATGCAATTACCATTCACAGCCATTTGTGGCAAACCAAGAGACCAGTAACTCCTAAGAAACTCTTACCCACCAAGGCATAGTAGATGGGAAAAAAATTTGCTTGAGACAATTATGATAAACTTGCACTTCATCTTTACTGCCTATAGGAAATAGATTTCTAGTTGCCAACAAGACTCTTAGAACTTAAAACTGGACACCGAGTTCTATTATCATGTCCAACTGGAATGTAAACACAGTGTTTAGGAGTGCAGAAGATTAACTCTTAGGTGAATTATTATGAGTGATTACGGAAATGTTTGACTTGTGTGGAGATTTGTATGTGCTAATGCAACATATAGAGTATATTTGCTCTGTATTTTGATTAGATACACTGAAGCACTGAATGTTCCTCTTTAGTGACTCAAACTACATTTTTTACATCTGTTGCCTTATATGTTTGTATTTGTGCTTGTCTTGAAATATTTTTCTTTCACTAAAGAAAAACTTCTTAATATACCCAACACCATCAAACTTTGCATACTGACTTACAGTATAGACTAAATGATAAATTGTATGTCACTGAATAACAGCTAAATGGGTCTGTTCTCCAAGATCCTTACTGTGTGCTGTAACAAAATCAAGATTCCTTCCCCTGTGTATTTATAATTCTTTTTCAATTAAATAGTACTGATTTGCTTATAAACTAAACAGTAAAGGAAAAACATTTGAACTGCTTGAAGTTTCCTTCAAATGAATTATTTAACAACTCAGGGTAAAGGTGGTGCAATTTATTTCTGTTTCAGTAAGTTGCCATCTGAGATGTAATGACTGACCATGTTCATAACACCAGTAAAACTCAAAGTAAAAAGATTTGGTAGGTCTATGAAATGGTTTAAGCAAGTGTGCATACATGTTTCACACTGCTCCAGCTGGAGAGAGAGCACATGGTCAGGTCCTGCTGCTTCAAGGAAGGAATAGGAACTCATGAAACATTCAGAACTAGATCCCTGACGTTGCCTAAGAGAGCACTAAATATTCAGAAGAATCACAGAATTCACTAAGTCACAGATCTTTGAGAAGTTGTGTATCTAATTCCCATTGATTTTAAGATCCAGGCCACTTCCTGCCTTCAGATCTGCCAATTCAGACTTGAATCAGTTTTCTAGGGAACAGACATCTGCTAAGAATTTTCAGTGTGTCTTTGTAAATTGTTTTCTTGACACTAACAGGTCATGTCTTGTGACACAGCAATTTTTAAGTACACATGGAAAAAAAGCCTAACTGACATTTCAGTAAATCTACAACATGACCATTTGCAAAACCAAACTCTAGGCATATTTCAGTATTATTTATAAAGGGCTGCATTTTATTTCAAAACAGTGTTTGATTATTTTATAAATCACTATCCCGTTTCAGTGTTTGTTTCTCTTATAATTTGCTTTTAACATAGCACTGTTCTGAAAAAAAAAAAAAAAAAGATAACACAAACTTGAAGCCTCCCCTAAATCTGTGGCTTTTTGATAACATCATACATCAGAGAAATTGTTGGGGGGGAGGGAAATCTCATTCTCAGGAAAAGACTTGAATGATTTGTGATTCTGTTCTGTTTCAGTGTTGTGACAACTCCATTCACATAAGACAGTATTGTGCTATAAGTATGTAGTCCATTCAGTTTCATGGGAGACTTATATGATGTTTGTATTTCTCTCATTAAACTGCTTTGAGAGAAACTGCCTCACTACTATGATGTGCTCATTTACTTAAGAGAAAAGATGCACAGGAATGAGACATCATTAAGCAGTTTAGAACAGTACTTTTTAAAATTATTATAAGGCCTTAGGCATCAGTGCATCTGGATTATAAACATTTTCTCAAAAATGCTGTCAGTTTACTGTAATTTATGTTCTTATATTTATGTATATTTGTTAAAACTGTAAAAAAAAAAAAAAAAAAAAAAAAACACTTTAAAATACCTGTTTAATATGTATGTGGCTCAAAACTATTTGTGGTTAGCTGATTCCTACTGTTTGCATGTATATCACCAGGATATGTAACTCTTATATTTCAAGTGTATACATATTGTGTATATAGGATATAAATAATATTATAAAGGGGGGAAAGAGGGTTTGCACATTCTGCCTGTTAGACACTTCCTACAACTACCATTGTAGGAACATCCTGAATAACAATATGAAACTGTGTATAATATACAGTGATTCAAGAAACCAGGAGGTTGGAATTAACTGACACACACATATGGTGAATAACTTCAAAAGAAGTTTTATCATGGGAGGCTTTTTATTTCTAAAATCTGTTCTATGATTTAACTGAAGATTTGCAACACCATAAAGACACATGCATCAACCTAATCAAAGTGAGCTTAAATACATGACAGGAATTCTTTGAGTAATTTTAAATGTATCTGAATGTATTATGAAATTTGCATTTGTCAACAGGTTAAAGATTTGTGCAATGTCTAAAAGTAGAATGTGAATAATGCCGTTGAAAATTTCATTGCTCGCAGTATAAGGTTTTACTCAATACAGGAAAAGTAAAGCTAGAGATGCTTTTCCTTTTTAAGCCTGCAAATTTTCTAATTACAGTGGATCTTTGGTTGGGATCATGTTTAAAAAAAATGAAGAAAAAGAAAAAAAAAAAAAAAAAGAAACAAGAAAGCTTTCCATAAAGGCCAGTATTTATCACTGACCTTTCCAGAACACACTGGTGCTTTCATCAGGGGTATTATTATTGTTGCTATGACTGAATTGCCAAACTCTCGTCTTAGTTTTTGGAGCAAAATTTCATCTTCTAACAGTCATAATAGCTACTGATTTTTTTTTTTTTTTAAATGTTAGTATGACTGTTAGTTTTTATTATTTGGCTGTTTAAAGCCAAATTCAGCTATTTAATTATGATTTATTGGGCACTGTTGAAAAATGTACAGTGTATTGTGTGCTTACTTGTCCACTTCTATGGAGCATAGCTTCCATATTTTTTCAAATGCTGTGCTGTAAAATATTGTCATTGCTACTTATGTGGTACAGTGTAGTTTTTTCCTTTCCTTTAAATAAAAGCATGGCACCAAAATAATTTTTTTTTTGTTTTCTTGCTTACCTTTAAATGTAAACTAAAATTATAAAATGTTCACATTAATGTTTAAATCTTGTTTATTCTCATATTTCAGCAATGTGGAAATTGTAGGAAATATGTACCATTACAATTTCTTCTTTTGTTTCCCATCCTTGGTCATACTTCATAAATAATCTAGATTTCTGATGTTATCAGAGGAAGGCTATTGAATAATTGAATAGGTTCATACTTCATTCGTGAGGACAACAAGGTGTTACCCTGTTCTCTTCAGAAGTGAATTTCACAATTTTAAGTTTTCTGATAACCTTCTGGGCTCTGGTTAGCCTCCATTTTTCCAAAGCCACACAAACTTATTGGTCAGGTTAAAAGATTTGCTTCAGACTGAAAGGTTGTCAAGATGAACTGAAGTCTTATCTTTGTCAAGTTCCTGTATAAAGCATGTGTGTTACTTCTAGTGAAATAGTTTGTACTTGCTAGTGATGCTATCTTGAACAGAAACACTATCAAAAAAATGAGGAGCCTCTTCCAGAACTGTAAATTAATAATTTTTCCAGTCCAAATCATGCCTTTTTTGGAGTTTTGTGTTGTCCTGCTGGGTTGCAGAGTAAAGAGCAAGGCCTTGCTGAAAGTGGCCATGACATCCCTGTGCTGTCAACAGGCAGGCTGAGTTGCTGGGCTAACTTACACAGACAAAGCACCTCAGAACTGCAGAGCTGTTTGAAGGGTAACTTCAAGAATACCAGCAATCTGACAGTAGAGCTTTTAATGCTAAATTGAAAGCTACTATTGAAGAAAATTAATAGCTTTGCCTGCTCCCCTGAAAACTAGTTATTTTTTCAGGCAGTCAGTTCCCTGTAGAGCATCACAAACAGGCTGACACACAAGCTAGGAATTATATTGGAACACAAACACACAGTTGCACCCAGTAAAGCTATTTTTTCAGTAGTGAGCCCAGCTCAAAATTTTCCTCTAAAAACAGCCTTTGTACAGATCTACTTTAGAACAGACTTTGTTTTTTCTGTCTTTTGGCAAATAACACTGTCCCCAGGAAACTTCAGCTCATGCCCTGGTTAATTTGACATAATATGACTGTGCTATGTGCCTGAATTTGTACAGAATTTCTGATTCAAAATTGTGCTGCTGTGGGATCCAGTGTAGAGAGTTATGCTTGGAACAGAAGGTTGCAGATTGATCACCACACAAATGTGATGCAAAAAACAGCTTTGTTTCTCAAATCCAGCTGTACTGATCAGATCCATGGCAGATGTCTTTTTTCCAAGAACTTATTAAAAAAGACACAGGGCTAAACTTTAACTATTTAGATCTCTTCACCCAGCAAATTAGCATTTCTTTGCTGTCTTACTACTAACTCTATGAGCTGAATAAGCAGCTTGAAGAATTGTGACTGTAAAGATGCATTTTGACAGTCACAGCCCTTTACATCTGCTTTTCCATTTTCTAGTTAAATAAATTAAAAAACAACAAAAGGAAAAAAAAATCCCCTATAAGCACTCTTATTCCAGGTGTAGATAGCAGGGGAAAAATATATTTAACATGTACATCTTTGTACATTTATAAGCAGGTTTTTTTTTAAAGCAATCTGCTCCATTTAGGTGAAAATATATTTGACGTGTGTTTGTATATGCATACAAACAAATTTACCATTTACCTTCCAACTTACTTGCTTATATACAGAATAAAAATTACATGTTTTATTTAGACAACTACAGCAGTGAGTCAAACATGGTAGGGAAGTTAATCCAGCTTATTTCCTTCTAGCAAGAAAGAAAAGCAAATATTACACTCAAAACCACTGCTGTAAGAAACAAGGAAGCAGTCTACAACATCCACATTTCAGTACAAAGTCTTTGGGAGATGAAGTTCTTTTAATCAAATTTCTGAATTCAAGGATAACGCTGATGAATGCTAGAAAGAACTGCCAGAAGAGCTGATCAGAGAGCTAATAACCATCAGGATTCAAGAAAGGGCAGAAAACAAGACAAATAAGGTAAGCATTCACTGGAAAAAAGTTATTTAAAACTTTCTTCAGATTCTTATTCAACATTACAAACAACTTGATGTATGAAATGCTTAGGGGTAAATAAGTATTTCATTATCCACTGATAAATGTGTTTAAGCAAGATACTGAAAGATTATTCTTCCACATGTGTTTAAGTTTGCAGTTAATGGTATGTGAACTTCATGGAGACATACTAAGTAATATCTGTATGTACTTTTATGTCACAGTTAATGGAGCTTTGTAGAAAGACTAAAAGCTATTATGGAGCTTTCCATCACAGCAGCTCTGTCTTATTATTTCTTCATCATCACTGATCTAAATGTCTGCAGTACAAGACCTGGCAAAGCCCCACAAGCCTGCAATTATTTAAATTACTTGAAGGCAGATTATACTTTGGATCAGTGTTTTTCTTGTTTAAACTACCTGAAACTGGAGCTATGATGCTGACATAAAGAATTCTATAGATTATGCAAGAATAATGCTGAATTGTCTCCTGAACATTCTGGAAACCCTTTATTGAAATTAGTAAAAGCTGTTTCAGAATAAAGTTTTTGACATAATTTTTTTCTAAGTTTTTACAAGAACATGTAAATGTAAAATGTAAGGAGTTGAATGGCTCGGTTACAAGTACAGAAAATTGGCCCATTTTTAGGGCCAACACACAGACTCACAGAATCACAGAATTGGAGGGAACTCATAAGGATCACTGAGTCCCACTGCTGGCCCTGTACAGAACTCTCCAGGAATCACACCCTGTGCCTGAGAGCATTGTCTGAACACTCCTGAGCTCTGCCAGGCTGGTGCTGTGACCACTGCCCTGGGGAGATGTGCCAGTGCCCAAACACCCTCTGGGTTAAAAACCTTTTCCTGAAAAATTACCTAAACCTCCCCTGATACAAATTCAGGCCATTCCCTGGGGTCCTGTGGCTGTCATCCCAGAGAAGAGATCAGTGCCTGGCCCTGCCCTGCCAGGGAAGCTGTGACTGCTCTAAGGTCTCCCTCAGTCTCCTCCAGCTGAACAGACCCAGTGCCCTCAGCCCCTCCTCACGGCTTCCCCTCCAGGCCCTTCACCATCCTCTTACCCTCCTTTGGATGCTCGCCAACAGCTCAATGTCTGCTTTATATCGTGGCACCCAGAGCTGCCCCAGCACTGAGGTGAGGCTGTCCCAGCTGGGACAGTCCCTCCCTTGCCCGGCTGTGATGCTGTGCCTGGTGCCCCCAGGACAGGGATGTCCCTCCTGGCTGCCAGGGCACTGCTGGCTCGTGTCCAGCTTGTCATTGACCAGGACCCCCAGGGCCATTTCCATAGTGCTGCTGTCCAGCCTCTCATTTCTAACCTGCAACATTTGTAAAACAGGCACACAATTACTATTTTCTTTCCAGCAGTGCTCCAAGCACAGACTGCAGCGCCCTGTTTTGTCACTAGGCAATGCAGATCTCCTCCTCCACTAATCCTGATTTTCAAGCTCTCTAAAACCCACACCCAACAGCTTTGCTGTTCATGGGAGTTTCCTCCTTTACAGCAATGAGCAGGGAGTTCAAAGCAAGCTGAGACCATCCCAAACACGTTTCTGTGCTTAAGTAAAGAGTTGCAAACAGCCCGAGAACAGGATCTTCCATGGGCTGTCTTCCCATAAGATGCTACTATAGTATCTTCACCAAAATTTAATAATACTATGATTGCCCCCCAAGCAGGGCCATCAGGGCCATCAACTTCTGCTACCTATTCTTCTATACTTCTTCTGATAGTTCTTGAAATCTCTTTCCAGAGAATAGGAATTTGCTGCTTACCTGTGAAAGGTCCAACAGTCTGAGCAGGAAACAGTGTCATTTTAAATTCATAATTTTCCTTTCAGGTCTATAAGTGGGAAGAAGCTTTACCTTTCTTGCCATCCAGAGATGGTCTCACAGATTTGGTCTCAGGACCTTCACTGAAATCAAAGCTACCGCACAAAAGATTAGTAACTTCTGTAAAACCAATCTAAAATTAAAAGCCTACATATGTTTACCTAGAATTTTATAGGTTAAACAAAGTTTTAAATAGACTTTTCGTACCTATGCTCAGTAAAGTTATACATACCACTCAGTTTAGACAATTAAAGTAATCTCATTTTTCCACACTCCCCCTGATTTATCATCTCTACTGTATCATACGTATTGGAAAACAGTCTCATTTCTATAATTACATTTTCTCTTAAGCAGCGCCTCCAAAGGCAACTAAGCAACATGTAGCTTTGGAAGTAAATAGAAGTATTTAGTGTTTTACCAGCAAATCCATATTGCTGGGAATGGAAGCTGAGACTTGAACAAAAGTCGAGTTCCGACTTGAACCATCGCGTTCCACATTGCTTGCACGTGGCAGAGTCTCTGCTGTGCAGCCAGGCACACTCCTCTCTAGACAGCCTTTGGGACATTTGTTTGTATTCCTGTTTAGAAGAAGAGAGAAAAAATAACAAGGTTCACCTCTGCCCTTCAGCACATCCTCAGCAAAACAGGTAGTAAGTAGACTTGACCCCACTGGCATTTTTTGAAAGTGACAGAGAATCTAGTTCAGCTTCAGTCAGAACCCTGGCAACCTTCCTGGATCTCTGATGCATGGCACACATGATTAATAAAAAATAAAAAGAAAAATTTAAAAATCGTGCATCAGCCTGTCAGAAAATTGCCACCATCTCCCTTTTGGCAGGGCCTGCCAGTGCACTGCAGTGTGTTCACAAGCACTCTGTCCAAGTGCTGTACTTGCATTTTAACATCTCACCGCTACATAGAAACACAGAGCAAGCTTATTGACTGTTCATCATAACTAATCTAAGGTGGCATAATCTTTTGACAATGACAAAAATGTAACTGAAAGTCAAATTATATATGAATACATCAGGTATCACGCATGCATACATAAGATTTCTGTAAAGAATGCGTGCTTCGCTCAACAGCCTTAAGAAGCAGATGACAGCACGAGCACACTAAAACAATCCCCGGTGACCTGAAACGCGGCAGCACCTCCTGCAATACCGAAAGGTGCTGCCAAGGTGCTGAAGCCGGCGCCGCAGGAGCCCAAAGCCGAGTGGCGGCGGGCGGGCAGCGCCGCTCCTGCCCTGCTCGTGTGCTGGGAGCGCCGCGGGCCTCGGAGGGCTCGGGGAGCCCCAGGAACACGGCCGAGCCGCCCTTTGTGAAGTGACACCGGGCCTGGGTGAGCGCTCCCACCGGCAGGAGCACCGAGGACGGGCGGGGCGTTCCGCACTCGCCGGGCGGCAGCTGCAGCCCCGCCCGGTTACCGCCCCGCGTTCCCTCAGCGCGGGGCGCGGCCCTGCCGCCGGGCGGGCTGGCCCTGCCGCCGGGCGGGCTCGCCCCGCCGCGAACAAAGCGGCCCCGCCCAGCGCGGCCGCCGCCGCCATCTGTCCCTCCTCTCTCCCTCCCGCCCCGCGGCGGGGCGGCTCCGACCCGCCCCTTTCGCTTTCCACTTGGGCAGCGGCGCCGGGAGGGCCCCGGCGCCGCTGGGCGGGCAGCGGTGCGGGCGGGCAGCGAGCGGAGCGATCTGCGGCAGCAGACAGAGCGCGGAACCGGGCCGGGCCCGCCCGCCGCACCGCCGGGCCCGCCGCCATCTTCCGCCGCCGCCCCGCCGGTGCCAGCGCGCACGGGCCGTGGGGCCCTGCAGGTGAGCGGGCGGGACGGAGGGCGGGGGCCGGCGGGGCTGCGGGCGGGGCTGCGGCCGCTGCGGCGCCAGGTGGGCGCTGCCCGGCGTCCTCGCCGGCCCCGGGGCCCGTCCGTGGCTTCCTGCGGGGGCGCATCGCCCCGGCTGCCGGCGACGCCCGAGCGCCGCCGCCCCTTTGTTGTGGCCCGGCCGGGGCAGCCCGGGCGCGGTGCGGGCCGGGCCGCGCTCTGTGCCCGGGGCCGCCCGCGGAGCCGCGCCGGGGCCGTGCGGCCCTGCCCGCCGCCGGTGCTGAGCTCACGTTCCCCAAGTGCTGCTGCGCGGCGCGGTTCACCGGGGCGGCTGCTGTAAACCCGGCGGAGCTGGATTCCGTGTGGAGTCGCGCGTGGAGAGGAAAAACATGTTGGAACAGCGCGGGGTATTGCAGTCAGAATGCGTTATCTAGTCTTTGGAAGTTGTTTGGCTTTTCCTATTTTTCTGCCTGATATTTTCACTGTGATGTGAAGTATTGCATAATTTAATGTCACCTTTTTGTCATTCGTGGTGCGGAATGCGCTGGGCAAGGCGTGTGCGTGTTGTAACAGGGGCTGGTGAATGCTGAGCTCTGCGGTCACCTCCCAAGCGTGGTGAGACAGGGATTACCGGGAGCAACAGCTGATCTAAGCAGGGGAACAAAATGGATTACTGGATGGCAAGCCAGTGAAAAATCTGTGTCAGGCAGGAAAGGCTGGTGTGTAAGAGGACACCGATTTGCTGTGTATTGGAGTAGAAAAGGTCTGACAGTTCAGCTATGCAAAGTTTAGTGAAGGTTTTCTCTTAAGGCCTTAATATGCTCGGTGCATTTCATTTGAAATAATTAAATAATAAATAATTAATTTGAAATAATTAATTTGAAATAATTAATTAGGCTGAAACGGCTGTCAGCAAGCTTTGCTGAGTACTGTGGGAATGTGGGAATCAGTTGTGATAAAAATTGGGCCTATAGTCTTCTTTTTTTTTTTTTTTTTTCTTTTTTTTTTTTCTTTTTTTTTTTTTTTGTGTGTGTAAATTCCTTTGATATAGAATAACTGGAAGATGATTGAGGGCACTTCAGAAATGGAACCACTAGGGACTGAGTGTGGGCTGTGGGCTCTGTGTAGCCAGAAGTCTGGAGTGGCCTCTGGGAAGGCACTAGAGTCAAATGTGAGTGACTGTGGGGTGGATAAAAGGTGAAATAGCTTAATGCAAAATAGCCACGTTTTTAAATATGTATGACTTGTTCACACTGAGGTTTTCTGTGACAGCTCACCAGGATGCTGAGGTTGTTGGGTCCGCATCGCAGCTGTCAGTGAACCAAGGCTCCTAATTTGGCATTGAGTGTCCCTTTAAATGTGTCACTGCTCTCACAGCATGACACTTAAGATTTGAACTACATTTTTTTTTTCTTGTATTTCAGAATAGTTAGAGACTTTATATTCCTGTTTTATGCCTGTTTTTCCAAATATATGTTTTATGCTATCAGCAAGTGATTTGTTTCAGTTGATAAATAACATATGAATAATGCTTACTGTAGAATTTCACACATTTTTTAATATTAAATTTTACTTCTAATTTTTATCATGTGAATGAATATGCATTTTAAATTTCTTCGAAAAAAGCAATAAACAGTCTTTAAGCTACCTGTCTTTAGATGCTTCTAGTTTATAAACATTTTCCTAAAATAGTATATTTATATGCATAAGAGACTATAAATATGTTTTAATGTTTTAAGACTTGTTTTTTTATGCTTTTAACACCATGAGAGGATTCTTGCTATTGGCATGTTCTTAGAACATGAGTAAGAACAGAACAAGGGTTTTCCTCTTGCTGGGAGATTTAGCATTAGGTATTATGTTCCAAAGAGCTTGTTTAAACAACATCTTGTCCATTCATGTTAGAGGGAAGGATGTATCAGGTTTGTGGCAAGAAATTTTTTGGTTTTCCTGATGTAGAAAAATAAATTTAAATACAGAACTAACAGAAGATAAGAGGGAGTGGACAGGAGATGGAAGGAAGATGTGGAGAAGTGCCGCTCTGAAAAGACTGGGCAAGATAAAAAGGTTGTTTCAGAAATGTGCTTAATACAAGGCACCTGAAATATTAAGCTCTAATTCTTGTTTGCTTTCATTTATACCTCAAGCTAATGCTGTGCTTCAATCATTCTTGAGTATTAGAGCTTGAGCTGATCAGATTGTGACGTTATATGCCATATGTGCCGGCAGGAAGTAATGCAGTGTGATGGACCAAAGATGCTGCTTGAGCTCTAATCTTGAATTTCCCTGCTGTCCTTTGGTTTTTAATTATTATTATTTTTATTTATGCATGTGCTGACATACCAGTGAGTGTCAGAAAACCTCATAGATTTCATAGAGGGTAATGTGTAAGGCTGTGTATATTTATAATTTCATGCTAAAATTGCTGCTTATTATTTTGACAGCATAATGCTTATAAGAGAAGTCTGAGCTCATCAGACTAAAAACCATCAATTACATGAAAATCTTCTCTGGTGGGTTTACTGTTCTTTTCTTGCTTTTTGAGTTGCACTGATGGGGAATGCACACTGATTATTATCATACTACTGTTAATGGATGAGCTTATCAGTGTACTTCAACTCTTTTTCAGAAGTTCACTATGCAAACTAAGTCTGGATTTTGTAACACTCTTTTCTTTACTGTACCCCGAAAGTTCTGTTACTACTGCTGTATCAAATATGAAGGATGCAACCATTCTTTACCCTGATTTATGAAAATTAAGTAAATGAAGTTAAGTGTTCAAATTGTCAGAGGCTTTATGTTCAGGACAAACCTCTTATTTAAAAAAAAAATACAATGGAATATGGAAGACAGCTCTCAGATGCTGGATTTTACATAATGTTGAGCTACTCTGAATCAAAATACTGAATAATATCCTCATTTTGTCATCAGTGTAATGTATAAATAATTAAGACAAGCTTTGAAGCTATGTGGGGTGGCTTCCTATTTACACTTGTGTCCAGTAGAGCCTGTTGAAAAGAAAGCTGGACTTGCTGTTCCTCTCTTCAAAGGAATTCTTAGTCTGATTTTATTTTCTGATGGGGAATTTCAGTACACTTTTGCCTAAGCCCTACTTTGTCTTTTGACAAGGGGATTAATTAGTTTATATAAAAAACACCAGTGTCACGAAGCATAATAAAAGAGAAGTGCAAATGTTTTAGATGAGGTTGTGAAATAAGATGTTAATACTAAGCTGCTGGTTAAATTTGTATTGATTTTTTTTTTTTTTTTTCCTTCAGCATGTAAGGGTAGGGTTGAATTTTTTGTCTGGGACCAAAAATCCATATCCAGTTGCCAAAAGGGGAAGTTGAAACAGGACTAAAACATAAGGAAAAATAATCTTTCTACAAGTTTTGAATTTCGATTTGTGGTTGTGTGTATTTTTCTTTCTTGCAGCAAAGTTTTCTGCAAGCCACAGTTTAATTTTTCCTTTTGATTTTACTAGCTGAGAGTGTGCTTATGGTCTCTGGGCATGTCTTTAAGGAAACTCATCAAAATACTTGGTGTTTGGAGTCTTCTGTGACTAAAATGAGAATTAGACCCAACCATTTTAAGAAGTTAGGCCATTTCATCTGGCACAACTAGGTCTCTGTTGTTCCAAAATAAACTGTGCTGCTATAATCAAATGCTTTGCTAGTCAAATGTTCTGACAAAAACTTACGTGGAAAAAAATCGGTATACAGTTGTGAGGAAGGTAGAAAACTTGGGGGTTTAGACAGTAGTGCAAAAAACCATGTTATTAAGGCCTAAGGTTTTGTATCCCTTCAAGTTCACTAGTGTTGGTTTATGGTGATCAATGAGGGTTTCATGGAATAATTCTCTCTTCCTTTCCTTTCTGGTAAATAAATAATTTCTTGTTAATACTCTTGAGTGTTTTATTTGGTTTATTCAAATTTACTCAGATTCTGTGCATCTTTCCCTAGTAGGAGGTAGATAGTTTGTTAACTCCACTTTTCCAAGGATGAGATACATGAAGGCTGCATCGTGTTTTCAAGTTGTCTTGGAAGATGGGTTGCCCACAGCTGGTTGTCTTTCAGTTGCTGTATCTGCATAAGTGAATGATTTCACAAGAGAATCAAGAACAGTTTTTGTGTCCCCTTTTGAATTATAATGGAGAGACACTGGGAACTATGGTCTATTGCTGTGGTTGTCCTGCTCTGTATGGTCATCTTCCTCTCCCCCTTTATTCATTTCTCACATCACTGTGCTCCAGTGTCTCTCCTTCCTCCTGGGGCTGTTGCCTCCGCTGAGGGTTCCTCACTGGCGTTGATTTCTTCTCTGGTCTTAAAGTGATTATGAGAGTGCACTGAAGTCAGGTTTAAAGTCAGCTCAAGAGTTTGCTACTGCCAGAGAGCAAAGCTCTTGTAGTTGCTTGTGTCAGCGTTGGTGCCTGTGTGCCCTGCAGTGAGTGAGTGCTGGAGTTGCAGCTGGCTCAGAGCAGTGGTCGGGGTCAGCACACAGCCGAGCTGTGGGGCTGGGATGAGTGCAGAGCTGAGAACAGGCACTTCCCCTTTTTGCAGTAGTAACGTGGGATTAAACTGAAACTTTCCTTCTGTTAAATCGTATCCTTGGAGCTACAGGAGTGCTGCTAGGTGTGAGGGGGGATTGGGTTTGTTTTTTTAGGGCTTCTGATAAGGCAATACTGTGGTGTTGGGCTGTGTTAGTGGGCTTCTCCCCTCATCCCCAGTTCTTTTCAGCAGATCAGTTTGAGTTACTTGTAAAGTCTTTTTACCATTTTGAAAAAGGAAGTTCAACAGCTTCTACTTTGTCATACTTATTAGAATCACACAAGATTTAGCCAAAATAAGAGTTTAATATAGCTTTCTTAAGAGGAGTACATGCTGCAATTCTCATACCCTTGGAGGAATTGTGTGACAAAGGATCTTGGTCCTTACCTGTGGGAGCTTTAAAGAAGCAGCTGCTGGCCCCAGCTACATCTGCCCACTTGTTCTGTGGCTGGCTGGACAGCACATTAAACACTGAGCCAGCTACATGAGCTGATGGGAAAGCTCCTGCAGTGACAGAACTGAGGAGGGCTCAGGAAGGGCCAGGACACACAGCTGGAGGCAGGTGAGTCTGGCAGCAGCATGTCCTGTCTAAGGCCACCTTGGGCTGTCAGCTTTAGCTCCTTCATGAGGGGGATAGACAGAAATAGTCATCCTTAGGAAGGAAGAATGGAAACCTCTGGCTTAGCTGTCATATGCTACTTCAAAGTTAAGGAGAGATGGCATTTTTAGTGTGCTGTGCTTTTTATATATGCTAGAAATATTTAAGTTCATATGTTAGAGCTCTAGATGATGACATAGTAAGTGACTCTTATGCTCTTTGAGCTTCACTGTTTGCATTTCAGAGAGGAAATTTTACATATTGCAGACTTAGTAAGCACAATATTTTCACACTGCTAGAGGATTGATTTCATGGTAGATTTTTTAATCTGGGTCCCTATTTATGCATAGGACAGAAATGGAAAAGTTGCAGGTGTTTTGGTAGATCTTAATTATGGCTTCATAGTCACCCTCAAAATCAATTACTTAATCTTGTTTAATTTTTTTAATGCCACTATGTTCTGTCCTATAAATCTGCATCTTTATTTTTGTTGGTAGCCAGCATTTGCTAACCAAGCAGAAAATAAGATATTGATCAGAGCTAAAATTCTTTCTTTCCTTTCAGGCTGCCATCATGACGGCTGAAGAAACAGTGAACGTTAAAGAAGCTGAAATAATTAAGCTAATACTAGATTTTCTGAACTCAAGGAAGCTTCACATCAGCATGCTGGCACTTGAGAAAGAAAGTGGGGTCATTAATGGCTTGTTTTCAGATGACATGCTCTTCCTAAGGTAGGACTTCTTTTCCTGCTGCTTAAATACCACATTTATGAAAACACAGGAGTTGGACTGTGGTTCACTCACCAGCCCCGTGCCACTAAGCAGGAGATCTTAACTTGTGCCCTCATCTTTTCCTGCTTTTACATGGTCCCATTCTGTGGCCCAGCCCTGCAGTGTGTTCCAGCTCTAGAGTCACTGACCAGGCAGCAGTAGCATGCATTGACATAGATTTTTTTGTTTGTTCATTTTAACTTTGTTATTTTTCTGGCACACCAATGAATTCAGGTGGGAAGGAACCTTAACAAGTGCCAGTGTCAGTGCAGAGTAAGTTGGTGGAAAACTATAGGCATGAATAAGATGGGAAAGCAAGGCCTGTTGGCATCTGTGATGTGACATTGTCTGCTTATCCATCACATGCCCCTGAAGATGTGGTTTATTGACTTCTACAATGTTTTTACAGTATTTTAGTGCTGAGATTAAGGCTGAGTGGTTTCCAGAGCTTTTCCCCGAAAATATTACGTGCATTTCAAAATAATAATTAGATTTATCTTAAATTTAACAACATGAATGGAGTATCTAATATCACCAAGGCATGAGGGTTGGTGCAATTTACCATTCAAGATATTGCCCCCAGAATATTATTAAAAAGAATCAGTGTACTTCCACACTAGTTTTTCAGCATTGATGTTTATTGTCCATGCCAAAGGTCCTTTATCATATTGAAGCATGACAAGGTAATTTATCCAGCTGTTCTTGAACAGTTTAAAAATAGATTTTATCACTGAACAAATCTTCTCACATATTTTCCTTTTTCATTAAGATTATATATATTGGACTAAAATGAAATTTAAAAAAGAATTGCAGAAAGATTCAAATTATTAATCAAAAATTTTTGTTTCATTGTTAGCTTAGTTGGAGAAATTCATCCTTCCTTTGTAGGCCTGGGCCTTTTATAGAGAGCTCTGTGTGATAGGAGGGCATGAAGAAATGGAACTGCTCTACCTGTGCAGTCCAGCCCACTGATCCTGGAGTTGGAGCTCCTGTGCTGGCACCTTTACTGCCAAGCCCTTCTTCTTATATGCTTAATATGGGAGCTCTTTGTTTTCCCATTCCCTTCATAAGATTGCCCCAGTAGTATTTGTACAATTAAAGTGAACTTATTTTTAAGTTCTCTTTCATTAATGATACCTTTATTCAAATTTTTCAAGTAAGATATTTTTTTTCTCTTTTTTAAAATAAGAATAACAGGTAAAGCAGGAGACACAGGACCATTTTGTCCTTCTTGATGTGCCTTTAAAAGTACTTAAAATTTATTCTTCTAGTATCCAGTTATTTTTTCAAAATATTGAGAACAGACTTGGATTTTGCTGTTACTGTTAGTCTTGTTAAAGCCATCTTGGCACCTGTGTAAAACAATGACTTTTCAAAGCAGATTGATGACCTGTTGTGTATTTAAATTATTGTTTTGTATTTAAATGAGCTGCTTACTTAGAAAAGGGATGTTCTTGTCCAGTGCCATTCAAGGAATGATCATTTCTTTTACTAGGCAATTGATTCTTGATGGCCAGTGGGATGAAGTTCTTCAATTTATTCAGCCTCTTGAGTGTATGGAAAAATTCGACAAGAAAAGGTAAAATAGAATGTATGTCAGAGTTCAGGTTTTTTGAGTTCTGAAAAATACCTGGTTTTCTCAGTATTGTCTATAAAAACAGTGGTTGTGAGTTTTTCACTTTAGTTTTTGGTGGGTTTTTTCCAGCCTGTGTGCTGTCCCTGTAGTGTGTGCATGTGTTTTTAAACTTGTGCTTAAAATATGTGCACACAATCTCTAATGAATTGTTGTGTACACTTCAGGAATATGATGCATGTTGTACAAGCTTTTAATAGATGCTCTGTCATGCTTCTATTCAAGAAATAATATGATTGCTGTACTTGTGGTTTTTTTTTAATTAGCCTTCTGATATTTGTAGTGGAATATTTCTGAAAGCAATTATGAAAAAAATATTCCCTGTTAAAAAAAATGTTGTGGTTACCAATTTGTTAAAGTTCATATCAAAGTTCTTTGTTATGACAATAGCTATGCCTAACTCAGAAATTTGATGTAATTTGATAAGAAGAGCCTGCTTGTCTCTAGAGTATTATTTAACTGCTGGAGCAAGATGTTCAGTATTTCTCTTCTCACCTTCAGGTTTCGTTACATTATTATGAAGCAGAAGTTCTTGGAAGCCTTATGTGTGAACAATGCCATGTCAGCAGAAGATGAGCCTCAGCATGTAAGAATTGCCTCTGGTTTGGGAATTTTTTTGTTGCCAGAAAATCTCCTGAAATTAGTCTGATTAAAGGCCGAGCAGAAGCTCCCAGCTTTAAATACACAAATTTTAGCTACTACCGAATGGTTTCATAAACACTGGATAAAGCAATCAGTATTCTTGGGACATGACTGTGGCTCCCTGGTCTCAAATGCAGTTGCACAAGAAAGGGTTGCTTGAAACTTCACAGATAGATCAGTGACCATATGCTGTGTCTGTGGTCCTGACCCTGAGATTTACTTTAGTCCACTGTGCTAAAGTACAGGGCTCTTCTTTTTTTAATTACTGTTTTTTTTCCCCAGAAGTATGCTGAAGCAGGCCACAGGATCACACAAATTTATTGTGCTAATTTGGGCCAGATGAAAGTTAGAATGAATTCTATGCTTAATTTCTGTTGGTTTTGTAGAGAAAGGTCAGAATTGGTTTTTTTTGAGGGAGCAGATGTGTTCACAAAGGACTCTTTCAGTTAAATATGCAAACAGCAGGAGTTGTGGACTTAAGTTTTTGATACGGAAAGAGACATTAACTCAAACTGGCAAAGAAGGTGTGCAGATTGTGAAATTAGTTTTTCATTTATGTTTACAATACAATAATACCAAATTTCTAAGACAAAAATGTTATTAAATTAAAAATGAAGAATGATAGTTTTAAGACAAGTGATTTTGTTTTCTTGACTGAATTGATTTTAATTCTTTGTCCCATTATACTTACATTGTACTTCAGGTTTTTTTCTTGACAAAGTAGAGAAAGTTAAAATTAAGTCCAAATTTTTAGTCATAAATGGGAGGAGTACTAGTCCTTAGATCCCTCAATCTGTACACTGTTACTAGGATAGCAGTAGAGGGGAAAAATCAGATTAATGTTATTTATTTTGCTGTAAATGTTACCAAATGTGTTGGCATGTTGTGGGTCAAAGGCTGCTGAATTGAAGTATCTAGGTAACATGGATGAGTGGGGATTTTTACTGGATTTTTAATCTGTGTAACTGAAAATGTCAGGTTTTGAGTATTTAACATGGTTTTGGCTCTTAGCTGTCAACAGGCTTTGTAATAAAGCCCTTTATTCATTTGGAGGTTGTATCTTCTGAGAACTCTTTGAACTTTTTTAACATTTTTGATTGAAGAACAGAAAATCTCAGTATAAAAGCTGCTAATCACTGGAAACTAGAGCAATCTACAAGACTTTTATTGAAAGCTACTGGCGTAGGTTATAGAAATAAAGGGGAAAATAAGTCAGCTGGCTTTGAGAATGGAAGTAACCTTTTGTGCTACAGTAGAATTGGAGCTGCTTAGTCACAGATTTAAAATTTTAAGCCCATCAAACCTGCAGTGACATGAAAGCATTCCATAAATGGTAAAAAATGGGACTGGATGGGGGTTTCTAGGAAGTCAAAGCATCTAGGAATTTGTCTTTTTGGTAACTACACTTGGATCAGCAATTTCAGACTCTATGTGCTTTTTTAATTAACATATAAGCAGTAATAGTAATAAATGAATGATAGCAGACAAATTCTGTGGCTGCCTGTTCTTCAGGCGTTTTCCCCAAAACACTGACAGTCAGAATACAACCTGGCAGCCCATCAGTCAGGGTGTTGGTAGCAGTTTAAGTGGTGGCTGCAGTTTTCCTGCAGTGACACATGTGGTTCAGCTGAAGCAGTGCTCCTGTAGAAGTGTGCAGTTTTCCTCTGAAGGTCCAGTGATGATGTGGAAAGGTCCAGTTTTCCTCTGGAATCCAGTGGAAAAGGCTGCCTTGGTGTTCCAAATCTCAGATTTTATCTAGGTAGGAAAGGCTTGGCTCCTCCCCCTGGCTGGAGCATCTCCCAGTGGGATGATGGAATTTTATCAGTCATGCAGTGGGACTGAATCGCCCCTTAGCAGAGCGTATCTCCCTGGACATAAGGATCACTGCCCCAGCTGGTTTAACAGATGGTGATAGAATACATACTTTGGTCACATCCTGTACTGCAACCTAAGACAAGATTGTTGTGTTGCTGTTAATGTTTCCACAGCTGGAATTTACCATGCGAGAGGCCGTGCAGTGCCTGCACGCGCTGGAGGAGTACTGTCCCTCTAAGGAAGACTACAGTAAGCTGTGCTTGCTGCTGACATTGCCCCGCCTTACCAACCACGCCGAGTTCAAGGACTGGAACCCCAGCACTGCTCGGGTGCACTGCTTTGAAGAAGCCTGTGTCATGGTGGCAGAGTTCATTCCAGCAGACAGGAAACTGAGCGAGGCCGGCTTCAAAGCAAGTAACAATCGCTTGTTTCAGCTTGTAATGAAGGGATTGCTTTACGAATGTTGTGTGGAGTTCTGTCAGAGTAAAGCTACAGGAGAAGAAATCACAGAAAGTGAAGTATTGCTGGGCATTGATCTCTTGTGTGGTAATGGCTGTGATGACTTGGACCTTAGCTTGTTATCGTGGCTGCAAAATCTGCCAGCTACTGTGTTTTCTTGTGCTTTTGAACAAAAGATGCTTAATATTCATGTTGATAAACTCCTCAAGCCTACAAAAGCTGCCTATGCTGATCTTCTGACACCGCTTATCAGCAAACTTTCTCCTTATCCATCATCCCCAATGCGACGGCCACAGTCAGCGGACGCCTACATGACGCGCTCCTTAAACCCTGCCTTGGACGGGCTCTCGTGTGGATTGACAAACCACGACAAGCGGGTCACAGACCTCGGGACCAAAACTTCTCCCATGTCGCACTCCTTCGCTAATTTCCATTACCCTGGAGTCCAGAATCTCAGCAGGAGTCTCATGCTTGAGAATACTGAATGTCACAGCATTTTTGAAGAGTCACCAGAGCGGTAAGTGCTGCTAGAGCTCTATTTTTGCTGTAGCTTATGTTGCACTGTTTCTGTGTTCTTACCTGCCCTGTAACTCTGAACATAATTGTAACACTGAAACATAATTTGGTTGTTTAATTTATGTTGTAATGAATACTCTGTATAGAGGCTGTTTTCTTCCTTATGCTTTTATGATCTAAGTAGATTTTCATATTTGGGTTTTATTCTTATGGTTTCAATTTGGGCCTTCTTAAAGTTTCCTAGCACAGAGCACAAATATGCTCTGAGTATGTAATATGGTCTAGCTAGGGTTTGTGTTCAGTATTACTGTGTTCTTCCATTCCAGATAAATAAACGGACACAGTGAAATAGCTGTAACTCCCACCTTCTTTCTCATTGCGTTCTGTCCTCAAGTCTTGATAAATAGTTTTGGTCCTAACACTGTAAATTAGGTACTTAAGTATCCTTGAACAATTTCCATATCCCAGTGAAGTCAGTGGAAATGATAATATGTCATTGTTGTAGCATTCCTGTATCACTTAAATTGTTACAATAGTAGCTCAGCTGAAATATTTACTTCATATCTTTGAAACTAAAGATGAGTGAGGCAGCTGAAGGTATTATGTTTTTTTGTATCAGACTTTGATATAGTTGGGTTATGCTATTAATAAGTTCTTTAATGAAATGTAGACTGTAAAATTGGCTTTTGAGAGAAATATCCTGGTAGCTGGGAGAAATGGTACTTATCAGTTGAGGATTTATCCTCATGTTTCTGCCTGGCCTTTCTTTTGATCAGCAGTTCTGTCCCTTTCTAATGGTCATAGTCAACCTCCCCTAGAAAGCAGCTGCCAGCTTTTTTGGCTCTTAGAGGACCAGATGGGTAACTAGCCTTGCACTTGAATGCAGTGGCCAGCAGACAGCATTTGGGGCTGTGGTGATCAATCCAGGCCGTAGCTGGTGTCTCTGTTAGTTTTGCCTTGGAGCAATATTCCATATGTTGTGTTACGGTAAAGAGCAGCTGTAATTAAACTCAGTAAAAAGGAAACAAACACTCCCAAACTGATGTCAGTTCACCAGTGTTAATGGAAATGCTTACAGTATGTTTTAATATTTATCTTAATATTTACCTTGAAAGGAGCTGTTTTGTTTGATTAAAATCATGGGTTTTACCAGGCTCTTCATAAGTTCTTCTGGAGTTTTTGTGGATAGGTTAAGTGCTATGGAAATATCCCTGATGTTACACTTTTACAAAGTGTATACCTTCTGAAGATACTAATTTATGGTGAATCCGTGGATTTTACTGATCTGTATCAAACCTTACCACTTGTGTGAGTGGACCAGAGTCCAATGTTAAAACTGATTCTTGAGAGGTTTTTGATTCCCTTTTCAAAGTTGGAGTACTAGATGAATTTTGCACAAATAATATCATTGTGAGGGCTAAAGAATATGATTAATTCCTGCAGTTCTTTATGTAGGCCTTTTCATGTGAAGTTTGCGGTTTGTAACATGTTTTTTCATTAACAACACGTATCTTGAAAGTTAGGATTAGAGGCTCAGAATTATAGGATTAGAACTACAGGGCCAGACCCCTAGTTTTCAAGGCATTACATTTCTCAGAAGAAAATCCAACTTCAGGTCAAGTGTCCAGCCTAAATGGCAATATTTGCAAGGGTGGAAGCTAAGCTTCGTGTAAATCTGGCCCTTGCTTCCTCTTGCACATGACATAAATACTGTATTTCTTTTATAAGTTGACTTCAATAAGCAATTGTCTTCTAGTCAGCTGAGTTACTTTTGTTGTTGTACAGAGGTACCTAAACAGTTTGAAATAGCTTCTTAAAACCTTTGCTCTAAGTCACTGAGTAAAAGACACTAAGTTGACAGAACTGAAGATTGGCATCCAAGGCTTGTAATCTGTTCTGCACATTTACTGATAGATTGCCAAAACGTTTTGGAAAGAGTGTCATGCAGAAATATTTTTAACACAAGAAAAGAAAAACCAATATAAACATTTTTCTACCTTGCACTTTCAGGAATGTTCAAGCAGATGGATGTTAAACATATGTTTATACATGTTAAACATATATATCTGTGGATATTAGTTTAAATTCAGATTGGTAGTGGTAATTTGACTGATCTTTG
Organism: Muscicapa striata striata; assembly: GCA_030060385.1. Lineage (NCBI taxonomy): Eukaryota > Metazoa > Chordata > Aves > Passeriformes > Muscicapidae > Muscicapa > Muscicapa striata. The sequence continues at coordinate 660,775 of JAREIS010000015.1, read as the reverse complement.
GGAAGAGTTTAGTCTGGTAGTATATCAGATACATTTTGTGCACATAATTGCTTTGAAATTGAAGATTTTGAGTAACTTAGTTGAAGGATGTAGAATTCAAATGTAGGGATAAAAAATGAAATTGGAGTGTGCTATGGTAGTAAGGCTTTTTGGAAACTGGCTGTGCTTCTTGTTTGTCAGGGAGTTTATTTTCTTTAGTTTAACACATTGCAAGTGGCATTTTTTCCTAAGGGAGTTTATTTTCTTTAGTGTAACATGTTACCAGTGGCATTTTTTGCCTAAGCAGCATCTTCAGTTTGATGTGACTTAAGTAGTTTGCATGCCTGTGTTACCAGATCTCACTCTAGAATGTTGTCTTTCTCCACTTGATTTTCTACTCTTAATTTTTCTCAGTTAAGCCTCTCTTCTTTTCCATGTTGCTGCGAGAAGCGATACTCCTGTGGAGCCCCAGCATCCCCTCGGCAGCGAGACCGCGTGCCAGAGCTCAGCTCCAGAAAATGAACTCAGTGCAGCACAGAGTCAGGGATCAGCCAAACAAGAGAAAAATGAGGTAGTGCTTGTTTGTTTAAAAATAATGAGGCCCTTTGAGCTGGGTTCTGATCACTTCATAATGATTTGCCTTTGTGTGGAGAACTTCATGCATGACAATGGGTTGCTTTGAATCTAGTTTTTACTATAGTAAAAATGCCATACTGCATCTTGTAAAAGGAACTACTGCTTTTTGTCCCCCCATTGTATAAAGTTCTGCTGTCATTTGAGTCTGTAATACAGCTGATTAGAATGCCTTGTCACATCAGCAGTCCAGCTAAACTGTTGTGTATATCTTTAAAAGCAAGAAAAAAATGAGCCAACAATGTTAGATAAATGGTGCTTAAGCATCCTCTTCATGTTTTACCAAGAAACCTAGCATGTAACTTGTAATCTCTGGTGTAGATTTCATAGGTAGTCTTATATCAGTTCTTGCAGTTCTTGTCTAGAACGTAGGGAGATTAAATTCCCTCAAATGTATCTTTACTATTCAGAATCCAATAACATATCCTTTTTGGATTAATCTTTGAAGGCCCGTGCCTTGACTATCTTTTTCTCTTTTTTTTCTTTTTTTTTTTTTTCCTTAATAGCAATATGGAGTAAGTGAAATAATAGCTCAGAAGGAAACAATGGAAACAGTTACCTGTTCAATCCTTTTCCCACAGTTAAATACTAGTCTCTAAATTTGGTAATGAAAAATAGCATTGAGTGTGCTGTCTGTTCTGTTTGCTGATTCAGGTTTGATTTTCTTAGGTAAACTTTGTCTTGGCTACTGACACGTATGTGTGACTGGAAACCAGCCTAGCTTTGACAGGGCTATGTTCTAGTAGGCTCTGGACACTTGAGTGAGGCAGTGGGATCTACTGTAAGATTAACAAAGTCCTCTACATTTGAGGACATCTCTCCCCTCAAGGACTTGGAGTTGCTTCTCTGCTGCAGTGGTGTTTTGTTTGCATGTTGGAAAGGAAGGAAGAGCTTAGCTAGAAAAATATAGAACAGGGCAGGCTTCAAGAGGAAAAAAAAAATAAAACAGATGCAGAATTTGTAGGAAAGAATGAGGAAGGAGGTGCTGTGGTGAAGATGTTGGCCAAGCTGTTATACACAAGTAGAAAAGAGCATAGTACCTGGTGCAATTTGATCTTGTTTTGTTTCCCACATCATAGTAGTGTACAGATATACCTGTAGGAGTAAGAAATTATTTAAGTTTCTTTTCAGAACTTTGTTTTTGATGTGTTTCCATGGAGGCTGATTTAGAAGCCAGAGTTTATGGAATAGAGCTTCTGGGCAACATATTTTAGGTCTGCATGTTTGTTGGGAAACAGTGGCACAGAATACAAAAAAAAAAAAAAAGATTGAATAAAATTGTAACAAACAAGTATCAGTCATGAAAAGAAGCATAGAGAAGAATCTACTAGGTGTTTAGGATGATAACCCAAGGAGTGGGGAATAGTTCATGAATTTCAAGTACAGAAAATAAATGCTTTTTACTTCCATCAGTAACTTTGGAGTTTCTGAATTGCAGGTATTCACCATGAGAAACCTAAGGTGGTAAATATTTTTCAAATGCACCAGTACTAGGAAATCCATTATAAATAAAAAAAATTGTATCAGAGAACAAAAAATCATAATGCAAGTACTGTTAATAATTATTAATAGAATAAATGCAAAGGCTGTTACAAAGACAGAATGTGTATGAATTGTCTGAATGAATGCAAAGTTATGATGATGTCCTTACACAACTTTAAATCATAGATGACAAAGCTGTTACTCCAGAACACAAACAAAAAATTCACACAAGGTTTTTTTTACTATTACTTTTTTTTTTATCTATTATTGTTTTTCTGTTTTTTCTGTTAGATAAATATGCAGTTTGGTTTTTTTTCTTCAGAAAATATGAGGGAGTTCAGTGTGAATAATCTGGCCTTGGACTAAAGTGTTTTTGGTCTTCTGTTTGTTCATTTTTATCTTGTTCTCAGCTGCTAGCAGAAAAGTGAAAGAAAAATGGGGTTTGGGAATGCAGAAGGTAACAAGTCCTGGGCAGCTGGCAGTGTGGGAAGCTAAAGACAGTATGTAAAGAAAAGACTATGAGAAAGGAAGTTCAAGTGTTATCTTGGTCCAGAAAATAAGGAGAATTTTAAAGTTAAAACAGGGCACCAATTTCAAAAGTAAGATGTAACACTTGGATAGACTACTGCTGCTGGGAGAGGTAAACTGGGTCTGCAGACTGATAGCAGGGAGGTGTCAACATGGCAGAAAATACTAAATTTGTAATGAAAGTATGACTTATGTAGTTTCCTGGGTTTTATTTTCATCTTTCAGTCACTCTTTTGTTTTGATCTTAAGCAAGGCTTTGGAAATTTTGTAGGAAAGAGCAGTCTCCTTCAGAATTATGGCAGGACTGTTCAACAGTGAATAGTGTAGGCTGGCAGTGCTTTCTCTTTTTAATATGTAAATTATGTCTGGTTTTAAGGGAGAATGAAATCATCACTCCTCAGAGATTAGTCTCCTGGTTTTTTGATGCATGTGTTAAAATACTGAACCAGAAAGTAAATATTTATGTTAAATACCGCAATTAACTATTTAAATTCCATCTGTGATTCTCATTCCTTTTCAGCTTCGTGATTCCACAGAGCAGTTTCAGGAGTATTACAGACAAAGACTACGTTACCAGCAGCACTTAGAACAGAAAGAGCAGCAGAGACAGTTGTATCAGCAGATGTTGTTAGAAGGAGGAGTTCATCAAGAAGATGGAGGTGACCAGCAACAGAACCTTACTGAACAGTTTCTTAACAGGTCGGGAGAGTTTCATTCTTCTACCCACCCATATCTCTGTAAGTTCTCATAACGACTTGGTTTGATGGTTTGGGTTTTTTAACTTGTCATTTGTTATTAGGTCTATCCAGAAACTGGGAGAATTAAATATGGGTATGGACAGTCTTGGAAATGATGTGCAAACACTTAGCCAGCAGTGTAATGGGAGCAAAGGGATTGTGTCTACCCATCCAGCAAGTAACTTCACATCAGCACCTTCAGATGGTAGCCAGAGGATAACAACTGAAAGCCCAAGTATTAATACAAGCACTCCTCGCAAGTGTGGATCAGCTAATCAGATACCCTTTCCTGAAGAGTCACCTGTACAGGGGAATCAAAGGTAAGATACTAGAGAGCATTCAGGACTGGAAATACTGGAAATAGCCTTTTCCTAGCACTGTGAGAGAGCTGTTTGTATTTATCTTCAGCTATCAAATAAATTTTTCATTGAATAGGGGTATTTAGCTCCTGATCAGTGTTTTCTAAATATTTATGTAGTGATTATAAAGTCTATTTTTTTTTTTTGACAGCATCCATTAGGAATAGTGGTTATTTGTTACGGCTTACATTTTATGCTTGTTTTTAATTTTGGACTTTTTGTTCCATCTTGTATGTATAGTTCTTGTTCATTTTATGTTATTCTAAGTTTCTGGAAGATTTTTTTTATGAAATACAAACTACATCTAGAGGGAAGCAGGACAGAATGGGAACTGAATTTCTTCTGTTAACTAAAAGTAGTGCTGACCTGAAAAAAACAGTAATTCTTCCACCTCTCTGTGTGTATATATTGTATCTATAGATCGGTATGTTATGGCATGAAAAATATTTTTGAGTTCACATGTTCAGTGCTTGGAGTTGCTGCAAAAAGGGCTATCCCTTGTAAAAGTAATAGTTTAATGATAGTGATTCAGACATGTATAACACTTTACACAAGTTAGTCAGTTCTGAGAATAGCTGAAACTGTAACTTTAGTCCAAAAAATACTTACCAAAAAATCTGTCCCTGCTCTTGGTGTTTTGTCTTGTGATGTTAAACCCTTCACCAAATCAAAGCAGCGCATCGGAACATGCTGTCGGTCAGCCACAGTCAGAAGATTCTTCGGGGAATTTATCTAGGACAAGAGGCGATGAGGTGAGTTTTCTTCTTGTTTTTACCACGTGTTATCAAAACAGTACTTAATCCTGAGTGTGCCATCCTTCTACTGTTATGAGATAGTTAGAATAAATTTTGGTTGCTGCAGTGTCTACAGTCACAGAACCATTGACATGTGGACACTGAATCCAAATGTACTGCTCAAAAGAGGGTCAATGAGAGCAGGATGCTTGGGGCTGGGTCCAATTGGTTTTTGAGTCTCTCCAGGGGTGAAGGATGTTCCCCAGCCTTTGTAGGCTACCTCATCCCATGTCTGACCACCCTCAGAGTGTTTTTAGAGCACCAAAAAAGTTGAAGTGGTATTTGCTTTATTTTATTTGGTGTTCATTGCCTGGGTACCACTGAGAAGAGTTGTGCTCCATCTTCTTCACTCCCCCAGTCACATATTCATATACACTGGTGAGATGTACGCATTCACACCCTGAAAAGCCATTCTGATCTCAAGGCCAAGCATTACCAGATCTTTCAGGTTCTCCTTGTACAACAGATGTTCTGTTGGGATGTCTTTTACAACCATTGGTTTGTGTTTTCCAGGTAAGAACTTTGAGTCTTGGACTCCAGTCAGTATGGTCTGAAAAACCAGGGAAATAGTTAATAGGGAAATAACTGCAATAAGTACATTCCAAAATTCCTGCATAAATAAAAAACATAATCCTAGAAAGGTGGTCATGAAATCACAGGGAGGATGATGTAATAAAGCTTAGCATAATGTAATGATAACTGTGTTGCGTACAGGGTGAAAGTCTGATTCTGTGTTTAATATTATATTTGGTTTAGAAGCTGTGTTTGACTTGGACTGTTTTCAGTAAAAAGGCAGCTTTATTCCCCTTGCAAATTTCACACAGATCAAATGTGTTTACACAGAAATAAACTGTAGTATTGCCCATCTGAGGTTGGCTGTTTAGTAAAACAAAAGCAGGTGAAAGTCTGGAGGGAGAATGAGAAATACTAATCAATGTTATCTGTAAAAGTCAGTTGAAGAAAAGAGCTTCAGGAGCATTCTTGGACTTGGAGTAGACATTGTTTATAAAACTACTTGGAGTGATCCAGCCTGCTGTGCTGCTACTTGTTAATACTTGGCTACAGTAGCTTTACATTATTCTGCAGAGCAGTCACGCCTGCTTTTATATGTCCGGTTTTACAAGAAGAACCTAATTTTACTGTTCTCCTTCTACACAGGATGACAAATCTAAAAAGCAGTTTATTTGCATTAATACTCTAGAAGACACACAAGCTGTCAGAGCTGTAGCCTTTCATCCTAGTGGGAGTTTATATGCTGTTGGTTCCAACTCTAAAACTTTGAGAGTTTGTGCCTATCCAGAAGTAATTGACCCAAGGTAAGAAAGCTAATATAATAATTTATTTTTCTCTATCACAGCACTTCTATCTCCTGCAGCTACTGAAACCTGTACATTTCATATCTTTATTTTTATTGTCATAAATACAACAATGCTCTCCTTGGAGTCCTGAACTCCTAAACAAAAAGAAGGTGATGTGCTGAAGTATTTGTATATTTGTGGGCTACTTCTTTGTTCTCTTTATTATTTGCAAGATGTATTGCCACAAGACCACACTTTTCCTTATTAGAAGTGTTTGTTTTTTTTTTTTGTCTCAGCAGCTGGGCTTTTTTGAGTTTATTGGTTGGCCTGTGGTGTTGATATTCCAGCTGTAACAGTGGGAGAAAGCATATGTCAGTTCCCAAGGCAGCACAAGCTGGGCTTCACAAGATCCAGTTTCTGGCCAGAGGACAGACTTAACAGTAGAGAAAGTTCTTGATTCTTCTTGACTTCTGCAGCAAAACTTGCCAGAATGTGTCTGTTGGCCTGTTTTTACTCTAAACATTGTTTTCTAGGTTCCTTGACAGAAAAACATCATTTGTGGTTTACTGTGCAGCTGTATTTTCAGTTTTCTTTCCACCTGTTTTTTTAATAGGATGGGGACAATATGTCTAAAAATAAATATTGCCACATCTATAGCAATCTGCTTAATTCTGTTCCACTTACATTATTTTCTTGGAGGAGGAGAGAAGTGCAAGCATCTAAACTGCACAATTTTATAGAGTGCACAAGTGTGCACAATGGTTTTATCTGGGATATTTTCCCACCTTAGGACTGATGTCCCAGCTTCCGAAGTGTTCAAAAAGTAATCTGATTCTTCTTTTCCTCCCTAAATATCATCAGTAAGGTAGCCTTTGAAGTTTAATTCCAAAATATTTATGAGCTATGTATGACACAACACAAAAAGGAATTGATTTCTGTTACCTAATACTGGGCTTGAAGCCCAAACAGCCTCTTGACTGGTAAGCAGTGCAAAACATGTTGGCTCCTGCAAAGCTGCTTATTCTGCTCGTTGGGAAAGGTCTGAGCAACTCTGCAGCCTTAGTTTGTACTTGCAGTGCATGATCTGATGTGCAAGAGACACAGTGCATCTGGACCTGAAAGCAATACTGAGATTACCTCAATTCTGAGCTTGTAATTCTTCCACTTACTGTTGATTTTAACTGTGCTTACATTTTGCCTAAAATACTTCATCATGGGATTTACAAGTCAGCAGAGAGATTACATTATCTTAAAGATATTCTAATCCTTGTAACAACAAAAGTCTAGACATGTATTCAGAATTATGTGCTTTTCAAAGGGCTATGGTTGTGTAGAGGTACTGTTCTTTGAAGCTCTGTTGGACCTATTAAACTTTTTTTTTACTTGTCCTTCAAGCTGATGAATAATTCAAAACAGATTGGTTTGGAGTTGATTTTTCTTTTGCTTTCTCTAAAGGTATAGTAGTAGTGTGGGGGTTTTTGCACACCTTTAAGATTTAACACTGACAGATGCATGTTCTGCAAACGTTGCTCAAATAATCACAGTGCTTCCATGCAGTGGATTGGCAACATGTGGTCTCTGACCTGGGTAAGTGCTCCCATGTCCTGAGAGAATCAGTGATCCTCAGCTCTTAAGATGTGGTGAATCCAAACTCAGAGTGTGAGGTAAGGCATTAGGCCAATTAGGAAGCTCTGTAGTGTGTTGAGTGATTCTGATTTAGGCTAATGTGCAATGGATTTCCTCTCTGGCAACAAATTAAAATTAGCTGCCATGTAGGTTTACTTTAGTATTTGTTACCGAACCAATATTAATCTCCAAAGCTTTTCAACAGATTTGGATGATTGTCTTTCATCTTTTCTCTCTGCCTCTTCTTTTCAAGTATTTATAATAAGGTTTATGATTTTTTTCAATACCAATTTAGTTTGTTGAATTTCTTCTGTTGATGTTACTGGAGTGAAATGGAGATGGATACTGCAATACTTTATCCTAAGTACTTGATTTCTTCCTGCTGTGAGAGCAGAAAAAGAACATTGTAGGAAGGTAATTGATTGCAGTCAAGGAAATGTAATTTACTGGGACGGTTACTTTTATTTCAGCAGTGTGTAAAGCTGATATGGGTTTACAAGTAATAATCTATGGTGTAGTTAGATGTTATCAGGATTCTTGCATTAACATAGTGGTAGATCTGTTTTTCTTGCACAGGCTTGGCCTACTGTTGCTTAGTTGAACTCATTCATATTCAAAAGTGGACATATTTAATTCAACAATTAAGTTGTTGATATATGAAGGATGTAGAGAATTCACATCGGTTTTGGACTCTGGGGATAATGTTTTGTTGTCCTGTAGCTGGTAATTGCTATATATTATCTGTAACAACCCTTTACAGATGAAGAGCCTGGGTAAATTCTTTTTGCATGTTCATCACAGACAGAATGGGAAGATGAGGAAAAATTGAAAAAATTAGAAGATCCTTTTGTCTTTGATCACATGTATATGTTGCAGTGCAAGTAGTCATATGAATTTCATGTTACCAAAAGAACAGAAAAATAGTATCTTCATTTTCGAATACTTTGTTTCCCGTAGAAATAAAAGGAATTATGATTTTTTTTTCTTTTACCAGTGCTTATAATACTCCTAAACAACCTGTAGTTCGCTTCAAGAGGAATAAGCATCATAAAGGATCAATCTACTGTGTAGCCTGGAGTCCCTGTGGACAGCTGTTAGCTACTGGTTCTAATGATAAATATGTGAAAGTGCTGCCTTTTAATGCAGAAACTTGTAATGCAACAGGTACTGTGTGCGTATTTAGTTCAAAGAATGTATTTTCTGTATTTTTCAGTTACTGTCTAGTATTTGTCAAAACCATTCCGTTTACTTTGATGTTTTGCTATTTTTATGGCAGTATTTTAATTCAGTCGCTTTTCCCTTTTACCATCACTGTGGTCTCTATCTAGCAAAGAACCACTCAGAGGTTTAAAATTATCTTTAGGGTTTTGTTTGAGTTGGGTGGCTGTGTTTTGGTTTCATTTTGCAGGATTCTGGTATTTCTCTATCTCCTGGCAAATTCCTCCCCATATACAGTAAAACAACCAGATGTTCTTAACCACTTCTAGAGTTTGGTTGTCACTAAAAATTTATCTCCACTCTTAGTTCCCTTTTCTCTTGCCTAGTTCTCTCTTCTCACTTATCTTAAAAAGGTGTCTGTTCCAGCAAATACTGCTTTCCACACCCACCTCTCCTAATCAATATGTTGAATGTGGCTCTTACCTTTTCTGTTTTGGACTTAGGCTGCCTTGTCCTTTGTAGTTTAGTGCTCTCAATGATCTTTTCCTCCTGGCAAAGAGAACCTTTTGAGTTCACCAGAGTTTGCAAAAAGAAATAAATGTACTCTATAAGAAACCTTGGCTGCAGTGGTGATGATCTATATACATTTTGCAAAGCTTTAGGAAATAGGAAGCTCAAGCGACATTCAAACCCAAGATTCTTAGAAATTTTATTTGAACTGTAGTAACTGAAATAGTGATTTTAAAATTATTTTAGGACCAGATTTGGAATTCAGCATGCACGATGGGACAATCAGAGACCTTGCTTTTATGGAAGGCCCAGAAAGTGGTGGTGCTATTTTAATAAGTGCTGGAGCAGGGGACTGTAATATTTACACTACAGATTGTCAACGTGGACAAGGCCTGCATGCCCTAAGTGGTCACACTGGTAGGTACAGTGTGGCTTCTGTCACACTTTCTAAGTCTGTATTATATTCTAATAAAGTTGTTGGGTTCTTTTGGTTTGGTGTAAAGTCATTGTGTTTTTCTTTTTAGCAAGACTGTTTTTTTTTCCTCTCCCAATTGCTCTGGAGGTATTTTGAGGGGAGATGAGCAGTGTTTCTTGTTAAATGTTTGCTGTTAATCAGACGGAAAGAGTGCACACCTCATTCCAGAGAGGACACAAAGCTGGGTATTGCCATACACTGGTGCATTGAATCATGCAACATGCAGGTTTTCCATGGGATTGTTAAGTCTGTGAATGCAAAAAAGAATCCCAACTGTATGTGCAATAATATTTCAGTGTTGAGTTAATGATGCTTAATCAAATTAAGAAGTTTTCTTGTTCACAGGACATATTTTAGCACTTTATACATGGAGTGGCTGGATGATTGCATCTGGATCCCAAGACAAGACTGTAAGATTTTGGGATTTGAGAGTGCCAAGCTGTGTTCGTGTTGTGGGAACAACGTTTCATGGAACAGGCAAGATTTGCTATTATGCTTCTAATCATCCTATGAAAATAGACTTTGAAGATATCCAGGTTGTATAGAGTGAATGTAAGGGGAGTTTGTGGCACAGAAGGGAGGCTTGGCTTAAAGAAAGAAGGATATCTATACCTGTAGTGTTGGTTTGTTTGTCTGTTCCTAAAGTAATATTTCCTTTCAGAAGATAGGTAGTACTTTTGCCTTATGACTTTCAAATAAGACACTTTTAAGTGCATTCAAATACAGCAACCTAACTGAAGTCTTTGAAACTTTAGGGCTGGGGTGAATTCCTTGCAGTATTCCCCATTATTTTGGAAGAGTGACTTTCTTTCCTGTGATGGAATAGATACTTTCTCATGCAGCTTTAATAGTGTCTTTGCTATGATGTGACTTACAGCATCAGAGTTTGTAGTGCTGAAAAATAAAGACTTTTTTATTCTAAGCTGGCTATGTTGACTTAAAATTTGAGGCCAGCTTTTGGCATTCTTTACAATGCATGTTCTTGTGGGGAAAAAAAAAAAAAAAATTGGCTATTTGCAAAAGCGCAGCTAACTCTGCTGTGGGTTTGGTGGTGTTTGTGTGGCCCTGCAGGGAGTGCTGTAGCCTCGGTGGCAGTGGATCCCAGTGGCAGGCTGCTGGCCACGGGCCAGGAGGACTCGAGCTGCATGCTGTACGACATCCGCGGGGGCCGCATGGTGCAGAGCTACCACCCCCACGGCAGCGACGTGCGCTCCGTGCGCTTCTCGCCGGGCGCGCACTACCTGCTCACCGGCTCCTACGACATGAAGATCAAGGTGACAGACCTGCAAGGTAACACAGGCCAGCCGCCTGCTTGGGGCTCCTCCTGTGGGAACGTTTTGAGAGCTCAGCTCAAGGACCGGGTTTTACTTGAACAGGGGAAAGAATAGGAGAGCTTGGAAAGGTTGGATGGGTATGTATGTGATTGTATCTGGTGGAAATTGGGTAGTTGTGGTGCAGAAAGTGTAGGCTGCTGGTGAGCTGAATCTTGTTTTGGGGTGAGTCTCATTACAGTAAAACCACTGATTAACACTCTTGCCTGATGAGATGGCCATTGCGTTCAGACAGCATTCATAAAATTGAACCTTAAAAAAATCTCTAAAAAAGTAATTCTCATTTTTATTGTGATGAGTTAAGAATAGGGAAGATACCAGGTATATCTAATTGATTTGATTTTCTTGAACCATTACATATTAATCACCTTGTGTAAAAATGGTGGCAATCTGCTTTTTATAGTTGTACTGTATCCAGTAATGCCAAAAAACTGAAGTGCTGGGGCCTTTTGTTTTGCTGTGTGTGTGTGAGAGAGAGAAAGGGGCATCAAGTACGCTTCATAAGGTGAAATACAGATGGGAGCTTTAAGCTAGCAAACTGATTAAAAAAAGACCCCACCACCCAAGGGCTGGGATGTGGATCCATGAAATCCATATGAGTAATGATTTCTGTTCCTCTCCACAGGGGACCTGACGAAGCAACTTCCTCTGATGGTGGTAGGGGAGCACAAGGACAAAGTTATTCAGTGCAGGTGGCACACACAAGATCTTTCCTTCTTGTCATCTTCTGCAGACAGAACTGTAACCCTTTGGACCTACAATGGTTAGAGTGCAAACAAAGGCAACTATGCAGCTAAAGCACAGAGACCCGAGACTAGAGAACTGTCAAAACAAGTAATAATAATGAGCTTTGAGTCAGCAGCGGTTGAGCAGGAGAGTGTCTTATCAAGAGGAGGGGCACCTGTCACTGATTTTTCTGGTTTCTAGGAGGTCTTGGTGTTTTTAGTATATTCTTTTGCAGTGCTTCCAGTCTTCCATGTTGAACTCATGCTGCTGTGACCTATTGTAGTCTTGTTGCCAAAGTCTATGAGGAGAACTCTTCTGTTGTTGATGTGCACTCAGAGTAACATGAATGATGTGTTTACAGTTTGGTATTAATTGCATTCCTTGTTCTTTGCCTCAATGAGAATTTTGTATAGAAACTTAAGTTGAGGAACACTTTAATCAACTCTGTATGTAATTAATTACACACACATAAAAGAAAAACTACTTCCACTGTTTTTTCAGGTTTATTGTATTCATCACTTTTAAACAAGAGCTCAAACTTTATAATATCTCCACAGTTTCAACATTTTTAAGTAGGAAAAAATCTGAACTTTAAAGGTTGACTAAGTAGTAACCACTTCTTGATTATGGTCCATTATATAATGGGGGTTTTTCTTTCTTTTCACCTAACCTGGGAAAAATGTTGCTGTTTTTACTACATGACATTGTTTTGAACCAGCTAACATGTTGGAGGGGGAAAAGTAAAATATTGACTTTTTTCAGTAGAAACATGTAATATTTTACTTTCTGAATGCAACAGAATACCTCTGTGTATAATGTACTGTAGAAAAGAGTGGATTGGCAGCAGTTGTCACAGTGAGTTTAATGGCTATCAAGTTTTCAAGTAAAAGGGATACCATTAATGCTGTACTAGAAACCAGCATGGCTTAAAATGCTATGTCTGCATGATAATTTAAGAATTGTTTAAATTCTCAGTTCAGAAGCTTATCTGAATTTTATTTCTTGCACTGTTTATGTATGGGAAATTGCAGTTTTATTTCTACAAAACTTTAGATTCTAATGTTTATGTATTGTTATATTTTCATATTGTACAGTTCCTTTTACTTTTTAAAATATAAACCTTAAACTTTAGGTTATTTATTTATTTGAACTGCAGTTAAGTTTTGGATTCTCTTGGTTACTAAATTATATGTGCACTGTAGCAAGCATTTTTAACTATCGTATAAAAGTGGAAAGGTAACTATAGAAGTGTATCTGTGCTATAATCTCAATAAAGACCTCCAACACCTGCACCCGTTTCATCTCTTATTTTTAATTCTTGGTTTATAATTCCTCAATCCAGCTATGGTACAACAGTTCTACCTGTGATTTAAGTATGCCACAACTATAAAATCCTTAAGAGCTTTGATACTGCTTCCAGATATTGAAATTTGCAGTGCAGTAACTAATAATACAGTGGTGTAGGTCTGAAAATCTTGTTTATTTTTTTCTTTATTAGACACATATAGAATAATATGTATGTACGTATGATACAATGAGGCATATACAAAGCTACTTTGGACGAAAATAGCATTTCTCTAGTTATCTCTTTGCGGTCAAAACTGGCAGTCTATTTTAAATTAGTATATCTGTAACAGTAGTGATTTCCTGACACGAATTTTATTGCAAGTTGTGTGTTTACAGGGCGGATCGGGTTTTACATCCATCATTTTACACCCCGCCTGTTGTGCTTGAGCTTGCATTACAGCGAAGGTACGTCTGTCTGTGTGCCGGGGGTGGGCCGGGCTCGGGCCTGGCGGTGCCCGGTGGGGGCTCTGGCGGGGCTCCGGGCGGGCGGTGCCCGGTGGGGGCTCTGGCGGGCTCCGGGCGGGCGGTGCCGGGGGCGCTCTGGCGGGGCTCGGTGCCGGCTCTGGCGGTGCCTGGTGGGGCTCTGGCGGGCTCCGGGCGGGCGGTGCCCGGTGGGGGCTCTGGCGGGGCTCCGCGGCGGTGCCCGGTGGGGGCTCTGACGGGGCTCCGGGCGGGCGGTGCCCGGTGGGGGCTCTGACGGGGCTCCGGCGGGCGGTGCCCGGTGGGGGCTCTGGCGGGAGGGGCTCCGGGCGGGCGGTGCCCGGTGGGGGCTCTGACGGGGCTCCGGGGGCGGTGCCGGGGCGCTCTGGCGGGGCTCGGTGCCGGCTCTGGCGGTGCCTGCGGGGCCTCTGGCGGTGCCGGGGCGGGCGGGGCTCGGGCGGAGCCGCCCCTCCCCTCGGGGCGGGGCCCGCAGCGCGAGACGGCGCCTCAGGGCCGGGCGGCGCTTCACGGGCGTAGCGGCGCCTCGGGCCCGGCAGCGCAGGCGCCGGGCGGAGCGGCTGCCGCGGAGGCCCCGCGCCGGGTAAACACAGCGGGTGACCGCCGGCAATCCCCCGGCCCCTCAGGTACCGCGGGCGGCGAGCGGGGCTGCGAGCGGGGCGGGCGCCGCTGTCCGGGGCCTGCTCGGTGTCGGGGCGGGGAGGAGCCGCGGGCTACGTGTCTCGGCGGAGCGCGGTGTCAGGTGCGACGTGAAGGAGGTGAAGGCGGGGGAGAAGTGTGCGGAGCCGCTTCTCCACAGCCCTGTCGGCTCCTGCAGCGCTCGGGCGGCAGGGCCGGGCCGGGCCGGGCCACGCCACAGCGGGGCCTGGGGCCTGGCGGAGCCGCACCGAGGGGACTAGGCCGTGGCGCCAGGCAGAGCGGGGATGTCCCCGCAGGGCTGGCCAGGGTGAGTTCTGCGCGACGGTCGTGCTGGCCCCTTTGTGAAAAAATACTGATGCTCAGCGAGTAGGAACGTTAGCGTTGGCAGTAGTGCTCCCTGGAGGAGCTGCCTGCGCTCCTCTGAGGGAGCGCGGGGTATCGCTTTCAGAGAGGGAACAAAGCCTGGGGGAGCGGCAGGTGTTGTGGCCATACTTTTCTTAAAACTATGCGGCCAAGGGGAGCTAAGCCAAAGGAGTGACCCAAAAGGTGACCAAAACCTGAACGTTACACCGTTGACTCGAAAATAGAGATCGCACCCCAGCGTGTGCTAATGAAGCTGGACGTGTACATGCTTTAAATGCACGGTTAAAATCACTCGAACTTCACCTAAATATGAAATGTCATCAACTGAAACTCTGCCTTTTACCCTCCCTCAAAAAAAACCCAATATAAATATAGGTTGAGAGGGGCGGAGGTCAGAGGAGACTCCACCTTTGTATCTGGGACTGTTCTGGGCTGTGCCTCTCCTCCCCCATAGGAATGCATGTTGGGTAAGGCTCCAACATCGAGTGCTCCCTCAGGAAAATCAGAGAGCCAGCTTCTGTTCGCGGTTGTGCTTTTAGTCGTTTTCCCTATAACGTATTTTCTGTCGGTTTATGGCTCATATTTTGTGTGTTCATGGGCTCCTGCAGACAGTGTGTTTATCACTGACAGTCCAGCATTTCTGCTGCTCGGCAAATTACAGTGTTTTTTCACCTAAAGGTTGTTGAACACTTCCAGGCCGTGGTCTGGCCAGGAGGATTTGACCAGACTCACAGTGTGTATGTCATGCTGTTTGTCAGTCTGTGATTGGGGTAGTTCTTACTGCATGTGACTGGACTCACAGTGCTGCACTGGCTCTGTGCTTCCCTTTTTAGTGCTAAATTTGCCATCCCTCAGAATCAAAGCACAGCCCCTCTGGTATCTGAGGAGCAGCTGAAATGCAAGGGAAGTTTTTCTGCCAGATCTTCTTCTTAATGTGACAGAAAAGTTTGCTTTACTGTTAACATAATGCTCTTGTGGTGAAGAGTGCTGGAGTTCTGCACTGTTTTATCATATTTAGCAATGCTGAACTCTGTGCTATGCCTGGTGATAACAAAGTCAGGGATATTTGTTGGGGGTTGGGTTTCTTTCTTTTTTTACTTACAGAATTTTTTCCTCTGAGTTGCTAGGAAAGTGATTACTGTACTTAAGAAAAACAAGAGAGGGGCCAAGGTCGAGAAAGGAGTGTAGCATGTGGCTACACTTCATTTTCTCTGGGAATTTCTGAGGGGGGAGGGGATACGGCTGGATCTTGGGGCAGGTAAAGGACTGGGCTGGGGGCAGCTGCTCTCTCTGGGCTCTGTCCTGCCTCCCTTAGCAGACACCTGTCTTTCAAACCATGATCCACTCATGTAATGCAGTTTAATTGTGTATATTGCCAGCATTTTCCTTGGGAAAAAGTATGGAAGTGAATTTAAATCTGCTTAATGGAGAACTGAGTTTTTAAGAAGCTCCACTTTAGTTTTTATTCATGTAAGATTGTTTCATTTTTTTCGTACAGCTTGTTACACCCTGACCTAACTACCTGTTTTCTTGTTATATTCAGTGATACAGGATGCTGTTTCCTTTGGTATTGTGTGCAGTTATGCTGATAGGGAGCTGTAAAGTTCAAGAAGATGAATGGATTGACCCCACGGATATGCTCAATTATGATGCAGCATCAGGAACAATGAGAAGACCTTATAAGGTAGAAAAGCAAAGGGTGTGTGTCTCTCCCAAAAAGCTAAATGCTGTTGGAAGATTACTTTTAAATGGTGACAGTAGATAATGATAGCAGTATGGTGTTTTTAAGGGCTTATTATGTTGTATTTGAATGCATACACAGAAAAGGTTTTGTGTCCATGGTTAAAATGGCAAGGGAAAAATTGTGTAATTAGTTCAGGACCTTTCCCTGATGAGCTTCTGTTGCACTCAGATCAAGTCATATCAAGCAGAGTTTTTGTATTTTCACAAGTGGTGCTTGATTTATGCAGATTGTGGCACCACAGGTTACTGCTCTGAGAAGTACTGGGTTAAGCAACTCTTGATAGTTTCTCAGGTATAGTGTTAAATATCTTGAAAATCAAATTCCTAACTGATAAAAATTGGGGGAGTTAAAGTTAGTTATTGTATTTTATTTTAATTAACCAGCTTCCCAGCAATATGAACTAGTTTCCCATTTCTTGTCTGGGACTGTTGTGAAAGTCAAGGGTGTTTGTAATGCTGGGCCTCAGTTTTCAGAAGGAAGACCAGACTAAGAATTGAGTGCTGTACTTTTTAATGATTCATTAACATTGAAGAGAAGATGAAGTAGGAATAACATTAGTTTTAACAAGATGAATTGTCTCTGTCTTACATGAGGAGTGGACTCTATACCATGAGATGTATATTGGTTATTTTGTGCATGTGTGTACACACAGCACTGTAAACTAGAGGTGGTTGTAAGGGAATCTTTGACTTTTGCCATTATTCAGCTTTCAAGTTTGGTTTTACAGTCTCGAGCAATACTGTTTAAACACTACAGAACATAACTTTCTGAAGCTTAAAAGATGCAGAGTGCATTATTGCTCTCTACAGCTTTCCTCTTCAACCTCCAGCTTCTCCAAGTCCACTTGATAGTCATTATCGTCCTTAAGATCCAGCAGCAGGCTTTGAAGTCTTGAAGCCTGGAGCCCAGGCTGTTTCGGCTTTTATAAAAAAACTAGTAGACTTGTTGTTGTCTCCTGCACAAATAGAGCTACATCTTAAATGAAGAAAATATTGTTTTGTGTTAGTCCCTCTTCTCAGGATTTTTTGTCTGCTCTGCAGAGCGTTTTTAGGTGGGCAGGCTGTATGGGATGCTCAAGCCCTCAAAAACCAAACTTTGTTTCAGCGTGAGTTCACCAACTCATGTACTGTTGTGCTTCCTCTTGGAGACTTCCCTCAGTGTGCACACTTGGTTGTGTAGAAGCAGCACTGCTCAGACTGGATCTGAGTAATGAACAGAAAACAGAGTGCTCTGGAGCATAGAAAGGCAGGCAGCCCAAAATGGTGTTTGTATTTACTTGCAGCCTGGCTGGTGGCGTGGCCAGCTGGACTGGGAATTTGCCTGGCTGAAAACTGCCCCTTTGCCTCCTAAGTCAGTTTTTAGCCAGTGCCATTATCTAATCTAATGCATCTGTGGATCACTAGCAGTCAAAGGAGGGGAAACGGCAAGTGGAGGAGGACAAGGGAAGACCTCACCTTTTGAAGGCAACATGCATTTAGATAAACTCAAAGCAATTGTCCATCTGGAGCCTAAAATAACAGCAGAGAGGTAGCTGGGGTGTCAGTGGGAGAGTATTAGCAGCAAAGATCTGTACTCAGTTTTTAGCTCCTTTGCTCCTTCTGAAGTGAAGTGACTCTAGAAGTGTAACAGTTGGTCATAATCTTGCATTCTAAAATATGTTTTTCTTCCGTAATTTTAGCCAAGCTATCATGACTCTGAGGAAAAGGCTGTGGATGATTCAGACAGTACTGAAATTTCAAGTTGTTCCAGGGTAATAGATTCCTTGCAACACAAGGTTTGTTTTTCAGAATATTTTCAGTGTTTAATAGTTTGTGCTTTCTGATGATGCTCTTCTGGATAGTATCAAACAGGTGCATTGCTGGCATAATTTGTGCTTTATGGAGCAGGAACCTCTAGGCAGAGGAGAGACTGGAAGTGGTTCCAATTTATTTTCAAGTTGTTGTTCTGCCTACAAAGGACTGTTTCCTGAGGTGTTTTATAGTGTAACAAGATCAATAGGAGATAGGTGCTCCTGCCCAGTGTCAACAGGTTAAAGGTGTGGTTACCCCATGCTGTTCTCAGTGTTCAATCCTGTATGGTTTTAAGGGGTGTGTTGTGGGCACAGAGGGACCAGGGTAATGTGCAGAGTTGCAGCTCTCAGGTGCTGCTGTCAGACTCCCTCCCAGGATGTGGAGATGCTTGTGTGGCTACTGGGGCCTCACTGCCTTCAGCCATTAGGATACCCAATGGGATATGTGTCATTTTAATGTTGTTTTTTTTTCCCTGATGCAAACTTAAAACGTAAGGAGATCCAGATGTTTACATTTGTTTCTAGCCTTACTGAGGTCAGGATTTGAATATTACTAGCTGATGTGAAATCTCCAGTACTGGCCAGTCCCATTGAAAGTAGTATCTTCAGTAACTGCACATACTTTTTGTCTGATATACTAACCATGGAATCATTGCTAAACTAAAGAAATGTGCCCCTGTTAATCCTGAGTTTAATGTGTTGGGGTTTTTTCTCTTCTGTGAAGAAAGTGGTTTGAGCAAAGTGAGTAAAGGTGTCTTTTGCACAATTGCAGATTGCAGAGTGTGAGAAGAGGAATGCCAAATCACATGAGAGCCGTAGCTTTTATATTTTTAAGCGATACTTGAATAAGATTTTAAATGAAGCTGGAAAACTGGGCCTTGTAAGTATTTGACCAGTCACTTTAAAAAATACTTAACTAAAATGAATTCATATTACTGCTTTATGTAGTTTTCACAGTTACAAAGCATTGAGTAGTTATGCTGGTGTACTTGAAATGAAATGTAGGGAACTGAATGGCAAAGGAAAAGATGATAGAAGTATGTGCATCCAGCACTGCTGAGGAGACACAATTATCATTTGATCTGTAAAGCACCCAAAGGAAGAGTTTGTGACTTCAGTGTATCTAAACATTTGTTGCCGGAATGCAGCTATAGGAACACCCTGTTCTGGTCATGATAATGGTTGGAAACTGGAAGGAGCCAGATCTGGGTTGTTTGTTGTAGACTTTTAAGGCCTGTACTGTAGGTCTGCCATGTTAACCTGCAGAGGGTGGAAGCAAGGACAAGTAACCTGGGAGGAATACAGAGAGGTTGTCCAAGCAGGGACAGGGATCAGGGTAGGAAAGCTAAAGCCCAGATAGGATTAAACCCCTAAGGAAGGGATGCCATCCAGAGGGACCCTGACAGGCTTGAGAGGTGGGTCCATGCAAAACTCAGGAAGTTCAGTGAGACCAAGTGCAAGGTCCTGTACATGTGTTGGGGCAGTGCCAGGAACAGTAATAGGCTTGGGTGGAGAATGGATTGATTGGGACTGTCCCTTGGGAGAAAGACTTGGGAGTGCCAGTGAACCTGGCAATGTGAGCTTGCAGCCCAGAAAGCCAGAGGATCCTGGGCTGCATCCAAAGCAGGGTGGGCAGCAGGGCAGGGAGGGGACTCTGCCCCTCTGCTCTGGTGAGACCCAACCTGCAGTGCTGCATCCAGCTCCAGGGTCCCCAGTGTAGAGAAGAACATGGACCTGTTGAAGCAAGACCAGAGGCCACAGGGATGGTCAGAGGGCTGGAGCATCTCTCCTACAAAAACAGGCTGAGAGCTGGGGCTGTTCAGCCTGGAGAAGAGAAGGCTCTGGAAGGACCCTTTGAGTACCTAAAGGGGGGCCTGTAAGAGGGACCTTTTCCAGGGGTGTGCAGTGCTAGGTCAAGGGGGAATGGCTTTAAACTGAAAGAGAGGAGATTTAGATTAGATATTGGGAAGAAATTCTTTGCTCTGAGGGTTCTGAGGCACTGGAAGAAGTTATCCAGAGAAGTTGTGGATGCCCTGTCCCTGGAAGCCTTCAAGGCCAGGGTGGATGGGGCTTTGAGCAATGTGATCTAGTGGGAGATGTCCCTGACCATGAGGGTTGGAACTAGATTATCTTTAAAGTCCCTTCCAACCCAAACCATCCTGTGATTCTAACCATCAGGCAAAAGTAGCTTACTAGAGTTTCCATATAAGAATTGCCCTATTGCTTTATGCAGTGGTTTCAGCTGAGGTAGAGTGACTTGTGTTCCTGGTAGCTGGTGCAGTGCTGTGTTTGGATTCAGTGTGAGTGCACTGTTGATAACACACTGATGTTAAGTTGTTGCTCAGTGGTGCTTTCTGTAAGCCAAAGACTTCTCTGTGCCTTGTGCCACCAGGAGGTGCAGTGAGGACAGCTGAGCTGAGCTGGCCACAGGGCCACTGCAGCCCATGGCTGCTGTGCTCAGGGTGAGCTGGGGGAGTTCACTGGGAGGAGCCAAGTACTGCTGGAGGATGGGCTGGGCATTGGTCAGCTCAGGGAGCACTTGCATTGTGTACCACTTGTTCTTCTGGGTTTTACTTCCTTCTTTCTGTTTTTCATGACTAGTAGTATTATTACCATTGCATTTTATTTTGTTTGATGGGGTTTTTTTACCTTTTTTTCTCATTCTTCTCCCCACCAGGAGGGATATTGGAAGGAGTGAGTGGTTGCATGATACTTTAGTTGTTGACTAGGCGCTTTATTATATTGTCTTTGGAGATTTTGTTTATTCAGAGGTAGAAGAATTGATTCTTAGTAATGAGCAAAATTACTGTTAAATAGGGAACATTTAACAATGTAAAACTACTTATTTTAGTGTTTAATAGTTTCTGTCTGTATTATCTGTCTGGGACTGAGGCACACATAGTGTATATGTGATTATTACTTGTTAACGAGCACTGGTTCTGAAGTCTTAGTAACAGGTGAGATAATTCTTTTGTTTAGGGATTTTTTTTCTGTAGAATTAAAGGATTACAAACCACTTGAATTGTGTTTCATGTAGTATAGATGAAAAGGTTCCCCTGTCCCATGTTTTCATGTTGCAGTCTGCTTCAGAAGGGTGCTGGTACAGAATGAATATGATCAGGCTTTGGCCTGTGGATGCATATCTATTTCCAAAGGAGCAGCTTTTAACCATTGTTTTGCTTTGCTTTGAATTCAGCCTGAGGAAAATGTGGACCATGTCCATTATGATGCTGAGATCATTCTTACAAGACAGACATATTTGGAGATCCTCAGGTTTGTCAATGAGGAGGCCTGGCAGCCAGGTGCCCTGGATGAGGCACTGAGTGATATTTTGGTCAATTTTAAACGCCACGATGAGCAGGCTTGGCGGTGGAGATTTGAAGACTCTTTTGGAATTGATCTGTATAATTTGTTCTTGGTAAGAGAATAAAGGTTGATTATTGGTTTTAATTGCTGTTTTCTTCAGTCTCTCTGTGCTAGTCAATTAATATTACCATTTTAACTCCACAGGTAAAGCAATTCTTTCCATCATACTTTCAGTGAATCACTTTTTTTGTGGTTGCTGAAGGATGTATTTGCTTAAAGAAGGGATTCAGGCTTTTTATTCCTGTGGTCATCTGTTCTCATTGTAGCTTTGGTTTGGGACTTTTTTCTGCTGTGCTTTTTTTTTTTTTTTTTTTATCTGTGCTGCCAGACTCATTATACTCTAGCGCTTTCTTACCACTAGAACTGACACCTCATGCGTTATAGATCTTCCAGCTTTGTCTCTTGATCATATAGTTGATGAAGCTGTTTACCGAACTGCAGGAGTTGGCAGCTGTTCTGTGGTTCATAGCAGGCACAAACTGCTCAAGCACTGACTGACACCAAGTTGGTAATTTAGAAGTGTGGTCGCTAATGTAGCAAATATCCTAAGGAAGAAATAATTAAATTTCACAAGAAACAAATGAGCAACTTCAATGTAAGGCTGTGACAGGAATGAGTATTAGTACTGCCGTGAAACTGCCTTGTGCTGCTCAGATGGGCTGTGGGAGCAAGGAAGAACTTCTCAGCTATTCTGTGTAATTGACATCAGTAAAAACAACAGTTGGAAGTTTCTTCATGTGTACTGTCAGTAAGCCTGGAAAGTTCCAAATGTGGGTCAAAATACTTTCCTCTTTTTTTTTCCAGCTACTCTTGTGCTTGGTGTGCATTGTAACTGTAATAACTGCAGAACTCTGGACACGTGTTCTTTGGTTGGTTCAGCTGAAACGTTTTATATTATTAAATTTTTTCATCAGCTTTGGATGGAATTGGGTTTACTTGTTTAAGGTAAGTTCTGTAATCTTAATGGCTTTTTGGCTTAGAACTGTACAGTTGTGAGGGAGTTAAGGTTGTTTATAAAGTTCGTTTGGTTGGTTTACATATAGCTTTTAATTAACTGCAAAATAAAAAAAAAGGGATAAACATTTTCTTTTGCATGTTGATGAGTGCATTGGTGTAAAGAACAAAAGAAACCCTGACAACTTTATCCTGCTGTAGAGGTGCACAAAATTGAGAGAACACTAGAACTCTTATTTCACTACGTAAGCAAGGCAGATGTGACCTCTGACTAAAGCAGCTTGGTAGAAAAGTTATACAGAAATATATTCTGAGGAATTTTTTTAAGATTCACTGGTTGAAACTGTGTTTGATGTGATAGACAGATAAATGCCTCATTAATGGTGATTGTGTGGCTGATGGTACAATAGGATCAGTTTTACTGAGGAGTAATTTAAGCTACCTGATCAAAGCCCAGCCACAAAATCTGCCCTCACATCCTACCAATCAGGATTGAACTGCAGCTTGTCAGACCCAGGGATAGCAGAGTGCTGGAGAGTGGGATGGCTCTGGCATGGGGGTGGAATGCCATGCAGATGGCTTGGGCTGAGACAGTGAAGAATGTTGGGTTTGCAACAGATTATTTTTTCTGAATTTTTTCTGGTTTGATTATCAGTTGCAAACTGTAAGCCAAAGCTGTAATAAGTATGGGTATTTCTTATGGGAATTACTTGAGAATAAAAGAGGATGTTTTAACTAGTAATTGCGTGACAGCTGTGTCTCTATTCCAGAAACATGTAAGGGAGAAATATCATCAGTTTACTTTTACCTTGAACTTGTATCTTTGAATATTGGAGTCTGGTCCTTTGGCAATTCAGGCTCCTTTTGGAGAATAACTTGGAGGTAGCCATTATCTCAGGGGTCTTGTCCATTCCTAGGAAGTTCTTGGAATTTAACTCCATTAAATTGTTTAGGTAATAAACTTTTCTAAATACATATTACATGGGGAATTGTGGTTACAAGGGGACAGTGGGGAAATTCTCACTTATGTGGGGAACTCTAAAGGCTGCTGAGGGCAAGCACAGATAGCTGAGGAGCAGCACTCCTGGCTGCAGGCACCTCAGTCCGTGTTTGGCTCCTGCTGTCCCTGCAGAAGGCCTTTGCTCAGCACCAGGCAGAGATCGCCAAGATGGGGCAGTTCGACGATGTCTGTGCGGAGAAGCTGGACTGGAAGGGAAGTCTCTTTGGTAAGTTCTTGTCTTGGTACTTTGCAGTAGTAGTTAAGACCACAGAATATCAATTCATAGTATCCCAGGATACTCAGGTTTCTTCATGAATAGTACAGGGAATTTCCTTCAATACATGAAAATGTGATTTTACCCTTTTTCCATCCCGTAAGACTATGTTTTCTAGGCCTTGGGAGGAGAGCTGATCACAGCACTGTACTTGGGGTATGTCATGGTGTTACTTCTTTTTCTTGTAACTTACCTGTGTTTCCCCAGCCACTATCCCCAGCATCATTCAATGCCATTTACCAAAGACAGGCAGACAGAGTTCAGGACAAGAATTTTTTTTTTCACGTGTCAGGCCTGTGAGTACAATGAATTTCAGCAATTAGATCTGTAATTGTTTGTTCAGGTGTTATTTTACAGAGAAAGCTGTTTTTTTAATTAGCTGTTATTTCTATCCAGTGCTATAGCAGGTAGATGAAGTGTAGCAGCTCTTAGAGTGTTTGTTTTGATCTTCCAAGTGTAATTTCTTGGCTCTGTTCTATTTTTGATACGTGTCAATGATTTATGTTCTCACTGCAGTAAAACCAAATTACAGAGACAATGATGTCATGAATCACTTGTTTATAATGTAAAAGTTCCCTTAAGAAGTAAGACTTCTGCTTGTAACTAAAACAGACTCTTGAATCTAGCAAGCAAAGTAGATTATTTCAGTCTCCCTGCAGACTGGCAGATGACCAATAACACAGAATGATGCTGTGTCAGTAGGTGTGAACATGGTATGCCAGTTCATAGTTTCCACAGCTGAGTCTTCTTTCCTTGAGGCTGCTGGGGACTGATCTCACATAAAGAGCTTTCTTGATTACACATTGGAAAACTTCAGGCTCTTCTCTTTCTTTCCAAACTTCTTTTCCCTTCCTGCATCCCCTTGACTGGATGAACTATACTGCCAAGCCACTTTCAGATGTGTAAATCTCAGTTTTGAACCATATCTAGAAGAGTTCTCTTCCGTCTGTAACTGAAATGCTTCTGTATTGCTGCTGTGTCACAAAATATATTTTTAAGAAGTAGTAAAAATATGTCTGTGCTTTGACTTCAGAATGGCTTAGAACTGTCTGGACATTTCGGGATGATCCCTGTCAGAAGTATTATGAAAC
The DNA here is from genome assembly GCA_030060385.1 of Muscicapa striata striata. Lineage (NCBI taxonomy): Eukaryota > Metazoa > Chordata > Aves > Passeriformes > Muscicapidae > Muscicapa > Muscicapa striata. The sequence continues at coordinate 636,134 of JAREIS010000015.1, read as the reverse complement.
TCTGCTTGTAAATCCTGTTTTGCTGGTTCCACCAACAAAGGTATGACCCGAGCCCAAGGGACTGTTCATGGTGTTTGTTTCTGTGACAACACTGGTTTTTCTGTTGATTTTTCTAGGCCTTGGCAATAACGTTCACCCACTTTGTAACTGAGCCTTTGAAGCACGTAGGACAGGGTATCGGTGAATTCATCAAGGCACTTATGAAGGAGATGCCAGTAATTCTGCAGGTTCCAGTGCTCATTATCATGGCTCTGGCTGTCCTGGTTTGTATACATTCATCTTACATTTAAAAGCTCAGTTTTATTTTTTAAATATTAAATGTATTTATATTTAAGTATTATCTATTATATTACTTACTTGTACAACTGAACAGCTTTCTTAGCACAAAGAAATTACGTCTGCAAGGGAATTTTTTCTTGACAAAGAGCTTCATACTACAGTTGGTCTAGGAATTAAAAGAGCCAAGTTTTGTATTCAGACTGCTTTCTACCACTTCCCAAGTAGTATATAGTAGCATTAAACTGCTTAAAATCATAAGACTTTCTGACAGTTTATTGCACCTTAGTTCCCATTTCTTCTTTGAGTCATTGCATTGTGATGCATGTAATTAGCATTTCACACAAAAGCATTGAGTTAGAGCCTTAAACATCTTTAATGTAGCACCAACAATGAACTGCATCCAGCCTGGCAGTTCCTGCAGCATGGTTAGACTGCAATAGGCTTGAGCTTAGAGCCCTTCTCTTCACCTGAGCTTTTCCTTCAAGGGCTTTCAGATACATGACAAGAAACCTGTGTGAAAACCATAGGCTGCAGACATTTGGTGTTCTGCTCAGTTTGGGTTTTTTTTCCTCTCTCCCAGGTATTTTGCTATGGTGCAGGATCATCAGTGTCTGCATTAAGATACTTAATGTCTTCTGAGAAGAAAAGTCTTCCTCCACCTGCCAATGAGCAGGAACGAATAGCCTTTGGGCAGTATGATGGGAGGACAATAGAAGAGTATTATGTACAGAGGCATCAGTATGTCCCCAGAGGCCACCAGGACAGAGGGGATGCTTCCGCGAGGCCTCTCCCCACGGTGAGAGCGAACAACGGCAGCAGGAGCCCGGACACGGCGCACACCAGCGACGAGCCGGATGCACAGGTACCAGAGCCCCACAGGGACCAGAGTCAGTCCTGTCACAGGGACCAGAGCCCTACAGAGCAGAGCCTGATGTGTCTCCTGGTGCCCTGGGAGCTGCCATTAAACTGAGCAGATTGCAATGGCACCTGCCAGAACACGCTGAATCAACACACTTAACCCAGATCTGGAGGGGAGAGGAGCTAAGGAAGTACACGTTCCCCTATGGAACAGTTTGATAGAGGTGTCTTGGATGTGTTTCTTCTGGAAAAATACCTTGCTGTGGCAGGAAAGTACTGAATTAAAACTCTATAGTAAAGACAACTTCAGTTTTGAGAGATCAGTATGTGTGTCAGCCTGGGCAATCATGATAACCCACAGAAGAAATTTGGAGGAAAAAAACAGTGATGACTTCCCTGTAAACTACAGAAAATTCAAAACAAGATTTATACTCTATATTGTTCTTATTTACATGTTCTGTTTCCCAAGGGGGGGGAAAAAACCTTTGTCATTCTTTGGGTGAGCCTGCCCCTTGAGCTAGGATGCACTTGAAACAATATATGCTGTCACTTTTGACTGTGTAATTAATAGATAATTATTTTTTTTGCAGAACAGGTTGTACACTGAATCTGAAGTTCGACTTGAAACTCTCAAAGCTGAAAACTTTACTGAAGAAGCTGCACTTAAGCAGCAAAAACAGGAGACAGACAAAGCAGAGGGAGAGACTGGAGAAAACTGTGATCCTAATAAAAACCTAGAAGGGAAAAGTTCTGCTGTAGAACCATGTGAAGAGAAGAAAGAGAGTGTTTTACATGATGCCCAGGAAAGAGACTAAGGAAGACCCAGGCTCTGCTGTAAGTTTTGTCTTGTGTTTAATTGTCATGTATTTGCTAATTCTGCTCTCATTCTCAAGTGCAGAAGAGAGAACATCATCAAGCTCTTAGGTAAGGTTGTAAAATCTGGGAGAGTGAGCACATGCACTATGTCTGGAATCTGAAATAAAGATGTTAAGTTGGATGATATAGCTTTAAGTGGCCAAAAAACCCCAGGCTGCTGGAGTGTTGCTACTTGTTGGAAATCAGGTTAGTGTAATAAGTTTTGAGTAATTCCTGTACTGCTAATTCCCAGCTCAGATGTCTCAGGTCTTAGGGTTTATGTTCTTAAAAATCAGTTTGCTTCTCATCAGCTTGGTTTTAGGACAGCTTACGGATTTCCTCCTGGTGTAATGATTTGCAGAGAGTGAGAACCTGATGTTTTTGCAGGTGGATTTTAGGCAGTTTTAGCTGAACAGGACCAGTTCCCCAGAACTCCCCCAGCCCAGCTCATCCTTAGCTAGAGCAGGAGAGGAGCTGAGGTACAGGAAGCAGCACCTGTGCCTTTCCTGTGTGTGACACTGGAAATTGGGGTGCTGCAGGAACTGGCCCAGGCCCATGGGAGTTAGTGCCCCACCACCCCTGTGATTCCTGGTGCATGGGGCATGTACCACACAAGCTGTAGAGTAGCATGAACAGCTGTTTCTTGAAAGTAAATGCTTCTTGAAAACTTCTGTTCTGAATTTAATGTAGGAAACAGTTAACTAAATATTACTGAAAAAAAATCACATTTGAAAAAACTATTTTTTATTAAACAGAATTAAAACTAGGGTTTAATTTTTTAATAGAAATTGTTTCTTCCAAACTGTGTTTCTGTAAAGAGACTAAAGACTTAAGCTATTTCTCCTTTTTTTAAAATTATTATTTTTTAAAAAAGTATAAAAGAAAACAGAACTTTTTCTCAAGAGGTACAAATCAGGGGAAAAAATCAAGTTTTCTTTAAAAAGAACATAAAAATTCAAGTCTTACACTAGACTGCGACAGTGGTAGAATCCACTCATGAGCAATGAAAGAACTGATAGAGAAAAAAAAATCATAATAATTTTGATAGACTAGAGGCAATTAAGGAGACACAGTACCAGTACCCCTGACACCGCTCTGAAAGCAGCTGCCAACTGCAAGAGCAGGGGCAGTTCTGGAACTACTGCTCACCAGTGTGATGCTGCTGCTATTTCTGTGAAAAATCAGGAGAAAGGAGACAAAGCTGCTAATTGTAGTCATCTTAAAAAAGGCAAGTGTGCTTTTCCAGCAAAGCAGAATGAGCCCTAGGATGCTGCTGTACAGTACATGCCTCTGGGGTCTTCAGCTGGAATTGGGTCCCTTTATAGCTGAGGGCAAGTGGACTCTCTGTTCATCCATTCTCTTGGCTTGTGAGCGCAAAATCAGGCTGAAAAAATCCTCATCTGGTACAGTGGGGCCTTTGGCAGCTCCTGGAGGAGCACATCTTTGATCATCCAGTCTGGAACCCTACAGACAGACCAACAATAAAAGCTTCATATTTACAGGAAGATATGGAATAAATGAGCAATATTAAGTAAAAAAACTACCAAAAGCTTTTGGTATCAGATTTAAACTTATACGTTTAAACTTACAAATTTTGTTTCAAATTAAACTTGCTAAATGAAATTAGGAGTCCAAGTGTAACTAAAATGGTTCCTCTGACCCACTTGTCTCCATGTGTCTGAAAATGACTCCCCCAGTTCAGTTCTTTGACCTACTGCAGAATGAGATTTAAGTGTTTTTAGTTCAGAAGGGGAATTTTTAGCATTGGTATGGGGTGTTTCTGGTCTCACAGAACAGGAAGTATGGTTGTCTTCCTTTCCTTACACAGGGACTGAAAAATGGCTGCAGTGGTGTGAGATTTGGGAAGGCGTTCCCTGGAGGCCCCTTGCCCCCACAGTGCGCAGCTGGGTGCAGTTTAATGCCAGGGTTACAGAGCAGGGGCAAACCCTGCTGGGCTGGGCTCTGCTCCTTGCACAGCCTCCCGAGCTGGGTGGGGCGGGGTGCTCCCACAGGAGCGGGCTGCTGCTGGAGGGCCCTCAGGCCGCAGGAGGAAAGGCACCCTTGAGACAAAAAGGCTCAAAGGCAGCAACCCTTCTGTGCTTGTTTAAAGCAGTAGTGTCTGTCCTGAGCAGAGGAAAATAAATATTTTTCTATTCCTAAAATAGTATTTCTAGATACTTTGCTTGACTCACAAAAAGAAAGAGACAAGTTGCTACACCAGAATATGGTATTTCAGAAGGCTGATGAACACTGTCACTGTAGACTCAATTCCAGGTGCTACTTTCTCACTCAGGCTACCATACTTACTGACTGTTGGAGAACTAAATATCTGAATTTTGTATTTAGGGCTGCTTATCAACCCATCAGACAAACCAGCAAGTCTTCTTAGTTCTTTTTGGTCTAATTGGTTTATGCGCATGCTCTAATTGAAAATCAGTCACCTCACTTGTATATTGCTATAAAGTATCATTTAAACTTAATCTCATGGGAATAATGACCACTCTTACCACCAAAACCTGGATACTGAATTCTGAGTTAGATTGCTGTTTTATCAGGTACCCTCCTTAGCAAGCTAGGTCTAAACACTTAAAACCATTTTACATACTCCTTGTAATAGCCTCACTTGCTTTTCTTCACCTTTTAAGCATTTCTTACTTTTAATAGTTACTGTGGTATAAATACCCAAATTACACTGACTAGAGACTAGATAATTAAAAAACCCCAACTTTCGTGCTCTTATGTTCTTCCTTATCTGCCAGATCCGTGTGTATCTTAAAGCACGTGATAAGCACGGTGGCTTCCCTGCAGGAGTGCAGCAGCAGGAGGCACAGCTGCAGCCCCAGAGGCAGAAGCTGGGGTGGTTGTTGCTAAGGCTTACCTGGCATTTGATCAGGATGTCAAAGAAGTCGTCGTCCAGGTCCCTGCTGCTGCTGGCCATGAGGTGGCCCAGCATGGGCTGGCCGCCGCGCTGCCGCAGCCGCAGGCCGGGCAGCTCGCTGAAGCTGGCGCGCTGGTCATCCAGCCGGCGGCTCTGGGAGCTCGCCAGCAGCTCCAGGAACTCGTCCGTGTGCGGGGACACCACTGACGTGGAAAAGGCTGCCCAGGACACACAGAACAAGTTCAAGTTAGCCTAGGAGTGACCTCACCGCTGTAGTGACTCTTGCATGCAAATACAGATTTTACTTTTAAAAAAATTACATTTTATCATTGTTTTAGGTGGGGTAGAGGATGTTGCCACTGAAGCAGCTGAGAGTCTGTTTTTCTCCTGGAAGCAGCACCTCTGATCATCCATCCTGTTACTCTGGAACCGACTCAGCAGATCAAAGAACCCTTCGTCTGCCATCGTCTCACGACTGCTTTTCTGAAAAGGAGAAGAGTTAGGGTGTTTGACCTTAGAGTGCCTACAGCTGTGACAACTGCAGCAGTGTTTCAGTCCAGTGATATGTTTGATATTTTCATATCTGAAATTTATTAAATGATTTTTTTAGTCAACCATTTCTATAACCAGAGATCACAGGAGGAGATGCTAATGCTAGGGCAGCATTTTGGAGAGTGGAATACATTAGAAATGTTTCATTCTGATCATCGTAAAATGGGAATTATTCTTCCTCAGCCATTAATCCAACAAAACCCCAAATACCCATGAGAGGAAAAAGAAACAAGAGCAGCAATTAGCTGCCATTGTCTCCCCAGTTTTATGACCAAATGCCTCAGTTCTTTTATTTTAAACTGACTTTTCTCAAGAGTGTAATAACCTAAAAAGTTATGTCCAAAATATATCCCACTGTCTGAATCAGAAAAACTAGATTTTGTTAACTTCGGAGAACTGGGGTCTAGAAGAGACTTAAAAATAAAATTTATTTGCTAAGCTCTAACTTAAAAAAATCTACCACAACTAAAATGCTTCAGTAGTAGGAAAATCAGAAAGCTGGCACCACCCCTGAGAGAGCTGTAGAATGACAGATTCTGCATCAGTTAAGAGCCACAGTGTTTAAATCAAGTTAAACCAATCAGGACAGCTGTAAGAAGGTGTTTTCCACAATTCTGATCACATAAAGATGAATAAAGGCCATGATCTCCACAGCCCACCACACCTACCCTCTGAGAGTTTGGAAGGCGATGATCAATGGAATTACTGGCATCCTGCAAAACTTTGGAGGTGGTGCCATTTTTGTACTTTTTGCCTTTTAGTCGATTTACAAAATGAAGTTTTGCTGAAGTTTTGGCAACCAGGGGTTTCTGTTTAGCAAGAATCTCACTGTTCCAGTTTGGAACCTAAGAAAACAAGAGTCAGGAAATAAAGTCTTCTGATTTGATTTACCAGTACTGTTTCTTCTTATGTGCTGCTGCTTTTCCTCCCCAAGATGAGGCAGCTTTACACTATTTTGTTCTTGCAGCCACAAGGCTGTGGTTATGAGGCCTGAGCTGCTGTTAGCAGGTTAGTGCTGTTACTGGTCAGTCTGAGAATTGAACTGGGTAATAACACCTGGATTAAAACATGATCAGACAGTGGTTTGAATTAAACACACTGAAAATGTCCATGCTGGCTGCAGTGCAGGAAAGGCAGTTAATAGAAGTGCTGAAATGCAGGCACAGCTGGCATTTCCCATTTTGCATTTTAAAACTAGAAAGAAAAAAAATATTAAAAACCGAGCCCATACTACAAAGTGTTAGAGCAAAATAAGCCCTTATACAAATGTATCTATTCAACCAGCCTTCCCTCAAGTTTTGATGTACACAAACTTCCTAATAAAAACTGAAAAGAAACAGACAAATGCCAGCACAAGAACAAACAGGAATAACCACCTCTTTTCACTTAACAACAGAATGGATATCTTTATCAACCTGACAGATTTTCCCTAAAGCTTCCTCTAAAATAAGCAGAATTATCCACAACTGAAAGACTCCTGTAACTGAATGAAAACAATCCAGTTTTCCTCCTAATTCAGCACTAGAAATCACAGTCACAAATCTTCCAGCAACACTGCCTACCCAGTGGATTTCCCTTCTCAAGGTTTACTGAACACCAGCACACAGACTGAGAAGATGCCACCCTGTACACTCAAAGCCTGATGCTCAGGGATTGTTCTATGCATTAAGACATTTATGGAAGTTATTCAACAAGTATCTTGAAAAAAGCCCTTGGTAAGCTCTAGCCTGCAACAGTAAATTAATGCCAAAAATCTACAGGATACATTCCAGTGCATTTAGGGCACAGACTGTTAGAGGATACGTATTTTAAGTGCACTCCCAGATAAATAAGATTCAGAGAGTAAGAAAACCCAGCTGATAGTGGTCAAAAGCCTACAAACATCCCTGCAGAAGCCTTGCCCTAGACTAAACATAAAGTGTTTCTAAAGCAGTACCCAAAGAGGCTCTTGAGCACCAGTGCTGACTTCAGCTGTACTGACTGTACACATGCTTTGAGATTATTCATTAACATGACAGGCTTTTCCTCACTTCAAGAGACTGGAATTAGATATCCCAGTATGGAGGGAAAAATACCAGTTTCAGTCTGCCACTGGAGTCATTTACACAGAACTGTCAGTCCACTGTTGAAAGGCATCATGTGAAGGAAATCTCTCATAGACTGGCAAGGATTTTAATTGGGAAGTCCCATCACCAAGCGATTTCTGAGCTTGGGAGAAGTTGTTTGGCCTGTGACTCAGCTGTAACATTTCTGAAATAGCATCCTTATTCAGGATGGAGGTTGAAGCTTCTGATGGTTTCCAAGTTGGTCAAAATCTCAAAGTGAAAAACACAGCAGGTACTTTTAAATGGCTATAAAATTACTGTAACCAAAGAAAAAGTGTTAGCTCAGGAAGACCTAAGCTAAAGCTTAGGAATTTTATTCTGAATTACTTTTATGCTGAACCCTCAACCCATCTCTATAAAAAGATGAAAGAATTCCTTTGATGCTCATTACAGAACCCCGTTCTTTCTCATTTGTGCAGGAATAAAGCAAGCTTCCCACCAGCCATTACCTGTCACACTGTTACCTACATGACAAAAGTATTATTTGTTAGTATTGTTAGACCTGTTGTTTATGGAGCTTCTATGATCAACTAAATTAAAAAGGGAGGCAAATGGCACGTTAGCACACCCTCAGAAATGTTTCACTGCAATCTCAGCAGCAGAACAGAAAGAAGCAAAGTACCAACCTTTTCTGGTGTTAATTTCATAAGTTCCATGTTTTCCATACTGTAACGGCGTCCTCTTGGCCTGCCACCTTCAAGAGACAAATTCATCTTTTTATTATTACAGTTTATGGTGTCACTTGCAAAGTTGTGACTGTACTCATCTAAGGTCCAAGACACAGACACAATTAGAACACACAAAGAAACTAAGGAGTAACTTGTGATTTACAGTATAAATCCTCCAGAAAAGGAGGTGCTGAAGGGGTCCAGTAATGCAAGAACCTTTTTAGCTGCTGGCGAGGAAACCAAGCAAACTTTCATCCTCAACCATGGTCAGTAAAGTCTCAAACAAGAGACTCTCTTTGAAGTTCTCTGTTGGAAAAGTACTGCAGAATGAGGCACATACCATTCAAACTGTTTTCCACTGCGTGGCTTTCTGCCATCATGGAGTTATTTGTGCTGTAGCTTAATCCAAGAACCATTTGAAGATCTGAGAGATTAAGTCTGGCAGTGAGTTCTCCACTTCTGTCTCCTACCTTCAAGCAAAATAAGCAGTTGTATTACCTTAACAAATACTTAAATGTGTAAGTGTTTTTTCTGAGAGAAAAAGGCTGAACGTTTTCCTGCTTGAAGACTGACAACATCTTTTTAAAGAAGTAACATCTAACAGGTAACGTAACAAAGCCTAAAATAATCTCTGCTAGGCTACTAACTTGGAGTCTGTGATGACACTAGAACGAAGACCTGACTGTAATGAGAGAGTGGCTGAAATAACACGGAATCAGCTGTCTCTGGAATCATTCAAAATGCATCCCATCACTCACAACCAGAAGCGTGAACACACCTCCATAAAACCTCTGTATGTGAAAGCAAAAACCAACAGCCAACATAGTGGGAGCATGAAAATCATACCTCTCTTGAAATCTCCAGGTGCCTTTCTGCAAAATGGATGGCTTGGTCATGATTTCCCAGAGCAGTATGAGCATTCCCTAAACTCCAGCATGCTCTTCCTTCCCCAATTCTGAAAACAACACACATTTGCAATTACATCTCTACCTGCTGAACACCAGAGGTCAGGTTTTCACAGCACTGCCAAAGTAATTTGCTGGGCCAAAAAAATGAAGACAATTATCAGAGACCATTCTAACATCAACACATTAAATATTGTATTTAAAGGAGTGTGATCTGGTTATAAAAAATACGAACAAATTAAATCTAGATTTTTAATTTTTAAGATCACAGCAAACAAGTTAGTCAGTTTTGTAAGCATGGAACATTGTAACATTGTATAACCTATTTTGTTTTTCCTCAGTCTGCATGCCCTGTTAGTCCTTTGTATTCTTACTGACTTAAGAAAAGGTACTTTTAAATGTTGCAGAAAATTATGGTTGCACCCAACACTATAAAAAAAGCTTCAGAAACCAGGATTATAATATAAATTTTACTTGCTGCTATGTTATTCTCCTTCCCCCATCCCTTCCTATATTATTAACTTATGAACAAGTAGAACACAGATTTTTATGAAAGTAGGGTGACTTATTATAATGAACTCATGAAAGACAGATCTGCTTTTCCTTAATTTACACAGACATGCTGCCAGGAGATGATGGAGAAACAGCATTCATCAATTTGTCTTTCATCTCAGACTCATTAACTGAAATACCATTATGAGTAATTTTTGTTTTCCACATGAAAACCAAAGCCCAGCACTAAGGGAATTCACAGTAATGCAGCTGTCACTGGCAAACAATGCCAGTAGAGTTGAAGGTAACAGGATTTGCTCTGAGTGTCACACATACATTAAACAATCTCCTAGGGCTTACTTGTCATGTAGTTCCTGAGCAATCACGAGGTGTTTCAGATGATAATCAATTGCTTTCTCATAGTCCTGGAGCAGAGTGTAGGTGTTCCCCAGGCTGTAGCAGGCCTGTGCTTCCACAGCTCTGTCCTTCAGCTGCCGAGCCAACTGCAGCGTCCTCCTGCAAGAGAGGGTCAGTCACCTCAGGAAGCCCAGAAACCACTGCAGGGAAAAGCTTTCAGAAGTGCACATGCACAACTGAAAATCAGTTCTACAACTTAAACAAATTAGGGTAGCAGGCTAGCAAATTATCAGCTAATACATTACTATCTTGTAAACTCTTACACTCTCACACTTGTAGAGTCTTCCACTCCCCTCACTGCAACCTACTTCCACCTACTTTATTAGAGAGCAGGCTGATTCTCAAACAGCATCTTTTAATTTACTGCTTCATTAATAGTTTGTAGGAGTTTCCCTGACAGGTTGCACTGTTTAATACCAGTGTTAAAGTACCTACTTTCCCATAAGCATGGACAGGCCAGACCTATACTCACCAAGCCAGCCCAGCCCTGCTGGGCAAGAAGAATTTGAGTACTCAGAGGGATCTGCTCAGTACGAACGGGTGTGCTCTGAAATCCCAGTCAGATGCTAGTAACACCTATACTGTATCTCTGCCAAGCTTTTACTTTCCCAAGTACAGAAGCAACTGCTTAGTGGTGCAGAGATCAAGACAAGTCTGGCTTGAAAATACAGACTATAGATGTAAATTGATGTTGCATCCTCTCTCAGCTGGTGAGCACACCTGAAGTAGCCACATTTCAGCATAAGAAAGCTACTCACATCATTCCAGAACTCAGAGCTGAGACAGTAATGCCTGCTTCTAGAATAATGGGAATAAATGCCTAGCAGTGGAAAGATGTCTGTCTAGGGTACTGCAAAGAATCTATTTAAAGTAGCAAAAGAGTTACAAAAATAAAAAGTATTAATGCTGCCCCTCCCTTAAAAGAAGCAGAATACTTAAACAACAAGGGAAAATTTCTTTACTAACAAATGGAAATTTTTCCAAAGTATATCCTGAAGAGATGCTGTTTCACAGTGAGCTAAAGTACTAGGCACAACAGAAGCAAACTGTACAAGAGGTATAAACTGTGTTTATCAGTAGTCACTCACCTGTAATATTCAGCAGCAGTTTCAAATTCCCCCAGGAATATGTAAGCATTTCCAAGGTTGCTGTATGCTCTTCTTTCTGCTGATCTATCACCAAATTCTTTTGCAATTAGGAGACGCTTTAAAATGTGAAATAACTGCATTAGTTACTGCACTTCATACTTTGTAACATACATTTGCAAGCAAAAATACATGAAAAAATTGCATTCTTCAGGTCAACAATGCTTGATAAGAGCAGCCAAACTTGAAGTTTGTGCCATTAAGATTTAAAACATGCATTAAAATCTTGCAACAAGATCCAACACAACATATGTACTAAAGGTCAGGAGCAACCTGATATTCTGCTAGAACAGAAATCATTACTAGCACATTGTTGTACCTGTTCATGGGCTAAAACTGCACTCCTGAAGTTGCCCAGAAGATAGTGTGTGTTTCCCAGATTTCCAAAGGCACGCCCTTGTGCTGCTCTGTCACCCAGCTCTGTCACGATTGACAGGTTTTCCCTGGTTTTGGGGAAAGGGAGAAGGAGAATAGTGACTTTTAAAAGCTTTGGCTTTTTTTCTCACAGTCATTTACATAATAATTTAAAAAATTCTTACATAAAGGAAAAGGCAGAGGTATTCTACTTTGGCCTATTTTAATAGCCTTTAAATAACCATGAATCTGAGTAGGAAATACTCCCTGTGAAATACCAAACTCCACTGCATTCTTACTGAAGCCAGTGTGCTCTCCTCTAGTTACACACACAGTTGTAACAAAGTCCTGTTGGCTCAGCCTGGTTTGAAGAGTTCTGTTGGTTTCTAACTAAGGGTTGTCAGGTACAGTGCAAGTGAGGCCATGATAAAAATCAGTGCACTGTCCTGTTGAAAAGATCAAACTGACAGGTGCCTCAGTTCTGCAGAAAAGCATTCCACAGTTTAGGTCATGGCACTGCAAATCTCCCATATTCTAAGGAACTACATGATCATATCCTCCCAGCCCCCAACATTTAAAGCTACTACTTACTCATAATATTTTGCAGCTTTTTGTAAAGCGTTTTTCACATCATCTGGAAGTTCCCCTGGATCATGAGTCCCAGCATTAGCTACATTTTTCCCTTTAGAGTGATACACATTTCCCAGATTATACAGTGCTCTTGCTTCTCCAACCTGAACCAGAAGTAAAAGAAGGCATTAAAATTTCATGCTTCAAAGTCTTCTGTCACTATTTGTACAATCCACAGATGGGGAAAAAGTTCCTTAACTACTTGTCAATACACACTCTGCCCATTCTGAACATGTTATCACCTACCCAGTCTCATCCCTCAATCCAGTTGTTTTGCATCTACTTTTCAAAGAGCAAGATACATTCTTGAGGTCAATTACCATTAAACATTAAATTAAAAACAAACAAAACTGCTACAAAATAGAGTAATATTTAACCTGGACCTATAATCTTCCAGGTAAGACTGTATTCCAACTACTAGATTCTTACTGCTTAGAAGAAATAATTGAACATTTAGTATTTCCCTTGGAAAGATGCACACTCCTTACCAGTACCACAAGGTTCAGGAATGTGTGTAAGCACTTTACATCCAGATTCCTGCACAATTCTTACCTTATCATTAAGTTCTCTGGAAATATCCAGATGTCTCTGACAGCAAACGATAGCTTCTTCAAAATTACCAAGTACCTTTAAGGTGTTGCCCAGATTACCACTAGCTTTAGCTTCTCCCAGTAGATCTCCAATTGTCCTAAAATTGCAGAAATGAAGTACCCAGAAAAAAGTGTATAATTTAAACCAAGCAGATAGTCCATGTATGGTAGAGAACTACATGAATACATGAAAAGAGAACACAACCATGTAAATGTGTAAGTGTTCATTCTAATCTGAAACACACTCAAAAATTATTCAGTCTGTGGTTACAGGCGTCTCATTCTGCCAGTGCTGTTTGGCTAGCTGCTGGTATTCATGGTATTGAACATCTGCTTAACTTTTTTTTTTTTTAATTCACATCTTTTAGGAAGAGAATAGAGAAAATTCTTAAATATTATTTACTAAGTCCAGCATTAGAAAGAGAGGTTTAACTGCATTTGTGTTTTACTTGACCATCTCTTTTGAAGTAAAAGTCTCCTTTTACTTAGCGAGACACTTAACTGTAAGGTTTAAGGCTTACAGACTCCTCTGCAGCTCAAGGTACTACTTCATTTCTAGATTTTAAATGAGACTAAGGCAAGAGACTGCCACTGAACCACTCAGACTGTCATACCTGGGGAAAATACAGCAAAACAAATGCCCCAAGGTCACTGCACAGGAGCAGGGTAAGGCAGGGGGAAGAACAGATTTAAGCCTAAATTGAGATTAAGTATATTACATGCCTTTGTCTTTCATTGGATCTATATAAATCAGTAGAAGTCAGATACAGAAATAGCACATAAAAGGGATAGGGTTTCAGATTTCACAGTTTAACATTATGAGTTTTACACAGATAAAGAGCTCTGTCTAGTAAACAAGAGAGCAGCTTAACAATACGGAGAACTAGAAACACTGAGTTAGAGAAACATGAAAGGGTAAAGAACGGGTGGATTTACAGCAGCCACTTAATTATCCAGAAATCTGGTGAGGCCTCAGTCAGTTCTAGGATTATGGTGCTAGACCAAGTATTAACTGCCAGGTTAGAGGGCACCCAAGTGACCTGCCAGGCCCCCCCAGCCCTCTGCCACCACCACTGATGTTCACTCATTAGCCAGTATTAATAGCAGGGTTTGGCAGGACAGTGAACAGTCAGCTGCTCCTATCTTCCCGAGTGGGATGCCATGGAGCACAATTACCTTGCAAGAGTTAGATCGTGGTGATGGTATTCCAAGGCCTTTGCATATTCATGCAGGTAGAAATAGGCATTCCCCAGCTGGCTGTAAATAGCACTCAGGGTTCGCAGATCTTCAGTTCCAACCTGAACAGCTGCTTCAAAGAAAGACACTCCAGCACGGCAATCTCCTGCCTTGCACAGGCGCTCGCCTTCCAGAGCCAGCTCCAGGCACGAAGCCTCCATCCTGCACAGTGACAAAAAAGGCCAACAGTCACTCCAAATGCCACTGTTCAGCACCTGAGCTCTGAACAGGGCATTATTTTACTCAGAGAGTCTCTGTTTAGGAGAGGGAATCAGCACCACACTATAACCAATGAGTTTTGCTTTAGAGTATTACAGAAACTAAGGCTGAAATGGAAATTACAACTTCAGTGGGGATGAGCAAAGTAACATTTGAACAAACAGCTACAATTTCTTATTTTTTCAGTCTCAGAGAGGAAACCAAACACTGCTTTGTCCATAGGCAGCACCCGAAGGGTTCAAAAACAGTTTTCACCATCTAGATAATTTCAGAAAAGTACCTAGAAATCAAGCTATTACTGGCAAATACTGATTCTGACAAATGGAAGCACTTCAAATTTTTAGGGTGATGCCATAGTAACCTGCAAAATGATTCACAGGAAAAAAATGAAATTAGAATACATTCTGTGTATCAAAGACTGACTAATTTTCCCCAAGCTGCCTCCTATATATAATTCAATACTCCTTGGCACTTCATTTTTTAGTAGCACTGCTAGGAAAATTCTCAGTGTAAGAAAAAATACCTAGATTCAATTAATGACAAAATGTATGTCAATTCAAGTTACTTCACTGATACACCATTATTCCAGAACCCACTGGAATATTTTTTATTATTATGAACAAGTAATTGTGTAATTATACAGGTACAAAATACTGCAGTCATGAATGAATTTGTACAATATTACATTTTGAACATGAACAAAGAAGCTGATAGAAACCTACAGTGGCAAGAACCATTCACATGCATTTTTGTCCTGTCAGTTCAGGAGTACAAAACGTAACATTTCAGTAGGTGTTAACAATTTTATCCAAATTTTACAACAATTTTATCCTGAGGGAGGCAGGGGAAAGGAAGATGAGAAAGACAACAGCTCCAGGTCTCTATCTTGAAGCAGTATGGTTCACCAGTTTTTTCAGGATACATGTATTTTAAAAAGCTTGCAAAAATGTCAGCATTTTATTTTTTTAAGATTTTTTTCAAAATTAAAACCTAGTAAGAGACACTGTATTTTTTTAAAAAATGTGTGTTAATACGGCCAAAAGAGTGGACAATCAAATGCTGACTTTTGCAGAAGTTATTTCAGAGGAAACACCAGATGACACCAGTTTTAACTTGACATTAGTGATGAAGTTTTTAACATACCTGCAATATTTACATTTCTTTATTTTCTTAAATTGGAAAAAAAAATGGTTATACAAACTTCTACTCAAATCTGAACAGGAAGGAAATATTTTTGAAAAATCTAATGGCTCCTAAAAGAACTAGAATTGGGATCATAAGTACAATACAAAACACAAACTACTACCATACCTGCTGGTCTTCGACATGCCACAACCTAAGCACAGAGAGATGACCGACATGCTTAACTTCTGCAACCAAAAGCACTGCCTGCTTGGTAGCTGCTAAAGATGCTGACAGCAAAAGATAACTCCAGCATGAAGTTCTAGCCAAGCCCAACTTCTCAGGTTGGATATCCATAACACATGCAGTATTTTCAGGTTTGGAAACTCTTCTCAGAGAAGTTAAAGCATTCCTATTAGCTACAACACACCGCCTGGCTCTGACATCATGCATGTGTCGAATGTAAGACAGAAGAAGGCAGAAATGATGAAGTACAATTAAGTACAAGGCAGAAATGATTACACCATCAGCAACTGAAGGTTTAAGACTTAAAACACTTCATTGGGTAATCTTAATCCTATCCAAAGAGGTTCTCTCCGGGCACCTCATGTTAACTGACACGGCCAATTAGAGTGACAGCTAGAAAATCTCAGTGCAGAGATCTGGACCATTACACAGCCACACTCTGGATTTTTAGCTTGAATGGCTAAAAAGAGCAGAACTTTCAGCAAAATGTGTGTGTGACATAACAGTGAAAATGCTACACCGGACTCTGCTTCCATAAGTGAATTTATTCCATTTAAAAAAAAAAAAATTAAACTGTGATGCATCAGCCACATAATCAGTGAAGAAAAGGCAGTTAAAAAAGGTACAAGGACAATACCAGAGAGTGCTGCTGAGAGACTGCATTCATCTAATTTCACACTACACCAAAAAATGGCAAATGCCAAGGCAGCATTATCATTTCATCAGGGAATTTGAAATACAACCATTTGACTTTGCAACCCTAGATTTAAGATAACTTATAAAAATGATAGATATGAGACCTTTCATACAGAAGAAAACTAAGAAGCAAACAGCTTAGACTGATGAATATCAGCTGTTATTACAGAATGTTTAAATTCAACCAGAATTACAGAAGTAAATGAAAATGGGAATTAATAATTGTTTGAGTAAAAGAAGAATGCAAAAATGACACAATTCTAGAGAGGTTGTGTTAACAGGTTGCTAGAATCCATACAGGAAATTAAAGCTTTAATTCCATCTGGATTCATTCTTTGTGACCTACCATTTAAAAATCTAAATAAACTACACCAATATAGAACAGAGAAAATTAAATATTTATTTCCACAGTTGTGTGCACTCAATTATTAATATTTTATTCAGGTTATATAAGAGCTATGAAATCACTCAGTTATTTTTAAAGTTTCCTAGGCTTTTCCATCAAGTACCAAAACCTGATTCAGAAGAGGTTTGGTTTTGGTTTGTATTTGTTTTTTCCTCCCCTTTGTTACTTGAAGGATTCTTATGCAAATTAACACTTGGTTTTCTTTTGTGGGTTTTTTTAGGATTTATATAGGTGTTCTCCATCTGTCACTACTAATGGTTAAATAGCACTTTGGCAGAGTAGACAGGGCCAGGTTATCAATGTTTTAGGAAGTCATTAAATAGTTACAAGGAGAATATGACATTACTTTCTCTGTTCCATGGGCTGAATTGAATTATTTACTCAACACCCAGTGGCCAAACAAGAGATGCATTGAATCTGCAGAGAGGAGAAGAGAACAAGCCCCATTCATCTGTGCACTTCTAAAGCAATTTCTGTTCCTGCTGAACAGGATAACATTCTCTCAGATATTACTTGGAAATGCTCACACAGGGCTTCATTTTGTGCTGCTGCCTAGAGCTGCCTGGACCTGTTCTCTGAAAGGCTGGCTGGCATCTCCTGAATAATTTCTCATTTGTAAAACTACCTCATCCTTATCTAGCCCTCAAAGCTTTTCCTCCTGCCTGGCTCCCCAGGTTCTTTTATTCTTTTCCCCCCCATCCTTTTTCTTCTCTGATCTTTTTCCCATTCTATTTTAAACCTTTAGTATTTCTAAGAATATAAACCTAAGCATACTGCCTCCTTGTTTCTGTCTCCCTCCGTTCAGCTGTTCTTATCTTACAATAAGGACAAGAAAAGTGGTTAAGAATTAAGGCAGTAAGACTCACTGATTACTACAATCTCTAAACACAATTTAGTTTTACTCAGTTCAATTTCCACTAAGAGGACTTTTTGCTTTTGAGGGGGAACACAGCTGTCATCAATTTGCCATGAAGCATGTTGGTACAAATAACACACCTAGAGACAGAACAACCCCCATGACATCTGTTTAGTTCAGATGCACAGCATCACCAATGCCACAGCATCCTGTGATAAAGCTGATGTGCCATTCCTGACTCCTGCCCTTACTCTTGGCTTCTCCATGTGAGCAGAAACCTCCACAGCACCACCGCAAACAGCTCCACCACAGCTCCAGTGCAGCACTGCTTCCATCAAACTAATGATGGTGAGGTTAGAAACAAACAACTCACACACAAAGAAACCACACTACTGAATTCTGTGTTCTTTTGCTCCAGTCAAGATAAAATCAGTTACAACTTTTTGGTGTATGAATTCACCAGGCTAAAAGAAGCACGTTCTACAAATATTCACCCTACAGATCATTTATTCATACAAATGAAGTAACATTAGCATTTTTTTTTCAGTCACTGATCAACAACAACAACAACAACAACAAAATCTCCTTCCACCAGCATAAGCATTTTTATAACTGCTAAAGTGATACTGATCACCTACTGTTGGGAGAACAAAACATTTGCACAGTCAGAAACAGACCCACAGTAAAGCCTTTCCTTAGAGTGAGCCCCAGCTTCTTTAAAATCAGTTCTAATGGAACACCAGAAGGAAAGGAAGAACAGTCACAGCCAAAAAAGCCTGGGATAATACCTGCATTTTTTTTTTTAACTGTAACTCCCTTCCCAGTAACTTGTGATCTTTTATTTCCTGCACTAAATTTTAAACTCTAAGAAAATAAAATATTTCCAAATTATAGCTATCAAAATCATCATAAAATTCCAGGTCAATACACTGAATTATTCTGCAGTTTCTCAAAGTCTTAGGAAAGTTTAATATGCTTTTCAACTAAAAGTATTCTGCCATCATGTTTTTTAAATGGGAATTAGATTGTAGTTCTTGCAGAAAAGTTTAGTAAGGTCATGAATATTGTTATTGTTGCTATTTTTAATTGGTCTCCTTCAAACCTGTACTGAAATATAGCACAAAGCAGTAAAACATTGTGCCCTGACTGTGCTTGCCAAATTTTTTAGTGTTTTTTAGCTTGTCAGTTTAAAATAGTCAAGGTACCATGACACATTTTTCATCCATTTACTTCTATAATAGTACCCTAAACAGCTCCTGCTTTTATTCAAGAGTGAGCAAGGATGTGCTGCAATTGTCTGGAGAGGACTGAGAGCATCAGCACTAGCTTGAGTCCCTTCAGGAGACACTCAGCACAGAGTTATCATGCTTACACACTTAGGGTAAAAGCCACAGGCAGAGATTTTAGCAAAACAGAGAAAACAGTAAATTATTGCTTATTTGCTAATTTTTCTCCTTACTGACAATGAAAAAGCTTCTCCAGCTGGCTGCACTGCTAACCAGGACACTGGACTTATAGAAAATGAAATGGAGGACTTCTACAAAATGAAATGGAAGGGAAGACCACTCCAACAGCAATCTAACATTGTCAGAAGGTTGAAAGGATTAATTTTAAGCCATAGCATGTGCTGCCTTACAAATAAGGTACGGCCTTATTGCTGTTAGCTAGTGAGGAAAAGGCCTCCAAAGGATGACCAGGCTGGGGGGGGGGGGGAGCACACAAGAAACACATTTTTATTTACTTCCTACTGGATGAACTGCAAGATTTACCCTTCCAAACACCATGCACTACACAATGCTCCTGTAGTTCAGCTCCATTAGAGCGAGTCTGAAATGCTAATACGTTGTCCCACGTCTGTAAAGGGGATTCAGAAGAAAAATAATACAACCTCTCAGAAAGGAAATCCCATATCCTCTTCACTTGCAAGAACAGTACTTTTGAGTGCAAGGCACCAAGGCAGCTTCCATCTATGAAATCTCTATTTTAAGCAGGGAAAATACGTCGTCGTTCATCAAAACAGTAACAGGCCAAGTACAGAGAACTTTAGCAGACAAAACTCAGTAATTTGCACAAGCAGCCCAACAGCTAAAAGAGGGAGCAGCTTTTACCCTGCAGGCACCATACTTCATATCATTCTACCCCAAATACAAAGAAATACAGACAATAATGTCCTAGTCTGCTACCATGCATGTTCCAATACTATACAATCATGTAATCATACTAATATAATCTGCTACATAGCAAAAGTGAATTTTCATCATTCAAAAATCAAGAAAAAAATGGGTTGAATTTTAAATTTTAATAACACTACTAACAGAGATATCAAGCTATTTGTTGTAACTTGTTTAGCTTTCTATTATTAACAGCAAAATTACCAGTCTTACCTGTATCGCACGTGAAAGGAACGATCTTCACGCATGCTTATCAAAACATTCTTTTCCGCCATTGAGTTACATTATCAATAGAGAAAGAAATACTGTTCTGTAGTAGGGTAAGTGCTTTATTATGGAGAATTGTTGTCAGAGCACCATTCCAGTTAGTGTATTAAGAAGCTGGAGTAAAGATATCCTAAGCTTCTGTAGAAAAACGCTTCTTTATTACTGAAGGAAGGAGGTCACAGCCAGACACATCTCACACCTTCAGAAATGTTCATGTTCTTTCTTTCATCTGTGGCCCTTTAAGATCCATTCAGCTGCGGTTCTGCAAAGGGAACACAAGATGCTTGGCTTGAAGTCTCATAGTTAATATCAGCATTTGCAGCTGATGTAAAAGCATAACACTGCTCCTACCAAGCAGGAAACGTCATTCAAGAGCTTAAAGGCAGAGCCAAAGCCTTCTACAAAGACATGGTAATTCCTGTAGGCAAGTGGGAAAGCCAAAGAAGCTTAACAAAAACCAACACTCTCTCCTCTTGGAGACTTGGAGGAATTTACCCTTGCACTATTTTCTGGCCTTGTGAAGTTCCAGGCAAAAACCTTACAGGATGACAACTACAAAATGAAAGGCATAATATAGATCAGATCACAAAGTGCTTTAAGTATAACACTCCCACCAAAACCCTGATCATCAGCTGAAGGCCCATAGCAGTCAGAACTGGTGGGCACAATCCCATCTGGAAATCATCCATTCTGGAGACTGTCCCACCTGGAATACTGTTAGGAAATCAGCCAGCAAAGGTTTAAGGTCTATATTCACTTTTCTCTTCTCTGGTCTCAAAAGAAACAGGGGGAATATGGGAGTTTGAAGGGCACAGGATGTTAACACTGGCTTCCTGTTCAAAAATTCTGCAGCACTGCAATGTGAGCTCCAGACTCTGCTTCAAAGGGATTGCAGAAGCCAGCATGTAAATACTGACATGTTTAGGCTGGCTAGGAAAAGTTAACAGAAAAGAAACCCTGTAATCAAAATTTTACCTACTTTTAAACATATTTTTAGTAGAGACAGTGACATATTTATGCCTCAGTACTAATATTACCTTCCTTTGTAAAGGAAGTAAACATAGACTTGTGTAATTCACAAATGCATATTTCATCAAGAGACTGCAGAGGTGTCAAAAAGACAGGAAGAGAGCACAGATTCAGAGCTGTCATCATAAGAATATGCAAACCTGTATGTTTAATTGTCGATATAGCCCATGCCTTTTCTTCTCATTAGTGTTATCAAGCCCCAGCTGTGAAGATTCATGCTTCCCATCCTACTCTACCTTGCCAGCAGCCCTCAAACAGACTATCCACATTCTTCCAATTAAACAAATATTTTGCCCTTCCATGCTCATCACTAGTATTATTAGGCATGACCAAGTGGGTGTGGGTGTGTTTTTGCAATTCTGAAGCGTGACACGCGCAGGTTACAATAGCACTGCAGCCCACACACGGGGCAGGCTGTGCTCCGGGCACTCACCCTCCAGAGTCCGGCCTCAGCCCAGGGAACTCATACAGGCACATGGCCCCAAGCCACCCAGGCTGCAGCAACCCTCCAGCACTCCTGCTGCTCAGCAAATCCAAGGGATTTGGAAGTTCTCTTCCACAGAGGGACACACCACAAAGTAAAAAGTGTGTACTCTGGCAGCCTACACAGATCACAAAATTATTGCTCTGGTGATTTGTTTGTATATTTATAGTGTAATGGTAATGAACTGAATAACTTTAAAAGATTTTTTTAAAAATAAAAAAAAACTTTAAATAAAAAAAAACAGTTACACTCAAAACATCTGTGTTTATTTAAATACCAGTTATTTTTAGCAGTACATTTTACATCAGGTGTTTATAGCTTCACTATATTTGAGCTACACATCTGTCCTCACAGTCTGACTGATGCCACCATCTCCCAAGAGCTGGAACCACTGCTCCTGCTTTTTTCCCTCCTTACTGGCCATACAGCACATTCCTAGTCTTGGGAGGGTGATACAGACACACCCACACTGGCCAACACATCATCATCACAGATCCAACCAAAATTGCTGGGTCTGCTCTTCATAGCTGGCTTCTTCACGCATAAGTCATGAGGATGTCAATTACGCCTTCAGCCATACCAAGGTGTAATCAGTAACCAAACCTAAATCACCTTAATTAGAGTGGGGAATGCAAAATGCAGGGGGTGGGAGTCGAACACTTGCACAAACAGCATCTCTCAGGTGTGAACTGGCCTCAGGAGGACTGGAGTACAACAAACAGCCTTGCTCTTCCAGCTGCTGCACCCTAACTGCTGAGAGCATCTCTGTGTAACCAAGCCTTGCCCGAGCTGGTGGTCAGCACGGAATTGGCTCAGGGGACACAAGGCTCCAGCAGAAAAGGCTAGGGAATTAACAGACCTCAGCAGAAGTACTACACTGTCAGCATAACCTGTTTCACTGTTGGTTTTCTCCTAAACTTCCATTTTTAATTAAAATTTTATGTAGCTTGAAAAAAAAAATCACTTGGGGCTGACTAGAAAAAAAAAAATCTGTATTAGTGCAATAAAGCTCCTTTAAATTTATTCTCTCCACACCTCAGAGCAATAAAAATCTTAAAATGCACGATTTTACTAAATACAGGAAGTCCTGGGGGTTTCTGTTATTTTGAAGTAGCAGCAAAAAGTCCACAGGGAAAAGACTGGGTCTCCTTCAGAAAAGGAAAAATTAAACTGGTGTTATTAATTACACAGCTGTTTGATACCAAAACAGCAACGACCAACAGGCTCACCACCCCTAAATCAACTGAAACAAGGCAGAGGTTGGCCAGTCAAATGTGGCAGCCACTTCACAGCCCACAGTAGACAAAAGATGCACTGTATCAATGCTTTATTAGAACAAAATGGTGAGCCTGTTAGGGATTACCCACCCTGGCTATAAACAGCTAAAGGATTTTCAATTAAACTATCAATAAAAAGGTAAATTTGCCTCAATTCAATGCTCTATCTAAAAAAATGTACTCCTTGCTGTCAGAAAGTAACTTTTCATTATTTTCTATTAAATCACAGATTTATATAGAAGCTATATGAATAGAGATGCGGTTTGCATGATGAAAGCACATCTCAAGGTTCCATTAACATCCCTGCACTGAATCAGTGATACAAATGCTAAGACTGGAACAAGGCTCACTCAAGAAAAATTACAGAAGAAACTAAGCCCCTCCATCTTTAATACTAATCAGTATGTTTCAGGTTGCTGACAGTGATAAAACAATAAGTTGCTATTTCTTTCCCCAAAGCTTGTATGCCAGCTAGCAGTTCTAGTTATCACAGCCTCCAGACAGGTGCTTCATGTTTTATGGCATTTTCCATTTCAGCAATGATTTGATTACATACTATAAATTTTATCTCAATAGTAGACAATGAGCTTAATCAGTTTGCAATTCTTAGTTACACCGAATGTCTACAATAGATTTTTTCATTTAAACTTTTATTTCATTTAAACTGCATTTCTGCACAGGTGAGAATTCATCAGCAAGCAACAGAAAGCCAATGCTGTGTTTATCTGCAGTACATAGAACTAATAATCACAATAGAGTTGGAGAAGAGGGTTTTATTCTCCTTCATCACCTCCAAACAGTATATTTTAAGGAGCTTCATTTGCTCCTTTGTTCAACTCACACCTTTTTTTTTGAGTTTGTCAGATGATCAGAAGTGCTGCTTTGCTGATGCAGTCACATGGCCGGACAGCTGGCAGACCCTGACCGGTCACCTGGGGGCTGCTGGAATATCAAACAGTTCCGTTCCTTCTGCCTTTCCCCAAAGGAGATGATCCAGTCATGCCTTCCCTCCCATCTGCTGGGAAAGGAGCATCTGCCAAATGAAGTCATCACCAACAGAGAGATTCTAAAGCGACTAGAGGAAAGCACAGATAAAGGCAGATCTACTGTACAAATTGCATTTCCTGAGAAAAACTAGTGACAGAAACTTCTTGTTTCAGGATTAAGACAAATTTCCCAATGGTGAACTAAGTTTGAATTTCCTTTCAGAAAGATGCTACAGAATGGGTAGGAGGAAAAAAAAAAAGGAAAAAAATGAAAAGAAGTTTGAACTGGACCATCTAAAAAAACAAAATAGAGCTTTGCATAGCCTGTGAATGAAGAACCAGACTAGATAATAATAAAAATATACCAACAGTCCAAATACTGAAATACAAAGATCAGCTTGGCTTCAGACCTTCAAAGTATAAAAGAGCATATAAATACAAATAGCACAAGGAACACTCAAAAGTAAAGCATTCTCTATTTCAGTCTTCAATGATGTTCAAGGATATTTTAAAAATTTACCTGAATTATGAATAAGCCTAAAATAATCCACCAAAAAGCCTTAAAATTTCACATCAAGTATAATATTGTATTTACACAGTAAACAGCATCATAATTAGCATTTCTGCAGTAATATATATTCCCCTGTGAATGAGCCTTTAAGCAAATGTGTTCCATCCTGGGGAAAAGCTAATTTTTCCAAACCTTGAGCACAGCACAAGTGACTAGTCATGAGAGTGGATCATGCAAATACAGGAAACAACTGTACTACTGGTGGTTATTCTTGGCTGCTTAACTTTAAACTCCTCTCTGCACCACTTTTGACAGCTGTTCAACAGCAGATTAGCTGAGTGCACATAGAAACCACCTTCACTGATGAGGTGAATTTGAGGTTTCATTCAGGATCATGATGATGTGGAGCAATAGCCGCTCTGAAATATTGCCTTTGTCTCCTGATAGATTTCTCTGTTGAACAGGAAACCCCAGAATAAACCACAGGGATTCTTTTATAGGACTGGCTTAGCAGCATGCAAGCCACTCTGCAGCTCCCATCACATCTTAATGGACAGAAGAGGAAAGTTCATAACCAGCTCCTGAGCTGCTCCTGCCAGGTGTGAGTGACAGAGCTCATGCTGCAGAGCCTGTATCACTGCAGAGCATGGCAAAGATCCCACCTAAACATCCTATGCCATCAGGCTCATCAGACAAGCAGCAAATAAATTAAACCACTATCTCATGTTCTTGGTTGAGATGCTTCCTCCTCCACCCCACCCATATTTACCATGCTGACTTATAAATATGGGCCCACACAAACATAAGACACACTGCTGAATATTGCAGCCAGCCCTGAAATGGCTGGAAGGGGTGGGTATTGCACTGCCTTTAGCCCACAGACTTGTAATGCCATCAACCCACTGCTCCACAGGCCTGGAATTTCACTTACAATGTTCTAATAGAAAATGGAATATGAGGGTTCCTCTCCTTTGCCCAAACGATGTGTACAGAGTATCTTTTAAAAAGGAAACCATCATTTCCTTGCTAGAAAGAGAATCACCAAATTGTAACTGAGAGCATAAGGCTAGACAAGCATTTTGTAACCAGAACTGACAGATGCAGAATTGCCTGCCTTTTGTGAATCAAAACAAAAGAATTACTAGAGTGAGGGAGGGAAATTTGACTCCTTATATCTGAAATTATTCCATCTCCCTTTTTAGCCACTTAATGCCCAAGACTTAATGACTTCAATAACCAGCAGTCTTTCCAGATGGTCAACAGAAGCACAAAAGGCCATAAAAGATCAGAAAAATACCAGTAATAGAAGTTAGGATACTCATGACAACTCTCCTCAAAGAATTAAAATAACTGCTAAATGAGTAGTTACACAAATAGTATCATTGTCTGTCACAAACTCTTGAGTAATCTGATTATTTTCTTCATTTCTCTCCCTAATTTCTTTCTAGTACTGTACGTAAGCCCAAATCAAGAAAAGGGTTTCTGTCCTATTATTTTAAATTACTCATCAATTTACTCTATTTACATCAATTTAGTCATCAATATGACTACAGGAAGAGAAACTCCTTAGTGACAAAGAAGCACAAGTACAGTCCCAAAGAGTCCCATGTAGGTACGCAAAATAGTTTCATTGAAAATATTAATAACTATATATAAACTGTAACTATATATTGCATAAAACCCCAAAACTACTTTGCAGGATATAAATCATACTAATTTATGAAGTTTTATTTGTAGTTTTTTAAAACCTTTAAAAATGTCCTAGCAATGAGATACTCATCTCAAGATTTAAAACTAAAAAAGACAAACCCCCCACAACAACGACAGGCATCAAGCATTTCTGAGACAAATTTTGCTCTCAATGAAGTGAGGCTCTCAACACATTCACAGCTGGAAATGAAGTCACAGATTTGACAACCAGAGGAACACAGCTCCAGAGCAGAGTCCAATACCCATTACCTAATTGCTAATCTGGCCCTGCATTATGACAGACATGGTAACAGCAGAAATATTTAATTTATCAATGTACTTCTACAAATTTTTGTTTGGGATTTTCTTTATTTCACTGGTTGCCTAAACCAAACAGGCCCTGCTCGTGGTAGGTTCTAAACACAGGTAAGAGAAGGTTCATCTCCTTCATTTCAGAGGTTAACTCCTCTTAGTTGCCCTGCACTCCCACCTGTGGCTCACAGAGCTCTGTTAAAGGCAAACACAAGCCCAGGAGCCTTTCCCTCTGGCATCTCCTGTATGTACTTTCCACCTGTTCTGTAGATTAGGAGGAGAATTTTCCCTCTGTTTGTGGAGCACCTAGCTGAATGGAGTATTTGGGGCTTTAAGTAATGCTAAGGGTTTGCAAGATGCCAAGCCTTTCAAACTCTGTATATACTGCTTATTCCTATTTCCCTCCTTTTTCTAAGAAAACCAGTATTTAACTGGAAAACAGCTTGCTACCGAATGTACATAATTACTGTCCAGAGTGCAGGTTAAAGAACCCAGTGTAGCTAACACAAGTAACCACGAGTATTTTTATTGCACAGACACTCCTGCAGATAGTTAATGTAAGCTACCTATTTAAACCCTGAATTAGGGGAATCCCACACTATGATAAAGAAAGGAAACCATAAAGTGCCAGCAAAATATAACTAATGCTCCCATCATAAAATCAAGCAACTGAAAACTAATTCTACATGCAGCAAGGATATAAGAACAGTGCAGAATAATATCACAGTCAAAATAGGTCAGAATTTTCCCACATATTTGATACATCAAGGTATTAGGATTCCTTATTCTTTTTTCTTTTATCAGACCCAGACCCAATTTTATTTACAAATTGTCATTAACAGACTGAAAACAAATTCTGGGCTGCCTTCTTTCCAAAATCTCCCACATGTCAGGATGAGATTTGCATCCAAGCATTTTAAGTGCACAAATGCCACAATAGACTGCAATGACAGTTCACAACAAAGCAGGAACTTGGGATCCTTTTCTTCACAGTGTAAGTTGAAATCATTCCCAATAAATCAGTAAATCAGTAACAGTTTAGTTACCAAGTTCTGAAGGTAAATTTGAACCCTGCTCCTTTGGGACAATCTCATAATGCAAATGAACATATACGAGGCCTCCCCCAGGCAGCGAGACACCCAGCCACGTTCAGTTTGGGAACTGGAGCATGTTATCCAGTGTGAAAGAACCCCACATAGGAAGGGTTCAGCACAAAAGGCTGCCTATTTGCACTTCAGCTGATACAGCAAGTTGATCCCATATCTCTCCAATAAAATGTTCCACCTAGCTTAGCTCCTTCTTGGCCTATAAAATCTCTTAAAAAGAGATCCTGGTATGTAAAAGAAAGAAGATAAACATTGTTCAAGCATTTTAAAAATAAATGTAAGAAGCTACCTTAAGATTCTATAAATTAAATTTAAATAATATAATAATCCTTAGAATCACTGGCAGTAAGACACAGTAGCAATTTAAGTGAAGCAATATAGCTGCTGTTTCAAAATTCCTAGTTGGCACTGTGGTGCTCATTCAGAGCCAAAGCAGACATTGAGCATAAAGAATCCTTACCACCCCAGCAAGGTTTTACCTTGCAGGGAGCAGATGCAGCTCTCACAGAACCTCTGTTACTCAACTGCAATGATCCATGGCAGGTTAATGCCAGCAGCACTGCCTGGTGCACACCTGGTGCCCCTCAGTTCCCAAGTACTAACAGCAGCCATTAACATCCTCTCTAATGAGGCTACAGCTACAGCCTGCAGAACAACCTGTGCTGCAGGAGGAACACTCGCAATAGTGAGAAGACCACGTGTTGTTTTTCTGTACTGTTTGCTTCTCATAGATAGGTACAATGTATTTATAGCACATCACCTATGGAGATTTAAGGAAAACAGTATTTGTTCAGGGGCCAAGCTGTTAATTGCTTTGCATATTCATTCCAACACTTGGGATGCAAATGCAAATCCACTCAGATTCTCCTCAATGCAGTTTCTTCCATCAGTGATGACTACTGGGCTGCAGCCCATTTTGTCCCCACTGCCAGTTTAGCCACTGTGTACAGGCATTACTACGCTGAAAGAACTGGTCACAGTAGCACAGAGGACAGTAGCACATCCTGTCCTCTAACAAACCAAAGACCACTAAATAAGGTCCAGGCTCCAAAGTGCTGCATGCAAGGAGCAAAATTCCTAAGAGCATACTAATGGCAATGGGAGGAATAGTGTAGCAAACAGAAATAACAAAGAAATAAAACTGCTTTAGAGAGCCTTCTTTATAAATCACATGTGGTTTATATGCCCTGTAACCCAGCTAAATGAAATCTTTCCTTCCTATTTGTAAAAGGTTTATAATACAAAGAAGTTTTATTATATGAACAAGAACCATATTTCTCAAACACTGCCAAATTTGAGTCCCGAGAGGCAACTTGACATTAATAATCTGTTCAACACTGTATGTGTTTCAGACTCTCTCTTGCCAGTCCTTCCACTTCTGCTATTCCTGTATTTTGCATTCCTAATACTGTGGTCTTCCACAAAATAATACCTTTTTTTTTCCTTTTTGGATACTACCACTTGTAGAGCTGACTTGCTACTAAATGGCTAAAGAAGCTTAAGGTTTTTTTCTGGTACCTGGATCTCTCTTTGCTTCATTTGCAGGAACAGCAATAACAATAACAGGTTGATCCCTCAGAAAGTCTTAAGATGGTCGCTCACTCCTCAAACAAAACCAATTTCACTAAGACCTTAAAAGCTACTGAGACCAGGACTATAGTTACAGATCTGAGCAGGACTGACTAAGTCATGGAAAGTGAAACTGATCATACAAAGGCTACAATAAACCTGGAGGACAAAAAGTACAAATATGTTGACTATTAAATTTAAAATGTGGAAAATGAGGAAAAACTGAAAAATTATAAACTAAAAAAAAAAAAAAAAAAATCCCCTTATGTTCAGTAGTTAAAACTATGGACAAATAGCACTTCTTTTTGGAAAAAAGCTTTCCAAAACTTACCCTGACCTTTGAACCATCAATTTGTGAAGTAATTCTGCAGCAATGTACAAGCCTAAGTAATTTTAAGATGCTTGAAAGAGTTATAAGAGCATTTAAACAACAGCATGCTAAATAAAGCAACTGATAAGACTCTCATAGGTTTCTTCTAGTCCAATGAAGCTGTTTTAGGTTTCAGGTAAGTTTGTCCCAGCCTTACACGGAAGTAACTGGGAGTAAAAAGTCCTTCCTACCAAAGAAGGATGCATAACCACAGACCAGAAAACTTGCTAACCAATAATTAAACTAGTAAGAAGAAACACTTGGACAGGCCTACAAATTAGTTTTAACACACTATAAATATATATAAGCAACAAATATAGAAGGACTGTATTATGAGAAGGTCTTCTTGCTAGCTTTTTCAGGTTGAATAGAATTATCACTTTAAAAAAGAGGTATAAAGTTTCCAGACAAATTTAAGCAGGGACTAGAATCTTTTAACTCATCTTTTTGAGATGCAAGACTCAGCACGTTCTTCCAAATTCTGAGATGGTTGAACAGCTCTCCATAGCAACCCAGGACACATGAGCCCTGCAGTCACTGGCAAGACTCTAACAGGAACAGCACATTAGGCTGAAAAAGCTTCTAAAGCAGAAGAAAGGCCACAGCTTTAAGGCGGGGTAAAATTTGTGTCCTGGCAATCAGGTCAATAAAGGGATAGAATGCAATTTCTGATACATTATGCTCCTCCACTGAAAAAGTGAAAAAGCAATAGAAGGGCGGGAACTACACTAGCAAAACCTACAGTCTAGTAGATAAACGAGACTAGGTTTGGTATAATCCGAGTTTAGATATGCCACAACACAATGCCTAACTCAACCTCTCGAACAAGAGTTTAGCGCTTGTTCCCTGCATACCTCACTCCTCGCGTTACGGGCCTGCAGACCCGTTGGTTCCGGTTCTATGACCAGCCTGTTTCACTCCTGCCCTCACGCTGTTGTTTTATGTATCCGTCTCGTTAGCACAGCACAAGTGCCCAAAGCCGCCCGATGCACAGCCCTGCTGGTCCCGCTCCCTTCAGAGCCTCCAGGGCGATCGCGGCACACAACCCACCCCGCCGGGCACGGCACCTCCTGCCTTTGTTCGCCAAGGGCGCTCGCCGGGAGCCGGCACAGGGCACGGGGCTGGCACAGCAGTGCCCGTTGCGGGCCGCACCGCCGCTTTACCGGCCAGCACAGCACGCCGCTCGGGGCCGCGCTCAGGGCCCCTGCTCCGGCCCCGGCGCACCGCTCACCTGTGTGCGGGCCAGCGGGGCTCTGCGGGCGGCTGCGGGGCCGGCGGGCGGCTGCGAGGGGCCCGCGCTGTGCGAGCCGGACCGGCGGGGCCGAGCGGGGCTGTGAGGGGCGGTGGGCCCCTCCCGCCCACGCGCAGCCGCTCCTCGAACCCGCCAATCGCAGCCCCGCGCGCCCGGCCCCGGGGCGGGGCCGCCAACGGCCGCAGCGGCCGCATCATGCGCACGGACCAATGGCGAGCGGGGGGCGGGGCGGGGCCGCAGCGAGCCCCGAGCACCGCCCGGCCCCGAGCGGGAGCGGCGCGGCCGCGCCGGTGCCCGTAGGAAAGCGAGGGTGCGAGCTCGCCTCTGCCGCCCCGAGCGACTGCAGATAAGGTGAAACAAAGCTTCTCGTGGTGCTGAGCTGCTAATTCATTGCATTTCATCTGATGCACGGGGACGAGAAGTAAATTGGGAAAAAAGTTTGTCTTTTAGAGTCTTTAGAGTGCGGAGAGGAAGTGGGGGGGAAGAGGCTGGGGGATTTGTTTGGGTTTTTCCAGCCTGAGGTTGAACTTTAGTACCGCTCGTGGTTCTGTTACCAAGTTTTTTTGTCTCTACCACTACAGCGGGATTAATGAGCAAGGACAGGTAGCTGACAGCAGCTGCTGTTCCCCGTGTTTCTGTCATTTGTAGCTTATTTTCTCCAGCAGTTAATGCAGACTTACACTAGTACAGATGGAGAAGCATCCATGTCAGTACGATTGTTCTAAAAGAGCTACAGCAGGGAGATAATTAATATTTAATTATATAGATAACTAGGTATTATTGTCATGTATATTTGAATATAAAATAACTGTTAATCATACATTCCAGATTTTGATCCATGCAATAATAAAAGCTCTGTCCACCACTGGCAAAGCAATGGCATTGATATTCTACATAAACTGGATATGGAGACTACAAAAAAGTGCAAACTGTCAGACTGGATGAAAGCCCAAATGAATAATTCATTTTCAGATGCATTAGGCTGTAGCACAGATGCAACTGAAGAGGATGATTACTTTGTTTATGATGGGGATGTAGGAACAAGCTGTAAATACAACAATAATTCAGATAATTTGAATGCCTGTAGTTGTACAAAAGGTATTTCTGGTATTTTAAACTTAGCCTGTTTTGAAGACAACAAAAACATAAAAGTAGCAGCCAATTCTGAAACTCCTCTGTACCCTGAAGAAGTCTCCAGTCATCACAGAGGCACCAGAGGAACAACTGGAGTTCCAGCTGAAATGCCTGGAAGTGAAGCTCCCTTTAAGAAGGAATTAGCTGTTGGTAATTCCAGTAAACCAGGTAGCAGAGAACATGTAACTACCTCCAGGATGTCCAATGTCCTCCTGCGTCATTTTTCTAGGGGAGAATTACTAAGCACATGCCCCTTGATTGAATGTGAGACAATGCCAGAGGTGTCCTGTACTGAAAGTATCGATGACACTGGGAGCAAACCTGAGCCTTCAGAACACATCAAAGGCCCTTCAGTGCATGAACAAGGGGCCACGAGCTCCGAGGAGCATCCCTTACAAAAGCACAAGGAAATAAAGGATTGTGACAAAAATGGAAACACACTGAATGAAAACAGACCTTTTTCAAACAAACCTATTTTTTCTTCTTGTCAGTGTGGGCACAGACAAGAATATTCACAATTGATTAATGAGACTGGAGATGCACACACCTTTCAAAACCTGAAAGATGAGAGCGCCTTGTTCAAGAGAACAGTTTCACCTTGTGAGTTAAAATACGGCCAAGAGCAAGCTCACTATTGCCTTACTGACTTCTCTGAAGTTGCTTCAGAAGTTGAAGTACCAAGAAAACCTGACAATATTACAGTTCCTTCAACTGAGAGAGCAAAACCCTTTCCAATTTTGCTAAGTAAATCAGCAACGGTGAACAACATTTTGGAAAATAAGAATTACTTCAATTCTGCTGAAGTAGAATCAAGAAGAAAGGAGTATTTCAGAACTGCTGCAACAGCTACAGGTAATTAGGATGCTTGAGGAAATTCTTAATACTGGGTAAGAGTGCTTTATTGTAAGATATTCTGTATCCCATAAAATCTAACATGGCTAGCTCTAGAGGCACTCTTCAAAGTATCAGTGAGTACTTGACTCAAAAACTGCTTTCACAAATACAGTTCTGTGGGACTGACTTGATACAGAACTCATTACCAATTATTTAACTAAGTATTGTTTAATACTCCAGTATTTAACACTGGATCATTGTTAGTGATGATCAAATCATTAGGAATACCACTATAAATTGTTATTTCTAGTGTTATATTTAAATGTTTACATTTACAAAAAAAAAAACAAACCTGAAATACATTTTTAAGAACGTTTGTTTTTATATTGTGCCTATGCTAAGACATCTTTGCATTTTTTCACATTTAACACTCTTCAACTATTGAGACTACTATTTATTGACAAGCCAATTCTTTCTAAAGGATTTTTTCAACAACATTTCTCTTACTGTAGTGAATTTATTTTAAAGCTTGTTAGTAATTAGATAACCACTGCTCAATTTCATGCACTGACATGGAGCTCACTCAATGAGCTTTACAGATTCTTAATTCCATTCCTAGATTTACATCTTAGGAAATTGTTTGAGACACAAGAAGTTTTAATAGTTTTCCCTATTATTTCCTGGCTGCAAATGAGATGTTGACACAGCATGCTGACATCCAGAATAATATTGACCATCTGAGATTTAATCCTAAGGTAAATCTCTCAAAATACAATTTTTTAAAGTCATTCTTCTTTACCTCTAGGACTATGACTATCCCCTAAAACTATTTTGTCACCTTCATATTGTATTTCCCATTTATACAAATCCTCTATATTTTCACAACACAGTGCAGAAGTATTTTACGTATTTACAATGAGACACTTCACACATCTATCAACTCAGAAAACTGGTGCTGTTATAACAAACATTTCATTAATATTTTTATTTTGAGTTAAAGTTTTTTGCCCAAATCCATAAGTGTTCCATACATTGTATCTATAATGAAGGTTCTCATTTTAACAGATACTTCCTCAGCCAGAATTTGCAAATGCCAGCATTGCCATTTCCTCAGGACTCACTGGGACACCACCTGATGTCATCACATACCATGCTTCTGTCCCTGTACAACCTACACATGGTTTGCTTAAAGCAAGTAAATAAAATTACAGCAACTACAAATTACTATTTAATGCAATTTGACTACTCTTTTGGGCTGAAATTGCAGTTGATCAACCTTACCTTGTATTCCATAGGATTGCAGCCTGGAACAGCAGCATCAGCACTACCAGCAGATAGGACAGGAGAAGCACAGTGTCTAAATCCTTCTGATTCACTGCCACAACTAACACTAGGAGAAAAGATGTCTCAAATACTAAAGGATCAGACAGAGCAACTGACTAAGAAAGTAAGAGCTCTGTTTCAATATATACTCAAATCCCATACTCACTTGGCATATTTGTTTAAATTTAATACAAGTCTAATATTTTGTCTTGAAGGTGGAAGACTTCTCTAAGCATATGATCCAGGAAACAATCTTTTTACAAGACAAATATCTGGTAAATTATTTATGTATTTTGAGCTATGTGAAATGCACTTGAAATAGCTGTAGACTTACAATTTTCTGGCAAAATTCTTGATGTTTATCTCAAATGGATGTTTTCTCAATTCAGACTGAAGGTATGAGATTAGAAAGCAAAAATGAAGGTGTTCAGTAGGTGGACGAATTCTTAAATCTTTTAAGGATTCCAACTTAAAATTATTAATAAAAGGCCTGAAGTTGCCATGTAAGTTAGGAATTTTGACATGCAGGGCATCAGTTCAGAAATAATTTTTATTATTTTACTTGGACATAATGGAGCAGCACAGGATATTAGGTGAATATACAGTTGTCCAGGTTTGGAGGACATGTGTCTGCTAAGAAAGGCAGGAGCCTCTGTTTGAAATTGAGAATATAAACCCCCTCCCTCTAAATTATTATAATTTTTAAATCAAGGGGGTCTCAGTAAAAGATACGGAAAATAGGAATAACAGTTCTTTACTAGGAAAATTAAAATAGAAATACAGTATTACAAAGAACAAACCCAAAACACTGACAGAGTCAGAATACAACCTGACACTCTGTCAGTCAGTCAGGGTGCTGGCAGCAGTCCCATTCAATGGTGGCTGCATCCTCCTGCAGTGGCAGATGTGGTTCAGCTGAAGCAGTGCTCCTGTAGAAGTGTGCAGTTTTCCTCTGAAGGTCCAGGGATGATGTGGAAAGGTCCAGTTTTCCTCTGGAATCCAGTGGAAAAGGCTGCCTTGGTGTTCCAAATCTCAGTTTTTATCTAGGTAGGAAAGGCTTGGCTCCTCCCCCTGGCTGGAGCATCTCCCAGTGGGATGATATAATTTTATCAGTCATGCACTGGGACAGAATGGCCCATTAGCAGATGATATTTTCCTGGAGGAGGGATGGGTTGTGGAAAAGATAAAGATGACTGCCCCACCTGGTTTTAACAGATGGCCCATTAGCAGATAATATGTGCCACGAAGATAAGGATTACTCCCCTACCTGGTTTCAGCAGATAGAACACATATTTTTGGTTGCATCCTGTATTGCAACCTAAGACAACAATATGCAGTCCTGTTTCAATTCAGAGGACTACCAAAATTCTTACCAACAACACTGCAAATAACATCTGGCTTACATAGCAAGACATAGTGATAGCTACTTATGCTAAGTTATCATGACAATTTGTATTGAATTATTTCTTATTGATGAAGGCATTAAACCAACTGAAAAGATACCTTGATGCCTTGGAAAGAAATTATTTAAAAGCTAGAGAAGAGCACCACAACTTACAACTGCAGAACTACAAGGACAAGCCTATCAACCTTGGAGAGTTTGATCCCGAGAGGTTAGAAGAGAAGTGCTAAGTAGTACATCAGTATCTTTTATTTGACTGTCTTACAGCTTTGGCTTAATTTAACCATTAGAGTTTTCCTGAAGTGAAAATACTATCTTAATGTGGTAAACTAAAAATTGTTTGGCTGAAATTCACCTTGAGCTTTATATATCTTACTTGTATTTGGGATGTTATTTGATTATTTCAAATATTTGAAAGGGTATCATGGTAAGAAATATTTAAAATATCAGTAGTGAGACTTTTAAGTAACTGTGGGTTGTGATTGGATTTAGAAGGGTGGAAGGAGGAATATTCAGACTTGGCATGCTGCTTGAAGACATTCAAGAACAAATTGATGGCAGCAAAGGCAGCCTGTCATCGTTACTGACTTCCTATGAATCTGCCCAGTCTTTCTGTGAGGTAACTGACTTTTATTAAAGACTACAATTATTCTGGTTTATTGATGCAAGTCTTGAGAACCTTAGTACAGTTGTGTGATTTATGTTCTCCTCTAGTAAGAGCATGATGCTTTTAGATAGCACGTTAGTTCAAAAGAAAATATTTATAATTAAATATTAACTTCATAATATGTAATTAACTGTAACATAAACCTAAGTATGAAAGCACAACTATACTGAATGTTCTTAGTTCCAGTTTGAAAAGCATTTATTTCATAGTAAGAAAATGTGAGTAGCTAACTTAGCTTCTGCAAAGCTAAGGGGAATTAATCACTATCATTCTGTGGGAGGAAAGATTACTTTGTCCAAGATTACTTTGTCCAAGATCTTAATCTTCAGAATTACGAGCAGACCCAACAGTATTATGCTAGAGAAAATTGAGTTTGCTCCTAAGAATGGTAATATTTTCTCCCAGATCATAAATACACATACACACTCCCCCTGCCCCCAAAAAAAAAAAAAAAAACTTACTGCCTTCTACAAATCCACAGGTAAATCTCAACAAATGCTTTCATATTCAGTGTTTTAGGTAATTTGGGATTCAGAGAAAAATGGTAAGAGAACCTGAGGAGATGCTGTTTGGTGGGAGTCATTCCTTGCAGTGCTAGGCCCTGGTACACCTGTGTCTATGCTTTGTTATTTTGTACAGAGCTCGGCACTTTCTAGCACTGCTGATCTTCTACAAAGAGGAGGTACTGAAACTCCATTTCTTCACAAGAACTATGAGGGAGAAAGAAGTCAGACAACTGATGCAATCCTACCAACAAATCAACTTTCTTTAGAAGACAAAAAGTGCAATCTTTGTCTTCACATGTAAGTGAAAACTTGAAAACAGTTGTTCAAGATTTTATAAAAACATGCATAAAATTAATTACTAAATAAGAAAATTGGGATGACTAAAATCTCTGAAAAGCAACAAAAATATTTCCAGAATAAAAATTCTACAGAATTCTGTAACTACATACCCAAGAATTCTTCCTAGCCTGGTCTTCCTACCTTTCTCCATCTGCAAGTATTTCCTGAAGCCAAAACACCACCATCACTTTCACCTAGGAGTTAAATCGTACTTCTGTATAAAATTCATGACAGCCACACAAGTTCAGCATGTGAATAACTAGTCAGAATACAGTGCCAGTAAAAGATAATTTGGCAATATCTGTGTGGTATTTTTAATTAAACAAGAAAAGAGAGGGATGCAAATCCTTACATAATAAACAATCAAAACCTTGTGAAAACTCTCAATACCATAGCCACCCTCCTGGGACGCATTTTATAGGTATCTTAATGAGATTAGAAAAATAAAAAAAATGGTCTCCTGTTAACCAACCTAAGGTTAAAAAAAAGAGAACTGAACTAAGTTCCAGTAAAGAAGCAGAGCTTCTGGGAAAAGAACACAGTCATATTAACCTAATTATCAGATTATTTTACAGGGTGAGTGTTAATAGTTGTCTAGTAAAACTCACCTAGGTTCCACTTTTTTCTCTGTGTTGAAAGTATATTAGTTTAATCTTCTGACCATTATGCTCATGAATGGGGAGAAAATTTTCCAAATAAACTTGGAGATCCTGTACACCTGAAGTTAAAAATACTTATCAAATAACTCAAACAAGGAACCTTGTTCTTTTTCTCTCAGAAGGTACATCTCAAGTATTCTTCTAATTATCTAAGGGCATTAAATTAAAGCCTAAATAATAGCTCGAAGTTACTAAGAAACCAAAACATATTTAATGTATGTTCTATCAAAACACTATCAGTGGTAACAGATGGATGCATCTAAGATTTCATACTACTTTACTATTCCAATACAGGATTATCAAGATCTCTACTTTTAAGCATTTTTAACAGCTGTGGGAAGTTAAGGTGCTTTTGTCAAAATGTGTCCGTTAACTAAAGGGTTCATTATTTTTCAACTGGTTAATTATTAATTTAAACTCCTGCTTACCACCTTTTCAGATAACTGATACAAGTTAAGTTCTTTCTGTGAATAAATCTGACTTTTTCCTCAATTAAGAAGTAACCATTAGTATAAGATGTTTATAAGTCTCATCATAGAAATATTACTATACAATTAAAATATTCTGTTTTTATGCTCAAAGAAATACAAACATCCAGGAAGAAAAAACTGGAACATCTCCAGTCTTCGTACAGAGAAAACCAACTGATTTATCAGATACCAACCTGAGTAAGTCATGAGGGCATACAAAGGTCAGAACTGTGCTTAAACCTGCTAGGGAATCCTGTGAAGAAATACATTTCTTTTATGTCTCAACATGAAAATTGTCATTTTAACAGCTATTACTGCTTAGCATAGCACAAAACAGTAAGAATAAAAAGGAAACTAAAAAGAACACCAAGTCAAATTCACTGTGGAACTCGCAGTGACAGACCAAGAGGCAACAGACAGGTTGCAATGCAATTTTCCGTAAGATATGAATGGAAGATGTTTAATTTAGTCAAACATTGAAACTTGTGGCATCTCCATTCTCAGAGATACTCAGAACTCAACTGGACAGGGTTCTAAGCAACTTCATTTAAGTTGGGCCTTCTTTGAGGGGACAGAATCAGATGACCTCCAGAAGTCCTGTCCAACCTGAATTACTCTATAAATCTTATTCAGCTTTCCAGATAAGTTTCCAAATATTGCCACTGCTAACATTTTCAATAGCATGACAGTGGCGTGCACACAATGCTTTAATTTTGCTTTTTCTTCTGATGTGCATTTATTTCACATTCTAGAAGATGATTCCAAACTTGACAACAGAGACACTTCATATCAGTACTTCCACTTTCAGTTTTCGGATTCAACTTCATTATTCTGCGTAAAAACAATTTTACCTTTCCACTGCAGAATATTCTGAAGCTTTTAGTAATCAGCAACTAAAGGAGAATAGCATGAGCTGTCCTACATTCAGTTTTAAGTCTGAATACACAGGTTTTCTTACCTTTTGTCTATCAGTTGTCCTTGACCTTTTTGTCATATCCTTATAATTTAATATATTACACTGGGATTTTTGTTTGTACTGGTTGGTGCAGTGTTAAAGCCATACTGGAGCTGCTCGAGTTCTCATCCCATTCCTATTATGCTGCACTGTTTCCATAACACTATGGACAGGGAGATGGAGAACTTCATTAAAAAAAACAAATCAACAATTTCTGGTCTAAAAATAAGCACCACCAGAATAATACATTCAAAGCTTGCAGACAGGGCTGAAAGCTAAACTTGAATTCAATATCCACTCTCCTGGGGGTGAAAAGTTCTTCCTCAAATTACAGTAGCACTAATGGCAGCAAAAGGCTCTGAAATTATGCTGCTGAAAGCCAAATAATTACTTCAAACCCTTTTAACTTTTTTTTTTTTTTTTTAATTTTAGGCAGCGATTCAGAAGACTTCTCAGCCTGTTACAACGATTCACAAAGCAAGGACCTTGTCAGCTGTGACTCTCTAAGTTACAAATCATTAAATATGAGATTATGTCGAGAGAGAAAAGGTACAGTGATTGCAAAAATATGAACATCTACAAGGACACACTGCTTATAGTTTTGTTTTTCTAAACCACACATCTCTGTTTCCAGGACTTAGATGCAGATGCCCCAGGGGAAGCAGAGATCAAGTAAAACTCAGGAATTACAAAGAGTCTGTTCAGTCTTGTCCCCTGTGCAGAAAAAGCAGCTCAGGTTCATCCTGTAAGTATGATGAGTAATTAACAAACACAGATTAGCTTTTAAGGGGCAGAAGGCCACTCTGTACATACCAGGCCACATTTAATTTAGTATAAGCAATCATTAGCCCTGTAAATCCAACTTTTACACACCTGGTGAAGTTTAATCTCCATACACGACAGATTTAACTTTCCCTGGTTCTTAATGAGCAGAATCCCTTTCATATTTATTTATGGTAGGAATATCTCATTTTGCAGAGCCACATAAAAGGACATGAAAACTAGGAATTACTGTGCCAACTTTTATAGTGCCAGCCATTACCTAACATAGTATAAACATGTACTAAAGAAAATTCCAGCTCTACCCTCATATTGTGTGACATGCAGCAAAGTCAAGGAGAGCCTAATTAAAAAAAAAAGATTATCATCTGAACATGTACCTTTTAAAGTCACTTAGACACTCTCTCTAGCATAAGAAAAAATTGCTTAAAGAAAAATATAAA
The DNA here is from genome assembly GCA_030060385.1 of Muscicapa striata striata. Taxonomy (NCBI): domain Eukaryota; kingdom Metazoa; phylum Chordata; class Aves; order Passeriformes; family Muscicapidae; genus Muscicapa; species Muscicapa striata. Next base: position 596,090 of record JAREIS010000015.1, on the reverse strand, counting down.
ACTTAATCTAGAACAAAGTATAAATCACCTATTTGTCTCTAGCAATCCTGTGAAACTACAAATCAAAGTAGTATTCATGTAATTATTAGGATTATGACACTGATTATTCTACATTCCCCACTGCAGTCTTTCACTGTATGAAACTGAATATAAATCTGCATTCCATTTGCCAACTAAACTCAAGAGTAAACACAAAAAAGGTTAATCTATCCTCATTTATAAAAAACCTTACAACATATTCAAGTTTAATTCAGCAGCAATAGTTAATTGATCTTTAATTTATGCTAAAGAGAAAACAAATGTTAAAATACACAGAAAATTACCTTTTTTGTTGTTTTAAACATGGCCTCAACAACTGCAGCTTATTCACAGAAGAGAATCTCCACTCAAAAGGCTCAAAAAACTGAACAGCCAGGTGAAGTTGTAACCAGACTTTGTCAAAGGTAAGCTGTAGCAATAACTATGTAGTACAACATAAAACCCCATTGTTGAAGATTCAGTGTGGAAAAAACACCAGGTATCATAAGCAGGAAGAATGTTGCATCTGTCACAGTGCATGTTGTATATCAGAATTTCAGTCTTTAGTGAAATTAAAACATTTACTCTAAGAACATGTGTTAACAATTCTTAGATTAGTTCTTCGCTCCTAATTTAATGAAGAGTATAGATGTAACTTCTTTAGCTGAGACATTTACTAATGAAAAAAAAATTCACTTTAAGAGGATGTTTCCATTAAAAGATTCAAAAGCAGGCCTGTATTATTAGGATGCAGCTCTGTTTGCTACCAACTATTTCTCTATAAGTAACAATCCTGCTTTTAATTGTTGTTAACATTAAATTACACCATGAGACAGAAATAAAATGGATTCCTAACAGTAGCACAGACTAGACTGAAATGCAAATAAGTTTTGTCACAGATTTTTGACAGCTTTACTCAATAGCAGTGAATGGCCTGGAAGTACAGCAGCTGCACTTGAGAATCAATGGCACAAAACACTGTGGGAGAAATTTACAGGAGCAGCAGAGTGCTGCTATTATGGGAAATTTCCTTACCCTGCATCCTAGAACATTTTCTGTCTTATTGTAGTGCAGATAGAACACAAATAATGATGGACTGTGCTTTACAATTCAATGGAAAATTCTATGCACCGTAAAATTAACTTGCAGCCAAGTGCTATCAAGCTGTATGTATGTGATTCATAGTTCTTTTTGTTGCTTAAATTGTATTTTATTCTATGTATCTTATCTTTAGGAAATCCTTTGAAGCTGCCAAAACCTGCTGTTCAAGCAAATATGATAAAATAATCCTTTCACATCAATGCATACCCAGCAAGAAATCTGCCCAAAGAAAATCTGCAATCAGTATCAGAGACAGAAATGCCAATGATTCCTATGCAAATGTAAGACTTTAGAGTGAAAATTAAAAGCCACACAACTTTCTTGAAAGGATTACCTCCCTATATCATGGCGCTAGAGAACATCCCATTCTTAGCAAGCTGCTTACTACAACCTAAGCAAGTGTAGTCCATTTGAGGGTAAGACAAGTGGGAGTTCAAACTCCAAGCATTTTGGCTTATATATTAGTATATATCTTCATACAGGTATGTACAGCCTTATTGTGCAACTTAGTCCCTGTATAAATGATGAAATACACCAAAAAATAGCACTGGATCTTATCTCTAGAATTGTGTTTCATATACTGAAACAAAGCCTAGCTAGACAAACCACTATCAAAACATCAACAAAGCCTTCTCAGTAACCAAAAACATGCACCACATTGGAGCTGGTATGTTAGAAAGGTGTAAATGTCCCTCAGTCCAAATGAATACAGTCAAAGAGAGAAGTAATTAACAGATACTTCCAACTTGAATCCTAGAGCAGTCCATCACATGACTAAATTTTTACTTCTCACCATGTATTCAGAGTGGAAATCATGGACAAAACCTTAAACATGACCTTTTTTTTCCAGTACCTATGTATACATTTGCCTTCACTGTTAATAAGGGTACATTTTATTATTTCCAACAGATTTTAAATTCTACTCTGGATCATGCCATAGAGACAGCAAACAGTTTGAAGAAAGCTACAGAACGAATGGTACAAGCAGTTTCAGAAGACCTAGCTAAAGTTAAAAGAAAAGAGTTTTAATTACCTAGTTTTCAAATGCTATATTGTTCTGCTGGTTCATGCTGAAGTGTTAGTATCTCTGCAAAAATAAAATGATAAACACAAACATGAAAAAGTCAGCTAGCTAACTTTGTCAGCTGGTCTGTACCCACTGGTATTAAAGTAGAGCATACACGTATTCCACATTTACACTCAGTCTTAGAACTGTAAAACAAATTATTAATTCTACTGAAAATCTTTAGTAGGTTGGCTAATACCCATTACTGTGTACAGATACCTTCCCTAAGTATTCACTTAAGACAGCTTAATAAAAATTGGCTTAAACAAGCAAAATTAACTTTCTCACTTGGATGTCCACTCACTCCCAAGTGTGAGAATAAAACTCAGTCATTACTACATATCATTTCTTCCCACACGTGAACAGCAGCTGATTAATCACACCAAGAGAAAACAGCCTCTGTACCTGAAACATCTAGGAGCAAACATGTTAACATACCAAGCCATAGTCAACATTCGGAACTGTTTTGGTTTTAGACTGCCCTACATTGACAGTTGTTTGTTTTTAAGAAACATCCTTGTATGTTGCAATGACTGAATTACACCATTTGTTGTCTATGTATTTGTAACAATTAAACTGGTTCCTTCAATGTGATGTCCTTAATTTGTCAGATATATCTGGCTTTGACATTTCAGGTTATAGGAAGTAGGTTGGAAAATTTTAAAATACTGTAGAAATTTAGTGAGCCAAGAAAAGTCATCTATTATTTTCCTTTTCATATCCATTTAACTGCAGTGAATAAAGTCAAGCAGTTAACAGCCTTGTTTTATCAGAGATGCTACTCATTGAAGCCAAAGTACATAAGGACTGATGAAAACCAAATTAGAAATGCCAGTGCATACCTTAAAAAGGACAGTCATCTTCAGGCAAACCTGAGCAATATCACCAGTGCTGGATACAGAAATAATTCAGACTCTATTCATAAAAATGTCAACAAAAGGCCACAAGTTATCTATTCTTTTTCATTATAACATTTCTCTTGTATTCTACATGCAACAAACTAACATTTCAAGGCACATAAATACAACATCTCTTTAAAAGTTCAGTAATTTTAATTAGGTATTTTTGAAGAGAAATCTAAACAGTACCAGTACTACAGAATTCATACAATTTGATTTTTTATTCCCTTCAATGCAAATTTAAGTTTTTATTAGTATGTTACAATTTTTTAAAAAAGTAAATTCTCTTTAGTACATCAGGTTTTGTCATTTTGTTTGCTTTGTGCTTTTCTTTTCCAAATCACCAAGCCCTTTGAAAAGACTGAGCTGCTTCCCTTTTTGTCCTCTCCTTTCCCCTTGCCTCTACTTCCTCAGAGACATGCTCAGTTTTGGAATTTCTGTATCACAGGCAATTCAATTCTGAAACAGACAGACTATGTAGACAATCATAAGGAATTTGGTAAGAAATTAACTTTAAAAAAAAATCATCAGTAATAATCTCTGTATATACTTAAATATAAAGTGTACTTCAGTGCACAGTTTGACAGTATTTCTCCAAAGTTATTTACTGTGATTGGAACAGCTCAATAATTCAGTGATTAACCATCTACCTTACCCAGAACCATCTAAAAAAGCCTTTAGATTTTTCACAGTTACACATACTTCAAGAATTTTCAGGGATTATTTTTACAGAAAATGTTACACTTTAAGACACTGAACTTATATGAAACATTTTACCATAAACCCATATTTACAAGTTTTCTCTTGAAGTCCCTACCCAAGTGCCTAAGCCCTTTTTAAGTCAGTCATTTTTAGAAAGAAATTCTATTATAGAAAGCTTTCACAGTTCTCAAAGACAATTCCAGTTTATATACCGTTACAATAATTTTTAGCATAATTAGTGAGGAACAAACATGCCCTTTTGAAAAAGCATTTGCAGTGTAATACTAAACAAAACATAAGAAACACATGTGTTTATCTTTTCATCTCTCTGCCTTTTACTCCCCCAAAAGCAGCAAATTTAAATTATAACATGACCTCCCATAAGGAACCATGCAGAATTGAAGTGCAGTATTTGGAAAAGTCAGTTCCATTAGAATATGTACATATTGTGTGTGTTTTTAATGCATCATAAACATCACCATATCTATTCATCCTTAATGCAGACCATATCCTTGGGTTTACTAAGGCTCTTCACTTCCTCCAGCAGTCTTCTAGGTGTCAAAATATGAGTAGAACCTGACAAAAGAACAGAAGTATGAACTCTATCAGTCAAATTGTGACTTTCAGTCATTCCCTGTTAAAAACATCAGTTACATGCCAGTGTTTTTTACTGCACCTGGAAACTGACAAGTGCAACATGTCAAAGTGTTTTCATATAAAGCACCACCATGTAAGTGTCACCATTGCCAGAAGCAATGTCCCTCTTCCCACACTCTGGATCAGGACATCCAGATCAGGACTCATACTCTGAAGCCAAGTTTCAAGTCCTTCTCTGCCCTGCTTGAAAGACAGGACTGAGCCTGAGCAGTTGTCCCAGCCTGCAAATCTGCCATTCTGTGAAAGGATGAGTTAATGAGAGGCTTTACCCTAGAATCAAGAAAATATCTGGATTCAAGATTATCACATACAGTAGCGTTCCACAGAAATACCCGCTACAGAAAATTGGCTTTTACTGACTAACATTTCCTTGAAATAACAAAATTCAAGTCTTGAGCAGCAAAGAAAATCCCAATTATTCTTCAACACCAAACTACCTCTTTTATTCTCACAGAGAATGATTATAACTGCTGCCATGAGGGGTCACCCTGCAGTTCTGAAGGCAACAAGTAGTGTCACTCTGAATGGGCTAACATTCCTGGCAGGAACACAGCCAAATGTTAATTTCCACTAATCCATATGGAAATTTGGAAACTATCACGTTCCCTCAGAAACTGGGATTACAAACAAAACTACGAGAATCATCTCTAAATAAAAGGGAAGATGGTGCTGTGGTGAGTGCTAGATACTCCAGTGAGTCACCTACACTAAACATGGTATTGTAAACAAGTCTCAGATGAAGAAATAATCTGGTTAAATTACATTCCTGTTCTGGTCTTCCCATTATTACTCAGAACTAGAACCAGCATTAAACCTATCTCAACCACCACCAATGAAACTAGCAAACAAAAAATAAACCAAAACCAACAACACACAAGCACCTACAATACCCTGGAATATTTTGAGGAAACAGACTCTAGATCTCAGAATCAAGGTTGGCAGTGTTTTAGGGAAGAGCATTCATTTGAGTAAATACTCATATTTTTATTTGAGAAAAATCATGATAGATGGTAGATAGATTCAACCGAATCTCAAGACTAAGTTGAAATGCCAGATGTAGACCTCTCAAGCAATTTAGAATGCTTTAGATGACTCTGCATACAGCTATCAGCTGGCCCTGCAGATGCACACAAGTCTGTGGTAAGGTTCTGTATCTAGGAGCTCTGCTCCTATATATTACATATACATACACACACACACACACGTTTTAACACCTAATTATTTCCTGTAATGCTATTTAAAATTCATTTGAAGCACAGCAGCTGATGGAACGAGCATTTACTACCTCCAAAATGCTGAGAGATTACTATACCAGCTGCCAATTGCCAAATCTTAAGCAGGGGAGTTTTCAGGACCCAAGCAGTTAATCATTGCATGGCTTAGGCAAAGCCTCTCAAGCAGCCACAACAGAAAGTAGAAAATGTTGAAAAGTCAACTGACCTACACTGAAAAAGTGGTTTGGGGTTTATTTGTGTTGGACCCTAGAAACCTGGGATTTTTGAGCTTTCTGTGCTGTCTGGCGCTGACCCACTGAGTGATAGAGTTAAAGTGTGCGATTTCACATGGTGAAGGGTTTATAATTTGAGGTTTTTATAATACAGTAATAGGTAGGGGACAAGATGGAGGATTTTGGGTGTTATTTCTTTTCTGTGTATGTGAAATCACACACTTCTATTTTAACTACATACCCACGACTTTAACTCCATCACTCAAATTCTCCAAGGCCTCAGGTCAAAAGCAGTGTTCTCCAGGGAGTCAGTGCCAGACAGCATAAGAAAGCTCAAAAATCCCAGGTTTCTGGGATCCAGCAATTTTATTAGTTTTTTTGGGTGGAATTTGGATTAGGACTGTTAGGGTTTTTTAATGTTTCCTTCCAAAGTCAGCAATTTTGCACTAGTCTGTCAGCATTCCTACTTCCAAAAGCAATGAGAGTAGCAAGTGCCACTGAAGGTAAAGCACAGGAGATGCATAAGTTTGTGAGGAAACGGCAATGCAAAGAAATAGAGGTCTCTTGCAATCCTGTTTGCTATACACTCTGACATAATTTTTCTGTAGAGCATAACTGCTGTGTCCTTAATGTCTTGTGGCAAAAAAATCCCTCCAAACTTCAAACAGTTGAGATAACCTGAAAAGATGCCTTTTAAGTGCATAGTTTTAAGCAATACACTGGCTATTAGTATTAGTGTGGTGAACCAACAGAGGGAATCTAAGAAAAGTGATTGGTACATTTTCCAGAACCACGTGTAGTACAGCACACCCCCCACCCTTGCCCAGGGCCAGCTTACCAATAACAACCTCACAGGACTTGTAGGCCTCGGAAACCTCGTAGGCGCTGCGCATCTCCGAGTACGTGACTCCCCCGATCACAAACACAATCAGCCGTGCCCCGCTCCTCCGCTCCTCTCTGCAACTCGCTCTGGGCTTCTGGCGTGCACTGCACAACATTTCAGACAGTGACACTTACACAGCTTGCCCGATTCAGTTTTGGTTAAAATTATACAGTCAACAAGCAGTAGCAATTTCTGTCACACAGCTCGTGGCTTGATTATAATTTCAGCGACAGTATTTAGATAAATTGATAACTTGTTTTTATTAAATTTTTTAAATTATCACATTACTCAAACTGTTTAGGTATTACCAGGGTGAAAATAAATACAAAACAAAAACCTTGTTGCACACACAGCTAACATGCCAAGGACTCCTGCCAAGCAGCTTAACTCTGCATGCTCCCAATTCCAGTGGCATTTTTCATGAGAGGTTCATTTGAAAAAGGTTTTTCAATCTCTGAACATGAACAGAATCTCTAAGGAAAGTATTTGTCTGTTATCAAATCAGATTCAGATATCTAGGAAAAACAAAAGCAGCCTGAAACTCTTAGAAATCTAATACAAGTGTAGTAATTGCAGACTCAGGTAAAGTCATCTCCAGTCCTGACCTCTCTGCTAGAGTGCCTTCAAGATTCCCACATTTCACCAGTCTGTAAAACAGAGATCAAGTTCCAGCGTACAAGGACTTGATCTAGTGTTCCCTTGCACTGACCATCCTAGTACATACCCAGGAACAGAAGGATACACCACCAACAGTTTAACTAGAAGTGGATATAGAAAACCTATTTTCCTAAGGCTGTGTGTCTTTACTTTTTGTTTTTTATTTAGTAAGGCACAAATTCCAATTCAAGTGTGTCTTCCACATTTAGGATATGTTGACTGTTTCCCTCCCTGAATTCCAGCATCTGATTAGTGCAGGGAGCATTCCTGAGAGAGGAACACACTTAGTGAGCATTCCTGTGATAGAAACACTCCTGGGAGTCTTTATTCATTTGTTTCACCATTTAAATAACACTAAAAAAAGTGATAAAGCTCTCAAATTGGTTGTGAGGTTCAAGAGCTAGTGGAATTAAGAAGAGAAAGAAGGAACAGTACAGGTAAGCTAAAAAAAAATTCCAAAAATCACCTCTCAGCGACAATCATTAAATATGCAAGTACACGTTTCATATTCATTAGCAGCAAATTCATTTCAAGATCTCCAACTGTCCTGGACTTGTCTAAACCACTCCCTGGCAACAGGGGTCAAATGCTTAACAGGCCCATATTTCCTAATGAGAGAGCCTACAGAAGATTAATTTAATTTCCTGAGGTCATTAACCCCAATGATGTCACCACCACTAACATAGCAGAGGTAACTTCCAGAAGTAAAACATTCTTTTTACCTAAGTCACAGTACTGAACGTTCATTCCTTAAACTACTTCCCACTAATAAGCTCAATGGTTTAAACTTCTCATTCTGGGAATACAAAATGTTATTTCTAACCTCAAAGGAAAAGGGAGATACTGCAAATAAAAAAGCTATATATTACTAAGAACTATTAAAATGACAATCAAGCTGAGTATGTTTTAGATGAAATAAATATTTAGGCTTGGCACATTAACATTACCTTACATGTGTTATTTCACTGTTCAGTAAGCACACTTCTGTAAGGCTTTAGAATGTAAATGACAAAAATACTGAGATCTGGGTAAACTATGTTTCAGGAAATTAAACCATTTACCTTACTGCTCCTGAACCATTCCAGGTAGGAGGACACTGGGAACAATAAGGCCAGTCTTTTGAATCTAATTTGTTTTCTATAGCATCCTGAAATGCAAAATAAAGACACACTTTAAAAATCCATACTGACCTTAACCCCACCAAGTTTCAGCTTTTCAGAAAATCTGTTGGAATTTCATGCCAAAAATGCAGCCCAACAAGTAATTACAAGTAGCATCTCATGAATAACACTCCTATATAACAAAATGCTAGACCACATAATGTTAAAATGTATTATAAATGTTTTGTGATCACAAGGAATTGTGAGTACACGTGCTTTTTGTTATAAACATATTACTGATTTAACTGTTCAGATTTCACTAGAAGTTTTTAATCTATAATAACACTAATGTATTTAATTTCTATATGGCAATATATGAGAGAAGTCAGAGTCCCCTGAAAACATGTCAAAGTCACCAAGAATCTATGAATGACAGCACTGGGTCGGACTAACACTCCAGTAAACTCACTACCCCGCATGACATCAGTCACTGACTGATGCTCAGGAAGATGTTTAAGAATAATGAAACTACATTTCTGGCAAGTAACACCTTCCAGGCTCCACCACAGGCTCTACAGTTTAGATTGGAATTGCAGTTTAAGGACACATTGGATTAAAACCAAGAAGATACAGACCTAGGATAAGCTGTTCTAAAAGACTTCATGCTTTCACTTTCATTTGCTTCACCTTTAAAATGACCTCTAACAAGGAGTATTACTAACAGCAGTCTAATGTTCTGTATTAGAGACAGACTAGAAGTGAAACTTTGCCCACTAGATGTATTTAACAAAACTAACTCAAAATACCGTGGAATTCAAAAGACTGGTGTAACAGCTCACTCCAGTAAATATCTGCACTGCACCCATGAATTAATTAGTTGGTGAAATTTACCTCCATAACATCTTTGATAACAGGAGTCCACCTAGAAAGCTGAAAGGTTTCTTCTTTAGAACGGTCCCTTCTTGCATATTTATGCTGCTGAGCAACAAACTGAAAAGATTTTTAAAATATGGTTGTATTATTTAGTGTTTGGATTTTTGAAACTTACTAGCAGTCAGTAGCAGAAGGAGGGAGGGTAAGTATGAGATTTTAAAGAAATAAAGAACAATAATTAACACCTCTAGAATTCAGGACACACAAAAATACTAACTTCAGAGACAAGGAACTGAGTAAGTTGGCAGTTTCCAAAATCAACTAGCTCAAGTCATCATCTGATAATTGCAGAGGGAACATCATGGATATCTTACTTTAAACTAACATTAATAATTTTCAAAGGTTTTACCACTTAAACACCTCACAAAAAAAAAAAAATTCGTAGCAATTATCTGCTTCCAGGCCCAGACCTGGATAATATCAGTAAGAGCTGCTGAAAGAGCTGTAGGTCCTTGGACAGTAGGAAATTACTAAATAAATAAATACATTCTTACTGAAGAGATAACAGGAACATCAAGGTATTTCCAATTTCTTATCATATCACTATCACGTTCTATTTGTACATTCTGGATCAGCTTGTCCAAGTTCTCCTGGGTAGTTCCTTCAATATATGAAAAACAGACAACAATTACCAGGTGACTGTGAGTAACACCAGTTTTGTCTCACACATTCTATTATTTAGTCCAGAATGTTTTCCTTTGTTCTGTATGACTAGTCTTAAGTTTAACATTTTAGATAAAATTTTGTTTAATGGTCCATTCTTGAGACCAAAACTCAATATTGTTACAGATTCCTCAGACCAACATTCTGCCAACTTGCTCCTTCTCTACAACAAATTTTTCCCCACTGACTTATTTTCAGGTTGCAACAGACATGGAACTCCCTCTTTAACAGCTTCAATACCACATGAAAATAAGAGAAACTATTGCACACATGCAAGAATTATATTAAAACACTGTATGAATCTAGGATTTAATTACACCTCTTAACTCTTCACCAATAGTATCTTTGCTACTAATCTGAGAGAAGATACAGAAGATGGATAGGGTTTCTTTTAAATCCAGCTATCAACTCCAATACAGAGGCTTAGATTAACTAAAACCACTGTACTAGCCTAAAACTTGAGTTCAAGCTCATAGCACTGAAAAAAAAACCACAGGGAAACTTTTCATACCATTTGTGCTAAAGATATACAGAAGAATAGCTCTGATTTTGTCATAGCTGTCATGACTTTTGTTGAGCAGAACTGGAAGGAGGACCCTCATAGAGTCTTTTACTTTTTGACCTTCTGCATCAGTTCCAAGAGCCAAGTCCTAAATTCATTAAAAATAAAAACAGACACCATGGTAAAAATCATTAAAGTAATTTAAATCAACATTTTTCTGCGTCTTGAAAGCCATTTTTATGAAACCACAGGTTTCAGGAAACAATCAAGCTGCATAAATTTAAACGCAGTATGACAAGTCTGACATTTATTTCAATAGTTACATCATTATAATAACACTAGATACCGCTCAAACATTTAAAACTGTGAATTCTTAGAAAGGTAAATTATAGTCAGTGTAATGCCTCACCCTAAAAGGTGCTTTCCTAAGACATTTAAAAAGGGCTTCCCTCTCCAAAACATATTAAAGCAACCTCACAGGAATTTTGAGCCATGAAAACAAAGGTGATCCTTACACAAATTAGCCAGATTTCAAGAAGAAAAAAAAAAGCCCCAAAACTCTTAGGAACACCTCCTTATTGCGAGATTAAAAGCCTTGTACACTATACTTAGTTTTAACACTACCACCTCTAAAACTGATGACAAAATAAAGGCAAGAAACGTAGTAGTTTAGTCAGTTAAAACTAGTTTCTATTCCTGCAAACAAAAAAGTGATACTTACAAAGTTGCTGTTTGGTTTGTGGCATTTTTAAACATACCTGTTCAGTTTTACAGAGCCTTTCTATGCTAGATTTGAACTTGCTCATGCAATCTTCTGCTATGTTAAGATGAACAACTTGCTATAAGACAGAAAGAACAAAAAAAAAAAAAAAAAAAATCACAAGCTGCCATAACTTGATTTTTTTCTAGCATATCCATAATTTTACTGGTTACAAGAGTCAATTCTTCAGTACCATCATGCATTTTCAGTTTTCCCCTTCACTCAGATACTGACCCCATAATTCCTTTTAAAACATTAAACTGTTATATCTTCAATCCTCAAAGCACACAAATGATTTTATTCTTTTACACAGTAAAATGAAACACATGGAAACAAGTTTTCCTCTCTAAATTTTACAGTAGGTAAAAACATTAATTTGGAGAACAGCTATATAGCACACCACAGGAAAATGACTAAAGACTAAAAACTAGACTGCAACAAAGCGAAGTTAAAGTGCACAGCATTATTTATTGTGAAGTTGTGATTACAAAAGATTCCTTACCTTACTAATCTCTTTACGATAGAGTGGCATCTTCTTCATCAACTGGGACAGAGCAGATATGGATAACTGGAAAGAAATGACACTAGCTAAAAATCTGTTCCCTCAATAAATGACAAACTTACTTCCCTTCCTGCTGCAGCCTTGCTTCTCCCACAACCCCTGAAAATTCCAGTTGAGAAAAGCCTTAATTTCTGTAGTAGATCCATGAGTTACACAGATCTGATCAGCTGAAAACAACTAAATTACCAGGAAAAACAATCCCTCAACTTAAACAACTTACTTTTCCTTCTGCTGCTTTTGTTTTTGATGAAGCGTCTTTCAAAAGTTTTGGTAATTCCCTAAAGAAAAGAGGAAAATAATGAAAGGTAACAGCACACGAGTTCTCAAATCTTTTCTGAAAATCTTAAAAGAACAAGAACTTCTGAATGAAAGTAAAAGTCTGAGAAAAGAGTGATTTTTTTTACAAAGGAAATATCAAACATTCTATTTGCAATTTCTTCATAATGTCATTTGATGCAGCAGCTTGGTAGTACTGTGTGCAAAATAATCCCTTCAGATTTAAAGTACTTGAAAATACTTGCCAAGAAATTACTTGATTTCCATTTACCTCAAGAACTGCAAGTAGCATTAGTATAACTGCATACCTGGGTACACACCTTACTTTTGAAGCACAATTTTTTCTTGGCATTGATTACTTAACTGAATCCAATCTGTATTGCAAACCATGTTCATTACTGCTTGTATTCCCACTGAACAGCTCAAAATCCTTCCTCTCAAAGAAACCAAACAGCTGGCTTTGTTATTTATTCACATACTCTATCACATCTGCAATATGCTTGTGCCGCATCTTCACCCACAGGTCATCATCTTCCTCCAAAATTGCCTCCTTTTCCTTCCCACCAGAGCCTTCTGTTTTGTACCTTCCAAGAGAAAATTCAGACAATTATTTGGGGTTTGGGTTTCCCCCAGTTCTCATCACTTATTACAGTATTATTTGTAACAGTTTAATCAACAGAAATGGTAACAACAGTAATAGACAAAAATTAATTTAATTAATAAGCCAAGTTATTGCCTGACAAAATATAATTTACAGGAGGATTTTACAGATTCCATATTTTAACATAGATGCAGCAGATTAATTTTAGAAAGATTTTTTGGACATTCTTTTAAATCAACAGTAACTAGAGTTTTAAACACACATTTACATGCACCTCAATTTCTCTTCAGTTTTCAATGTCAACTTCCCTGTGGTTTTAAATGCAAACTGCACTAAGTAATACACACTGCAATTACCAAGTGCAGCTTTCTCTGTACACTGTAAGACTTTATAACTAAAGGAAAATGAAGTCCCATTCACCAACAAAATGCTAAGCAGAACAAAGCACTTCACATATAAAAGAAACTGCTGTACAGCACTACAGAGCAGCTATTACATGACTACAAACAGCAATAAACCCAAAACAAGACAGAAATCATGCCACATAATACTTTCACATTTACAAAAACTCACACAGTGCAGACTGCCAGAAAGCAAAAGAATGAAAAAAAATTACAAGATTAATGATGAAAGTCAGACCATGACTACCTAGAAAATATACTCTGCTACATCTTCATACCCAGCAATCAAACCCAGATTCACAGAACTCTACACTTTATTAAAATACACTTATTAAAATCTTCACTCATGCTTCTGATTGAAGATACACATTCCACTTTGCTTGGCTAAACAATGAGGCTATCACGTCACTTTTGCTGTAGCAGGTCATCAGAAAGCAAAGTCCTACCAAAATCTTGGTTGCCAGAACAATCAGACAGTAAAGCACATAACTAATGCAAATTAACATTACACTACTCCAAACAGTGCTTATAAACTGAACATGACTGATTTAAATGTGTATTTAAAATAAAACATGTAAATTTTAATAACTACATAAATTATATGACTGGAACTACAAAAGTGAGCATTCCTGAGAAATAACCTTTTTCTCAGTATTCAGTTAGTGGTATTGCTTGTCTTGTTATACCAAAAAAGTTAAGAATATGAAAGAAAATCTAGAGAATCTCAATGTGCACTCCCAAGGCTTTACTTCAAGAGTAGTACAAGGTTCTTAGTTCTTAAAAAATGCAATTTGTGGACTCAAAACTTAGCAAAAATGCCAATTAGGTCCTACTTAATCTCAGCTAAGGGAGGAAGTCAAGAAAAAAATGAAGTTACAAATCCAAGAGGAAAGACTAACAATAAGTGAAGCAACCATTATGCAATATAACCAGCTAATATTGCCATGGTGCAATTGAGCTAAACAACTTTCAGGGATTTTATAATTAAGAATAAACTATTTAGGTTGGGTTTTTTTGAAGTACTTGCTTGTAAGTATCATTTTCAATGGGTAGCAGATCATATGCCATTGCCTGGAAGGTGAGCTCATGGAGCACAGTTGATACTGGGTCAAAGCCACGATCAATTATTATTAGTTGGGAGTGGGTTTTAGCCTAGAAAGCCATCAAACAAACACAGACATACAGTACAAAGTTAATGCATGTTAAATCCATTTGCATTAAGTCACAGCACTGCAGATATTTTTAGAAAAATAACTGAAAAACACTGCACTATGGTCCCAGTGTTTGAACATTTTAATTATATACAATGGTTTAAAATACTAATTTTAAGGCAATGCTCTTGTTCCACTGCAATACACTCAAATTTGAATTTTAATCATCTAGTGAACAAAAAATGTAAAAGAAAAACAAACAAAACCCAAAAAAGGCTGCCCAGAGATTTAATAGATAATTTCATTGTTTGTATTGCAGATCAGACAGTGCTGCAATACAGAAAAAATCTTCAAATATTCAACCAAAAGTTTCATTTTGGGATTTAGTGAAATGGCAGTAGCAACAGCTACATTTATTTCTGTAGTAAAGTACAAAGTGATAAAGTCAGAATGGTTTACCCCATGTTTTTGTGTTCAAGCAGCTGCTCTAATCAGGCCTTATTTGTAGTATTTGACATACCGAAACCATTATTTATGTGAACAGCTGTATCTTTGTGGACAATAAATCCCTTCAGGGGAAACATTTCAATTCTGCAGGATGCCTCTTCTACACGTGGCCTTATAAAGGTGATACTAAAACAACATTTATCTCCACTGGTCTTCAGGTTTGCAGCATTGCCCTACGTTATCGCAGGGCTAATTTTTCAAATAAAATCAGTTTGATCACACAAATACAGCCTTACTCCAACAGTTATTACCTCTACCTGGCTTTCATACACAGAAACAACTAAATGACAACTAGTTGCCTTTATTATTAAATAAAATCTGTATTTGTAGAACTTAATTGTTGAAGAATATTCAGAAGACTCCCCCCCCAGACTTACAAAGAAAAACATCTCAAACATTTTAGTTCACTTTTTACCTTTATCTGGCTTTTCTCATCTGTTTTGTAGTAGTTTTCCAGAGCTTTTTCAACAAGCTGTGCAAGTTTGCTGGCTCTATCAGATGGTCCACTGGGAAAAAAGGAAACATGGAAAAATAACTTACATTTCCTCATCAGAACACTAAAATGCTACTTTAAAACAGAAAACTCCCTAGATTGAGCCTTTGCTTTCACATGTTTCTGAACTCCATTCTAAGTATTTCCAATATATTTTTACTTTGACATTATGATTTCACTCTTTGAATGCTTCAGGTATTTCACCCAGCAGAAACAGCTTCAGGCAAAAGACTGGCATTAGCTGGCATATGGCCCAGCACCTAAAGTTTCACTCAGAGATGGGAAACAAGAAAGAAAAAAAGAAAAAGAGAACGAACAGAAAAAAAAAAACAGTCCAGCAATTATTTGTTACCTTTGCAGAGAATAAGACACCACTTCACATTACACCACAGAATGCAGTCCTTGAATACAATTTCAGAAGCCTACTTTGACTTCAAAGATAGTAAATCCCTTTCAAAGCTCAAAAGAAGCATTCTTCTCAATGTCTCTAATACAAGAAATCCTGATCCCATGTGCCAGAACAATTTCTGAATTCCTTGGTGCCAAGCAGAGTTGCAAATGCTGAACAGCAGCAGTTTTGTTACAGGATTGTGCATACAAGAATGCAGCATATCAGTGTCACCCTACTGACCAGACATGAAACAAACCATTCAGAACAAGACAGGGTATGCAGGTACTGTTACATGCATGTACACAGAAAAACACTGCTCTACCCACACTTCACAAAGTCCTATCATTCCATATTTCAGACTTGTGGGTTAAAATGTATTAATTCACAACCACAAGGAAAGGAAAAAAAAAATGTAACTATGCTGCAGCCTCGAGCTACAACCAAATAAAGTGGTAAGCCCAAGAAGTGAAAGCAATTACTAGAAAACACTAATTTTGCCCTACCTTTTATATCGTACTCCTGGATTCTCATCTAGCGTGGCACATAAGGTAACAATTTGTTCAGCCATGACTTGCAGTACAGCATCTTTATCCTTTGTCCTCTCCAGAGTGGGACTGTAGCAGCGGTAGAATGCATCTGGGATGTTGAGAGTAAATACCTACATAAAGCACAAGCAAGAAAAAAAGGGCCTAACTTGCAGATTGCCAAAACACCTGGTAAACAGTTTGCTAATAATTTAAAACTATATGCTACAAGAAAAAGTCATACATAGGACACTTTAGGGAAAAAAAACAAACAAACCCACACTTCATTTCTCTGTCCCTGCTGAGCTCATCTTCTTGTTCTCGACTTTTTCCCTTTTTACTCTACTTCTATTTTTCAAATTGCTTACAAGACAGAAGGAAGGACAGACAGAAGGAAGGAACTAAATACTTATCACTGTCTTGTACAGAAGCATACAATGCAATATCAGAATGAGCATAGAAGGTATCAAGGTGAAATAGGTTTAAGATAAAATTTTACATATTGTATCTGCTTTTAATATGAACAATTTACCTTCAATAGCTGAAATTCTTTAAATGTATTAAATCTTTATTAAAGCAGCTTAGTACCAGAGATATGAAAGGCTTTTTCAACAGTTTTGTAAATGGAATGCAAACATGGGAACAATGCCATTGTCAGTAAATGGATTTTCTCTAGCTTCGGATGGACTCTGTAACTACAGAGCCAAAGAAGAACATCCATCCAGATAAGGGGTTTGCTTCACTCAAGTAGATAATGACCTGGACTTTGCCCAGAGCTCAGCCTGATTATTTACTCTTAGCATCCCAGAAAGCAGGCAGACCAGTTAACATCGTTCCTCTGCTGAGGTCTGAAAAGGCTCTCACAACCTCAGATACTGAGAATACAAAACTACAGTAAAAACAAGAAGTGTGATGCTTATTTTCAACTCAGAAAAGCAGTCCTGATTTCTCCTTTCATGGTGAGCCCTCCAGAGAACCAGGACCCCAACATTTTCATAGGCTGTATTTGGTACAGAAGAACAGCTTTGTCAGCGTTCCAAAAACCAGCTTGAAACAAAACTTGTAAACATCAATCTTGCTGGAAAGCAACAAACAGGCTACCATACTCATTATCCCCTGATGGATTGTCAACCAAACTAATGAAGAACCCTTTATAATTAAAATGAGTGCGTCTTCAAATCAGGAAACTGCACCACAGTGAGACAGGGCTAGCAGCAACCCCTCCTATATTCACCTGCCACTTGGTATATATCGGAGTTGTCACCCTTGATATGTTGATAATGTTTGACATGGGAAACATTCATGGTTGGTTCTGGTTAGTTCTCCAGCCCCTAGAACTGGGCAGAGCCTGGAGGCTTCACCATCTTAGTGAGTATCAGTGTGCATTTCAGCCTTCTGTGTTTGATGAAGGGCATGAGCAATGAAATATTTCTCAACACAGCACCCACTGTGTGGCTGCACACAGAAAATACCCACTGGTCTCCATTGGTAGTACAGATCTTTAATTGAGAAAACTGGATTTCCATGTTCTCCTCTCACTGAAAAGACTGTCAAGTTGCAGTAATTTTTGTTCCACCCCCCTTCAGTTCTCTCAGTCCATTTTTTCTCCTATTCTGACTTTCACCAAGTCCTACTTACTCCTATTCCTATGCACCAACCTATCAAAGTAAAACCTCAGTATCAGCAGTAACAAACTCTTTCTAAAGACCAACCAGAATACTTGTCTGCTCTTAGGGAACAGATTCCTTCTTTAACCTCCCTATTGCAACTGACATCAAGTCTTGCAAAGAGGTCAAGTGCAAAGAGTAAAAACCTTTGAGTACAAGTTTGTTTTCATCTGAAAAGCATAAGCAAGTATTGGAAATGTGCAAGCACTGGAAATTTCTCATACAGAGTTTGTCACTCAAAATCTACATTCTATTTCATTGTTTTCCAAAAGGTCAACAGCATTTGAAAGTAATCCCCCAGGCTACTGTTAAGGTTAAGAATTAAACTTACCTGAGACTCATAAGGGAAGAAGGAAATGTTGATCTCCTTGCATCTCTTTATTGATTTTGCACATGAAGCCTTAATTTTATTGAAGAGGCTGTCAGGACAAACTAGGGGGAAAAAAGAGACTCTAAGTAAAAATAATTTGTACTATTCCAGCTATTAGCTCATTTATTAGCATACAGTATTCAGAGGAGACAATTCTAAATTAAGATAAAATTAACCATAAAATACCTACTCTATTTTGCTTGCTCTTCCTAAAGTGAAATAGATCATATAATCAGTATTTTTTGAGAAGTACCACTGCTCAATTTATATTGGCTTTTTGCAAGCAAAAGGTTGCTGAACATTCATTAGCAGTCTGCAACTGTGAAGGATGCTGATTTTATCAAAGTAAATGTTTCTGCTATTTTTTATCATGTAGGAGAGGAAAAAAAAAACACTTCCCAAGCTACAAAAAGAAACCATGTGTACATATCTAAGAGCAAAACACAGAAATATGGAATTTAATTATAGATCTCCAAAGTGTTCCACCACTCTTCTAGGCTATATTAGATTCCAGTGTACAAACTGAATTTATGGAATACGTGGATGACACAAATACTACACAGACTGGGAAGTGAAGAGTTATTTCTCTAACTCAGGAGCTATTCCTCTCATCAGGAAAAGTTTTGGCAAGTATTCAACTGAAAGCTTGCCCCCTTGCAACCAAGGAGCATACAGCAAGACAGCAATAGTGTTCCTGCTGCCTCAGTATGAAATTAAGCAAGAAACCAAGAATTTGGATAGGAATTTAATATTGCTCTGAGAACATCCAGTAGCAGATACACACAGATCACAAAGACAGGCAGGCCTCAGTGTCTGCCTTCAGCAGCACATTTGGGGTTTTTGCTTTCCCCTCTTTACACATCATTTTAGTCACACTGACTGACTGCAGGGGCACATGCAGTCACATTAACCCAATTGCCAATAATTGTCTCTGCTACGCAATTCATGGCATGCATGCAAGGACTAACTAGGGCCCCTTTTTTCAGGGAAGGGAAAAAGCTGGCTCACAGGTCTGAAAGAACTACCTGAAGCAACCAATTACTAACATAGCTCTTGCAGAAAGTCCCTGTTGGAGTGTGTAAAATTAGAAGTCTTTCTGAGTCCCTCAGACAGAGAAAAGAATGCAGGGATTGAATTAAAGCCTGTAGAGAAATTAAAATATATTAAACCACATAGATATGAAGTGTAAGTTTTAGTTTTAAGTAAGTAAGAATATTATTAAGCCACATAGACATGAAAAAGAAGTGCAAGTGTTAAGTAAGAATATACTCTAAGTGCCTTAAGAGTAAAAAGCCCTAAAGCCTAGTTAAAGTTCAAGCAGCCTAAAGCCTAGATAAAAGTTCAGAAACTTAATCCCAGATATAATGAAAACACAGTAAGAACATTGCTTACATTTTTTAGATAAAACAGATGGAACTATTTATGTGAATAAATAGAACTGTATGAGTAATTTATGACACTACTTCCATACTCTAAAATTAAGATTCTAATTGGTGTAGAAAGAAGGTTCAGGTTTGTGTTTTTAGCTTGTTGGATAATTTACAAATAAAAACCCCTGTACTGGGGTGAGAGACCACCACCATCAACACCATCCAGAGGAAGAAGAAAATCCAGGGAGCTGCTGCTTCTACTCAGGACTCTGTGCCAAAAAGCTTTAGCATGGACTTTAATATTCTGAACTCTTTGCCTTCAAGACTGATGTGCTCCTGCAATAAACAACTTTACAGCGACCAACAACTGCTCTTGACTCTTTGAAGACCCAGACCCATAAATAACTTGACAAGTCCTCATGCAGTTACATTTTCAGTACTATTTTGTTCATGTAGAGATACATAGTTTGACTTGAATTGTCTTCCTCCACACTCCACCATAGGAGAAGACTGGACTACTTAGAAATAAAACTACATCACCTAAAATAAAAGCAGAGGTGAAGAGCAATCAAGACTGTTCGGTAACTGTGAAAGAAATTACTATTGCCACACAGCATGGTGACCACAGCCTGGCAATCCAGATATATGGTTAATGACTTGAGTCTGAAACCTTCTTGCAAGAAACAGGGCCTAAGCTTTCCATTCACTCAATTCCAGACAAGAGAAGTGAGCAGCTTACTTATTTACCCATATAGTTACCAAACTATAACCCAAAAGCTTACTTACAGTCAGTGAAATACACGTATGCTGCTTTGTATCTGCTAGATGATTTAGTGATGAAGTCATCAATCAGTCCATCTACAGACTTTTAGGGGTAAAAAAAAAAAAAAAAAAAACATAACATCATGCCAGTGTTTTGCCTTTCTATACATATCAGACAAAGCTTCTCTCTCCTCTCCTCCTGCCCTGTCACCAAGCCCCACTTAGGAACACTGCAATTCGACATATAAGAAAATACTGAAGTTTAAGATTTTTAATTTCTGATGAAGAATAACAAGCCATTACAGATGGTCAGTTATGCACCAAACTCATTTCAGGAAGCACATACATCACAGTATTTGCATCATTTCCCAGCTGTAACAGTGCTGAGATTTCATCTCTCAAGAATTTTTAGGAAGTAACAGTAATGTCTTATTAGAGCCATTACTTTGAATTCTGTTTTCCAGTGTATTGCATCATCATGTGATACAACACCTCTTTCAGTGAGGTTACAATTGCTAAGCAATGATACAGTGCCTACACTGACCACAAGGTACACATTTGCAACATACTCAATATGGCACTACATTTTTCATCTTGGGAAATTAGGCATCACACAAAGGAGTATCACAGAAAATGCAGAAGTTAAGTACTGCACAGCTGTACAAAGTAAATAAACATTTTAAAATAAGGTTGTTTTTTTCAGTCTGAAAGATCTTGCAATACTTTAAAATACTAACCTTTTTGGTGGGAGTTATTAAATAAATTGCCTTCATGTGTGGCACAGGCTCACGGATTTTATATACATTCTCCACCACTATAAAGTAAGAAATATTACATTTTTATAATTAGGAACATTATGTATCTTTAAGGAAAACACATTTTAATATAGAGTTGATAAAAATAAAGTAACAGCAATCAAGTTGCCCATAACATTAGAGATAAAGACATACCTTCTGCCAAGAGCCTTTATTTATTTTTTTTTATTTATTTTTTTGTTATTTCATATATAGAAGGTTATCACATGGTTTTCTCAACTCTCAATCTAGTGACAACTCAAGTTGTAGGACTAAATTCTTCCTAGGTATTCTACAGTTCTACAACAGACTGGCAATGCAAACATACTCCAGCTATGGGGCCCTCTTGGAAGGATAGGAACTCTCTTGGCAAAACAGTTCTTTTTCCAGCACGCTGAAGGAGAGGGAGAGAGAAACTATGCAGGGCATAATTTTGGATTACAGCCTCTTCTGTCCTTTGTTTGCCTATTTCCTGGGCAATTAATCTGTTTCAACATAATTGGAGGCACAAATTAAGACAATTTCAGCAAATCAGCTTCACTCTTGTTTTTCTCTGTTCAATGAAGTCATTACTGTACAGTGTTATAGTACACTAGCTTGAGAATGCAGAGATTCTTGTGGCTCAGAAATCTTGTGGGGGAGGAACAAAGAAGATAAGTAATGTCAGACATCTGGATGTAGAAAGACAGGTTCCTTTAAGCAGTGTGCTCACTAAAAAGGTTTCTTCTTGATAAGGGAAGGAAAACATGCTCACCAAAAGTTCCTCACAAAGGGTAAGTAGCACACACGATTTAAAACGCACATCAAAAAGCAAAATTGATACAGCTCTACTATTATATTTCCAGACTAATCATGTTATGCTGAATAACTGGAATAAGAACAGTACTGTGGAATAAATAAGCAAGTCTAAAAACTCCCTCTTACACAAGCATTTCTGGAAATCTAGACTGAAAGATAATTAAAACTAGTTAATTTACATTTTGGAAATTTATTTTAATTTCAAAAATAGGCATTAGCAAACAAACACCCACTCCCACCTCCCAAAAAAAACCCCACCAAAAACCACAACAACCAACCAAAAAAAAAAAAAAAAAAAAAAAAAAAAGTGAAAGTACAAAAAACGCCAAAAAGACCAATCAAACAAAAAATACCCTCAGAGCAATCTTTAGAAAAAATATTTCAAAGCGGGGTTTTAGCCTTCAGGAAGAAAAACATTTGATTTTTTCATTTAAAAAAAATAAAAAAAAATCACAGTTGACTAATTACTGTAGAAGCCTGAAAGTCTACTATTTTATTATCCCATAATTACTTGTCTTCATAAACCAAATAAAGACCTTTTCTTGCAAGGGCACTATCAACTTCATCAATTTCAGTCTTTCCCTTTTTCTTACCAGGATATTGCCATTGGTGTAATAATAAGAATTATGCTTACCTGTGACACCCTCTGCCAGCAGATCAGTCATTTTGCAGCACAGTGACAGTAATTTAGTAGTGTAATCATCTAAAAGCATTATCTAAACATTAAAAAAAAAAAAAAAACCCACACAAGAATTTAAATAAATTAATCATCTATATTAAACTCATGTCATTTCCTCAAAAACTTGCCACACAAGTTTGAAGCTAAAATGATTTTATTACTCTGTTTTTTTCATTACCTGCATATACCAACATTCTAGGGGGAAATTAATCTCAGAAGGCAGCTCCTCATGTACAGGATTTCTAAAGATGAGCTCAATCTTAAATATGTGCTTTGTTCCCCATACTCACACGAAAAACTACTTGGAAAGTTTCATTTGGACACAAGTCTTTTGAATTCCTGCTAATTTACCCCATGGTCTGCTCAAATATATCTGTATTTATTTTAAAACTGTTTTATAGTTTAAGCAGGTATCTAATTCTAACAGGTATCATACTGCTGAATCCTGCTCCACATGTACTGCAGTGCAGTGTAATTTTTTGAAATTGACAAACTACAATCTTTCAAAAGAAAAGTGAAGATAAAGACAAGCAGTTTCTAATTTTTCTTCACAACTAATTAAAAAAAAAAAAAAAAAAAAAAAAAAAAAGAGACTACTAACTTGTTCTTCCTGTACTAGTCTCTAGACTTTTCAACATATACTACATAGAGATCTGAGTTACCAAAAGTAAAATCTATTACTTGGACAGAAAATAATCTTAAGTGAAAATGCCAGCCATTAATTTTATGTATTTGTTCTCTACTCAGCAATACAGATTTCTTGTTCAAGAAAAGAAAAAATTCTCATAAAAATTTTAACAAAGTTGTACCTTCCATTCTTCCTCTTTGCTAAAGTCATCAAATACTGCTGATTTCAGCCCTGTAAGAAGAAATAGTTCACAAGTTAGAGGAATCAAACTGTTATTAAGAAAGAAAAAAATAATTAATCCATTTAGACTGATGTATTCAGAGCCCTAAAAAGAAAAATTAAGAAAAACCATACTGATAAATACTTGCACAGAATTCTTCACCACAAACTGTCCCTGCCTGTTTCTAGGTCTGTACACAGGTATAACAATAAATTTTTAACCACGTGAAAATTTTATTAACATTCTTATCTTCTGAGAACACTCTTGTGGATTAGTCTTTAGCATTACACAGAATTCCTTTTAATAAACTGAGTGCCCAAAAACCTTGTCCAAAGTCTCAAAAAAAATTTTTTTTCTACAGTATTTGCCTATAAAAGACACCAGAACATACAAATGCATTCTTCTCTGAATACATTCAATTAGTTTACAAAGGCTTTTTTTCTTCTATCTTTACTCCACAATCAAGGAAAAACTATACACAGCCCTGACAGAACAGCAGGGGCTGCCAATTCCCTGTGTGGGGAAAAAAAAAAGAAGCAAACCACACCTTGGCCAAATTAATGACCCGTTTATAACACACTTCCTGAAGAAAGGACTGTTAAGCAAGTGCTACAAAAAACAGAATTGCAGAACTGCTGAGTTGTTTACAAAAATTAATATAGTTATCTGTGGCTAGGCTAGAACTTACTACACAAGTCTACAAAACAATTTAAAGTTGTGAAAAAAAAATTAAATGACAGAATTTCTCATGGAAACGACTTCATTTAGAGGTTAACTATATATAGCAGCTCCTGTATTTAATGATTTTATCAACAGAACTACTGCCTTCTAAATACAAGTAGCTTTCTCTGTCCTCATAACTGTGAGCTTAACTGACAACAAACTTGTGTAAATTAACTTTTCCACACTTCTACTGCAATTCTACACACCACAGGTGTAACTTCCATGCCTATTTACGGAACAGGAACAAGCTACACACTGACACAAGCTGCTACATAAAGCATCAGCATCACTATTTCCAGACAAATCAGTCTTAATAAAGAAAAAACCAATTTAAATGTTTGCTGAAACATTAGGAAACAGCAGCCTGTGGCCTTCAATTACCCGTTTAAAAAGTGCCAGACAATGTCTAAAACTTAGTTCATCATTTTTCATTCTTGTTGTAGTCTTGGAAAGACAAGAGGAACTAGCTGACTAACAAAGCATCCACTTCAGAAGTTCCTCTTAACTAAGCCTGCAATATAAATGTTTTATTATTCACACTGCTTCACTGTCACTCTAATCTTTGTTCCTCACACTGGCAACACCATTTTCAAAAGTCTTTATGGCCCCAATAACACATTTACGCTTTGACCAACTTATTCCCTTTTATGGTCCAAGTCATCTATAAAATATCTCAGGATAAAACACTGGCTCTACAGTCATAGACACAAATAACAGAGCAAGACAGCAGGATAAACAAAACAGCAAAAGTGGGGATTTCCAAAGGTTAGGTTTTAAACAAAGGTATCTAATTCATACAGGCACGGTACCGGCGCCAGCAGCTGAGCTCCAGAGGGACAGTCTGCTTTTCACTTCTAGTGACACAAACAAACAGCTTTCAGGTGGAAGCAGAAGAGAAAAATGAAAACAAGACAGCAGCAGGACCTTGCCATTTCAGTGACAGTCGCCAGGCTGGCTGAGCAGCTCATGGAGTCACAACCTCAGTACAATTAAGCTGGGGATGAGGTGGCTGCTAATGCCTTTTCCCCAAAGGTCTCACACTACCTGAAATACTGTAAGCCTTTCTACACCAGTAAGGAAGCAGCTTCATTACTTCATTTTCTATAATAAACACCAGCAGAACCTGCCCCAAAACACGGAGATAAAAATCTGAGTTCATTTGTCAGACTACCTGGAATACCTTTAGCTTTTTCTACGGAACAAACATAAAGTGGGAAGTGCGGCTCCGCGAGAGAGAGCAGAGAGTCCCTTTTGGGGCCGGAGAACTCTCCGAAAGCAGCAGCTCAGAGGTAACAGAGAAGTGCTTGGAGACGTAGCGTAAGTTTAGGCTCTTCAAGAGCCCGTCAGGCTGGGTGTAGCCTGCAGAGCTCAACCCTATCTCGGAAAAAGGCACAAGCGTCTCTTCGCAGCGCTGTTTCTGCGGACACCGGCGGCAGTCACCTCCCACCAGCGCGCCCAGTCGCCACCTGCAAGAGCTGGCAGAAGCCGCCACCCACGGCCTCCGCCGGAGCGCGGCTGCCCACAGAGCCGCCCGGCCCGACCCCAGCCCCGCTCGGCAGCCTCAGCTCCGACACCCGGTACGGCTGCGGCCGGGCGAGGGCGGCCCCGGCCCCAGCGGGGCGGGAACCCCCGAGCCCTCACACGGGACTGCGCGGAGCCGGCGCCTCAGCGGCGGGGGCTCCCGGCCGGCCCGCGCCCAGCGAGCGGCCCCAGGGCGCTCCCTCTTCAGGACCGGGAAGGAGCCCCACAATCACTCACTCTGCCACACGAAGCTCTTCAGCCCCCGCACCGCCGGCGCCATCTTGCTGCCAGCCCCGCCTGGCAGCGCTGCCTTCCCCTCCCTCTTCAGGGGCGGTGGCGGAGGGAGCAGCCCGGTCCCGGGCGGGGCGGCTCCTGCAGGTCGGGGTCAGCCCCTCAGGAGGCCGGAGCGGCCCGCCGGGAGTCGGGCCGTCTTCGTCTGCTACCATGCCGTCTGAAATTCTCATTGGGGGGGTGCCAGTGAGGAGGGCTCGCCCCCTGAGGAACGAGCCTCCTGCTGCTCCGGTGAGCCCGGGACGGCGGGAGCCGCTCCCGACCCCGAGGCGGCCCCTGGCCAGGTGTGGGGAGCAGGGGTGAGCTGGAGAGCGCCTGGCCGGGCTGGCTCCCGAAACCTGCTCTGGTCCCGGGTCCCCTCGGGGATAAACTGGGGCTTCCTCACGACAGCGGCCCCAGTTTCCCACTGACATGCGTGTAAGCCACCAAGAAAAACATTCGTGTATACACAGACGCCTGTAATCGTCTGTCAGAAGTTACAGTTTGAAGACATAAAGTCGTGTTCTCAAAGGGGAACCTGCAGCTGGAGCAAATACGAGGGAACGCGAGCAAAATTTCCCTTTCCTCAACGCCAGGTATGAGGAAGAATAGTTGCTTCCCAGTCTGTATGGCGGTGTGCCATTCAAAGGGGAGTAGCATGAGGGCATCATTCCCGACAGAAAAGAAAACCCTTGTGAGTGGGCAAACATGCAATAGACAGTGAGCCGAAGAGGCACAAGCCTCATTTAGCTTATTCTGTGAGTGGTGGCCCCGTGTCTCCGGGGTTTGGTGGCCGCTGTCCAGCTGGGATCCAGCGGGGAGGAGCCGCCAGCCCAGCGCGCTCCTCTGCCCGCAGTGACAGCGCCGCCGGGAACAGCGCTGGGCATCGGCCGCGGCTCGCCCCAAGCTCCAACGAAGTTCTGACAAGATGCGCAGTGCAAAAAATAAATCATTAGCGTTCACCGGAGTGCTTCTCAGCTGCCTAGAAATGGTGAGTGCGACTTACTTGCTGTAAAACTCCTTTTAAACTCCACGTTAGGGTGGAGCAGTATCAGACATCCGCTTCCACATTGGTGTTTCGTTACTATCACAGTGTTGCACTGTTTACATATGACTGAAAAACACCTTCAAAGTGTGTCAACAACTGCAAATGGGATTAATAGGCAGGTTCAGAGGGGAAAATGCAGAAGCAATACAATCAGCATACCTGTACCAAATCTCATTGGTGGTGTACTCTTTCTATGCTTAATCTGAGCAAATGTATCATATCAGTAAAATGTGTTAATAAACATAGTATTTTAGGTTGTTGTTATTAACATTCTTAGATTTTTAATTTTCAAAATAAAATATGTCACATTATATTTCTAACTTTGTTACATCTTCCTTTTCAGATATTTTCAGCAAACACAGGTAAATATTCCAAATGGTATTTTGGTTTTGCCTGCCTATTTTTGAATGGGTCTGAAGACAATACCCACTTGTGATTTAAAAAAAAAATTCTGTAAGTTCTAGCAGCTTTATAAACAAAAATTGTTTTCATGTGTGATTCAGGCTTAAGAAATGACATTGAGTTCTTTATAAATTTTAAATCTCATTTTGAGGAGTCCCAGTTCTGTTGACACTTACATAAATATTCAAACTCATGCCTTGATACTAATGTGATCCAAGGACAACATTCAGATGAACAAATTCTGCTGTTCACTACATAGCTCTGGTACAAAAAATAGATCCCATATTTGCAACCAATTAATTGTTGTATATTTTAATAATTAAAAGAAACAAACAAAAGAAACATCAAAAGAAAATTCCATCACACTCTCAAAAAACAAAACAAAACAAAAAAAAACCCCAAAAAAAACCAACAACAACCCAAAGCAAAAGGAAACAAACCAAAAATACCAAAGTAAAAACTACACGAGAAGAAGCACAATCTCCTCTGCACAAATATCTCCAACGTTTTGGAATTTAATACACAGCTACTCAGCTAAGCATTAGTATCTGTTCTTAGTCCCAAGCACTTTCTTATCAGTAACAGTCAGACACTCTCTTTTGCCCCATTTGTAAAAATGGTCCCAGATATTCTATCTGACCATGCCTATGGAACATTTGCAGATGGGTCTTTCACAATCGTGGAGCAAAATACTGCACTACATATATATATATATGTTTTGGTTTGTTTTTTTTAGTTTGTTTTAAAATACTGTCTTTCTTAACAATTCATAAAAATTGTGCAGGAAATTCTTACCCAGGTCTAAGTCTTGCCTAACAGCCCAGCAGAGAGTATGTAGCACATTGATGTTAGCACTTAGCTGAGCAGCTATGTAAAATACTTGCTGAGGTCTCCAAATCCCACATGAGCTGCCTTGCTAAGAACGAGTTTGCCTCAAGGTATTTACTTTGTCCCAAATACTTCTACATTCCTTTTCTTAATTTTATGTGGGATATACCTTCATTTTGTCTTTTTTCTCCTCTAGTCAGTGTTTTGCAGCCTTGCAATATGTGTAATTCCTTTATAAATGCTGATTGTAGTGTGAAAATCCTGATTTCTGAACATAAACTACTTGTGGTTAAGAAATACACTATGTAATTGGTTTTGTATCTGCAGTATACAATAGTTCTTTCTGAATGGCAGAGCATAACACTGAAGCATTGCTGCAATATTTAATTTGCCATTTTACTGAATAACTAAGTATATCTGAGCAAGGGGTTAAGTGAGTTCCCGTGATCCCTTCCCAGACTAGACTATTGTATGTTGCTTTAATATAGAAATGCCTATGGATCAGCCTGTTCATGCCTATAGACTGCTTTGTATGTATTGCTTTGTATATCACTTTAGTTAGTAATACAGTTAATTTGTTTTAAAAGAGAACCTCTCAGTGCAACCCAGGTTAAGTAATGGTCTTCCAATAGTGATTTCAGAGTACTAGAGTATTTTTATGGAAAGATAAAATTTGGTCTACAATATCACAAGATTGTGTATTTTGTTAATGTTCACCAGAAGTCCATTAACTTAAATTTTAATCATTCATAGAAAGTCATTCACAGATGTTCAGAGCACGCAGCATTCCACAGGACTGTGTTTTCCAGCTTCATTATCTCTGTCATTATTTCCGTTTTAGCTCCAGCTATACCTGTTATTGACCAAGCTTATTCAAAACTTAGCAACAGTATCACAGTGGAATGGAGAGCAGTACCTGGGGCTACTAATTACATGCTGACTGCAGAAGATGGAGATTGTTTCATTGAAACTATAGTAAAAAATTCTCCAGGCACAGTGACGGGACTGAAGCCTGCCACCTTGTACCGCATCACTGTCAGATCTATAAATTCAGGAGGAAAAAGCCAGCCTTCACCTTTCAGAAAAGTAAAAACAGGTGGACTTTCAAAATCTTATTTCAAATTCTGTAGTGTTATTATAGCATAGAGCATTCATGCATGTACCACTCCTGAATTATTATGATCTTTATTTTAAATTGTACTGATCACATTCTTCTTTCAGTTTTTGAGGACTAGAATTCAGCCATCTGACTAAATGACCAGGACAAAAGTCTGAATTAATGGTTTACTTTATGATGGTACATTAAGTTAAAAGTTCAGTTGGGAGTTTCACTAGAA
This sequence comes from Muscicapa striata striata, assembly GCA_030060385.1. Taxonomy (NCBI): domain Eukaryota; kingdom Metazoa; phylum Chordata; class Aves; order Passeriformes; family Muscicapidae; genus Muscicapa; species Muscicapa striata. The sequence continues at coordinate 566,379 of JAREIS010000015.1, read as the reverse complement.
TTTGTATGAATATATGTATTTTACTTTAACAAAAGGTGTACTTTGAAGGAATAGAAAAAATGAAGAAATAACCAAAAGTATAAAATAGTAAGGCAATGTGAAACTCAGAGGACAGGAAATGCCGCATCTTCTTGGTGATTTTCATTCTTCAACACACGCAGCCCTTCACATTTTCTGTACAACTTTTGTTCATTTCACAAAACATGCAATACAATAATTGATGCACCAAATCACTTTCCAAATTTATTCTGTTGACCTTGAATTAATTTATTTTGTATGGTTTTGTTGTCACTGAATTTGTCACTCAGGGTTAGTGATTTTTTTTTTTTCTGTATATTCATTTCAAATTTGGCCTTTTCAAACTGTGCTACTGAAAAACCAAAAGCATGATTTTGTTCTTTCTCAACAGTCCTGGCTGCTCCGATTCTGTCTGTTCATTCTCCGAGTTGTGACTCCATTGCCGTGAGCTGGAAAGCTGTGCACACAGCAGCTGGGTTCTCTGTGTCACTCATGAGATCAGATGGTTTGGGCAGAATGCTGAAACAGAACACCACCAATACCTCCTTGATATTTACAAATCTAGATCCAGGAACTCTCTATACTATCAAGGCTTATGCCTGGAATGCCAATGGGATACCTGGAGATGATTTCACATATAACCAAAGAACAAGTAAGAAATATTATTTTCCGAAACCAAGTCAGCATTCCAAAAACAACACAACAACAATATACCAGAAAGTATTTATGTGTATATGTGATTGTATTATGTTTTTCAAAGATCCATTGTGTAGATTTTCAGATCATGTTTTTGCTTCATATCAAAGTTTATGAAAGCTCAGATGACATGGCTATGTTTAGTGAACATGACTGAGGCAACGATACCATTTACTGTCACTGAAGTTGTACTTTGGACAGGTCTGGATAAGAGTTACACAAGCTCAGACTGATTTTGAGGATTTTTCCAATTGTGAGAAGCAAAGACTCAAATAATCAGGAAGTTTCAGCAGTGGTCAACTAGAAATATTTCTTTTTAAATATGTAATTTTAACATCAATGAGGGTAAGGTTTGCACCCCAAAAAACGCATTTAGTTTGCAAGTTGTGAAAGAGATCATGTCTGTAGGCCATAATCTAAGTTATATTTATGTGTTCCAAATTTATATACCATAGGTCCTAATGCACCAGTGGATGTTAAAGTAGCTTTCAATAATGGTGCTTTAAGAGCTGTTGTCTCTTGGATGCCAACAGAAGGAGCTCTAACTTACAGTGTCACAGTCTCCAGTGGACTCCTGAAACTGAGGTGTAACACATCTTCTGCCTCCTGCGTGGTGCCATCCCTCCAGTGCAGCTCTCAATATTATGTGTCTGTCACAGCATACAATGATGCTGGACCCAGTGAACCTACTGATGCAGTAAGCTTAAAAACTGGTATGTGTCACTGATTCTTATGTACCTTAGAGCACTTTAACATCTACTTCTTTAATTTCAAATGTAGATGTGTCCATTGCAATTCACAGGTGAGTATCAAATAGTTCTGCTTTTGACCTTTGTTCATGAATTATGCCATATACTTTTCTATTGCAAGGGTAAGAGCCTAAGCATTCTTTGTATTTCTGTGACAAGAACTTGGAGGGGTGGAACAAATTTGGGAGGAAATGGCATTAAGGACTGCCTGTGAGCATAGAACTGTTCTGGGCCATGTCAAGTTGTTAGTTAGAAAGAGGGTCAACAAAAGCACATTCAACCTAAGTAACACCATTAGACTAAATTAAGAAACCATCAGCCATATTCAGGACAAGAGCTTGCTCAGTTCAGCTACAGCACCACTGCCGTGTCAGAGCTTGCTGTTTCCTGACCTGTTAGATATGCCCATGTAATCAAAATCTAAATAATTTATATTTATTATATGCTACTTGAAATACACAACATTATTCACTTATTTGATGTAACCTGTCTCACTTTGACTTTTGATAGGGGTTAGGAGATCAATCAAGTGAGCAACTCTGTGGTACATCTAACAGAATGAGAGAGCCTTATTGCAAGAGACAGCTGTTAATCTGTGGGCTGTAATCTCAGCCAATGCTGCTTCAGCTAGATCATGTACATTCATTCTAATAGCAGCAAGCTGCACTTTACTGAACTAGAAAGAGAGTAAATATTATTCAAACAAAAGCCATGGAGTTTGCAGTTTAATGTGGCATTTTGGAATGCCAACAGAAAGAAAACCTAAACAAAGGACAGTTCTACTTGGACACAGTCAGTAAATTTTATACAAAAATATAAAGGGTTTTCACATATAGAGGCTTTTGGATGCCAACTGCCATTCATGCTAGTATTCCAATTGTCATCCAAACCTACTATTTGTGAGCACACACTGTGCTAGTTCCTTTTGAAATATTGCCTGGTGCCACTGTTTTTGTTCAGAGAGCTCCTTAAGCAGATGTTTCTGTAAAACATGATGGTAGCATCCATTTTATTCTGTAGAAATCATATCCACTTGTCATCTAAATATAAACAGCAACCTCTGTAAAGGCAGCTAAGTTGCTGTTTTCGTGGTCAAGACAGAGCAACTGTTCAAGCTGAGTAGAATAATTCTATATATCCCTGATTTTCCTTTAATCCCAAGAGTATAACTTCAAGGGAAAAAAAAATGTATTGAGGATTTTTTTTTTTTTTTTTTTTTTTTTTTTCCCCAGTTCCTTGTGCACCAGTAAACATCTCAATTGAGGAAGATGAACCTGGTCACTTGCTGGTATCATGGTCTAGCGTCCGTTTGGGTCATTATTACGTGGTTTTTGTGAAGAGTGATGATGGCTTGGAAGTGCACTGCAACACATCACATACTCAATGCCATTTCCAGTCTGACTGTGGTTTCACTTATTTTATTAGTGTCTTTGCATATAACAAGGCAGGGCAGAGTCCTTTAGGTGATGTATTTAATTACACTACTGGTAAGTAGCCATGTATTCCTGCAAGTTCATTTGGATCCTTTAACTGTATTTATGGTAGAGCTGTTCGGACATTTTTATGGGAAGATAATGACTTAAACTTCTATTTTTATTCAGGTTTTGGGCATAACACACAAAGGTTGGCAGAGAAAAGAAGCAGTTCACATTGCAATTAAACTTAACTTGCATAGTCAAATGCAACAACATGCATACAAACTTGAAAACAGTTTAACAATTCACAATCATCAGGCAAAGACATATGAATAATACACAGACCTGGCATAACATTTTGAACTCTAGTTCTGTCCGGGTTTGGGGTTTTTTTTAGTTTTACATCAGGAAGAGTGTACCAAAAACTTCGACTTTCTCATAGGAAGTTTTCATACTTGGAAAATGAAAAAAAATACTAAGTTCAATGGGAAAATGAGAAGAACATTGTTATTTAACCTCTAGACCTTTAAAATTTTAAACCAAGGATATACATAATTCCTGTGTCTGACCTAAACACTAGTATTGGGGTTCATTAGACTGTTTGCACAGTACTGGTCACCTTTGGAGAAGATATGAAGCACATGTGTAAATGAAACAAGGCTCTTACTTGCACCAGTTTTCCACTCCCCTTCGGGTTTCCCTGTCTGCCTTTTCTGTTCGCAGGTCCTTGTTGCCCCAGTGACTTCAGGGCCGTGTTCACGTCAAGCGACACGGTGCGGGTCACCTGGGCTCCTGTGCGAGGCGCTGACCTGTACGAGACGCGAGCAGCGGGCGGCAGCGGCGTGGTGCTGTGCAGGGACACGGCCACGGCCTGCACCCTGTCGGCTCTGCGGTGCAGCACCCCCTACAACGTCACCGTGTACTCCTTCAGCGAGGCCAGGGGCAGCAACAGCTCCTGTGCGCCTCAGCACGTGGCCACAGGTAGTGTCAACACTCGTTCACCTTCAGCTGAAGGAATCAGTGCTATACACCACAGTGATTCCTGGATGAAAAACATTGCTGGAGTGCTAAGTTTCTGTTTAACTGTTTCACTAAGTTTACTGATAAATTTTTTTTTAAAACCAAAAAAACCCAGCAACCAACAACCAACCAGCAACTCCAAAACTAAAAACACACTACAAGAAGGATATCAAATTTGTATTTGTATTGAAAGCTTCTGACAGCTCCAGTATTTTGAAAATCAGAATTAAAATTTATACACAAAATTCTTATGTTGTCTGTTCTGTCACAATTTCTAATTCTCACCAGGAGTAAAGTGTATAAAGATCATATACTTTTCCAAAGTAATTTGTTAGTTATAACTGGAGTTTAATTTTCACATGTAACTTACCTGGTATGCATAAACAATCTGTTTAAATACTATTAACATGAAATATTTCAGCTCCCTGCAGTCCTGAAATTAAAAATATCTCAAAGGAGGGTGTATCTGTAATCAGTGTGCAGTGGCAACCTAACAATGAAGAAGCCACATATATTGTCACTGCCAGAGGAGAGGCTGGACTTTGGCATTGCACAAGCACCAGGAATTCCTGTACCCTAATGGATCTTCCCTGTGGATCTGCTTTCTCTGTAAGTGCTATAGCAAGATCACCAGCAGGACAGAGCTTACCAAGCTACAGTATCCCTTTAGAGACAGGTATGGGGAATTGTATATAGTTCAACATACTTAGCAGCATGGTATTAAAATAGTTCCATTACTCTATGGTTTTAGATATTTTAAATTTACAATATGTGCATACTGTACTATGTATTGCTGGATGTCCTTTTCATAAACCTATCTGTATCTTTGTGTGTGTGACAAGGAAGGGTCATTTGGCACTTGCCTCAGACTGAGAGGGCTTACTGAAACCAATTATCTTCTGGCACAGCTAACTAAAATGTAAAACATAAGCCACTAATGTAATGCATAACTTCCTTGTCAGCATTTTAAATTTTAGTATTACCAAAAGAGGCATTGAGGTAATGTCCATGTCAACAAATAAGCAGTGTAAAGAACAGATTAAAACACATCCTACCCACTATTCCTGCTATTAGTTTGCTGACAGGTTTCTGTCCTCTACCACCTCTCCAGACAATCTCCAGACCCAGTACAGAAAATTATGTACACCAGGGTCTATTTTTAACGGGCAGGTTAGCTGCACTCTTCATGTTGTAGAGGAAGATACTTTAAACAGAAACAGAGCTGGACTGAGATAAATGATTTGAGGGGGAGAGATGGACCCTGTTTAATTATACTACAGATATACTCTGTACTCTGATATTCTACTGAAAAATCTTAGTGAATTATTATTTTACAATAATTCCAGGATTCTAATCCACAGTTAGAGATAAATTGGTTTTATATTGACATTCTATTTATTAGAGGCTTGCTAGCAGAGACAACTATTTTTCAGCATGCCTGAAAAGTATGCATTTCGTAATTCCTTTAGTGTTGATCATGTACTATTTATTCTACCTGCAACCCTCCAAATACCTTCCATTTTCCAGGTACAAAACAGAATTCATTTCTCTTTTCTTCTCTTTCAGCTCCTTGTTGCCCTAATGATCTAACACTAGCACAAGTGACCCAGTCAGTAACCAATATCAGCTGGTCTGTTGGAAAGGGTGCACAGATATACGTAACAGCACTGGAGTCTCCAAAAGGGCAGGCAAAGTGCCACACACTTCAGACCTACTGTCTCCTGGGATGTATCACATGTGGCACCAACTATACAGTGTCTCTGAGAGCCATTAGTGAGACGGGTTTGACATCCAGCTGCACCTATCAGGGATATTCTTCCAGTACGTAAAGTGTAAATGCAATGCGGAAGGAAAACACTCAATATACAATGTACTTTGTGTGGTGTTCCTCTCATAAAAACAGCATAGCTGAAATTCAACACACAGCTAACACACCTGCAGTTCCCTCTTTAAATAAGTGTACTTCACATTATCTTCATATAATCAAGACCTGTTCTTATGACAGCTATCAGTTGGCCACACAAAGAAGTTCTAATTACATTGCTCCAGAAACAGTTTTTAAATTTAAATTATGCTATGGCATAATTAAATTTGAGACCTCAAAAGGATTCTGGACATTCTAAGGTAGGTCTTATGTCAGGTGAGAGCAATACTTCAACATGTAAAACAGACTGAACTCCAGCTCCATACAACGACTTTTTTATTAAACTCTTCTCTCCTAGTTCATTCAAGAATTATTTTGGTTTTGTGAAATAATACTTTTCTCCTTGAAATGCTGGTAATCATAGTAATCTGGTTTAAATTGCACTCTAGAGATTTATAATACATTGTGAGTTCACAAAATTTGCTCATTAATGTTTCTTACTTTCTTAGGTGCTTGCTGCCCTTCTGGGGTGAAGCTCTATAGACTCAGCAACAATGGCATCAGGGTGTTCTGGCGAGCTTCTGATGAAACAATAAACTACAAGGCTGACTTACATGGCTCAAAGGGCAACTTCAGCTGTACCCCCAGTTCGGGTCTGAGTCACTGTGATATCACCAAGATACCTTGTGGGGATGTCTACACTGTGGTGGTAGCTCCAGTGACTGACAAGGGGCCAAAGCACACATTTTGTCCTAAGAAAATATATTCAGGTAGAATTTAAATTACTTTGAATATTTTTCTTTTTTTTGTCCATGCATGCTAGATGGCTAAAATGTAATCCAAAGTAATGCAGGTAAAGGTGGCAGGGAACAGAACTTTTTTGCTTTAGTGTTGACTGCAGAGTAAACTTTGAGTGCAGTCTTCCAATATCTGTAATGGGAACTTCACAGCAGCGTTTTGGGTCTGGGCACACTTATCCACACAAGTGCCTCTTAACTGGATCACCCATATCCTGGTGAATACAGAAAAGTTAATGTTCAGTTGGGAGATTAGGAATGGTTAGAATATAGAAGCAAATAAATGAGCTTTTAAAATGTATTTTTAAAAATAAATAAACAAATCAATAACTGCAATTAATCACCCCTAAGCACATTTTTAAAGTAAAAATTGTTAAAAGGGGAAGAAATTACTTTGCCTTTCCCAAGGCATGGATTTAATCCATTATAAAACTACTGCTTTCTGATGGGATTGCATAGTAGTATAGATGAACTGTATATGCAGACTAATAACATTTTCCAGTTTATAACCTGACACCTAACACTTGTACCACTGATACATGTCATTTCAGTCACCTGTTCTGGAAGCTCTGTTGGAATGGGTAAGAGCAGTACATTCATTAAAAATTCATGATGTTTATAGACTATTTTTGCATAATCTTCAAATAAGATGCATTAGCATATAGATTTGATAGTCAAGGCTTCTGGTAGTGTTACGTAGGTTTATCTCATTACCTCCCCCATCTTACAATGTATAATTTTTAAAAACCCCCAAAACCTTACCTATATTATGGTCTGCATACTATCATTCATGGTCACAGCACTTACTACTCATTTGATAGCACATAATAAAAGGCACTTAAATCTTTTATAGCCTTCCGACATCCCATTATAAATGAAGGTAAGTGGCACTTCTGCTTTCTATTTTCAGAAAGATTAAAAATCATCTCAATCTTATTTCTACTTATTTCTTGTGGGTTTCAGCAGGATAGTGCTTTATTTGCTTATGTAAACTGCTAGAAACAACTTCAAAAGCAGCCACTGAAACAAAAATTTCTCAAGACAGTTGCTTTTCCATAACTGAAATTATCTTAATTTCCAAATTCTTTTGTAGTTATTTCTAGAGGAAAGAGCAATGTAAAACACATCTAGATGAAATTCTGGTTCAGATAAGGAGGTAAGTTCTAAGAATTGAATTCATATTAGAATGTATGAACCCAACTGTTCCTGCTGATTAAATCCTTGGGATTAGAGGGAAATGCTTCACTAGTCCAGTATATCACTATATACCAGTTCTGTATATCGTAAGTGGTTTGTTAAAATCCACCATATTTATCTCTGAAATGTTATTTCTACTAGCACTACTGATTTGTCCTGCCCTTTCATTTTATTAAGCCTTCACTATGCTATAGTTCCCCAGAAAATCCCTTAAAATCCAAACAGATAAAAATACTCTTCAGCACTCATTTACTTTCTCCTGGTGTTCAGGACTATTTTCTGCTCCTGTCTCAGAGGGATGGCAAGAAATCATTGCCGACTTTTCCCCCCTAAGGCTGATTTCCTTTTTGCTGCTATTCACCTACTGCTATCCTGGATGTTAAGATTGTTCTTACACCATTCTCCCTAAATGTTATTTTTCAGTCTTTTCCCCTGAAGCTGGAAAGACACACCTGTGCTTAACTGCAACATTCACAGCTGCTTGAGGACTGGGAGCAGGAAAGCTGAACCCCTAGCCATATCTGAGACCTAAGCCAGGCAGGACCTTCTCTCATACTGCACAGTGGTTACTTTTTCAGCCGACTTTGAAAGCAACGTTTAATGTCAATGGTTCTACAAACACGGGTGTAGTCTAACAGTCTTCAGAAGCTCATGTGTACAAAGGTATCCAAAGACTACAGGGTTTTTAGCATTATTTTCAGCATATAAAAACAGACACTATCCATTCTGGGAACTGCCTTTCTTCAGAGAACACATTAGGTGTTAGGTATCTCAGCCAATGCTTTGGATCACTTGTGCAAGGTCTCATGGGAATTTCACACTTCAGTAGGTTGCTTGTAGATGGCCCAAGAATTACATGCTGCTTCTTAAAACATCATCTGCATTTAGTCATGATCAAACAAGACTTTCTTTAGAAAACATTATTTAAAACTGCCCTGCATTAGTTAATAAAGTTGACTTTATTTCTCACTTAATAAAAAAATAAAATTAAACAGCCTTCTTCCTTGAGGGTTCTATTTCAATATTTCTTCTTTACAGACATCATTGCCAACCACTGTCACCACAGTGTGTTTAACTGGGTTTTCAGAGATCTAAAGTAATTGGTTTCTTTTAGAACCAAATTCAAGCCCCAAACTACTTCTTTATGCCTAAGCAATTCTGGTAATTCTATGCTCTAATAGTAACTCTAATGTACTTTAAGCCATTCTAAACTGTTGGTGTATGTTTTCTTAATTCTCCCTGGCATACAGACCTTAACACCTCAATTACACACTACAAACTGTTGTAGTACTATTTTCATCAGCTCCTCTCCCTTTTGTCACTGAAAAGAAGTGTAATTTTATCAGAATGAATTATCTGTATGTCTGCTGGGGGAAAAAAAAGGCAAAAAGCTGAAGAGTCATGGTTTCAAGAAAAAAAACACATTGATTCAGCTCTAAAAAAGTGGGTAGCAGATGTACACAATTAACAAAACAGGGAGGAAAAGCAACACAAAGAAACTGAGCCAGATAACACACCTCCTACTATTGCGTAACCTCAAGGTGTTATTCAGGCATTAGACATTGTCTAATAACAATTGTCTAATAGTTAACACTGCTGATACATCAAACAGCACTGGCATTCACTGAGCTGATTAAAAAAATTTGGTCAGGTTTTCTCCAGACTGAGGTACACACATTTATGGGACATGGTGACTTTGGATCACAGGAAAGGACAATTAGATGTCATTTTTTTATGGATGCTGTTTCTGTACTATTTACTTATATGAAGCTCTGGACTTCAATAGGCACAAAACCCCCAAGCAATAAAATTCTCAACCAATCAAACAACAAAAATCCTACCAAGAAACCCTAAACAACCCAACAGCCTTTTGAAAGAAGACTCTAGAACCAAGAAAATTCCTGTTGAAGGCTTGGAGGTAGGCAGCATAATGGATATGCTAAAATGAATGCTTTCAGAGCAGTATCTGTGAAATCATGTGGACTAACAAATTAGGTGATTAAAACCACCGAGGTTATTTCACAGCAGCATTATTTAATGCTTAATAAAATATTTAAATGCAATGCATAAAGATGTATTCGTTGGAATTGCACAAATATGAACATTAGCAAAAAAATTGTATATATTAAAATACACGTTGTTTTTAATTGCATCTGACACAGAAGTAATACCTCAAAACTTAAGACAAGTTTTCAATCCACTGAAGGAACAGGCAAAAATCTACCCTTCAGCTGATTGCAGATTTGACCCAATTTTACTGAGATTTAGTGTTTTATCACATCTGACTATCGCTGGTGAAAAGAGACAATGACAACCTCATTGCAAAAAATCAAGAGTGACATTTAAATCCTGTTTTACCCTGCTTAATAGTTGGTGGTCATCCATACCTAAAGCTTCTTCGGCTTCACAGTGGGGCAAAGGGCTCAAATATTTAAAGCCAGCAGAAGTCATCAAATTCCTTCAGGTTCCCCTAAAGAGGGGAACCTGTATGCTGTAGGAGGCTATTAATATTACTAATATTATTAATATTACTATTCCATTACTTATCACTGGAGCCACAGAAAATTTCCAAGACAGATGGATCTTCACAAGGATAACTATCCCAGCTAGGCTATTATGGACACGTGGCATACTATGGAAACTTCAGGTTCATAGTGCTTTGGTCATAGTCATGTACCCTGAGAACTGAAGAGTGAGTGCACAGACCGAGACAACATCTCTGCACCACAGCTCCTCCAGCTAAAATTGGCAGAAATTTTCTTCTAATGCCCCCAAGATGAATGCCCAGTGCAGCTGTACTGCACTGCAACAACTGCACCAGAGTGGGCAGCACCAGCAGCTCCACGGGCTCATCAGAGCTGCTTTCACAGCTCTGCAGTTCTTCCTGCTTTCTAAAGAAGGGCACATGAAATAAAATAGCATTAGAAAGACAAAAGGGTATTAAGAGACCCTGGATAGAAACTAGACAACTGTATGACAGTAAATCCCAAGGATAATTTTAGACAAGTGTCTTGGTTCAAGTAATTTTCACAGGTCTCACTTGGAAGTGAATATTGGAATGGAGTGCTGTCCATTACACTGCTAACTCAAGTACATAGTATCAACCATATTAAATTCAGAGGTCAAAAAGGACTTCTTATAAAATAGGAAAATAAAAGCACAGTCCTGAAATTACCGCACTTGTAAAGAGATACTGGGATGGGCCAGTCTTTGCACAAGCTGTATCAAAATGCCCACTGTAGTGAGACAGTGCTTGTCCAGGCTCAGGTCAAAGATTGCATTTTTTCCTGCAAATAAACCATTCTTTCACTGTATTGCCCAAGAGTCTCAGAAGAGGACAAAGAGCCCTGAAGGAACAACTGGACATCAGTAATCTGTTTTCCCTGACAAAACACTGGTTCTGCAGCCTCTCTGCCCAAGAACATATTTGTTTCAGAAACTGAAGGTTGAAAACAAGGCCAAAAGAAGCCCTCTAGACACAATCAAGATAAATTAAAGTTGTCCTCACTGCTTGAACAGAATCCATGCAATCCTTTGGCAGACTGCAGAAACAGTTCTAGTAATCTACTAGACAGGGTACTTCTTTTCTTCTCCAATCTTAAATGAAAGCTCAGTATTTTAGTTTTTCGCTGCAAGGGAATGAATTTGTTGAAGCTTAAGTTTTGTTGCAAGCTCAGATTTTAAATCAGGTAACACAAATATAAACAGACAACCTTAACCTCATAAGATGTTGATTACTAAGGATCATGGAGATAAACAATATTACATATCAGAAAACGGGAAGAGCTGGGAGGAAGAAAAAAAAGTTTGCTTCTTAGAATACTATGGAATGAAGTATACTGTTCGAAGTCAAAACACTGTTTTCCCTGGATGTTTAAAATGAAAAATGCCTAGATGACCTGCATCACATAGAAGCAAAAAAAGGCACAAATATTTTATTTCTACCCTCAGGTTACTTCATGATTGATTCGCACTTCATATTCTTCCTATCTTGGGGCTGCAGCATTTCTTTTGTTTGCTACATCTTTGTTGTAAGTTACTTATTACATGAAATCCCTTATTCATACAGTGTCACTTGATCTGAAAATAAAATGTGGAGGAACTGAAGTACTCCTTTAACTGGTGATGAACGTGCAGGGAAAAGCTGACACTCAATACAAAGGAATTAATTGAGAGTTTATTCCAGATGGTTCTCCTCACTTAGTATACAAGTCATCAGAATAATCTATGAAATAGACTTGGACTTCAATGATATGATCTTTTTTCCTATAATGCATTTTGGTTTTTGCTTCTAACAACCTGTTTAAAAAAAAAATCTGCCAGATGAAATGTTCAGCACAAACTGTGATCTTTACTATTTGTAGAAAATATGAATTAAAAAAGGACACTATCAGTTAATTCTTATTTTAAATGTTTACACTTATAAAAATGCTTTGGAAGCTTGAAACTGAAACCCTTTGTAATATTTTTCTTCTTCCTACCTCCCTCTTCCCATCTTAAATGCCTTTATTAGCCCAGGATTATCATAAATGACAGAGTGCAGCTGCTTAAAAACATTAAAGGACCACAAGAGCATAAACTGTGTTTTTAAAGAAAAAAAAAAAAAAAAAGAAGCTTACATGGATTTTCTTCAAACAAATAAAATGCATAGATGGCTACGGTACTCATCCATCAACCTTTACAGTGTCCGCTTGAGGTAGCCTTTCTACAGAATTACTAAACAAGCCCCAACATAATCTAAATCCTTGCATCAAAACCTCTATCTCTGAAAGTCCACTCAATTTACCACCACTGTGATCAACATAATACATGTTAAAAGCTTTGGACAAAACACCAGGTACAGTGGACATAAATGTTAGTTCTAAATCTGCAGCCCTCAATGTACATTGTACACACATAAATATCTCAGCTATAATACACATTCCAGATCCATCCCTAAAAGCCATACTATTATGGAAAGCACAGCCATGCTAACTTCAGGATACAAACCATAATTCCACGTCTACAAACAGAAAGTATAATTAGTGGCAGTTTATTGCCTCATACAAATTTAACCAACATGGCAACCATGCCAAAGGAATTAAAACATTTTCAGGACATATGTACAGACTGTACATTTCAGAAACATCTGAACAATAAAAATGCAAGAACAATCTCCGCATTACAAATTAAACTAAACAAATGGTTTGAAACCGTCAATGCATTGAATGGGTTTACAAAGGCACTTCCCTACTCGAAATAGGAAATGACAATCTGCAGCCTAGAGGGAGGTTGGAGAAGAGTGCTCATCAACTACTGCACAATCTCAACTTTAAGAAAAAATAAGCAGGATTTAATCAAACACTTATAGGATTCAATGTGATCCACTTCTGAAAGAATTCACACAGTCTCATCTTTGTTCTTCTGTTGCTTTTCTTGGCTCTCTCGTTCTGTACTTTGGCTCCTTCGACGATCATGTTTGTCAGCATGGTCCTTGCTATCACTGTGATCATGTTTGTGGGAACGTTCTTTGCTTCTGCTACGCTTCCTAGATTTTTCTTTGCTGGGACTCTGATCGCGTTTTCTGGACTTCTCAACGCTATCTGTTCTTCCTCTGCTTCTGCTTCTACTTCGTTTATTTGACTTCTCCTTATTTTCATTTTTATGTTTACTTGATTTTTCTTTGCTCCTGCTTCTGCTGCGCCTACCTGTGTTCCTGCTTCGGCTCCTACTCCTATGCTTTCTTTCCCGGCTTCGACTTCTACTATGCTTTCTCTCTTTTTTGGAATCCCTCTTGTCGTCGCGGTGTTTCTTCTCATCTTTGTCATCCTTGTGTCTTCTCTCCTCTGTGTCACCCTTACTTTTCCTTTCTTTTGACCTTTCTCTAGATCGATCTTTTTCCCTCTCACTACCTCTTTCCTTATCGTGATCTCTCTCTTTTTTCCGACTCCGTTCATTTTCTTTCTCTCTCTCCCTATCCCTGTCTCTTCTATCTCCTTTCCTGTCACGACTTCGACTCCGGCTTCTGTATCTGTCCCTGCTTCTGCTTCGTCTCCGCTCTAGTGAGCGATCGGTACTTCGAGACCTCCGCCTTTCTTTTTCTCTCTCCTTTGCTTCGCGTTCTAATCTCTGCCTTTCTCTTTCTCTTTCTAGTTCTCTATCAAAACTAGATGATCCATGGCCTTCCCGATGGTGACTTCTGCTTCTGGATCTTCTGGGAGACCTCCTGGGACTGATGGATCTTGGTCTTGGAGACCTTTTAAAACAGAAGATATTCTATATGAAACACCTCCTTCAATACTTAAGAGATCCTCTTTCCAATTTATACTTTACACACAAAGCCTGTATTTAATCTTAAATACCAAATATAATTTGATTATTTTAACCCATAAACTGTTACCTTAAAACCTATCTCAGTGAAAAGACCACATGTTGCTGGTAATAAGCAGTTCAACATTGAACTTTTAACATTCATTTTTAAAATAAACTGTTTATGTGACCTTGAACGTCTACGTTCTGCATGCCGGTCTATTTCTTCCATCCCCTCCTTGCCATCTTTCTTGATTTTTCTAGGTCTGCTTTTAATTTGCTGGTCAATGGCTTTCTGGACTGGCACAGGAATTCTTGGAAACAGCGTGGAAAACCATTCAAGTTTAGTGAGGAAGGAACGAAGCATCTCCCCTATGGTCATAACGCAACCCCCACCTGCCTTCACATCCAGGTCCTGCAAAATACAAGCAAAAAATATCCTGATGGTCAAAAATATTCTTTACCAATTAAAAAAAATGCTGCTACATTACTGTCCTATTGAAGTCTCATGATTATGAAAGTTTACTTGTCTCATATTCTAATACATTTCCTTAGAGAAATTCAAACTCTGCACCCTTTGGATTTGGCAGAATGTTACAGATAGGGAATGGGACTTAATATATATGCATGCAGGCACATACTAATCCTGCAGCCATCTGGATGGTAAGGGACTGTCGATGAAGAGATTAATGCAAAATCCCCTTACACAGTCTGGTTATATGGTATGATCTTGCATTGTATTTAAATGCCACAAAGTTGAGAAGTCCTCTGAAACTACATTTAATACTCCATTTTGTGGATGTACAACTGTGTACCATCATACCCAACCCTGTGGCCTAAATAATTTATAACTACATCATTGCCTATCTAAAAATGATCATAGAAAAACCTCTAGTACAAAATGGCATCCTAACAGAATTGGAAGCAATAGCAAACCAACTGCCATGAAGCAGTGAGGTTTCTAATTTAGAAATATGTAAAAAAATAAATAAATGAACAAATAATTGGAAACGCATAATCCATGATGACCATTGTCTCTGAAAAGGGTCATTACCGCATGAAGGCCTTCTTGCTATGCCCTCTCACAGCTCAGGACATGTTAGTCAGCTATTGTCAGTCCCAAACCTATAGTGCAAGCACACAAGGAAAGTGAGATTTGTTATCTAAACAGGAAGAGAAAATCTGAACGTAAAACTGCTTGCACTCACACACATTTAAGTGTTCAGATATACAGTTTTTCCAAATATAATCGCTGCAGAGATCTAAAGAAGAAAAAGAGGAGTTAAACGTAGCACCTGGAGAGTACGTACAGTTAAACAAAATAAACATAAGAAGCATTTTGAAAAGTAACTCTGTGTCCTGGGAAGATATTCACAGCAGCATGACAAAAGATGAACTGCTTCCACATATTTAAGAACTGGAGGGAAAAAAAAAATCCTGTAGGTTTAAATAATTCCATATATAAAAATTGGCTTCATCCTATTGAGCTTGACCAGGACTGGTAAGAAACTTAAGCAGACCCAGGCAGTTTTTCTACGTAACACAAAGCTACTGATAGCAGCTGGGAAAGAAACACTAATTCCAAAAATACAGTGGAAGATTTTAAACAACAAGAAATAAACATATCTTGATACTCAGTATCAGAAAGAACGGAAATGTATAAACTAAAAAATGTGCTTTGAGTAATGAACCAGTTAAGACCTGCACGATGCATTGTACTTGTGACTGCTTTACTGTCCTTGGAATTGACTTTGTGGGACCCTGAGAATGAAGCCACCCCAATCATTCTCATAAATTACAGTCCAATGCTGTGGAGGAGATTTCATATTAGCCCCAGCTGAGGAAGGACATTACACTGATTCAAGCAAGAGTCCAATTTGGTTTCATTTTTGTTAAAAATCTAGTATAGCATGGGTTTACCTGAAATGACCAGCTGTTTCCTTTGCTCAGTGTTTTTGATACTTAGCATGAAATAAGCCATTTAAAATAAATACACTGCATTGCAGTTAGACACAGGTATAATTAACACTATTTTAAATACCAGTATTTGGACATCATTTGCAACTACAACAATTGAAATTTCTTCAAGTAGATGGCTACTGTCACACTGAAAATGACAAGTGATCCTTCTTGTTCTAGTCTTAAATTTCGGATGTAATTAAAAACCTGCTCAATAAATACAAATTGCAGTGGTATGTAGCAGACTGTGTATTCAACTTCATAGCCCAAGAAACCTCACCCACCAGCTCTCTACTGTTCCTCCAAACAGTAAATCAGGACTAGGATATTAAAGATATTCTATCTGATTGCATAATAATGCAAACTCTTTACTGAATTTCTTCAGTTACCAATTCTTCTCTTTATCTGCCCCATTAACAAAGACATTAAGGTTCCAGAAATAATGCCACCTTATGCAGTAATCAGGCTTTTTGCTTCTCCTCTGATGAAATCCTGGGTTTAATTGTTCCAGAATATGAGTAATTACCAGAGAGATTTCTGGCAATATTTTCAAAGGTGAATGTAGGTTTCTACCATATACTTCCCACTCTTTTATGTAAGCATCAATTCCTCCATCTCAGTAATAAACAGATAATACAAATTTAGCACTCCCATGACTTACTACACCTTACCTAAAAGTAACTACAATTTTAAAAAACACATAGAAGACACATTCACATAGCCTGCTGTCTGCATTCTGATTCAATACACCTGTTTCATATGGCTTTGTAAATCTCACACAGTGACATCTTATCTGTTAGCTCTTCAAAATCTAAGAGAAATCACCCAGGTCCCAGCTCAAACCTATTTCCTGCACTAATTAACACACATAATGTAATCAAGAACATAACATTGTAACATTCAAACAACAGAAAACCCTATCAAGCAATGTTTAAGCCTAAAGTAATATGAAAAGAAACAAAAGAAAACAAATTATTACCCTCGCCGACATACCTCCTCATCATCAAGAAAGGATTCAAACCAGTCCCATAGATCTGTAGGTGGCTGTGTGTACCTTTAAGCACAAAAACAACGTAAAATTTTAATACAACTTTATGCATATTAGATCAGTCATTAGATGATGATATTAATACTTACCTAATATACATAAATCCAAGAGCCCTAATATATGGGGAGTCTGTATGAGTGATAAGGCCCATCACTTGCTTACGAGTGAGTTTCAGTGTAAATAATTTGTAGAGCAGACAAAAAGCAGTAGACACAATTCCTCCTGTTCCAACACCACGCACCTTTCAAAAGCAGAAAGTTAGGTGAGGATGCAGCAAGTCACAAAGACATTATCCCAAACCTACAAAAGAATATGAGAACTAACACAGGATAAAATAGAAACCTACAAACAAAGCTATGTAGAAAAAGTAACGCTATTTAAATCCATAGCTTTGGGAAGCAAGAAGAATGAATCTACTCTTTGTAATAAATATTTTATATCTAGAAACTGAGCCAACATGCAAGCTCATTTTATCTGTGCTCTGGAAAGTTATTCACCAGACAGAAAAATTTAAGAAGGCACGTACTTCTACTTACCCCTCCACACATCCCTGTCTGGCCTGCTGTTTTTCTGCTGCCTTTTTCCCATGGTTCAACATGTGTAACCTGAAAGGGTGAGGTGGGGGACAGAAGGAAAGACAGAAAATTACAATTACAACTTTCATAATGTTTAGGTGACCACACAGACCTGATTTAACATGGATATCCCCCAAACCAATCTTAAAAAACTGTCTTCTAGCAAATTCAAGATCAAGTCTGCTTTGTCATTAAAGCAAAGCAAAGTACTTGGCTTTTTAAATTACCACTTTCAGAAATTACAGCCAAAATCTTGAATGAAATTTAAAACAAATAAATCCCATAACCCCAAAGGAAGCATCCACGCTTATACTATACTCCACATACCTTCAAATGCTATATGACTAAACCTCATCATTACTATTTCCTTGGGTGATTAAACAACTACCTTTATTTAAACCTTCTCCTTACAAGTTTAGTGGTAACTGCTGATGACAGCTACAAAAGTCAAAATATACACTCTCATATTCCTAAGTCTCATTTCTGAAGTGAACTTAACTAGAGATTTCTTTATCACCTACTATTAGGACAGAAGAAATACGTTTAGCAAGGGTAGTATTTTGACAAAGTCCATGTTTTGTCTCTTAGACTGCAGTTATGTTCTTAGATAAAATGATTCCTAAGTACAAACAAGTAGAATTTGTCCAAGACAAATCTTGTGAGATACATTTAGGGATGAGCGCACAAACACAGTTAATTAACACCATTCCTAAAACTTGACAATAAGAGCCATTAACAAGCTCAGAACAAAATTCTGAAATTCAGAAAAGCAATATCTGGCTCAAAAAACAAGTATATTTCCTAAACACATCAACTTAAAATATATGTAAAAGACAAAAAAGGAAACAATGGTGTATCCAAAGGATACACTGAATTGGGAATAAGAGTTCATGCTATATGGTACTTCACAAATTCAGATTCTTTAACAATCTATGAAATAAAATCAATTATGTACACAATCACATGAAATCAGAGATACACTAGCAGCAGAAGCTGCTGAACCGTTTGTTAAGGTTTTTTACAGTTGCTGTCTTTGCCAAACAGGAAATATGAGACATGCCAATGCTGTAGAATTCAAAATCCACTATGACTTCCACTACTGTTAGCATGAGAAGTTCACAAACACTACATAAGTAATACTGCATATTCTTCTGGTTATATAGCATTGCCTCCCACAGAATGTGAAAAGTATTTATTAGTCAAAGGATCAAGTATAACACTACCACAAATGCTAGTCTTCAACTTTTTAAAATTACATTCAATGTAAACATGATGGTTTTGACAGGTATCAATTAAAACAAACAACAAAACCCTGAAAACAACATTAATTTCAAAAATGAGTATTTAAAATTCTGACTCACAAAGACTGCTTTGTATGCTTAACTTGTTGGAAACACACAGATGAAATTAAGCTGAGGACATGCGCATGGACATGTTAAGGTCAGAGATAAAGAAGGAGGAACTCCTGCACTTCATAGATACGGAACTGAAACAGGAGCCCAGAATTACAAGCGAATTAATTAAAGTATCTGGACACAATCCATATCTTCAAAGATGGTCCTTATCACTAGCTGCCTGCGTGACTTACAATCACCATTCCTGATAATTCAGCACCCAGTATTCTAAAATTTTCTAGAAGAGCCACTTGTTCCTTAGACAGACAAATACACTTGAAAATACAGCTGCTATGACAGCTACCATGCTCATTAAAAAAAAAAAAACCAACAAAAACACAACAATTAACAAAAAAACCCACAGCAAGTATTAAGGAATCTTAAAACATGAAAAGAATTCAAATCTTCTTAATATCAATGGTTATCTCCTCCCGCACAGCCATTACTCAGCAGTGAGTAAGGGGCTGAGTTTTCTCTTTATTTAGCATGCAGTTTTGAGTCACACTGTCAAGTTCAGTAAATAAATCAGATCAATACGCATATTCTAATGGCATGCCAAAATTCTTCCCAAATTTAAGATAAAAACAGTTTAGGAATGAAACAGAAGGTCAAGCAAATGAACTATTTGACCTAATGCTGCCAAGTTCTACCAGAACAAAGATGACAAATTGCACCAAATACTTTTAAGTGCATCTGAAGGGCTTCACTTTAAAAATACAGTAAGCTCTCAAATTTTCTGAAAATACTGTTGTTTCGTATTTTTCAGCTCTAAAAGTCAATTGCATAAGTAAACTCTCCTACTTTTCATTCAGATAGTCATGAATCTCTCACACATTCAGCATGTAGTAAATAACTGGAAAGATACTGCCCACAAGGTATGTTACACTAAGTATTAGGAGAAATAAATAATCAGCTCCAAATGACAGAGCGCATGCAGAGAAATCCTATCTTTACGTGAAAAAACAGTACCATAAGTAAGCGCAAACTGCCAAAAATCTCAAAATACTGCGGAGGAGTTATTTTTCAGAATTATAATGCCTTAAGTAACTTAATTTGGCTTGGATAAATGAAACAAAAAGGCTACCTTTACTTTTCATTTTATTTATTTCAACTACACTGAAACCCACCAGCTGACACAATATCAAGCAAAATGAATTAGCCTGAAAAAAATACGCCAATAACGACCAAAACACAGGTGACTAACTGAATTATCTACGCTTGAATTATCTAAATTTTGGTCTCGCTATCAGAACAAAGAAAGTGGCTGCGTTGATTAGCATTAATTATGCATACCTCTACCTGGGAGAGTGGCTTGATGGAAGCCCCGGTGCAAAACTGATTCAATCCTGCTAACAAAACAAGAACCGAGACATGGGTGCCCTGATACAAATCATTAATCTCCCCAGCACATCCTACCTAACGCCAAGAGAAGAACTAAAACGAACTCGTTAAGTTGTAAGCTGAGTTACGGAGGAGGGAATCCTAACCTGGAACCGAGAACGAAAGCCACAGGCAGACACCTAGGGCCAGCACCATCCCTTCCGTGCAGTCCCACGGCGTGCAGGCGGCTCCGCGCTGCGGGGAGGGTCGGTCGGGGGCAGCGGCGGCAGATCCGCGCCCTGCCCGCTCTCTCCGGCTGAAGGCGCAGCCCTCAGACGGCCATTTCGCCCCCACCGCCCCGGCTCACGCTGCCCTCTTCAAACCCAATTTCCAGCTCCGCAATTCCAAATCCGACGCGGAACACGTCTCTTTGGTGAGGCAGAAGGCAGAGCCTTGGATTCCCCCAGCTCAGCAACACAACCGATATTTACTCCCATCCCTCACCGCAAAATAAGCGGCCAAAAGGCGCGGGCCGCAACCAAACCGGGCCCGGCGCCAGCGCGGCCCGCGAGCTCACCTTGAAATAGATCTCGTCCACCACTTCGTGGTAGGTCTTGAGCTCGTAGAGCTGCACCTTGAAATAGGGCGACGAGAGGATGTTGGTGAGGATCATGGGGTTCAGGTTCATGTTTTTCGACCCACGCCAGGCCGACCCCCCCCAGGGGGACGCGAGCGATATTTTCCTGCCTGCGGCGCTCTAGCCAAAGTGGCGCGGAGCGTCGCCTCGCGGACCCCGCACGCGGGCGTCCGCTTCCGCCTCGCCTCGCCTCGCCTCCCTCCTCCTCCTCCCCTCCTCCTCCTCCTCCCCTCCCCTCCCCTCGCCTCCCCTCGCGGCAGCCCGGGCCCGGCAGGCGGGCCGTCACCGCCAGGGAGAGCGAGCGAGCGAACTCTGCGGCCCGGAGGCGGGCAGCTGCTGACACCGTCACACGGAGTTCAGTAGATTAAAGCACTGCTTTAACGAAGTTGAAAACTGGTCCCTTCGGTCCCTAGTCGTTGGTAGTGAAGCCATGGCTGGACTGGTTGGTAGCTCTTGAATTACAAATTAAGCAATATTGCTGTATGGATATTCTTGTCAAATATCAATATGGACTAGTGTCTTGTGGCAGCAGATGCTGCATTGTTTCTTTTGTTATCAGATTTCATTATATGCACTGCAACTTTATGGGGAAAGTACTGGAATTGCACACGGTTCTCATTCCAGTTACTGAAGGAAATAAATGTCAGCAGTTTAGGATTTCTTGATTCATGACTATATTGTGAGATGCTTTTATTCGGTGTAGTCATATAATTTGTTGTTCTGTTTTGTAGGGTGCAAAAGTAACAGGCTTCTCTGAAAAAAACCTGCTCGATTTGTGGCATATTAAGCTAACATGAGTATTCAGTTTGAAATTATAGATTGTAATGAGAAAATTCCTTGGAACTGAAGTTTCCAAGTAACCTCTTTGACTTGGACCTCCTTTAAGTAGGGGGTGCACTAGGTAACTTTTGAAGGTCCCTTCCAACATAAATTCTTCTATGCCACCTTGAGACTGTTACACAGATGTACCACTGCATAAGCGGAAAACAAAGCAACAACCAAACAACTAAATTTTTTCTTTCAGTGAGAAAATAATTTTTAAAACCCTTTATTTGATTTAATGGGGAAAAAATCAGAAGCATTTTTCAGTACTTTTTCAGCAAGTAGATTAGACACCCCAAAGTTAAAGCAGATTTTCCAGCTCAGAACTGCACATAGTGCTCACCATCGTTTTCATGTTGCCAGTCTTCCAAAGATTGGCTCTCCAATCCAATGTCATCATCTCATATGGAACAATCAGAAAGGATATCTCTGTGATTATGTTGTTCATAGTGCAGAATTATAACAGCCAAGAATTCTGAAGGTTTCACTTCCAGTGGTATCTTTTGGGGTGAATTCTTATGAACTGTTTGGACATTGTGTGAATTTACATGTTATGAATTGAATTTTACTGTAAACTTTACTACTGTTCTTCTCTGTACTTTGTTTTGTTCTAAAGAATCCATTATACTGACTTGTAAGTAGAATTTCACAGAATGCCATAATCCATAGCATTGGAAACTGGTAAGTAAAACCTTTCTCTCAGGTTAAAAAACAAAAACACTGGACTGAATTTATAGAATTATCTAGTTGAGACATAGGTACTAAGTGATAGTTCAGGGTTGAACAATTACTGAACAATCAAAAAGATTAACTGTGTGCTCTGTCTAGGCCACAAATCTTAAAATGTTAGCCAAGACTTGGCATATACATTTCTAGTATATGCTGAAATCTTAAAGGGCATTGAATTATGATCTAATTTATCTAGCTTTATCTTCAGTGCCACCAGAGTCCTGCCTCCTTCTAGGTGCCAGGCCTACACTATCTTTATTATAAACATCTCTGCATGTGATTAGCAAACGCTTTACATGCTGTCAACAGAAGAAATGGGATAGAGCCACGCTTTCCTTTCTACTTCCACTGTGCAGGCTACGCAGCAGCCTGCTGAGAGACAAATTTGTCCCAGTGTGGAAAAGACTCAGTGAAACCCTGCAGAACCCATCGATTTTGGATGTTTGTGCTCTCACTCACCCAGACAGGGCTAGTTCACTGCATGGGCAACCAGCACTTTGCCCTCTGGGGCGCAGCAAGCACGGCCTTAGACACAGCAGCAGCGCAAGGGACTTGCATGTGGAGTGGCGGCATTTTTGGGGTTCAGTGTAAAAAAGTAGGGACACCGCTCGCGGCGGCCAATCATCTTTTAATTCCACTGAGGGAGGCTGGCACGGATCGGTAAAACAGGTGGGCCCCGGACGTTCTGAGGTGCTGATTTATCGCCTCTCCCAGAAGTGCCTCAGCCAATATCCCCCCGCACCGAGGGCTGTCCATTGTAGCTCCCAGAGGGGCCGCACCTCCGTGGGGGCGGCCGAGAAGGTGGAGCGGGAAACGCCCCCGCATGGGGCAGGGGTGGCTGGGCTGGGAGGCAGCAGCTGTCGGGGGGGGGCCGAGGAACCGGCGGGGCCGAGGAGCCGGCGGGGCTCAGGCCGGGGGTGCCGCCCGTGGCTCGTCAGGCGGGCGCTGCTGAAGGGAGCCCAGCAGGCCCCCTCAGCTCCTGAGGCGGCGGGGGACTGGCCTGGACACCGAACCGGATTTTGTGCGTATATATACACCAATACATGTTTTTGTTTGTGTGTAAAAGACCTCGTAGAGCAATCAGGTTGTGTGCAGGCTTGGCCCAGATGTGTTTGGTTGTAGTGTTTGGTTGTAGTCGTTGTCGAGGTGTGCTGGATGGAGAGTGACAGATTATGAAATTTGCTTTTTTAGATTTGTATATGATTTGTAGTTGTTTACATTAGGTTATTTACATAATTACATGTGGAGAAAACAGCCTAATCGTGCTAATCCCAATGTTTTTGTCATTCTTTGAATAGAACTCAGATCAGGTCTACCCCTGCTTAATTGGGACTCAAACACCACTGAAAATGGGAAACTTTGTAATTGGATATGTTATGAAGTGCTTCAAAAAATAAGAGTTAACTTTTTATTTTAGCGTTGCCAGATTACTGTGGACAAGAACATGCAAGAAGAGTTTACGCAAATTGTTAAATTTGAACCTCCTTTGTACAAACAACGCTACCAGTTCGTTAAAGATTTAGTGGAGAAATACAAACCTAAGAAGGTTGGTATGTTTTGTCTCTTTAGGTTATATACTTGAAAGTAAGTTGACATTAGGCATCTCAGGAAGTCAAAATGCATAAATAACCTGTTGACTTAATTACCAAACAATAGTAGTGAAGGAGCTGTTAAAACTGAATGGCCTTAGCAGATACCTTGTGATATGTAGTTTTCAGGGGTGCATAAAATTAATGTTACTTGATGAGAAGAGGAGAATATTTAAGCAAGAGAAATACCTTTAGTCTAATTTGGAAAGTGGTGGGCATTCTGTGTTAAATTAATGCTGTGGAATTATGTTCAAGTTGCTTTCCTCATAGCTAGGTTTTACTTTCCAGAGCTGTTAGTTTTGTGTGGCGTGTCAGGTTTATCTTATCATAGTATCACAGTATCATTTTATCATAGTCTCAGATGAGAAGTGACGCCGAGTGTGTGGGATTATGTGAGGCTAACTCCTCTCCATAATGTTTTGTAACCCTCCACCTGTGTTGTCACCCGTGTCCTCCCAATATACCAGAACTTTTGTTTCACTATCCACTGTGAAAAGTTAAAATACTTAAGTAACATTCTCTAGTGTTTGCTCTCTTCTAATGTGTCCTCCCCCCTTCCTTCCCCAAGAGATCTTCTCAAGTCTGCAGTGTTTAACCCTTAAACTGATGTTAATATTTTCAGGGGCATGTAAGAAACTGAGGCACCTGCATTACTTATGTAATCATACTTCTAGTAGCTAATAAAAATCTAATCCAGTCTGTGATACCATGGCACTGTAATCTGCTTTCCAATAGAGCATATTCACAGTGGTGCATCTGTCTTTGAGGGTTTGAATTTTCTGATTTAGGATATGGAAG
The DNA here is from genome assembly GCA_030060385.1 of Muscicapa striata striata. Taxonomy (NCBI): domain Eukaryota; kingdom Metazoa; phylum Chordata; class Aves; order Passeriformes; family Muscicapidae; genus Muscicapa; species Muscicapa striata. The sequence continues at coordinate 541,464 of JAREIS010000015.1, read as the reverse complement.
GGGCAGGAGGGTGAACTTACTTTTACAAGTTTACACATACTGTAGATAAACTGGACAGAAACAGCTCAGGATTTTCACATGGGGAACAGCAGTGTGCTTCAGCCTTGACTGAGCTTGAGAAAGAACAGTGGGGGTTGGTTTACATACTCAATTATCTCTTTAGCTTACAGGAAAGTCTGTCTATTATTTGACTTCGTGGTCTGAGTATCCCCAGAGTCCCCCACTTAAACATTAGACTGAGCCTGTCACCTTGTTTTATGCAGATTCTTTGCTGCTAACTTGGCTGCTGGTGAACCTGTTCTCAATTTTTTGAAGGGAGAACAACCCAGTGAAAAGCAGTGGTGAATGTGAAAATTGCTGCAGGTTTTATACTTAAAATCGTATCTTACTAACTGTTATTCATGTGGAAGACATCCCAGAGTCAGTGGGATGTCCTACATGTACTTGTTTATAGCTGTACTAACAAAAGGTTAATTCTTTTTAAAAAATCTTGCAGGATCTTCATATACATTTTTAAAAAGAATTTTCAAGTTGCTTGCTTGCAGCTGTAAATTTTAGTTATGATTCTGAAATGCTCTATCATTAAAAAGTTATTTTGGTAAGTATGGAATTTTAATTTTATGCAAGTCTCTGAAATTACTTAGAAATATCTAGCATTTATACATTTTTTAATATTTAATTTACAGGTGGCAGATTTAGGATGTGCTGATTGCAGCCTTCTCTGGATGCTGAAATTCTGCAGTTGCATTGAAGTGTTAGCTGGGCTAGATATCTGTGCAAATAAATTGAAAGAGAAAATGTAAGGTCTTTGATTGTTTTGAGTTTTTTGTTTGTCTGTGTGGTCTAGTAGTGTGGTGGATTGGCCCTGGCTGGAGCCAGGAGCTCACCAAAAGCTGCTCTATCACTCCCCTTCCTTGGCTGGACAGAGAGAGAAAATACAACAAAATGTTCATGAGTTAAAGAGCAGGGAGGGATCACTCGTCAGTTACCATCATGGGCAAAACAGATTTATCTTGGGGAAATTAGTTGAATTTATTATCAAAATCAGAGTAGGATAATAAGAAGTAAAGGAAATTTTAAAAACACCGTCTCTCTCTCACTCCTCCATGGGTTTAACTTTATTGCCTATTCTCTACCTCCTGTCCTGCAGTGTTGCAGAGAGATGAGGAATGGGGATTACAGTCAGTTCATTACATGTTATTTCTGCTGATGCTTCCTCCTCAGGGAGAGAAGTCCTTCCTCTGCTCCAGTATCTGGTCCATCCCATGGGGAAGACAGGTTTCCATGAGCTCTCCAACATGGATCCTTCCCAGGGGCTGCAGTTCTTCATGAACTGCTCCAGCCCGGGTTCCTTTCCGCTGGGTGCAGTCCTGCAGGAGCAGCCTGCTGCAGCTTGGGTGCCCCTCTTGATCACAAGTCCTGCCAGCAAAGCTTCTGCAGTGTGGGTTCCTTTCTCCAGAGATTCCTGCCAGGAGCCTGCTCCAGCATGGGCTTCCCCTCAGAGAAGCCTCTCCTGTAGCTTCCTGGCCACTTTGCCTTGCAAACCAAATACAAGTGGCATGGTGCAGCATTTCTTGTAGAGGCTCTCAGAATTAGGGTAACTGCAGAAACAGCAGCTTGGTAAATGAAGAGCTCTGTCATTGTTAGTTAAATCGGATCTGTGCCTGGGAGCTCCTGGACTGTAGGTGCCCATAACATCACCTAGTGTAGTCAAAAGTCTGCATCATGCAGAGGCTCTCAGGATGTGCACATTTGAGAAATACACTGTAAAGGCACTAGTGCATGATGTTAGGAACATCTATGTATGCTTATACATTATTGTCTTCAGAAAGATCAGTTTTGATATTTTTGAAATGTGCGTGGAACCTTTAGTCAACATGGTGAGGACTTGTTCTTGTTTATAATTTTGAAATAGGAAGGTTAGCTCAGTGTGTGGTGGCTGGTTTAGAACCTCTCTAAAATGAGACGTTTATGTGATTTTTGAAGCATTGGTCCAATGGATGAACGTAGGTTACTTGAAAGCAGATTAATACAATTTCAGTGAATATGTAGTATCTGGATGCTGATGTTAACTCTTGCTCTTTCTCAAGAATGAAGTAACCTTTTATATTCAATATTTATTGTGTGTTTTGTCTAGTGCTGTATTTCAGAATGAAATTTTCACATGTACTTTGGTTTCTCAGTGTATTTTACTTGGAAAAAATAGGTAATATGCTTGCCTAAAACTCTCCCCGAAACCCCACAAAGCTTGTCTAAACGAGACTTTGTGTGTCTGGAATTGAACTATTACCAGAATTTACAAGTGGCTTTCCAAGTGACTTGAAAGTATAATGGAAATTTTTGTAAACACAAAGGATCGTTTCTAGATTAACTTCTGCTTTTACTGTTTTATCGTAGGTAGTTACAAAAAGTGTTTGTATTGCATATTCTTTTTTATATCCATGTAAAGTAGTTAACTTTTTTGAGATTTATGAGGTATCTATGCTGGGTGTTAGCTAGTTCATTTGCACGCACTATTTATCTTGTCTTAAAGTCCTTCCTGTAACATCATATTTTTAATACTTTTGTAGGCATACATTGTCTCCTCTTCCTATTGATTATTTGCAACCATCTGAAAGATCCCTGACTGTTACCTTGCATCATGGTTCAGTTGCCCATAAAGATCCTTGCATGCTTGGTTTTGACTTGGTGACATGTATTGAACTGTGAGTATTAGGACAATACAAAATGGTTTTTAAAGTCCATTAGAATTCAGTTTGCAATTTTGTGCATGCTCCAAAAAGGCTTGATCAAACCTTTCAAGCAGAGGAGTAGAATTAGAAAAGTAGAAAGTAGAAGAGTGCCTTCTAATTTGTGTTTAAATTAACCATACTAAGCAATTCAAGTAGTGCTTATGGCAGGAAGAAGATACTTATGAAAAGGTACAAAATGCAAGAGGAGATTTGCTCAGGCAAAATCCCCTGTGCTGCCACTTGGCCATGTTGCCAGTGCTCATATTGGAGAGGTAGGCATAAAATTACAAGTTGCAGATACACGTTTGGGGTTATTTTGACTGGTTGTTAAGATTACAGTAGCATGTTTTTAAATACAGACATCAACTTACTCTTTTCAGAATAGAACACCTGGAAGAATCAGAGCTGAAGAAGTTTCCTGAAGTAGTGTTCGGTTTCATGGCTCCAAGCATAGTTGTCATCAGCACTCCAAATTCTGAATTTAACACTTTGCTTCCAGGAGTGAAGTTATACAGGCATCCAGACCACAAATTTGAGTGGAGCCAAGCACAGTTTCAAAGCTGGTAAGGTACTGAACATCATATGCTTGGTGCATATGATGCAGCTCTGAATGCCCACCAGAGTGAGAAATGAATGGCAGTGCATTTTCGGAATGGTTCACTTATGTGGTTTGTTTTCAGTGAAGTGTCACCTCCTGATTTGGTGGTTTCTTTGCTGTTGAGAGCAGTTAAGCATATTCTGTGGGTTTTGTATTTTCTGATGGTGGTTATATTGACTTTTACTGTAACTGCTCTGCAAAAAAGATTTAAAACTTTAACTTACTTTTTATATATCTTTATTACAATTAACATACAATTAATATTTTTGCATAATACCCTGCTATAGAAATTCTTCTTAAAATAGCAAAATGTCTTTGCTATATATGGTGTGCAATCAAAGCACTCAGTAAGAGTATGCAAGCAGATTTATCAGATAATCACATTAATGGGGCATGTTGAACACAGAATAATTTAATGGATCATGGCACGATGAAGGACTTAATGCAAATCCTATGCACGTGACAGAGGGCTGCATGACATCTATCTTACCCTTAATAACAGGAATGAAATAAAAATAAAGTGGGATGCTGTGATAACATTCAACTGTCAAGCAGTTATGGAAGAAAATACATGGTACAGTAAAGAATACTGTACCTCTGTAGCCAACCCTTGGTGTATCTATCATGGAAATTTTGCCGTTTAAACTATGTTGTTTCTGCCATATGCTTTAAAGTATCCAGTGATTTTTGAGTAAATAGTTTTGCAAAGCTGGAAACATGTATTTTTCCCTACATAATGATGCTAAAACCTGCCTGTAATTAACTACCTTAGAATACCTTAGAGACAATTTCTGTGACTTCAAGTATATTTAGATTTTGCTTTTAGATAGATGTGAATTAAAAATATTGATATCACTGAAGAAATGTGGGGTTTTTTTGAGCTGTAAACATGAGAAAGCCTTTGTGTTGTGAAATGGAAATATTACATTATTCTCTAAAATACATGAGATGTTAATTTAGTTTTCTTCTTTTCCGTGGAGAATGATGGAGGTAGGTGGCGCAGTTTTGGTTCTCTGCCCCATTCCTTTGTTCATACTGGCTGATTTTAGATGTTCACACTTTTCACTTAGATGCTATGTACACCACTGTAACCTTGATTAGGTAGATTTTAGTCTTTCTATATTTACAGCAAACCACACTTTCTCTTTTAACTGGTCTCTTGTGGTTTAGAGGTGCGTTACGTCTTTTATGGGTTCTTCTCAAATAATTTTGTTCTTGAAAATCAGTTTTTAGCTGACTTCCAGGTTGGTGACTAAGCAACTGTGAGCAGCAGCATTCTATGCACATATTTTAGAAGAAACAGTAATGTTTGGATGGCTAAATTAGTGATACTAAATGATTCAGACTATGGTAGGCATCTTGGGGCTCTGGTACAACAAGATGTGACAGTGCTTATCTTCAGACATGGGAGTATTGTTAGAGAAATTATGTTTAAGCCTTCACAGCCTTAGAGTCTTGTTTCTCCTTAAGAATGGATCTTTATCCCATGGAAAAATGACTATTTCATATAATTGGAATAATTTGTCTTTCTTAGGGCTCTAGAGACTGCTAGATGCTATGATTACTCAGTGGAATTTACTGGTGTTGGGCACCCACCAACAGGAATGGAGAAGATTGGGTTTTGTACCCAAATAGGTGTGTTTCATAGAAAATATCCTCAAACTGGTGAATCTGTTCAGTCTGAGAAACCCACTGAAGCAGTTTACAAAACAGTAAGTATTATTTTTTTCCTTAAGAGGTATGAATAAAGAGTAGTCTATGACTGCCTGTGTGGTTGTTACCGTGAAATACTGCTACTGTCGTGTCTTAGCTCTGATTGCCATCAGAACAAGACAATCCCATTCTTTGTGTTTCCAGTTGTACAAAGGCCTTAAACTTTTAGGGTATTTGCTAAATAACTATAGGGATAATCATTCTTATCTTAAGATACTCCTATCCTTGGAATTACTTTTTTTTCCTTTCTGCCTGCTATTTTCCCTCTAGGCATTAATTTTATTTATTATGTGACTGTTGGCAATGACACAGATTTTTCAGATACATGAAAAATTTTAAAAAGCTTTCCTTACTAAATGTCATGTGGTGTAAATCAAACTGTTTTCAGAGTTGACATGAAGTAACAATGCAAAAATAAATACACTGTTTGGGTTTTATTCAATTTAATAAGGCCTTAAATTATTTGTTTCAGTGAACACACTTTAATGTTTCAGTTATTTATGTGAAAATATATAAGTATCTTCAAATGACTTGTGACCCGAACTGAAACATACAGTGGTGTAATGGTTTTATCTCTTATGATTTCCAAGCTATAAAAACATTTGTAATTTCTGTATTGGAAATTTCTATGCATGTGAAATATCACCTGTCATCTACTGCCATTAATAGAATCATGAAGTGTTCTATAATGCTCCCCAAACTTGGAAATGAATCTAGGTGATGGACATGCACTAGAAATTGCTTTCATTAGCTCCTGTTACAGGGTCATTTTGGAGAGAGTTTTGACATGGGTATCTTTTAAGATTAAACAAGAGTGCTAATGTTGTGTGTTTCTTACCAAATTATTTTTTACTAGGTACCTAATTTATAGGAATAATTCAGCATTTCAAGATGTATTTGGGAAGTAAGAAATAATTGTAGACAGTGGAATTTCATTGGTAGTGTGTTGGTATAAGCACTTTGTAGTAACCTGGTGGGAATGAGATTGCCTGCTTAGTTTCCTTTATTGCCTTGGAGTATAGCGCAGTGCAGAACACACTACAAGTTCACAGACTTTGATGTCACAATTTACTTGTAGATTCCCTACAGCTGTGAGAGCCTATTTAATGTTTTACTCTGAAAACAATAAATGACATGCTGTAGTCTTGGTTTGCAGATGACAGTTCAGAAGTAGTTTAGAATCTTGATCATTATGGAACTGTCCCCAGAACCCCATCCTGTGAGAAGTAAGAGTATTATTAAAAAGAGGCAAAGAATTGCAGGGTTTGACCTTGCCTGATCTACAACTGTAGCTTGCAAGTATAGCCTGTTGGATTTTGGGGCGTTTAGGTTCAGTTAACTGCCAGCGTAGTTGTAATACAGAAAACCAGCTCATATTGCCTAGTTTTTGTTACCCAAAACAGTTTAATAAGCAAAACAGGATGGAATAAAAAATGATATTCACATTTTAGAAGCTTTCTTGGACAGCAAATGTTAAAATTTGAGCTTGTGATAGTGATAAAAATTTTATGTATTCTTTTATATTGTAAAGGTCTTCAAAGCAGTGTACCCAAGTCTTAAAGATGAGAAGTACTTGCAGAATGCAGTAATCAGAGAAGTTATTTTCACAGCTGAAATCATTAAGCACCGTTTTATGTCAAAACGTGAGGAGTGCAGTGATGATCCTGAGAGAAAACCCAAATCCCAACCACCAGTGGGCTGTTTTTCTGACTGTCTTGGAAAACTGGTTATTGAAAAAAACATGGAACCATTTGTCAGTGGAAATGAGATTTACATACCTCTCACAACAATCTTCTGTTTTCCCAAAGTGAAAAGACTTTGTGGTACCTTTGAGAAGTTATGCAAGCTTATTGCTGGCAAGGTCACACTGAGCAGTGATGGTTCTGCTGTGATGTTCAATATTGAACATGAAGATGAAGAGGATTAGATCACAGATTTCTCACACAAAGTTCAGTTGAAGTAATTAAAGTGGGGTTTTTTTGGGAGCTGTCAAATGGTATGCTCTGTATGCTAACACAAAATCTTTTCTAACCTTCCATCAGTGGTATTTATCTGTCAGCACCTCTCACTGAGTGAAGGTGAGTGCTTCTGACAAAGGTAACTGTGACTCAGAGGGGTTTCAAATAGAGTATCAGGGACTAAAAGGAAATAATTAGTTCCCAAGAAGAAAATCAGGTTGCTTTCAATTGCTTTACTGTAGCTATCATTACTAGGTTATTTCTGGTAGTCTTTTGTTACCTTCAAGGGTAGTTTTACCATCTACTGTGTTTGAATAACGCGAGTCAGACATAAGCTTAGGGCAAGTTTTTTCTTAATTTCTATAAAATTTATAGATGTCTTTTTCAAGATGAGTACATACTCAGCTTCGATGAAAACCGAATGTTGTTCCAACTGAACTGAAATATGAAACTGGCATCTTTGTTCTGTTCTTGAAAAAAATTAAAGAGCTGCAGTAATGATGAATGCTAACTTGCCTCTGGTGTACCTGAAAATTTTGTGTTTTCACATGCAGGTGTTGTTCAAAACTATAAAATCCAAATAGAGTACATGGAAAAAACTTAACAAGAACAAAAGCCCACAACACAACCAAAAATCCCATCAAACATCAAGAAAAGAGTGCAGTATCTGGAATATAAGGGAAATAATGTGGTTATCTATTGTTTGGTTATGGTCAGAATAGTAGAACAGAATATTTCTGGTCAGTGTTCTGAATTAAAGATTTTCTTTCTAGATTAGAAGAAGAATGGGATCTAAATGACACATTTTCCTGATAGTATAGATGTCACTTTGTGAAAGTCCTTAACTAGAAGACAAACTGAAATGGACTCAAACTTCCAGTTAAATTTGTAATTTTTTGCATTAAAAAAGAAGAGATAATTCTTTAGGAACAGCTTCCAAGCTGAAGACGTGAGTTTATTGAACGTCTGAGAGATTTGTATTTAAATACAGTTTAAAAAACACATAATCCACCAGTACATCTCAAACAGTTTACAACATGGAAGTCTCTAGTATTCATATAACATAGTTTGCAAAAAACGAAAATACAGCACCTAAATATGAAGGTTATGTTCCACTTACATAATGCACAATTAGATTATAACTTCATGAAGAGTTATAAGTCAAGAAAGAAGAATAAATTACTAAGATACAGTTTTATGAAAAGCCAGATTTCTATGTCAACTTCCCTGTTATTTAAAAGATCTGCTCAGGCAAGAAAATACTTTTTTCGAGTATACAGATTATCTAATCTATGACCATTAGCTGGTTGTTTAACATAAAATGCAGTGGGCCATGGAAATTCCCTTGAGAATTACTAAGTAGCTGTACAGTGTTTTTTAGTCTCTTTTGCTCAAACTACATGGAGTTTTCCTAGTAAATGTAAGTAAAACTACCATTTAACTACTACTAGTTTTAATAGATTTGTCAACAAGTATAGCAGCATCAAAGAGTACTGAAAGCAAAGAATGTATTCCAATTTCTGGCATCTTTTGCTTGCAATGGGATTTTTTGGTATGAATTAGTTATATAACAGGAGAGGAGACTACAATGTTCTGAGAGAGAGTTGTATACCAGCAGTTGAGTAGTTTCTGTTTAAAATTCCTGTGGAGAACAGAAACTGATAATACCACACTTCTTTTAAGAGCAGCTAAAAGAGAATCTTTATATTAATTCTTTTACCTAATTTGTCACTCTAAAGCAATTATAATTAACAGTAGAAATAAAAGTATGCAAGTACCAAAACTGAGAAATAGCTCATATTCATCATATTCAGTAACAGCATTCTAACTTTGAAAGCTGAAATTTTCTTAAAAATACAAATAAAAATTTAATAATTATACTGTGGATTTCTGGGGAAAAAAGTCTGGTTTTCCTTATTTAACCTATTAAATATGGCCTAATTTTACATCAATTAAAAAGATGTCAAACATCACTCTGAGCAAAATTTGAAGCATTCTGTGCTTTCAAAAGTGACCACACTACTTTTACTTATTCCAGGCCTTAACTGATAAACAGTACCACTAAATGTAAAAAAAAAAGTAAGTAATTTTCAGTTTACAGTTAATTACACCTATTTGTTACCCAACACATCCCTTTAAAAATTGCTTATTTCATATTCTCACTGAAAATTTAAAGAGCTGTTTCTTGCCTGTCAGGCAAATCACTACTTGTGCAAATTTAAATACAGTACATTGACCTAATGTAACAGTGGACAGATAGCAAAAAGACTTTTTCAGTGTACAGAGTACATCTACAATAAAGTGCTTCTCTTAACAAGTTATATTACTAATAGTATAGATGTTTACCTAGTTTTAAAGCTTAAATTCCTTAGTAAATGGTTTAATCTCCCTGTACACCCCCAATCCTGCAAGGCACATTTAAAACACAAGCAAAGCACGGACTGTGAAGGATTAAACTACAATTTAACAAATTAAGTGATAGTAAACTACTGACTAGGTTTGTAAACAGTACCATCCTATTGCATGTCAATCTTCATGCATTATCAAAGTGAGTTTCTGTGGGAGCAGCTGCTGAACTCCAGATTTAACAATCAAGGCAGCTTTCTTGATAAAACACTACTGTGCCCTAGTGTTTTGGTGTGGAATCCCACTTTTTTCATCACTTGAACCAAAAAAAGTCACATTTGATGCATTTAAACCTGTAGCCTTAATTTACAGTCAACACAACTGATTAGTGGCTGGTTTAGATCTTAGGTCTAGGTTTATTTAGTTTTGGGGGTTTGTTTTAAATGTACCTGATGTTCACCTCTTCTCTTGAACCTTACAATGAAGTTGTGCTCAATACTCTTAAGAGAAGGTTTTGGTTATGTTAAAATATAGCTGGCCTGTTTTTTTGGAGGCCATAACTTTGACCTGATAAAAATTTGATAGGAGTAATTAGCTTCTGTAAAACTAAAATGGCATGTAGGATCAAATCCAGTAATTATTTTTACAGGTTCTTTTAAGACCAGATTTCAGAAGTTTCTTTAGAAACAGCATTATGAACGAAGTCCATCACCACAAGTGATCTCTTTATATAAAATATTGAAATGGGGCATGCTTCCACAGATGTTTCACAGAAATTAGGTAATTCCAGTAACATCAGATCTTAACAAAAACGGTCCAAGTGCTCTCACAAGGTACACATAGCTAAACATTGCCTTCATACCACAGAAGAGGATGCTCTATGAGCAAGAAGCATTCCACTGCTTTTCAGAAGATCACATTGAGCTCATTTTGTCTTTCTCAGCTCTTGCAACAGAGCAAACAATACCAGAATTATCAACACCAGAGCTCCAAGTTTTCCTCATCTGACATTCCAGTTTAGCGCTTTATCACCACCTGCTCATATGCTCCAGATCCTACTCTGAAAGTTTGAAAAAAGTTAGTTCAGTGTCAATTTAAATGGAAGCTAAATAGCAAGTATCACATATCAGCAACTGTATTGTTTAAACAACCCAACCAACAGCCCTCCCAAAAAAACCCAACAAAACCTCTCCAACCAAACAGCAAATACCAAATGAGCTATACGTGAAGGGTAGAAAATATTCATCATTATTACCATGTCATGGAGTCACCTACACTTTAATGCACTAAAGAGATTTTGTTGTACTACAGTCAAAATGAACAAAAAGTAATGTTACTAAATAAGAAGTTACTGTTGGACTTCACTAGAATTTTGTAAAAATCACATTTAGGGTACCCATCCCCAAAGCTACGTCATAACCAGCTAATACACTTTATATACATTTATACATAAACAGATCAGCGTGTCTAAAAAACCCAGAAACTGATTGTCATCTTACATTAAGATACAAGAAAAACTTCTTCAGTCTTTTGTTCACTTTGAACTGTAAATAAAACTCTCTCACCTCCCACATGACAGCCCATAGTGAGTGGTTTTCCACAGCAAATTGCAGTACTATGTAAAAAATTAATAGGGCAGCTTTTGCCTTAGTACAGTATTGTGCCTGTACTGTTCTGGCAGCTGCCATAGGACAGATATCTGTCTGCTACAGGAGTGTGTTCCTGTACCCATTCATGTGATCCTAGACAGATATCGGTGTACCCAGTTTGCAGATGAGCCAAGGAATATCTTTTAACCATCAGTATTACATGCACATATAAAATGCAATTATTTTATGACTTTCAATATATTATCAACTGCCTTTATTCCTAAGTTCATAGTAATTGCTGAAATACTGAGGCTATTCTGATTTCTTCAGCTAAAAATGTTGATTTACATTGAACTGCAGAAACACAGTATTAGAGCATATTCTTGCCTGGCTTTCATGCTTTCTCATCTGAAGATTAACACATTCAGGTCAAGTCATATCAGGGTATTTAAAGAAGGTTTAGAGAAGAAAAAAAGGTCTCTGGTTCTAAACAACAAGATAAGCTGAAGCAGATATCAGAAGAAAGAGTTTAGGGCTGCAAATAGTTGAAAGGTGAACAAACCATTGAAATAAATAATATAACAAATGGAAACAGGATTTGTGAGAAAAAACTAAACTGAAGAAAATGAGCGTTGTTATCGGGAAGATGTAACAGTTTGATACTGTAAAGGCAGATGTGTAAAATACTTAACATTTTCTCCCCACTCCTGAGTAATGTAATAAAGCTGTGGAGCTCCCATTTGAAACTGGTGTCCGTTTCCTTTGTCCATACTGAAACTCATATCTGAAAACCTCAGAACTGAGGATCTTCAGAAACTCTGAAAGTTAAAATTCTTCCACCTGACACATCAGTTCTGTTTTGGAATTATTCCATGTGTCCTATTTTAAAAACGGACAATCTAGCTCTTTTGGTGCTTTTAAATGATACAGAATAGAAAGATACAAAGGATAAGAATGTAGATACAGAATAATTGCTGTGTAAGATGCATTTTTATTTAGTATTGGCTAAGGTTAAGTTGTTCAGGCTACATACCTGTTAGGTAGATGGTGGCTTCCAAAAGAAGTGCTTCCACCAGGGCCCACAAATAATCTTAAACCTTCTTCTAAAAGGCAAATAAATTAAAATATGTTAGCTTTCTTTAATGTTGCCCTAACTAAATCTAAGTAATTTAAAATCTACCAGTTTTGTAGCTGATACTTTCAGATGCAAATACTTGAGGTAATGAAGAACCAACTCCTATATGGTGTAGGTTGAGGTACCTTTGTCATAGATTTGCACCTGCTCTTTTAGGCTTAAAGTAGTGATCTGGGAAAGCTCCCTGAGTAATGTATAGTTATTTTCAATTTCTGGTAGATAAAATGAAGTAGAAAATGTAGCACAGTCCTTATGAATACAAACAACAGGGACTGTGAAGAGAGTGGGTTTTCCTAAGGTCCATAATGTGTATCAGTTTTCCTAATCTTCCTTATTTATCTCCATACCTTCTGCACTAGAGTCTAAACTGAAGTCTTGACTCTGGAGTATATTTTCAACTATATCATCAGCATCAACTCTGGTAGCATCAACCCTCTTCAGCTGTGACTCCACAGAGTCTTGCTTTACAGGATGTCTGCAAAAATAAATATATTTAGAGCTCTTAGACATGATAAAGGAATTTACTTTTGCTAGATAGGGCTTTCAAATTAAGTGTACCTGCTCTGTTTTTCTGGTGGTGCATCTTCAGTGGATGTATCAGTATCAGCTTCAGTTACTTTTGGCTCAGTCTCTTCACATGCCTCTAGAATACTTCCAGTTCCTGTTGAGGTACTTCCCACTGAGGTACTCCCCACTGAGGTGTTTCTTCTGTGGCAGAGTTCAGACAGACTGGATGACCTAGAGTGACATGTGCTGTATCCTGTTGGGAAAACACAGGAGAGATGGGTTAGGTATGTTCTTGACAGGCCAGGTTCATCCTGAAAGCAGAATTAGTGTTTTGTCTTCTTACAAAGGGACTTTGAAAAGCCCTAAGAATGTATGTGCATACATCAACTAGACAACTGATCTGGGTTTTGTATCCTAGCACCTGCCGTTTTCTTTTTGTTCTAAGTAACTCTTGTTTGTATCAGAACAATTAGAATGACAAATATCATCCCCTTCAGCTTTTAGAGTTCCATTTTTTTTACTCATGGAAGAGGTAAAAATCTCATTCAGATATGTTCATTGGAAGGAACAAAGGCAATAAGATGTCTTGCATCTGAAGAAATAATCCAGTGAATCCATTTAAAGGGGAAAAAATGTTACCCTTGCCGCACCTGAAACTCCTAGAAAAAAGCTTTCAACCTAAACCCTTTTCAAAACAAAGTAAACTTATTTTCTACTGTCTAATCCTGGAAAGAAAAATAATCCCCAACAACTGATAACAAAATTGTGAACAGCTACCTGACAGTTTTGATTGCTGGCTTGCATAGCTTGATGTTCTGGAATGTCCACATGCACCAAGTTCATCTGGGACAGAGGCACTCTTTGATGAGACACCTGCAACACGTGCAAATCAGACGGTGTTCCTAAAGCAAACTTGATTGCTACTTTGCCTGCAATCTCGATTAAATTCAAAAGTCACATTTCCCAGAGGGATTAGAGACTCAACACTGATTTTCTATAAAACTTTTGAAGATTCAAGTGCAAAAATACCATGCATGATAATGAATATACATTCTTTAAAAAATAAAAATCATATATCTGAGCAAAAAGTATCACTGGGTTAGACAGATTTGTATGAAATGTAGTTGTAGATTTGTCTAGTGTCAGTATTAAAGAGATGACCATTCTTTCTCCAGTATCATAGCAGAACATTGTCCAGATGTTTTGTGTCTGAAAAGCTAACCTGCTTAAAAACTTCAGCTGTGTTTGAAGCAGAAACCCACAAGCCATACAAGAAGGTTCCTTTGCAGGCCGACTGTCAGCATTCCTTTTAGATATGAAGTATTCTGAGCATTTGAAACTATGAGGCCAGTTATAAAAGCACGGAAAAATTAAGAGCATTATTCTATACCTGCTATACCCAGATGTGCTATTTTTAAGTTTTCTCCACCTTTCCTGTCTTCATGCAAAGACTCTGATTCTCCAGCAATTGCTATAGATGTTGCTGTGGAAGGAGGTCTGTAAGAAAAAGGTGGTTAAGATTTGCTTTACTTCTGTTGTAATCCCTCAAAAATAATCAGCACATAGTTTTCCTTTCAAATATGTTGGCATAATTTATACTGTTTATCCAGTTAAGAGACCTACAATTCTTTTTTGGAAACATGCTGCCTAGTCCCCCGTTAAGGAAAAGGAAAAAAGAATAAGAATTTGTTATTGAGCTTAAGGACACATTACAGAATCAATCTGCTCAGGCCTCTGGGGATCCTGGGAAAGGCTTTTCCTTTTATGATTATTGTTAGAGTGATACGTCTTTAATTTGAAGTTGTTACTTATTTTTTTAAAGTGTATGAATCACGGGACAGTTTACATGCTAAGAACATATGTAATTCAGTACTTGAAGGAATATATGAAAAGGTGGTAAGTTAAAAAAAACCCCAATGTGCACAACAGTTGGCCAAGTTGTCTCCTCTGCTGTGACACACTCTTGGCTTTGTTTCATCTCTGTCATAGGGCAGGAAATGATTCTGGGCTGATAACCCTCCCAACTCCTAATAAAGGGGCCTATGGCACCATCTCCACATATTGCCCTCTAAATTTACCTAAATTTTACCTTTTACAAAATTAAAAAAGCATCATATATGATATAGTTTAAATTTTTATTCAATATTAAAAGCTTTTAATAAAGCTCAAGTGCTTGTTTGAGTTAATACCAAGATCCAAAGAGAGATCTTATTACATTAATAAGCCTCTTAAGTTTGTGTTTTGGTAGTGCAAAAGAAACTAATTAGTAAATTACTAAGTACAAGCAATCTCTTGCAAGCAAATACAACCAAAATACATTTCAAGATGTTACCTACATGGTTTTTTTATGCTTTATTATTTTCTACTTTGGGAACAGACTGTTGCTCTGCATACAAATGGGTATTTGTTGACATTTTTAGATTTGACATAGTCAATAAATGAGTCACTGTCTTCATGTAAAGTAACACAGCCCTTCTTAGGTTGTTTGAAAGTAAAGAGAGGGAAAACAAGCACTTTCAGAAATACAGTGCCTGTGTGATTTAACTGCATAACATACTTTTGAAAGCAAGAACTGAATGGTTTCAGGGATGTCATCCCAGATCAAGCACAAAGCCTTCTAGGCTATTTCATTAAATATGTAGTTGATGCCAGATTGTGAAACTGTTTTAAGGTTTATTTTTCCTCCTACAAAGGACATCTGGATTAGATAATTTTTTTGTTCTGTTTGTGTTGGAAGTTTATGTTCCAGGAAATGGTTATATCACCAGTTTGAAAGAAATGCCAAGTCTGAATAATTTGAGTAAGAGATTTTTTCCTAGGAATCCAGAAAGCTATTTAGGTAGTAATTTCAGCTCCTTCTGTACTAGACAGTAAAAAACAAGTATGTTGCTTTGTTAGTATCTAAGACTAATGATTGGTTGCCTTTGAGGAATTGTTTATCAGCTCCAGTGACGTATTTGTTAGTAGTTTTGACTCTAAAGTAAATCTACTGAAGTTGTTCTGAAGTAAAAGAGGTGCTAAGTAACAAGGGATATGGAAAAGTTTTGCCCAATCAGACAAATTCAGATAATACCCTCTTGCTATTTATTCAGCAAGCACAAGATGAGATTCTACAATATCCAGTGTTCTATTCTTCTCATTAAATGTTAGTAGAAGATAAAAGAAAAAAATGTTTAGTGGTACAAGGGGACATTGAAGACTTCTGTGGTGAATCACCTAAGCTAGACTGGTACAAAACCACAGCACAACTATTACACTTCCTTAAGTACAGATTAAGGACAGTGAGGCCAAAGGATCTTGGCTTCCTGCCCTTCAGATAGTACCTCTTGCATCTTTTACTAAACTGCAGGATGTCTTTGCTAAGTAAACATCTCTAAGTGCTTTCTCTTGTACTAAGTCATATCACACTTCTGTTGTTTGTTGGGGTTTTTTTGCAAAAGAATATTTCAAAATTGTCTGAGACTTGTGAATAAAAGGTATAGCAGCATATTTTCCAGACACAGCTATTGGTCAGAACACCCTATACAGAGTATATTTATACAAGGTTACTACAGGAGCAGTTTCCCACGAGTGGTTTCTTTTGTTGTTTTTTTGTTTGGTTTTTACATTACAGATGTACAGGTGAGTATTCTGTGCTTGATGCTAAGTACCTAACAGCAAGAACTGTGACACTTCCACTGGCAATTTTACCATGCTAGTCGTTATTCAGCCACCATTCCATTTCTTGTGGCTTTTTTTTTTTTTTTTTAATACTGTTACCAGATTAGAGAGATAAAAAAACCCACAAATTAGAAGTGTAATTCTCAACATGGAATATATGATCAAAAAACCACCCCACAGAGATTTTTTACAAACTTACGTTTTAAAGCACGGGTCTCCAGACATCAGCTGCATGTTGATCAAAACCTACACATTAAGAAAACAAAATCCACAATAAGAAAAAAATCTTGTCTGTGACACATACATGGTCATGTAAGCAAGTTATATTTGCCACAAATGTTATATTTAAGGAAAATAAAATGCCATCATCACACATGCAAATAAACACAGTCAAAAAACAACATCTATTTTTTAAGGCATACAAACAACACAAAATACCATTTAAGGTAATATAGTTACACATACAAGATTCTGAAAAAGACACATATATCAAGGAGAATCTTAGAATTATTAATAATTAAGATGGCTTCAAGGGAAAAACAGAGCCAAGAAACCTAAAACCTGAATGAGCAATCAGGACATTGTTTAGACCAGTGGGTGCTCAAGTATGTTCTTTGCTGAGGGTGTTCAGCAAACTTCTGCCTCTCAGGACGGGTTGTGCTAACATCAAAGACAGGAAAAACACAGGGTAAATAAGCCATAGGACACAGTGCATTGAAGGCTTGTTAGGCAGGTCAAAGCCATCAATTAATTACAAGTGTTCTGGACAATCTGTGACTGTCAGATCAGAAGGTCCATGCACAGACTGTATACTGTGGAAAATTAACCCCAATGTCTCAATAGAAAAAGAATTTTAAAAATTACCTGACAATCTCAACAGAATTATTTGCAGGTTTATGGAGCTTATTCAGTTTTTTAACTCCCTGGACTAAGGGAAGAGAATGTCAGAGTGGATGTCTTGCAAGAATTCTCCCCAACTGTTACCGTGATTACTATCAAATAGAAGGCAGGAAAATCCCAGGAGTCATGGATCTATTGAAGGTGACTTGTATATAAATAAGCCAATTAATAGATTCACTCTCAGAAAGATGCACAGAAGGTTGCCTAGTCTTGAAGACACCATATTTTAAGTTGTTCATTTTTCAGCTCCCATTAGACTAGGAACACCTTTTAAAAGCTTTTCTTTTACAGCTATCCAGCTCCATTTCAAAGACAGGACAAATTCTATTTTTGACTGCATAGATTTTAATGATTGTCTCTAAACAACACTTTTGGTTTTACTTCAAATAGATTTCCTTCCAGAAAGATGTTCAGCAAATAAGTTTTAAATTTCATTAAGTGCTTAATAATAGCACTTGTTCTCTGCTTTATTGCTTTAAGTGTGATAAAGGAAAGAAATTACTTTGAGAATGGAGTTGTCTTGTCTTGTATTTTTGGTATCATAACCTTCCAGTAAACAGCGACGAGTGGTATTTCCCGATCCAGCAAACTCTGCTAGATTTAGATCTGCAAATCCCAGCTGTTAAGAGAAAATGACAATTCATAGTAAGCACTTGGCTAAATGAAGGTACTTGCTAATTACACATTCAGTATCCCTCAACAGCAGTTTCTTTCAAATATGTTTGAGGATGCCCGTTAAAGGGAATGGACCAAGGCAAGAAGCAGAAAACAAATCCAGAGAATGAAATTCAGCATACTTCTGTTTTCAGTTAAAAATTTAAAGTGCCAAGAGAGAAAAGAATGAGGAGATTTTTCTTTATTTTTTAATGTAAAAGTTTAATTTTACTAACCCTTTCCACATACCAGCCCAAAAAAAAAAAGTTTTGGTGGTATAACATTGTTATATACTTACTAAACACACTAATTGAAAGTTCCATCAGCATTGTGTCACTGCCTATTATGAAGTCATGGGTATTAAGTACTATTCTAGAATTCTTTTAAAAGGGCATAAAATGACAAGACAGAAAAGCTTATTTGTAGGCAAAAATACTTATATCTCAATTTACCTTTGCATATGCCTTTCCTCCTTTTAATTCCTAGGAAAAAGAAAAAAGACATACCATTAAGCCATTAAATATACTGACTCAGGAATTTTCTTTGGGTTTTTTTTTTTTTTGTTTTTTGTTTTTTGTTTTTTAAGAAAAGCAGGTATCAATCTTTATTTTAAAATATCTCCCCACACATTTGCTAGACTATGCTGTTGTCATTTAGACCTTAATATTCATAATGCCTTTGGAGCAGGCCAGCAAGACACTGTTGTCTTGGAGAGAGGAATGGCAAGTGCCCGATGCCAGCAGGCATTGGACTCTTAGAAGATCTGGCCCCAATGGTAGGATGTGCTGCATGCAAAATTCTGGTACTTAGCACAGTTCAAGGCTTCTAGGTTTACTGCTGCTTGCTGGAAGTATCAATTCAAGAGCTAACTTTATAAACACTGAAGAGAAATTCCTTTGCTGCCCTGCTGGAAAAAGGGTTTTCTTCAATAAAAACATAAAACCCACAAAAATGAGTCAAAGTAAATTAAGTAATAAGATTACTACAAAATTTTGACTAAATGAATACCTGATGTCATTGCAGCTAAAATTTGCTTTATGAAGTTTATCAGACATTGAAAAATTGAAACAAAATTAAGTAAGAATGAGCAAGGAAAGAGGAGAGGAAGGAGAAAAAGCTGCTTACCTTCCGTACAGACACCCTGCAAGTGCAGGTATCCAGAATCCCTGTTGTGGCACTGGCACTGATCTTACACATAAAGAAGAACTTTTTCTTCCAGCGGACACAATTTGCCTGTACTACTTCTCTGCAAGTAAAGAGCATATGCTCAGCATTAGATGCACACACATTCAGAATAACACTGCAATAAGACAGCTCAAAAACAAACAGTGGCTCCACTCTTCATGCAAATTCTGGTCCAAGGCCTGAATAATAATAATCCACCATTCTGCTCTTAAGATTACAGCATGACTAACAACTGTTTCAAGCCCCGAACACAGTATTAGAACTCCAGAAGAATTCAACAGCCTTGTGTTTTTGCAAATGAATGTGAGTTTAATTTCTGCAGTTTGCCTCAGGAGAGCGAAGTCTTCCTGAACATCAGCTCCCAGGCACTGTCTCCCAAGCTGCTGAGCTTTGCAATGTGCCAAGATAGTAGCATCTTTGATAAGCAGGTTTTCAGTTCAGAGGAAAGGAGCATCATACAAGCAAAGCTACATAAATTTGGGACCTGGAGAAGTAGAAAGAAGATGAGGTGCAATAACCAGACACAAAGTAATGCACTTGGGGCAAATGAGAATTGCAGCTACATACTGTGATCTTGACATTTGAGAGCAAAACAAGCTGACACATCTGAAGGGATCTATTTCTTACTGGAGGATAACAATCTGACAGTATGATGCAGTGAGAAAAAGGGTGTAGGATGCTTTCAGTTATCAATGTCATTTTATAAGACTCAGACAGAACACATTCTGTTTGGCTAATTCTTACCAAGAACAGACTCCAAAATGAACAGGAGGAGAACTAGAAAACCCCTTTATCTTGAAAGAGAAAAAAACCCATATAATAATAATACACTGGTGATTCAAATACTTAAGAGACCAAATAACTTAAGTCAAATGAAAAGGGGCTAAGACCAAAATAAAGCATAATTAAACATACATTTAAAACTCAAAGTTAGAATGCCTCAAACTACAGAGCAAGTTTCTGGAACAGCTTTCAAATAAGAGTAGATGCATAAAAAGTCTTTACTGTATTTTAGGACAAGGTTGGCCAGTTTGTCACTACTAGGGCTTAAGGACTGTGATTCTGAGGACTTGCCTCAATAATCAAAAGTTCTTTTCTAGCCCCATGTTTCTAAATTCACAACTTGGAACTCTGAAAAAACTGGTAATTTCTTCTATCAGTCTAACCACTGAAGTACTGTCTTCACGTATAAAGATATTTCTCCTTTTTCCTCTTCTATTTTCCTAATACATACATTCCTATGTTTTATACTAAATTCTGACAGCAGCTTGTTACTGAAGAAGCAGTTTGAAGTCTTTTAGCAGATAGAATCCTGTGGTTCTACAGAGGCTGGAGCCAGAGTTCATGACACATATAGAAAAATGAAGAATTAGGGCGCTCAAAAAGTTCTCTTTGCTGTGCTGGTGAGACTGCTAACTCCAGGGCTCACTGGCACTGTGACTTCCTAAGGTGGGAATAAATCAGCCAGCCTAAAATGAGTCAGTGTAATGACCACAACAGACTAACAGATTCTGAGATACAGCACTGAGTCACATTCAAGCATGTGACCTGGAAGGAACATGCTCTGTAAACACCGTGATCTACTCTTTATCTAGGATGTTTTACATTGCAAACTTTCCTGTACTGTGGGGGGAAAAGAATCCCATCCTGCTGTCATGTGAGTTACTTAAATACACAAAAGAACCAGAATTCAAAAAAGGGAAATTACACATAGTTACATGTCTATTAAAACAGGTTCAGACAAGAAGACATCACATAAAATACACCCTTAAAAGGGATAATTGATAACTGATAACATTTTGACACATATAAAACAGTGCCACTAAACTGAGAGTTCACTTGTCATCCCTAAAGGTCAGAAAAACCTTTTTCTCATTACATCTGTTTGTTACAGAAGAAGGATAGCAGTCATCATCATCTTTCCCACCCTTTCCTTGTCACCCAGGACACTACTGGCTGTATCAATAACAGCATCAGCTCTGCTGCTATTCATCATTTTGCTAAGTTCTTGTAGTATTTTTGCTTCTGTAACATTTCCAGTAGTAACAATGATACCTTTTTTCCACTAAAAAAGTGGTTTTGTAAACTGATAATTTCAAAGTGATGTGCCAAAATCTTTGTACTACTCAGTATAATGGTTCAAGTTGTTTTTGCTTCTCAGAACAGCCTTCTGCCTCTACAGCAAAGTCAAAGCAGCACATTCTATAGTTAAGAGTGTCCAGACATCAGTCACATTGTAGCAAAAGATAATGCAGTGAACATTAAACACGTTTTTGCTTGTAAATGCAAGATAAACGTAACATCTGCTTGAGAAATGTAAGCAACCTTAAAACCTTAAGGATTTTGAATTTATTTCAGCATACCAATACTACTATATGGGTATAATGGTTCAAGTAAGGAAGATAGCTGAAAACCACTCTGCTTTCAATAGACTCAGTCCACTCATATCACAGGCCAGGATTTGCAAACAAGAAGTAGAAGTGGCAGTAAAAAGGCTTCAGTTGTGGATTCTGATATTCTAATTTTTCTAAAAATAAAGTCAAATAAAACCAGGAATTCTGCTTCCTTCTCATAAGGATGTTAGAAAAAAGTATCATTAATTTCTTTTGCTGGCATTTAAATCACAAGATATTTGAAAAATTTGTACACAATTAAAAACAAACAAAACAAAAAAGCCAAACAACCAACCCAACCAACTGCCCCTATTCCCACAAAACAGTTCTTCTAATTCCACTATATAAAAGAAAAAATTGATGTAATGAATTTCAGGAAATTTTTTAGTAGAGAGCAGTACCATCTAGCTATTCCCATCATGATGAAAAAAGGTCAAATAATCAGAACATTTAACTTCAACAGTAACATCTAAGTTTTTAAGACTCTTAGTTAAGTGCAAGAGCTTTAGAAAATAAACAGCTGTATTGATTGGCTGCTATGGAAATGAATGCAGATAACTCCTGGCAGCTGTGCCGGTGCTGCACTGCTTTCCGTTCTGAGTCACTTTCCTGCGAGCCTCTGGTCACTTTACCACATGCAAAGCAAAAACAGTTGTTTTCTTAATCAAAATGTATCTTAGTTACCAAGACGCACTGGAATACATAGTAGGCTGCAGTGCTTTGGTGTAACTGAACAAATGCCGTCAGTAGTATGTAACCAAGAATAAATTCAATAAACAGATACTGTAGGACAAATTTACTCCAAAGCATCACTTTGATCAATCCCCCTCTGAATAAAGTTAATAAAGGTAGCTCAGTCTTTCTGATAAAAATTCAGTATTTAGAAGACTGCAGTTACTTTTAGTGTAGTAAATAGTCTTCTAAGATGGGAGCAATATCCCATTCATATAGATTTTTTATACATATACTTTTTTAGATATCTAATATCTTTCTTCTGCAGCAAACTGGAACACCTAATAAAGGCCAGTGTCATGATCCATGTCATTACAGAGACAGGAATTAAGGTATTAACCTACAATCTAACAGTGTAACCACACTATCAGTGGCTTCAGGTTCAGGTACTTTAAGATTCAACCTTTCCTAGGCTACCTTTAGTATTAGAAAGGATTCTCATTTATACTCTACATTAACACAGAAGGGTTTGGCTTCCAAAAGACCTTCTTGCACTCCTCCTATTCAAAATCTACTTCTATGTAAAATTCACACATAGCTGTCATAGTTGAGGGAAAGATACGGGTACCCATGCAACAGGGTCCTGGAGCAGTCCTAAGCTACACTTTAAATTGTTATCTAGTAACCAGTATGCTAAATTTAGGCTTCATATAGAAAAGTGCATCACTTCAAGTGCTCAGAGCATAAGCTCCAAAATATATGCTGTAGCAATGAGCTTATGCAAAGCTTTAATGTATTCCTCCATTCAGGAACAAATTCAGATTAGAGTGATAGGGACAGTGATTCCATGTGACAGGTATGTTTTTCTAACAAGTACTGTTATTTAAAAACAGAGAGTTAGTTAAACTGTGTAAATATCAGGAGAGTTTTTCAAATGCAATAGCAGCAATCAGGGAAAGAAAGGTAAAGACAACTTGAAGAGTCCAGTGAGTCAGAAAACCTACTTGCTGGTGTCACAAAAAATAGTTGTAGTTTTAGGCAGTTGAGAAGGAGGTGGCCATGCATCACTGGAAGTAAGAAGTACTTATCTGGCAGATAAGAAGTCAATGTCTACTGAAAGCAATTACATGCTCTAGCCTGTACCTATTAGGAATAAGAATATATTCATGCATGATCTCCCAAGACTTCCTCTCGAGACTCAAGAGGGTATATTTTAAAAACCCCATGTTGCTGAAATTCATTGGAACATAAAATGATTTGATGAAAAACTTATAGCTCTTGGCCACCTCAAATCTCTGTCACATACAGCAACCATAATCAGCTTCTTAGTCTAGAATGTTGTTGTGTAAAAGAAAGAAGACAGAAACATCATCAGTCTAAATTGTCAGAAATCAGATCTGAAAGGAAGGGGAATATGACCAAGCTGAAGGTTGCAGTCAGAAAAACACACCAAGTCCTTTTCTTGAGTGGGGTGCAGCTGAAAACCAAGCCAAAAATGGAGCTAGCAGGCTTACAGCTATGTAGCCTCAGTCGATAGAGTAGAGCATTGAAAGTACACCCTCAAGAAATCAGATCCTTATTCCCAAAATTTCTTGGATTTCCTCATATTCCATCTGTTCATTTACTGCTGATTGAGCAATAACTCAGTCTATGACCCTCAGTTTTCTGCTCCAGGGACCTATTAATTTTTGATTCAGCCTGTTAAAATGAGGGTAGTTGCAGAAAGCCTATGCTTGCTATATATTTGCTATCTACATTAGAATGGCCATGAATAAATATGATTAGAATTTAGTCAAGTCTGTACCTTAAAATAGTATTTTTTTCTGTTCAAAATATTCATAGGCACAATTTCTGCCCTGAAATAGACATAGATGCTAGGTATCCTGGAATCTGCACAAGTGTCACATATTAACGTATCCAATTTCAAAGAGAGAGATCTAATGTCGTGTGCTAGGGGAAAGGTAGAAAGATGCCTTGCCACACAGGAAACCAGGCTTAAGTGATGAAAGCTTCCTAAAGAAAAATGAGGTTTGTTAGCAGAACTTAACATACATCCACAGTCTATTGGCTGAAAATCCACCCATCTCAAACACAATGGTAAAGACCCAGAAGTCATGTTAGGAAGCAATTTCAAAAAGGGAAGAGAAGCTTCTGCCTTTATTGGCAGACACCTGTCCTTCAAACCAGGACAACAATCTAAGTGCCTCTAAGGTAAAAAATACTGTGACCAGAGAAAATACTGCCTGCTTCAGAAAAGGAATCAAGAGTACCTCCAAGCACCTGGATCAGTTTCAACTTTCTTTGGAGCTCTGCTAAGTACAGCTCCAAGCTTTGGAGGAAAAATTGTGCACATGCATGGAATAAGGTATTCTGTGCTGTGAGACTGAGTTGTTAATGGATACTAACTCAATCAACCATTTGCAAAAACACAGGTGCTTTGCCGACAGTGTGAAAGGGAACAGCCCAGGTGCAGGTGATAACGATTACTAATCAAGCTTTGATTAGCAACAAGCTCGGATTTCAGCTAAACAAGGGAGGAGCAGGATAAAAAGCAGGCACACGGAAGGTGGGCCTTTCCCTCCCTAAACCTTTCCTTGCCCGAACCTTTCCTGAAAGTCTTCCTCTCCTCCTCCTCCTCCTCCTCCTCCTCCTCCTCCCCTCTCCTCCTCCTCCTCCTCCTCCTCCTCCTCCTCCTCCTCCTCCTCCTCCTCCTCCTCCTCCTCCTCCTCCTCCTCCTCCTCCTCCTCCTCCTCCTCCTCCTCCTCCTCCTCCTCCTCCTCCTCCTCCTCCTCCTCCTCCCTCCTCCTCCTCCTCCCTCCTCCTCCTCCTCCTCCTCCTCCTCCTCCTCCTCCTCCTCCTCCTCCTCCTCCTCCCTCCTCCTCCCTCCTCCTCCTCCTCCCCTCACCGTCCTTTTTCCTCTCTGTCCCTCCTATCACATTTTAGGTTGGCACTAATAAAGTGCATTTCTGCAAAGTAAACTGATTTTGTCCCCTGCTCTGTCTTTTGCACTTTGAGATCCCTACAAGAACCTCTCAAGACCCCCGCCTGGGTTAGGCAGCTCATGACACCTTTCCTTTCCCAATTTCTTTTTCCTTTCATTCCCCAAAACCTCCCTTCCCTTTCCCCTAACTTCTCAAAATTTATTGGAAGCCAGACAAAAAAATTCTAGTCAATGTCTTACTCCATTTTTCGTTGTGTCTGAATCAATTAAAGTTGGCTAAGTATCAACTTGCTTAGTTAAAACTTGTGAAGTCCCTTACTTTGTCTGGATGTTGTTTTAAAATTTGCCAAGTAGTTTATTCCACCCTAATATTCTAAAGTTTATAAGTAAATTTTTGTTATTTAGAATTTCTGAGATTTTTGCTTCTTCTCCCATGCACAACCCAGAGTGAATCAAACAACCTCCCTGTAAAAGGGGACTGGGCCATAGGAGTTGTCCACCTCATATCACATATTTGCAGGATCAGGACATAGACTGGGCCATACCTGACCTCTGGTATAACCAGTAGAAGTCTGCTACCAGCCTAATTTCTTACTGTTTGTTTTTTGTTTGTTTGTTTTGGTGGTTTCTTAACAACATAATAGGCTGTAAAATGAGTCACAATTTTTTTGTAAATGACTAATATTGTTTCCTTTACACTCATCCTTTCATTAAGCTTATAATTATGGTAAGACTTCAATCAGTCTCTTTCAGTTCAAATCACACTTAACATTAGGTCTGCAGATGTGTTGACAGATCATTCTCTCTAATCAGAAATGGTGATGGTTGCAATAATGTTCCAGTTTTAGTTTACTTCTAATTTAGTAGAAAATTCTCCCTCTTGCATCCTGTTGGGGATTGAGTTTTTTTTCTATTACTGTGTCAATTTAAAGATTTTTCCCATTGTCATGCTAATGGAGCTTGCTGGGCTACACCCAGGATCTTTGATGATTCCAGACAAAAGGGGAGGTGGGAGCGGGCTTCCGGAGGGGCACTCGTGTTTCTACTGAGGGAGCGGAGCGGAGGAGCCCCCGGGTCTGCTCGGCACGTGGCCAGGAGGCAGGAGAGCCAGACGCCTGTGTTAACTTATCTGCATCTTTCCTGCTTAGCCTCCTACCTCTGGGAATACAACTGGTCACCTGGACGCAACGGTGAGTGGGGAGCCGGCTCCCACCTGAGCCAGCCCGACCGCGGCCGCTGTCCTCCACCTCCCTCGCTCCCGCCTGCTCCCGCAGCTGTGCCGGCCCTGCACGTGTTACATCACCGGGAACAGACACAGACTGAGTGCGCCAGCGGCCAAAGAAAGGACTGGAACTGGGTTATTTTCTTCTGTTTTTGTCGGTAATTTTAATAACTGCTGTTTTCTACCTGTGCGGTTAGATATAGTAGTAAAAGAGCTGTTACTTCTACCCCTTATCTCTGCCTTGAGTCCTTGATTTCAAACAATTACAATATGTGGAGTGAAATTAAATTCTCCATTTCAAAGGGGAACTTCTGCCCTTTATTGGCAGAACCCTGTCCTAGAAACCAGGACAGATTTTGGCACCCAACATGGGGCAGAGGGCATTAAAAGGCAAGTTAAGACAGGAGTAGCAGCTCTTGAGTGGCAACACGTTCTTTAGTTTAATTTGGCTTGGGCTCCATGTGGTCACAGATATTTCTCTCCCATTTGCAAGCCCTTATTTGAACATGGGCCCCCTCACCAAATTTAACGTAGCTATGATCTGATTTGTGTGGTGGATTGATTATGTCAGGAATTCATGGTTTTTTAATTTTTTCTGGAAATTGGCCACATGGATCCATAGCTATCGTACTCTAACTGCGTGTTTCTGGGGTTATTTCGGTAATGGTACTTACTGTGAGGCAATGAATGCAAGGGAAATTTTCTCCCAACCCATCACCCAGTTTTTTGAGGCTACCCCACCAGTTTTCAAGGATTTCAGATCTGCTTTAATTGCTAGTGTTATTATTCAGTGGCTGGTGTTGCTGATAGGCCTGTTTTACTTAGCATTCAGAAACAAGGGAATATTGGCTTGGATAACAACCCTGAAACATGCTGCCCCAGAGTCTCGCTGTGCCCCAGGGAATAGGGATGCTGTCCCAGAGTCTGATCCTGCCCCAGGGAATAGAGGTGCTGCCCCAGAGCCTGACCCAGGGACTAGAGATGCTGCCCCGGAGCCTGGTGTTGCCCCACAGCCCACTGCAGAAATGAACCAGCCAGAGTGGGTGGGGGTTCTAGTGAAGGAGATACGGGACATGGGCCAGGTGCTGAAGGAGCACCTTTCCCCAGCTGGTGAGAAACCCTCCCCCTGCCCTAAAGAGGGAGAGTCTGATGGTGCTGCAGTGGAACCCGTAGATGTTACATCTGTCCAGGTTCCAGCTGGATCGCAGGGGCAGCCACAGCCAGCAGCAGTTGCCCCTGTGGAAACTAGAAAATCTAAGATTAAAACAAGGCACCTAGATAATGGGGATCAGCCAGGAAGGTCTTCACAACCAGCAAGGAAGCCAGAGGTTGAGATTGTCACCGAGTCTCTCTCATATGACACTCTCCGTAACCGGCAAAAAGACATTGTGCGACGGGGCAGAGAGGCTTTTACAACTTGGTTACTTTGTGTCTGGGACCTTACATGAACAGGTGTAAAACTGGATGGCACTGAGGCCAGGAATTTGGGATCCTTAGCCCAGGACTCAGGTGTGGACCAGACATTCGTAAGGGAGCAAGGCCTCCTTTCCCTCTGGGAATGGCTTTTAATGAGTGTGAGAGAGAAGTTTATCCACAAAGAGAGAATGCAGGAGCACCACCATAGAATGCGCTGGAAGACCATTGATGAAGAGATCCAGCAGCTGAGGGAAGTGGCAGTATTAGAGGTACTCTTTGGGATGGATGGACAGCATGACAATGACCCTGACAAGGTCAGGTGCACAGGGCAGATGTTGTGGGATCTGGCAACCCTGGGGCCATCTCAGTTTACCACCTACATTGCACTGATGAAGGCTGATGACCACCGAGAGACAGTAGGTTCTGTTGCCAGCAAAGCTCAGAAATTTTGAGAGTGTGATGAATGGCCCAATGCAGGCCAAGGTCTCTGCTGTGGCCAGGGACCTCCAAGAGGAGATGAAGGGAATGAGAGAGTTGAGAGGTGAGGTGAGGTGAGGGAGATAAGGGAGGAGATAAGGAATATCAGTGTGGCACCAGTACGAGTCACAGGCCCCAAATCTCACACCCAACGCCCTCCAGCTAGGGACAGAGGATACACCCCATGAGCTGACCTGTGGCTTTTCCTGCGAGACCATGGGGAAGACATGGAAAAATGGGATGGGAAGCCCACTTCTGTCCTGGCAGCACGGGTGGGTCAGCTCAGGGAGGGAAATGCCAACCGAGGGAACCGCGCTAAAATGAAGGTAGCCTTGACCTCCCACAACCAAGGTGCAGGGCATTACAGAAAGGAGGATGGTTTATCAGATCCCCTGGAAGGAACCTCCACTAAATATGCCCAGGAAAGAAATAACCAGGGCTAGAGGGGCCCTGCCTCTAGCCAGGGAGAGGCATGGGATAACAGGATCTATTGGGTAGTGTGGGTGCAATGGCCTGGCACATCAAAGCCACAGAAACATAGAATGTTAGTTGATACTGGTTCACAATGCACCCTGATACCATCAGAACATGTGGGGAAGGTACCTGTTTCCCTTGTTGGGGTGACAGGAGGATCACAGGAATTCACTTTGCTGGAAGCTGAGATTAGCCTGACAGGGAAGGGGTGGCAGAAACATCCAAATGTAACTGGCCCAGGGGCACCGTGCATTCTAGGCACAGACTTCCTCAGGAATGGCTACTACAAAGATCCAAAGGGACTCAGGTGGGCTTTTAGAATAGCTGCTGTAGCAGCAGAGAGCATTAAGCAGTTGAACACCTTGCCTGGACTGTCAGAAAATCCATCTGCAGTGGGACTCCTGAAAGTGACAGAGCAACAGGTACCAATTGCCACCATGACAGTGCACCGCCAGCAGTACCGCACAAATTACACTGTATGGCTGATTGTCAGTTTGCTGAAACAACCAAACTGAGCCTCCCCCTTCTACAATGCCTGTCAAGGTTTTCCCTGGTTTAGTGTCAAAGCCTATAACACATTCATTCTTGCCAGAATTCCAGGGTCCTGCTCTTGCAGAAACTCTCCAACATTTTTTTCCAGTTTAAACACTGCTGGCACTTGGCTGGTCAATGTTCTTAGATTAAAATTTTATTTGGCACTACCAGATTACTTTAAAGGTTGAATATTCTTGTCAGGTAATTAAACATTTAGTGTTATAATCCAGAATTCAGAATTTTCTTTTCCGATAGTAAGGATTCACAGATGTGCAAAGGGATGTTTCACATTGAAGTTTTCTAATTGGAGTTCTAAAAAACTATATGCAAACACAAAAATGCAAAGTGGTGTGACTGCTATTTACACACCAGTCAGATCACTGTGTACTGCACTATACATGCTGGTTTCACCTGGTCACAGAATTTCTGTATGTTTCAGGCACACATCTGTGGGAGCCTGAAAAGTAACTGGACTGTGACAAGTCTCCAATAACATGGCCCATAATGTATTCCATAACATATTCCTTTGGTAGCTCTTTCTCTGAAAATATCTGAGTAGTGGAAAAAAACCCTTTTTTTCAGTAGCTTCAACTTTTATTCATCTTCTTTTCATCTCACTTCAATGATCAGAGGGATAATGAAGGTACCACATTGCTTGCAGGATCAGGACTTTAATCATTCATACAGCATGAACCATAGAGGGCTGACAAGACAATCACTTGAAACTGTTTTCATGATAACTTCCTACAGACATATGGGCCCCTATTCCAAGGTAACTGCTGCCCTGGGTTTTTATGCCATTCTTTGCTGTGAGCAAGCTTTGGAAATAAAATGGTTATTGGTCTGTATGGGTACCAACATGAGAACTTCGTAACTTCTCCCAAAATAATTATAGTTTACCAGACCTCGGTGAGTAACAAAAATAAAGGTATTAAGAAAATAGTGTCAGTTTCCCTCGTATTATACAATGTTTGGAATGAGTTTGTCTATTTCTGAAACAATAGAATTCTTTAAATATCTTTTATAAAGCTAAAAAGAACACTACTTTAGGGATATAACTGCCAGCTCACAGCAAAACTAACAAATGCACACAACTAGAAGACTATGGCCACCAGAAACTGTGCAACTGACAAGTTTTGAAATACTACCACTCTGGTGTAAACTTAATTTCTTCCTTATTTGTTCAGCCCTTTGCTGAATCACCACTCTGAAAATTCATCTGTTAATTCTTAAGCCAGGAGCAAAGGCACTCCCTAAACTGGCACTGAAAGATCACTGCAGAAGAATTCTTTAACTCCCTACCAGCATAGCCAAACATTCTCAGTCCAGCAGGAATGAGTTACACTCATAGAGACCTTGACATACCAATATATGTTCCACTGCTGTTATTTTTTAAGCCATAACCCCAGAAAAAAAAATTTCTTAGCTTCAGCTCCGACACAATTTTTTACATCAATTTCACCACACACACACTACATCCTACCACACATATTTTACTGTAATAAACCATTCATAAAGATATGAATGTAGGCTTTCAAGTGTCTAATTTCAGCATCATGAATAGGCAAGGCAAAAAAGACTAAGATCACCATAACATGTCAAAACCATCTGCTCAGCTGAAAGCAAGCCCTTGAAAATAGACATTCTGTCCAGAAGATGTATGTCAGCCTGTGGAAATGACTGCAAGGCAATAAGGGCTGGAATAGGACAGTAATGGCACATTCAGGCACATTAGTGCCTGAATCATGATTGTCATCATCATCATCATCTATTAGTTATGAAGTCGGTCACAAGAAAAACGTTGAAGAAAGACACGAAATGAGAACAGAGCACTGATGAGCTGAGCAACTTCCAACCATACAAAAGAAAAATTTATCTTCAATTATACATGCTAGTATAATGGAATGGTTAAATAAGGAGGTACTAGGCCAAAGTTCCATTTTTATTCCTTCTCCTTGATCGATTTTGAATTTACAGAATCAAAAGCAGATAATTTAGAAAGCTCTGTAACAACAGTATTTTAATAAGAAAATAACAGAATATTAATGGATTTGTTACTGTCTTCTCCCAAAATTATATGAGACATTTTCCAGTAAACCCTTTTTGTAATAATATTAAAGTAAAATAATAACTCATAACAAGAACAAGTGTAATGGGAGGGGAGTCTCCTCCCCAGACCTGAAGCCACAGCACACACCCTTCCTATTGACGAGGTTCTGCCTCTTGGTACTTGGAAAAAAAAGGAAAAATTGAGGACTTTTCTGTGTAATTTAGCTCCCCATGTAAATACCCGCCGAACGAAACACAGCAAGCCAGAGTCCAATAATTAAACAATAAGGTCGCACAACTCGCAGGGGACAGCTCAGCTCAGACGACAAGTGTGGGGACAAGAAAGGCTCTCCCCTCCCATCCTCTCAGCAGCTCCAGCCTTATGGCACAAGAGACCCGTTTCTCTGGGACAACCCTCATTACTCAGGGATTCCTTTCCTCTCTTACTCCGTGTTTAGGAGCCTCAGTATTTATTTTACAACGTTACGACTCCAGGCAGCGAGCAGCTGCAGACGAGGAGTTCCAAGAGCTCCCACATGTGTTCTGTGGCCGCTGATGCTGGCAAAGCGGGCGGGACGAGAAGGCGGCCAGGCTGCCCGATGCCACAGGAGCTTCCCCTTGGGCGAGGGGAACGGCGAGCGGCGCGGCCGCACCCGCCAGGAGCCCCGGGGCAGCCACCCCTCCCTTCCCCGGGCCCCCAACCAGGCGAACCTACAGGCGAGACAGGCGAACCGGCGGAGCCCCGCCTCCGCCGAGGAGCGGCGGACGGGCTGCGGACACGGCCGCGCTTCCCTGCTCGGGGGACGCGGGCTGGAGCGGAGCCCGCGGGACGGGCGGGGCGGCTCGGCCCGGCCGGGGCCCCTGCGCGGGGCAGACAGCCCGGCAGAGCCCGGCTTGGCTCCCGGAGGCACCTAGCCGGGAGGACTACCGGGAGGACGCTGAAGCTGCCCCCGTCCAGCAGCCGCACCTTGCAGAACAGGATGCCGTTGACGAAGGGCACGGAGGAAAGCTCGTCCAGTTCCAGCTCCACGCGGAACTTGAACTTCTTCTTCTTCATCATGATGAAGGCCATGGGCCCTGCCGGGGCCGCCCCCACGGCCGCTCCGCTGTTCTCCGGCCAGCCCGCTCCGCTGCGCTCCCATGCCCGGGGCGGGGGCGGCTCCGCGGGCCGGGCCGGAGCGGCGGTGCCAGCTCAGCCCTGCCGGCCGCGGCGCTCCCGGCCAGCGCTACGGCAGCCGGCGCCTCCCTTTCAAACCCGCCCGCCTCCGCCCCGCCCGCTGCCGCCACCGCCGCCAGGGGATGGAGCGCCGGCGGGCTCTTCCCGGGGAAGCTGGCCCGGGCCGTGCCGGGGCAATGCTGAGCAATGAGGGCAGCTCAGCTGCCGCTCCCCACGGTGCCCGCAGCAGCGACGGGGCCGAGCGGGGCTTGTGCGGCTCCCCCGGCTCGCAGGGACCCCGTGGGGGCGGGGGCGCGTCCCGGAGCGGAACCTCCTGTGCTGCCCGCAGCTCGTCTTTTAGAGAACAGCAACGTAACGCAGCATCGCTGGGGCGTCGACATCCCAACTCCGAGTTTATGTTCCTTCCACTGTAGCTTAAAGCCTATAGGGGTCGTGTACAGCCGTTCAACCTGTAATTCACCACCAACGCCGCTACTGCCACAAGCAACAGATGCTCACGGTCTTGTAGAGAAGGAGGGTGCGCACATCTGTGTTTACATTTAAAACACTCCTGTGGCGTAGATGATTACGGCAACACACACACGACGCTCTTGTTTAATGTATAGTCCAACACCAGCCCGTGCTCTCTAGGGAACAGCTTTGTCTTAAAAAAACCCAAAACATTCGAGGAGATTTAAACAAAGCAAGCTCTAAGCAGCCTCCATCAGCAGATCGGTTTCCTCTTTACAGTGTTGCGTAAGGAAGACACAGCACGTCTTCCCACAACCAAGCTTTTATTCACTTGAAAAGAAAAAGAACTTGTAAGACTACGTAAGCAATGTGACCTGCCCCTGTAATCTTCTTGCAGTTTGTGGAAGTAGTGAAGTAGTGCTGCCCCTCATTCAGTATAAATATATAGAAATATATTTTTCATAGAACGCATACCTGATGAATACAGGTAGCACAAATAATATGCAACTAAGTATATCAGAATGCCTCCAACTGTCCTTAAAAAAAAAGAAAAGTAAAAAAAAGAAAAAAAAAGTAGTGGTAAAGAGTAAAAACACAAAAAACCATTAAATGGAGTGTCTGGAAAAGAAATGCTCTTGTTTTTTTCCTGTCCTAAAACATACATAAAAAGAATTTATATACAGATTTCTAGTAAAAAATAAACTACAAGGGTAGTTCTGATGCCATTGTCAGTTTTGCATTCCTAACAAAGAATTCCCTACAAAACTCCTAAATGTCAAGAAATAACAGACTCTGAAATAAGTCTTTTTACTGGAGTAAAATTGATAAAAAGATAACTTAGAGAGGAGATCTAGGTGTTTGGCCTTGACCTATGACTTCCCCTTTGAGAACATTTCTTTGGTATGGCCTAAAGTAATCCTGGAAGTCTTTTCTGTCTAACAGACAAGTGCCTACAATACATCATACAAAGCAATTCTCTGGTACTGCACTCATCAGCTCTCTGATCAGAGAAATGGAAGGTGAAAAGCTTTCAGCACCTAAAGGGACTAAATTAGTATTTTGTTGGTATCAAGTTATACCAAGAGCCTTCTTTCTTTTCAAGTAAAAAACCCAGCTCTAGAGGTTTTTTTGTTTTTTTTTTTAATGGTTGATAAAAGACATTACCCTACTTACCTAGAAGGTCCATTGCATTAAGATGTAGGAAGAAAAATAGGATTATAGGCCAGATAAATTGTTAAAGGTCAACAAATGCAATTGATCCAGTTATTAATCAGTATTTTAAAGAAAAACTGGATTATTTCACTCAATCAAAGATCAGTAACCCTCATAAATTATAAAAGTCTATGTGTACTTTGAGTGTTACCCCATGCAAGCAGGGTATAATGATAATTCCCTGTGTAACCAAGATCCTTAGACAGTTGTAAGGGTTTACCTAACAAAAGGGTTTACCCAACAAAAACCCTGGCCAGCCTCACCTGGTCCTTCTATGTTCAAAATAACCTTCTCTACCAAAAGAGTGAAAAGTGCCAGAAGTATAGATTTTAAAATATATTTAGAATCTTTAATCAAAAGATTCTCAGAATAGCAGAAGAGTTTCTTAAAAACAGATGAACACTGTAGGCAATGTAACAATCCTGTGTTGTCACTTATAAAAATCTTCTGTAAGATTAAAGCACTGGAGGTTTTTTTAAGAAGAAATTCCTAAATCTTTAAAGAAGTTGGATGTTACAGGTACAAAATCTCAAGTATTCAAGAAAAAAAACTTTACAAAATGCCCCAGTTACGGCAGAACAGAACAAATAATTCAAGAGCTGTTTGCTCTCCTGAAGAATGCAACACTTCAGTTACAAAATTGCAGAGTAAATAGGCAATGTTCTTTATTGACAGGTGGTTCAGTGGATAGCTGAAGCACAGGTCTGTGGGATTTTTAAATCCTGCAGAGCATCATCATTGTTAGAGGTTGTGCTAATGTGACCTGTACTCATCCACTCGGCCTGTATGTTTTCTGTGACACTCTTTTCCTGCTGGGCTCTTGATTTCTGACCTGTAGCTCTTTTTCTTGAGAATAATAGCATCAGAAAAGAGTTGAAATGCTTCTAGGTTTGGCTTTAGGTGGATCACTGCTTTAGCTCTGATGTAAGGTCTGGGCTCCAGCCTGTACCCAGATCAGTGCTTCCAGCAGCAGCACATTACACTTGGTCTTGGTCATGGAAGAGATTCATTTGGATGCCTGAAATGAAATTGAACTAAAAAGTGAGGTTGGTGGGAGCTAAATGCAATGTGTGTAGGTGAACTCTATAATAATGGCATTTCTTATGCTGCTGAAGTCTCAGTGCCCCAAATGTGTTTGCACCTGTCTAGTACAGACCCACAGAGCTGTCTCTGGACCCTCTGAGGGATCCCTGCCTTGTGTGGCTGGGCTCTTTAAAGCTGTGCTGTGAGCAAAGCTCAGGTGCCAGCCCCTGTCCTGGGCTGTTCTGTGCCCTCCAAAATGGGTATGTGTCAGCAACCATCAGAACCCAGCTGAACCTCCACTGATGACTTTAAATCACAATTTCTTATACAGCACTAGTCTGTCTGAATTAAGACATAATATCTTTTTCATGCTAAACCAGTCCAATGTTCTGTGCTGGACAAGAACTGGTAAAGAAAAATATCTGAAAATAATAAAATAATCTAAATTTTCTATAATTCATTATTATAGTAAGATGCTGTATGTTTTTTAAGAATTGTTTTTATAATGATAGTTTAAAATTGAGCTAATTTCATCTATATAATGAAACAAGTATCCATTTTACCTTAAATAATTTTAAAACACCAAACTTTTTCTGTTGCCTCTTAAATATTTATTGCCATTGTGTTCTTTAATTATATCCTCCCATGTGTGAACTGAAGACTGTGGAGACTGCTCCATCAGGTGGCATAAAACTTCTAGATGTAATTAACAGGTCATTTTAAATGTGTAGCAGAACTGGGTTTGAGCTCATAATTTAAAAATTACACAAACTTCCCTGCAGTCCTTGGAGTTACGCCAGAAATGATTTCTGGCTCATGCAGTAGATGATTTTCAAAATCTTATGATTATTATAAAGAGCTTCCTTACTCATGGAAAAAGAGCTACAGTATCTAGAGCAGACACCTAATAATGAAATCCAGCTGACTTATTTTTTAGTCTATCAATAATATATATCAAGTCTGCTTCCAGTCTCTGAGGTTTTGTGATATTTATAGCACTTCATCTAAGTGGATTGTATTGATGTAATTTAAATATTTATTGTATATGTATTGATGCAATACTAATTAAAAGCTTTTTCTGGTAAGTTAAATGCTGCCTTTTTTTTTTTTTTTTTTATGTTTTTGCTCTTGTGACAACTAAGCAGTGTTGATATAAAAAAGCCCTATGACACTAAAATCAATACAAATGGAATAAAAATAAATAAATAAATAAATAAAAACAAATACAAAAACAGAAGCTCCCCACCCAAACATTTAAAATAAAATGTCTTGGACGAAAGTATTTCGTGACTCAAATGTCCTTTACAGTCCCTTCAAGCAAGGTAAAACTCAGTGTGCAAAGTCATGGACTATTCAGGACTCCTTTTTAACAAACAGAGACTTTGTAAGTGATACAGTTCCAAAAACTACCCAACAAGGTCATTTGTAGAAGAAATTATAGTTGTGGTAGAACTAGCTTCCAAATAATAGATGAGACTCATTTTCTTATTGATGTAAATGAGGCAGATCTCTGCATTTGTGTTTGTGGTCACTGTATCAGATGTCCCTGCAGGAGGTTAACTAGACCTAAGGAGTGTCTATCTTCCAAAGAGCAATGCCTTTCTCAGGTGTGTGCCTAATGGTTTATTTATCAACATGTGTGAAATACCTGAGGCTCTCACCTCCTCATTACTCCAGTCCTACTAAAGTCAAAGCATTTAAGCCTTCTGACAGCTCTATGCTACTTACTCCATTTTCAGGGAGACCAGTGCAAACCTGAAGAATGAATTTCACTGTTGTGTCTCAACGTGGACAAGCAGCTGGATCAATGACACACAGCTGCTACTTCCAACTTCTGCTGTGCATACAAGTCAAAGCAGAATCTGCTTGCATATTTCTTTGTCAAACCAGCAGGGTATTATCTGCTTTTTCTCTGTGGCCTCCTTTTTCTTGCTACACAATCTGAGCAGTATGGCACACCATATAAATTATGTCTATGCAGGATGCATTTATGAAAGCCAAGTCTGCCACAAATAGCTTTTTTTGCTTGTTCAGGAAGAACAAATGCATCTCTTCTTCTATTACTGTGTATTTTGAACTATTGGCACTAACTTTATACATGTTTTAATGACAGAGTGTTGGTGTTACTTTTTGAGTGATTCTAATTGAGATATACAGCACTTAGTATGATACAAAGAGTACGTGTAACATTGAGAGCTCAGACAGCAACAATGCTAGATATTATTAGGCAGCTACTGGTAGGCAGTGAGAGCTTAGGATAGCACTGTTTTTCATTCCATGTATGTAATCTATCTGGGTATTGTATTCAGTAATGAGTACAGATACTACTTGCATACTCTGGTTAGGGATAAAAGAGAATGTTACTTCATTAGATAAAGATGTAAGGATATATAAGGAGAAACATGGAATCAAAGGCTGTACGACTTAGCAGTATTACATTGTTGGGCTGCAGTGACCTTCAGCAGTATTCACTTTCCTTATTCCAGATAGGGGTAAAACATGTTCAGGGTTGCCTATCCCAGTGTTTTCCAGTATTTCCCACAAACTGTGGAGGACTCCCTGGTGTGCTTGCCATTCAGAGAAGCTGGAGGAATGGGGTGACAGGGACTTTATGAAATTCAATGAGGACAACATGAAGTATTGCACAGAGGCAGGAATAGTCCCTTGCAACCACAAGGAGCAGCTGTGCTGAAAGGACATGGGGGTCTTGGCAGAGAGCAATCTGAGCATGGGCCAGCAGCATCCTGGGCTGCATTAACAGGAGCATGGCCAGGAGATTGAGATTATCCCCTTCTGCTCTGCACAAGCATCTATACACTAGTCCAGTTCTGAGCTTCCAGTACCTGAAGATCACAGATAAACTGGAGAGCTCAGCAGATGCCAATATGATGTCCAGGGTCTGGAGCACTTGCTCTGTGAAGAGGGGCTGAGGGAACTGAACTAGCCAACCAGGAAAAAATAAGGTTTTGGGTTGACTTAAAAAGAGGCTTCACTTTGCTGGTACCTACAGAGAGTTTAAAAAGGAAATAGGATCAGGCTTCTGTAGTGGGATATGGTGGGATGATAAAAGACAGCAGACAAAGTGAAATGAGAACAGCTCAGTGTTTAGAAGGGAAGATCTTCCTCCCTGTGAGGACAGTAGGCTCTAGGCTGGCTGCCTGGAGAGATTATCCAGTTTCCACCCTTGGAGGCCTTCAAGGCTGAAATAAAGACCTGAGTAACCTGGCTGGAGTTCATGGATGAGCCCACTTTGAACAGGAGGATCCTTCCCACACCACTTACTCTGTGACACAATGAAGCTGTAACACAATCCAGGAGTCTCCATACATGCAAGTCCTAGTAGCATGTAGCCCTTACTCAAACACTAATCCGTGGTCAGACACTGTAGCATGTTAGCTTTATTAATTACTCCATGAACAAGGTTACAGGGTTTCTGCTGTAAGGATGAAATGCATTTTCCATGGATATGCACTAGAAAAGCAAGACTCAGTTCAGTGGCAGCTGAAATTCTTTTTCACTGCAACCCGCTTTGTGGAGAGAGAGACTGTTTAGTGACATTTTCTATCCATTTACTCTTAGACCACCTGTGTACTTCTCCATTAACTCCGCTGATTTATTTATGAAGCCATTATGCACAAAAAAAGCCCCAGGCATTCCCTCTTCTAATGTTTATTCTGTTAGCCAAGTAGCCAAGCTTTCAGACTGCCCTTAGTTTGGGATGCTCTTCATACACCTTCAGCTGAGCCCTGCACCGCAAGCCTAGAACGAGCCCAAGTATCCAAAGCAGGTCTTGTGCAGCCTTTGTGGTGTTTGTTTGTGCTGGAAACGCTGGGCTGGTACAAGCGTGAAAGTGCGGGCTGGAGCTGCGCCGAGCCCGGGGGGCTGCGGGCCGCTCTCATCCCTCAGCGCAGAGGGAGAAGAGGGAGGGAGAGAGGGAGGGAGAGAGGGAGGGAGGCACGGGCCGAGCGAGCCCCGCCGCTCCCCGCCCTCCGGGGCCGGCCCTTCCCTCCCCGTCCCTCC
This sequence comes from Muscicapa striata striata, assembly GCA_030060385.1. Classification (NCBI taxonomy): domain Eukaryota; kingdom Metazoa; phylum Chordata; class Aves; order Passeriformes; family Muscicapidae; genus Muscicapa; species Muscicapa striata. The sequence goes on along the minus strand of JAREIS010000015.1, from coordinate 502,427 downwards.
CCTTCCCTCCCCGGCAGCATCGCGGGCGGTGTCTCATCCGCGCCCAGCTGGCGGGAGCCGAGGGACGCTGTCTGTCCGTCCGTACTCCCCGCACGGATCCGACATGATCCAGCTCCTGCGAGGCTTCCTTCTGCCAGCGGCCGCCTGCGAAGGCAACAGGGATGGCGACTCCCGCTACGCCAACCTCTTCCGAAAGCTGGACCTCAACGAAGACGGCAGGGTGGACATTGCCGAGCTCCAGACGGGCCTCCGGGCCATGGGCATCCCTTTGGGGAAGGAGGCGGAGGAGGTGAGCGCGGCCCGCAGGCGCTGCCGGGCGGGTTCTGCCGGCGGCCCTGGGCAGGGCAGGGAAGGCGGGAGAAGGCAGGACAGGAGAAGGCAGGGCAGGGGAAAGCAGGGCAGGGCAGGGGAAAGCAGGGCAGGGCAGAGCAGGGCAGGGCAGGGGAGGGCGAGGCCGGCCCGGCCGCTCAGCCCCGGTCGGGGCGCGGCTGCTGCGCCCGGGAGCCGCGTCCGGCGCCGCGGGGCCGCTCCGGGATGGGGGCGGCCTCGGGCCTGGCGTTTGCCTGGCCCGGGCCGCGGTTCCAGCGCCAGGGGCCGCGCGGTGCAGGCACGCCCGGGTTGTAGGCGAAGGGTCCCGAGCGCGCACGGCTCCTCTGCCGAGTGGGTTTACTCGTCATGGGTGGACTTTGATATCCTCTGACTCCTTGATGAGTGATACTCGATAGCGCATTTCTCTTCCAGCATGATAAAGGATGGTGATTTACAGCTTTTGTCCATCACTCCACCCATGCATAATCTAGATCACAGTAAATTAGGGTTTGCTTTGGGCAGCAGGTGGTGTAAACCTGCATAGCCCTAGGCTGCAATTTCAGAACTAGTTATTTAAGCTAAACACATAGACATGGAAGTTATTCTTCTTGGCATGGGCTGTTGTCAGATACTGAGATCCTTTGTTAGAAAATGCACACTTGGAACAGTGTGCCATCAAACCAGGAAACAGACAGCTGAAACTCTGTGGTGTGGCTTCTGCAGTGCTCAGCTGGGCTATTACATTCCTTTGTCCCTTGTATCAATGTTGTGACCTCAGAAGTCAGTAAAACTGAAGTCATCAAGCATTCCAGTGTGATACTGACTTACACTAGCACGTCTGACCTGTAACCTGGAAGAGAAACTTCTCTTTCCTAATAATTTCCAGTAATCCGCAGGGATCAGCACATAAAATCATTTAAAGTGCAATTCTGTAGGCACAGTGTTTGTGTGCTAAGGCAAGTCTGCCCTGACAAGACACACACATGGGTTCATTTAGGCTGAGCAGGGGTGGGGGGAGCTACTGTTGTAGCAATTCTGCTTGTTTCAGTTTAAAGAACTATTCCATTGCGTTCCACTGCCCTGCCTCTACCAGCTGTTACATACTTTCTGAAAGAGGTGCAGGAAAAGGAACTTAAATTTCAACTCCATTGTTAAAAGATGTTTTGGGTCACTAATTCATTTACCTTACGCTGATTGTGTGACAGTTTTTCCCTGTGGTCTCATTATTTGGTCTCTGTTTTGCTTCCTTCTGTTATATTTAATTTTCTGTCTCCTATACTTAAGAGAGAAGTATCCAACAGGCCTCTTGAGTTGAATGGTGTTTATGCAAGAGTATAAATGGAAGCACACTTTCACTTCAGTATTGCTGTTTGTCAAAATCATCTTTACAATAGGCACATTTGGTGTTCTTAGTTTTTTTTGTAATTAAAGGAGGGACAGGTTGGCCTTTCTGGTTATCCATGAGAGTTGTCAGTGTTCAGAGCATGCTAGCTATGAACTTCAGTCACACATAATACACACATTGTTGTAAACCTGTTGTACCAGTTTGACTGTAACAATTTGGGGGTTTTACTTATATTGAACAATGGGGAAACAGGTCATTTTCTGGTGTTTAATGAAGGTGGTCTTCCCACATAATTCACTGAAAGCCCTGGTGTGCTGCTGAAGATTTGAGCAACTTAGAATTGAAGTTCCAAGTTCTTTCTCAAAATCAGTGATCTTCATTAATAGTGCACATCTGAGTAGGTGTCAGATTTTTCTCAGTTGCTTCAGGATAAACTGAAAGGGATAACCATGAAATAGATAGACATACCTGGATGTAACAGAGAGCAGGAACTTCTGCCTTAGTTGTTAAAGACACACAGAGTAAACAATATGAGTCATCTTCTCATTTGGGAGGGGTGGAGGGATTGTTGGAGTGCAGGGAAACTTCTGTGTGCTCACTGTTTGAACTATGGTGGGCACAGTTGGAACTAGAAACTAGAGCAGTGCTGTGTACCTGTTAATAACTAGACTTCTTGTAATACCAGAGCCTCAGTAAGTCTTGCCTTCTGCTTCTTTCCTGCCTTTATGTGGCTAATCTGCTTCCTGAACTTTCTTGCAGCTCAAAGCTACCTTCTCACACTTGAGGCTCTAAAGTGATGTTGAATCCACTTTTTTACTGCTTGGCAAAAAGGTATTTTATTAATGAAGTCAGATATTGAATCATCATATTTGGAATGACAGAAGTAGTCTAATAATTACTGATAACTAAGGAGTAAGGAATTGAGACATTAAATATTACGTGAAGGGACAAAATGTTATCTACTGAATAATATCTGCTCAGCCCTGCCAGCATAGTGGCACCATGCACAGGCAGAGCTTGGGGTATCCTAGAGCAGAGTCAGCTTTGGTGCCTCATGGTGCATCAGAGACTCAAACCTCATTATGTTGATGTTGATCTGTGTTAGGTTTCCAAAAATCTCTTGGAAGGCTGGCTTCCAACACACAGGATGAAATCCATATACCTGGGAGTGTTGGCTGTTCTTCTAAGCTGCTTTCTGGCTGACCTGTGGAAAGGGGACTGTTTCGTGGAGTCTTCCTGGGTTTCACTGCTAAGTCAGTTGGTTGATCCAAGGTTGTATCACCTTTACACTACAGTGTTTGTGTTACTGGTACTGCTTTGCTCTTTTAAGTGCAGCTCCTCTCTAGAAGGAGTATGCATGTTTTAAGAGAGACAAATCTACTATCCATTTAGGTAATAGACTGCTGGTATGCACCTTCCATCATCTGTGAGCCTCTGTGGTAAGCTTTGGAGATGGCTTGATCTCCCTCTAAGGAAGAATCATTTTTCCCCCACAGCAAGACATCGTAGCTGAGCCTGACAGAACCTCCTGACTATGTTCTGCTTGACCTGCCTTGTTGCAGTATCTGACTGACAAAAGTAAAGGACTGGAAAATCTGCAATGTGTGTTGCTTGGATGCTGCCAGGGTTTTATATTGTAGCACTCCTGTTTTATATTGTAGCATATAACCTGCCAGGAATGGGTTACTGCAAAGCTTTGCAGGAGATTCCTGACATAATGTCACAATATCTGTGAAGGAGAAATTCGGTGTGGTAACTATCAAATGTTGCTCTACAAGCAATATTAACAGCTATTGTACAGTGACTTTGATAAGCAGGGACACGAAATAGATGCTGGGATCAGATCACAAATGATCTCATGCTGTGTCTTCAGAATGCTGTGAGTCTGGTGGGCGGGAGCACCATAAATGGTGTGAGTGGTTGGATGAAGCACTATTTTTGTTCATCCTTTCCTTCTGCTCCAATCAGTCCTACAGTGAATCCGTAGGAGGCGAACCCCATATTTCAAGCTTCAGTTTGGGATAGGAGCAGCCAAGTACTCAAATTCAGGTGCTATTTATACATTGAGTTCTGGAGCTAGGAGTAGGAAGATGTTACTGAAATGAATAACTGCATTTTGGAACCTGTCTAATGATCTTATTTGGACTAACTCTCTTAACATTTGGACATAAGCCTTTGGCTACCTTAGAGCTGATTTTTTGGATAAAGAAACAGTGTGAAGAGACACCTCTGAGTGGTGGAGACAGGGCCTAATGAGACTAAATTTGCAATAATCAGACTATTGTCTGTTTAGAGTCATTGACCATTTCCTAAAATTTGAGTCCAATCAAGTCTAAAAATACTTTGAGCACTGGAAGTATGTTTCTGCACTTAAAGCACAGAAATTCAGAATTCTGCCAAGTGAGGCAGGCCCCTGTGCTGTGTTCCACTGCAGTCTCAGCATGGGATGGGTGAGAATGGCCCAGGTGTGTTTTGTTTCCTTCTGTGCTTTTCTCTGGCCTCTAAAACCTGCAGCTAGATAGTGCTTTAGAGCTTGGACTTTCCATAGCAGTTCTAAGTCCAGAAAGCACACACTTGGTTGGTGACTGAGCTAAATATGTCCTTAAATATTTCTCCACTGTTTTATTAAGATTTTTGTACTTACTTTAATTTTGGTAACCTCCCTATGTGGCAAAATTAGAAGGGTAGTAGACCAAGCTAACTGAAGCCTCCATTGTGTAGTATCTTGACTGGAAACAGTTACTACTTTGGCAACTCTGAGAAAGATACATGGATATCTTATATCACACTGTATCTACTCTTAGAATTTATCACACCTGATATGCAGATACACAGTCTTAAAAGTTTCAGCACTTCCCTGTCTCTGTGTCATTTTTTATATGCATTGAAGCTTTCTCTCACCTTAAGAGTTTGCCCAAAACTTGATATTATAGATTTAGAGTAGTCTGGCATCTTCAACTTTTTTATCAAAACATATGTCATGTGATTGTAGAAAACTGGAACCATTTAGTTCCTTTAAACTTCCCTTTTCAGATCATAACAGATGTGACGATTAGGACTGGTTATGGGGACTTAATTGTGAAATTCCACAAATATCTTCAGTAATATATTCAATTTGTAACTTTGAAATTGAATATATTCAATTTACTTTGCATTCATTGTAAGTAAACATGTAAATCATTATTTCATTTCTGTGTCTACAGCTTCAGAAGCTTTAACTGATACGTGCTGTAGTCTCCAAGTCTCCATATGAAAGAGCAAGATCAATCTGAAGTTTGTTTTCATAACACTTTAAACATTGAAGGAGATAAAATGAATAATTTTTTAATACTAACTTGATAAGTTTTTTTCCTGAACAATGACAGGGTACAGTGAATGATTAATTCATCCTCCTTTTGCTGCAAAGTCCAAGAATGCCCAAATCTGGGAAACCTCACCTCTGAGACATCTTTTAACCACTGTGTTGAACTGCTTTGCTATATCCCTGTCTTGTGACAGCAGTGTGTCCCAGGTGGACAAACAAGGGAAACTCTCAAATCTTTTGAGATGAGTACGTCTGGGATGCCTCTGTAGCAGAGTAGTCCTGTTTAATGAGAAAACTCAGTCTACCAAGTATGCTCAAAGTCAAAAATACCAGTGTAACTTGCAAAGAATGCTGAATGAAAGTTCAAGGGATAGTTTGCATCTTCCATGTATGCTGTTTCAGATTCTTGAAATTTAATTCATAGCTACGAGTTGAGAGAGTTTATGCAGGTCCTGAAGGAGCAGCCTCTGCGAGGCATTTTGGGAGAGCGTACTCACACTTGCATCTTGTCCTTTTTTGTCTCGTTTTCTAGAGATTCTGCTAGCTGACATGGACCAGGGAGAAGATCTCTGCTGGGGCCGTCCTGTTGCAGGGAGGATCAGTGCTTAGGACAGGGAGCAGGAAAGGGAAGCTCTGCAGCTGATAGCAGCATCTGCTGCTGTTGGGGTGCAAGTCTGCTGTGCTGGAGTGGGGGGCTCCTCCTGTTTGTCTGCAGCAGGTTTAAATTCATATATGTATAGTGTTTGCATGTTGGTAGTATCCTTTGGGAGGCAAGAGAGTTAATATGAATGCTGAATTTGGACCAGTTGGGAGGCCTTGAGAGGCAGTGCAAATTCCTGTTTTTCTCACTGTTGGATTTCTGGAGGTGAAGTGTCAGTCTAGTTTGTGTGTTATGTGGACTCACTGGGCTATGATGATGTGTGAACACATCCTCAGGCCCTTTCCCTTCATGGATTTATCTCGCAACTGATGTAGCTTGATAAGGCTGACTTTAATAGTCTTTGCTAGTGTTCTTGGGGTTATCACAGTCTGCATAAATTTGTGTAGTCTTAGCAGATATGAATAGAAAAAGGACTGTTTTCTATGTGTCCAGTAAAGGAAGAAGTGTTGTGTATACTTCAGCTGTGATTGAATTTGACATCCAATAATATTACAGCTGACTAATTTAAAACTGTAGACTGCAGAGCTATGTGAATTGCTAAAAAAATACTTTAGAGGGAAAGAATTGAAAAAGGGGAAAAAGGGAAAAATGTCATGGTTGGTTTTGTATATAGTGCCTCTGATTTTAAAAACAAATGTGAAATGTGTGTATGTCTAAAGGCATGATGAAGTTCTTACTGTGGCACTGGAGTTCTTTGTATGCAGCATTTTTATCTGTGACTTTTGAAACTCTGGTTGTAGAACACGTAATTGCTTCTTGCACCAGTGATGTATCTTGAAGTGCTGTTTTGTGCTTGTGTCTTGTAGATAGCATGATAGGAAGCCAGTAACTTCTTGATGAATCACTTCCTTTTAAATATTCTTTACATTATATTAATTAGCTGAAATACCAAGCTAATGAATAGATTGGTAATCCTTTGTACTCAGCAGCCCCACCTTTCATACACAGTTCAGTTTTGTAAATAGAATGTAAAGGCTCATGTACAATACACAAATGACACTAAATAATGTAAAAATTAGACTGTGAATTTAAAAGTCTACATAAAAACATCAATATTTCTAGTGTATTGCATTCTTTGTCTTTGTAGCCATGAATGTGTTAAAGTTCATAACTTTGGCATAGAGCAATCCAATAATTCATCAGGACACTTACAGAGAAGAGTAGGGAGTTTTTGATATGTATATAAAGCCTGTCTGTAATTCCTTTTTTTTTTTTCAACAGACCTGCTGACTTACTTACATTTCCACACCAAATAGAGAGGTCTTCTGACAGAGTAGGAATTCAGCACTGCAGCATGATTTATATAACGGGGATTTTTAAAAAAAAATACCTTCAGTGTTTCAGTCTGCTTATGGCCTCTCGTGTTGATGTTGCCTGGTTGTGCAGGACTTTGAAAGTAGCTGTATTAACAAAATATGCAACAGAAAAAGAGCAAAAATAGTAGAATTAATAATAAAAAGAAAGAGGAGAGAAGACAAGGGTGACAATGTCATGACCAAATAGGTCAGTACAGGAGCATTTTAGTCTGTGTGAAGGCCTGTAGCATTAGAAAGAAAAATCACAGAATCATAGCAGTGTTTGGATTGGTAGTGACTTTTAAAAGGTCTTGTAGCTCAGTTCCCCTGCAATAAGCAGGGACATTTTCAGCTATATCAGGTTGCTCAGAGCCCCACCCAGTCTCACCTCAGCTGTTCCTGGGGTGGAGCATCTGCCAGGCTCTGGGCAACCTGTGCCAGTGTTTTACCACCCTCATAGTAAAAACCTTCTTCCTTATATGTCATCTAAATTGACACTCATTACATTTAAAACCATTACTCCCTGTTGTATTGCTACAGACCCTGCTCAGAAATTTGTCCCCATCTCTTTTATAAGCCCCTTTAAGTACCAACAGGCTGCAGTAAGATCTCCCTGGAGCCTTCTCTTCTTCAGTCTGAATACTCCAGCCTTTGCTCACAGGAGAAGTGTTCCTGCTCTCTGATCATCTTTGTGGCCTCCTCAGGCCCCTGTGCACCAGCTCTGTGTTTTTCGTGCTGAGCAACCCGGAGTTGGATACAGCACTCCAGGTGGGGTCTCAGAGGGATGGAAGCTCCCTTGAGCTTGGTCATGCTTCTTTTTCTGGCTTTCTGGGCTGCAAGCACACTTTGCTAGCTCATGGCATCATCTAAACTGTCTTCCTATATCTGTCAGTAATTAACAATTCTTTATGTGGTCACCATTTCATTTTGTCCAGTGAATTATCCTTATTTGCTTGGGGTTACAGTTTTTAGACAATGAGAAAAGAAATAGTGAGCCTTGAAAAATAAACTTTTGGATCCGGGCCGTTCTAAAGGTGAGGTGATCCCACAGTAAGGCTGTAACAAGAAATGGCAGGTTTTATGTGGCAGGCATGCCAAACATTGTTTCCCAGCACTTGTAAGCGAGTGTTGGCACCTTGGTTGGTTCCTGCTCTATTGTAAGCATGCCTATTTTAAAATGTGTCCAATTCTCCTCCATGTGAGAAGCTGGTGACCCAGGCACTGCAGAGGGACAAGTGGCTGTAATTATACAAAATCTGGTAGTGTATAAATGCAGAACAGCAGAGTTGGATTCAGTGTTGAACTGAAGTGGGGAATGATTGACTGATGGAGTGGTTGGTTTGTGGAGGCTGTGGAATCTCCTTCCTTGGAGGTGTCCAAGACTCAGTTGGATTAAATCGCACAACCTGATTTAATTAGATCTGGGTTGGGGTTGAGTTCAATGGACTCCAGAGGCTCCTTTAAGCCTGAATTATTATTTGATGCTGTGAAGGGGCAGTTTGTACCTAGGACTGAGTGTGCCAGGCTCCCCATAGAAGGTGTCATCCTGCTGGCCCATGGAGTGTAGAACCCCCCAGGAGGAAGTTTCTGCCTGCCAAGCAGAAGACAAGCTTCTTTTGGTTCTCCTGGTACTTCCACAAACTTGCAAATTACTGATTTTAATCTGAAACTTTAACACCCACATAATTAGTTCATTTCATAGACATCAAGAGGCTTTTGTTTGCATGAGCTTTTAGATTTGTACTGAGGGAAAAACACATGTGCCATACATTTTTATTCCCTGTCATTTCTGTTCTGCTTCACTGAGAGTGGCTGAGACTGGCTTGAAGTCTGGAAAACAACTGTCAAAGCAAAAGCAGGAAGTGGAGAATATGTTTGTGCTTACCCTTTTTTCATTGTTGCAGTATGGAATCCACTTCTTTGGCAGATGAACTGAAAGGTGCCCCCTTCACACACAGAAATTATCAGCTCTCTAAACCTCCTAGGAGTTCCTGTTTTCTTTGGCTCACATCATCCTCAGCAGTGGAGACTTTGCAATTATAGTTTAGTTCAAGTTTTGTCCTATCTGTGAGCCAGAAAACCACTTTCTTTGTTTGATTTTTTTTTTTTAAATGATTAATCTACTAGTCTTTCTTAATTTCTTGTTAGAAGGTTATGGTCAGACTGTATCCATAAATATATATAAATGTAAACTAACTTTTTTTTTTAATGGGAGATTGTGAACAGCTCTAACTGTATTGACAGAGGCATGAAACTGAATTGATGAGTATATAACCTGTGTTGGCAGGTTATTAATACAAATTAGATCCGAGCTGGACTTATGTCTGTACTAAGAAGGTTGTTTTTCAAAGCTGATACCAAATCACAGTTATCTGAATATGTGGTATCTTGAGTTGATTTTTATTGTGCACAATTGCTGTATTGTGGGAGATAAATAATTTTCTCATTTCACTGTGGTATACCACATCATTTTGCTCCATTTCATTGAGAAATCCTTGATAATATTAAAAATTTTGGTTTCTTGAGATGAAATTTTAAAGTACAGTACTTTTTGTAGAGGCTTAGGGAAATGAAGGAGGAAACCTAAATGTATTTAGATGTCTTCAGTCTTTTTCAGACACCTGCAACAAATACACCAATTTTCTGCTTCCTTTGTGCTTAGTTTCTCTAGCCTAGAACTTGTTGGACTTTGGTCTTTTGAGGACCCCTACTAACAAAAGAGGATTATACAAAATTAAAACCAGATTTTGCAGATTAGAACAGCCATTCAAATCTTGTTGAGGGTTGCTTTATTCAGAAACTACAGTTGCACAAGGCAGTCTGCTAAATAGAGGATACTTGGAAGACTTTTTGGCATATGCTTCACACATAACCTGAAGTGCTGTGGAACTGCAGTTAATGAGGAGATGAAAGTACCTTTTTCATGCTGAAGTTTTGTAGCCCTGTGTTGGTGGAGAAGTGTCTGCCTGGGCTGTGTTTGAAACTTGTTTCCTGCAGCCCTGGCAATTGCATACCATGCATTCAATGCATAGTTAATTCTACATGAAGTGTTTCTATCTGCAGGACAGTTCCTAGGAAGCACATGCAAGAAAGGAAGATAAGTGTGTTTGTATTTGTTACAGGTTTGTTTAAAATTGTAGTCAGGGATTCAGTTTGAAGCAGAAAGCCAAGTTCTCTCAAACACTGAGGGCTGGAAGTGCCATTGAGGTAAAATCTTTGTAATTTTTTTGGTTAGCATTTAAAGAGTTAATTGCTGTTTGTATTTTTATCTATATAATTCATAATTAATTGACCACTTGGTTAAGATGATAGTCAAGGTTCTGCTTATTTAACTGACAAATTTAATGTACAGGTAACTCACAGGCTTAAATTTGTTCTCTCTCAAGTTTTTCTCCTGTCCCCCACCCCTTCCTCCACAAATTATTTGGTACTTGTAGGTATAACTTGCCAGTGCTGGTAAGAAACCTTTCTGCTCAGGAAACTTATGTGAGTAATAAATAATGCTTTCTTAAATATATATTTACTGCCAAGTGTTTTCTCTCCCTATGCAAATATTGAATGTGTTAAATTCTGGAAACAAAATGATGCTTTGTGACCTGCTTTAATTTGGACAAATAAAATGTTCATTTTTCTCTCAATAGAAAATTTTTAAAGCTGGGGATACTAACCAGGATGGACAGCTGGATTTTGAAGAATTTATGCAGTATCTTAAAGAACATGAGAAAAAGATGAAACTGGCATTTAAGAGCCTGGACAAAAACAATGATGGTATACCTTGATTTATTTTATTTGTTCAAACATTGTTTGAAGAACCTGCATTAAAAGTAGTGTAACTTATATTTGTCTGAGCTGGAGCAAAAAGTTGTGAATATGGAATCCTCACTTCTTTTTCTTAACATGATCATAATTAAAGTTTGCTATAGATCAAAATAAAATATAATTAATTATAGTGTTTATTCTTTCTATTTTCTCCAAGTACACTGAACTGGGGCTCCTTGTTCCCAGATGGAGAAACTGTGAGGAAATTTCTGACTATTTCTAGCTATTAAAGATAAACCAGTTTTTAACTAACTGTATATTTGCATCCCATTTGCTTTGTCATTGTAGTAGACTATCAAAACACATCATCTGTGTTAAGTTGATTTTTACATCATCTTTGCAGTTGTTCAGTTGTTACAATGAGCTCCAAGGTGCTAAGTTTATTAGGATCCACGTTTTAAATATGTATAATCTTTATTTTAATGTTTCAAGGAAAAATTGAAGCCTCAGAAGTTGTCCAGTCCCTCAAGATATTGGGTATAAACATTTCAGAAAAACAGGCAGAAAAGATCCTACAAAGGTCAGGAATTATTATTTTTTGAGGCAGCTTAATCTTCCTTGTATTGTTAATTTTCATATTTTTCTATTTCAGAGAGGGGGATAAATGTGATTATGACTTTGAAAGGTGTTGGTAGTTACTATTGGAGCATCTGGTTCTGGGAGGAGGATGTTACTTTATATCTCAGTAAAAGTTATTGATGTGATAACCCAAGTTAAAAAAAGGGGACGGGGGGAGGAGAGGGAAGAAAAAGCAGAAAACCAGAACAAAACCCCACCGTTACTATTTCCTTATGTAGTTTTGTTCAATTTCTTTTCAGTATTGATGCTGATGGGACCATGACAGTAGACTGGAATGAGTGGAGAGATCATTTTATGTTTAATCCAGCTACAGACATCGAAGAAATAATTCGATATTGGAAACATTCCACTGTAAGTTCAACTTCTCTTTTTACCTAGTGCAGCTCTTAAGTTCTCTGCTGTGTTAATTTGTGATATTGAGTATAACAACTTCACACTTGTTATATTTCAGGCATATCTGTATTATTTGGTTTTCCTTTTCCCTTCATGCTCTCCCATTTACAAGCACGATTGTATCAGATGAATTCCTTCTGGATGAACAACTTCATCTAAACTTTGCAAATAGTTATCAGTAATTCTTGAGACAGAATCTTATCTTTTTTTCTCTTTTGGAGGTACTTCATAGAAAGAAAAATACTAACCACAATATTAAATCTTTTTCTTTGCACATTACAGTACACATTGGTTTGTTGAAACAACTTATATGGACATTTTAACTGTTTCTTAGGTTGAAGTTACTATTTGCAGTTATATAGTATCATTATAATTATCATAAAATCACTAGTGTATTTACTGGTGATTTTCTGTGCACATTATGCTCTTTTATGCTATAGAATTTAATTTAAGCATACGGAATATGCACCAATAGGTTATCCACTATGCAGAGAAATTTTAAAAGTTTTTATTGAATGGAGCTGTTGACACCTCAGTGACTGATTTTTAAGGACAATAATAAAGTAAGTAAGCCAAATGTAAGCCTATTTGCTAAATATCCTTCCTGTAGATTATTGGAGGAAATAAAGCAAGGTTAGATGCCTTTGAATATAGTGAGACCATTTATATCTCCAGGGATTAGTCAGCATTTCCATAATAAAAAAACTTTATGAGATCTGAGAGCTTTGAGTGTTTGACACTGTACAACCTCAGTTCAGGAGTGCTAGCCAAAAGGGAGTTAGTTCCCTGTTTGCTGAAGAAAGCACTTGAAGCACTGCTATGAGATCAAATAGTCCTGGTCCTAGCTTACTTAGTGGAAAAAGCCTTTGCTTTAATAAAGTGCCCCTTACTATAATTAAACATAAGATCTGTATTTTTCTTTGTTTATTATGGAATGTCATCAGTTGTCCCCAAGAAACAACTGAGGGGAGTCTCCTGTGATCTTAGTGTTGCAGTCAGCTGATGACCCAGTTATCACAGCAGGCAAAATCCAGCAACACAGCTGGTCTTTGAGATAAGAGCAGATGTGAGACCTCCCAGCCTGGCTGGCATTAACAGACAGCTCTTACAATTCTGTTTTTATTATATAGTTGCTATCAGACTCTTCCAAGTGCATAGCTACAATAGCATAGGATTATTATGTGGCCTGTCTGTTATAAACACCCTCAAATTTATCTTTTTTTTCCTTAGTTGTGTTTAGGTCTCGGTACACACAAGGTTTAAACCCTGGTAGATATGCATAATATCTCTTAGAACACTGAATTTATGTTTTGAGAGTTTTGGTTGATCTTTTGATGTTTCCATGTACCTGAGCAACTGATGACACCTTACTTTGAAACCTCAAATTTGAGAAAGATGGAAGGATTTTCCAATTAATCTGTTCTGTGTTCAATATCCAGAATAGCTGGTGCTTATCCTTTCTGTCCAGTGGCTGTATTTGCACTATGCATTCTGCAATTTTTGTCCCAAATGACTAGGACAGTATTCTGTCTACTAACAGAGAGAGAATGCAGCATAAATTAGGGATATAATGTCTACAATTAAAATCAATGGTTGTTCAAAGGTTTGTCAGTTAATATGCTTTCTGGTCAGTACTTATCAGTTATTAGTACTTTTTTTTTTTTTTTTTAATATTTAATTTATGTGTAATAGAAGATTTGCATTATCTACAGTGAGCTTTTTCTCATGTAGCCTTATTATAGGTTACACTTAAGAGCAAAAGTGACATGTGAAATTTCATAGTGTTATGTCTTAGTTTTATCATTAAAACCTATATTAATGTTGTTCTTTGATGGCAATACAAACATGCCTCCCTTAGTGAAATTTCATACTTTTGTAGTTGAAAGAAGTAATTAAATGTGTCTTTGAGTATAACTGATGATAAGGAAATCTAGAAGGTATTTGTCAAACTTTCCATTTTGTAGGATAATACACAGCAGTTATCAGAAATAGAATATTCTGATATATCAGTTATTAAAGCCCTGCTTTAAAATGTTGGGCAATGTGGGGGAAGGAGACATCCCACATGTGTGAGTAAATTACCGTGAGAGAAATCTCTTGTTAGCAACCTTAGGAGATTACCAAACTAATCCCACAAGACTGTCTGGTGAAAGGTTAGCTGCAACATATAAGCATTTGAGCTTTAGTGCTGACTTTAAAGGACTGCTGATCATGACAGAATGTCTTTGCTTGGGCCGTACTCAAGGAGGAAATTTGTCGTGATTTTTAATGATGATGGTGCAGTCTTTGAAATGGTAGGTCTGTGATGATATTGCTCAATATCTATGCAGAAGTCACTTAAAGTTGCTTTTCATTGAATAGCAATGCTGAGCAAGTTAATTATAGAATGTAAATTAGAGGTATTTGTAACTAGCACTTTATTTGCACATTCTTAGGTACTGTGTTAATTTGGAAGTAGAACTGTGGATGAAACTGAGGTGATGGAACGAGATAGTTACATGCACATCTTTGCTTTGGATTCATAAAGGTACTGGATATAGGAGATAGCTTGACTGTTCCAGATGAGTTCACAGAGGAAGAGAAGAAGACTGGGCAGTGGTGGAAGCAGCTGTTGGCAGGAGGAGTGGCTGGTGCTGTCTCTCGAACAGGTACAGCACCCTTAGATCGCCTTAAAGTCATGATGCAGGTAGGTGCAATGTTCAAGAATTTGTTGGTTTCCAGTGTATCACTTCAGTTTTTAGAGATCTATTGGGAAAAAATTGAGGGCCAAGGTCAGTGTTTAAATTGCAGAGGTCTGGTTATGTTTTGACAATTTCAATTTTTTTTGTTCATAAAAATAGTAATTTTTACTGTGGTATTCTTATTTGTGGGTAAAAATGTCAGCAAAATGTTACAGTACTAGTGCTACTTAGATTTTTTTCAATCGTGCATATGGTTCCACTAGTTGATATATTTAATCAATTTAATACTGATTAGTTTTATAATTAATGAGAACAGTGTTCTCTACTGTGACTTTGGTTTGGGTTTTTTTTTTTAGGTTCATGGCTCAAAGTCAAACAAAATGAATATAGCCAGCGGTTTTAAGCAAATGTTGAAGGAAGGTGGTGTCCGATCCCTTTGGAGGGGGAATGGTGTAAATGTTGTGAAAATAGCCCCTGAAACAGCTATTAAGTTCTGGGCTTATGAACAGGTAGGATAAATCAAGAATGAAAATAATGCTAAATAAATTCCTATATCACTCTCACTGTTCATTATTGGCACTGTTGTATTGTATAGGACTTGTTGTCATGGTTGGGGATTTTGCCATAGTAATTTGAGTGACTTTCAGATTTAAAATGGTCTATAAAATACTTTCTATGAGGCAGATTTTACTGTTGTATTAAAAGCAGTGCAAATAAATTATATCTGTTACATATTTTAAACTGTCCCTGATTCTGCATGGCTTTGTGTGGAGTGAGAGGCAAAAACTTTGCACATTATGCTAGCTGAACTTACAGGGGATCCATTCAAAGTCAAATATCACAGTGCCAATGTGTGTATGCTATGTATGATGCCCTCATCCTGGATTTCAGAGTTATATTTACCTCTGAATCAGCTTTAAGCATCATGTTAAGGCCTAATCCTCCTTTGGAAAATGAACTCCCATTCTGGTATATTTAAATGAGCTTTATTTTTGCTCTGTGGGGTTTGCTAGTGCCTCAGATAAGACCAAACGAGCATACTGCACATCTCTGTACAAGGAGGAGATAAAAACAAGAAAATATCAAATAAACTTGGGGATGTTGCAAGGCTGAAGAGCAAATTTTGGTGCCACAGAATAACCTTGGGCACATTATTCTTTACTTGTGGAATGACACAGTATGTACAGTGTTCAAAGTGCTTCTGTGAAACTGATAGTTGTTCTTTCATTCTTTGATTGGACAACTGGATCTGCAAGGGAATTTGCAGATCTCTGCAAATCTCTGTTTTCTGGGGTTCTTAGTGTAGGTACCCTTGTGTTGGCAGTTTGCAGAGCACCTGAAGGTGCTGTGGGTGACTGAGCTATTTAATCTAAGAATTCTTGCAGGCTGGAATGTTTATTGTATTCTGGAGAATCTTTTTGGGTTAGCAAATGTAACTGTAAATGCATGAAAAATCAAGAATAGCTTGAAAAGACATTTTTTACTATACTCTTGCCTTTTATAATGACTCTTGCCACTCCTAAAAACATGTGTGTTTATTTGTGTTTTAACTATACAGTATAAGAAGATACTCACTAGGGATGATGGAAAGTTAGGCACTGTTGAAAGATTTGTATCTGGTTCTTTGGCTGGAGCAACAGCACAAACTTCTATTTATCCCATGGAGGTAAGAGAATCTACTTCCATTGGAGACTGCAAAATGTTTGGTTTGTTTCTTAAGTAAACCCCATTTTGCTCTTGAAAATTTTGTAAAAATTCCTCTCTAGTCTGATACCCTAATTTATTTTCACTTTGTACTTCCTTTCATACTTTCAGTGCTAGGCATTTTAGAATATACTGTTCTAACTGATTCTTGTAATTTTTCCATATATTTTGCTGTATAACATTTTTAAAGACAATATTTAAATAAAACCTAATGCAGGAAAAAAAGATCACCCAAGAACATTTAAAATTCAGTATGTATTCAACCCTTTTCTAAACTGGGCATAAATCCTTTTCCTGATATATGTAACCAAGGAATGGTCTTGTCTGTTCACTTCTGTTGTGTTTTGATGAGAAGCTGTGCCTGATAAAGAGAACAGTGTGGTGAAGATGTAACAGCTACAGCTCAGGCTGGGTGGATTGGCTGCTCTTTCCCCTGGAGGGCATACCTGTAGGTGGTACTACACATTGCAGTTTAACTTATTAAATGTTAATTAATTATTATTGTTAATTATTATTATTAATGTTAATTAAATGTTAATATATTAACTGCTTCAGTGCAACTGTTACACACCATTTCACAGAAGCAGGATGTATTTTCTTTACTGCTGGCTCCCCAGAAGGTTTATCACTTATGCAGAATAGATGTTGGGGCTGGGACTAAACCAATACCAACATCAAGTCTGGTAGTAATGGCAAAGGTAACCTAAATAGCTTTTTCATGGGTAGGGATTTCAGTAGGAATGGAACTGTTTTCATTGCTGAAGTGATAATGATGTCTTTAAAGAGCATCCTTGCTGTTCCAGAGGGTGAATCCCAGCTGCCCTGAGTGCAGAGATGGGTTAAGTTAGGGAAGAACTGAAACATGATGCAGATTGTCTGGATTACACTGATCAGCGGAGACTAGGGAATTGTTCTACAATATCTTCTGGTCTTCCTCACAAAGACATGGTACTGTCCTATAAGAGTTTTTAGAATATTTCTATGTAAGAGAGAAAAGCCAAGTGCCCGGAAATTCCTGAGGAAGATGCAGTCTTGTGAGGCTTTAAAGACCAAATTGTTGCTCAGGAAACTTCCTTTGTGGTTTCTTTTGAATGCTGTCATTAATTTCTTTGTCCTAGGATGCAGTACAGACTTACTTGCATTATTGATCAGGTGCTGGGTTTCAGTATTGAGACACAATCCCTGTGTTCTTCAACTACCTCTCTAAGTGCCATAATTTTTGAAATATTATTTTCTTAATATGCTTTAGTATAGGCCTTACCAGTAATCAAAGGAGATTTGCAACACCAAAGTGCAAAGCAGTTCTAGAGAACTGAATAAGCAGAGATATACTGTGTATCTTAAATAGATTAATAAATAGGTGTGTAATTAAGACTGCTAATGTTTTCCCTTTTAGGTTTTAAAGACCAGATTGGCTGTGGGTAAAACAGGGCAATATTCTGGGATGTTTGACTGTGCTAAGAAGATTTTAAAAAGAGAAGGCCCAAAGGCCTTCTACAAAGGCTATATTCCTAATATTCTGGGCATAATTCCATATGCTGGCATTGACCTTGCTGTTTATGAGGTGAGTTTAGATCACTCAATGCATGTAGCTGTCGTTAATTAATTTACAAAAAGCATAAGTATTTTTTAGGGTGTTAGTATTATTGTACTATTACAGCTGGTTCAATTTTAAAAGGACAAATGACACTTTCCACTAATGTTGACCTCAGTGTTTCTGTTTGCCCCTCTTGAGGAGTGCCTGGGTAGATGGGCTCTTCCTTGCAAGAGTACCAAGCAGGAAATGTGCTCTGGGAGGATTATACAGACCTTGGCAGTACCACAAGCTTTCATACTTACCTAACCTTGTTAGACTGGAACATACCCATTTTATAGGAAATGTGTGCCTTTAAAAGGATATTCATATTATGATAGTTTATGCATTCTTTTGCCACTTGTGAAGTTTATGAGTGGATTATATTAACCTGAATTCCTTGTGTGTCTGTGCATGTCACCAGAATTCTTTCTGGCTGACACAGCTTTTCTGAGAAGCTTGAAACACTGCTGTCTTTCCTTTCCAGAGAAACTGGCACCTATTTCACCCACCAGCAATGCTGAAAGTCTTTTATCTACCTTAGATAATACATGTTGCTTCAAAGTGTGTTAAATAACTCAGATGCACAGACTAATTTTTTTCTAGTCTAGACAAATCTTTTTTTGACACTGCGTTAGTATTCAGCAGAACTGCTTGAACAAATATTTTCAAAGCTGTATGGAATTTCTTTTCTACAGTTTGTGTCCTTGTATCTGCATGGGATGATATGCACAGCTATGTGAGTTTTTGTTGCACCCTGTGGGGTGCTGAGTGGTTTCCCTTCTCCTCTCCCCAAAGTATTGCAGGTGCATGGGCACTTCCTTGCTGCTGGGTCTTTTAAGGATTTCTCTTCTAGGTACTAACTGTTGTAGTCTGGTTGAAGCCTTTCCCTGTGTGCCAAGATGTTTACCTGTGCACCTTAAGCATGTAGGACTGGCCCAGTGAAATTGGTGCTTTTCAGGACTGAGCTGTTAGGATGTTATGAATAAAGAAGCATTTATTTACCTTTTGGAATGCAGATCTCTCACCTTGCTGTTGAATTTTATACCTTGGCAGCTCTTAAAGAGTACATGGCTAGAACACTACGCATCAAGCTCTGCAAACCCAGGTGTGTTTGTGCTGCTGGGGTGTGGCACCATCTCCAGCACATGTGGGCAGCTGGCCAGTTACCCTCTTGCTCTCATCAGAACACGCATGCAGGCTCAAGGTGAGGTCTCTTCTACTGAAAATGCTTCTGTGTGGTCACAAAAAACTGTATCATGTAGGATAGCTCTAGCAGAGATGTAGGAATTAAAAAAAGAACTTTTCAAAACCAAGGATGTATCTGGAAAATTCTTCCTTATGTTGGTCCCTTCTCCCTCTTACCCCCAACACTGTTGTTCTTCATACTCAATTTAAAAAGTAATATTTCAAGCACTGGTGCTTTGTATATTCTGAGAGCCACATCCCATACAAGACTACCAGACACAGCCCCTCTCAGTCTAGAAGCACTCTTCAAAACTTTACAATGCTTTCTAAATTTTAGAGATTAAATCATAGGGCTTGAATTGTTCTGTGAGGGTAGACAGCAATGTTTACTCTGTAGGACATTTCATAAGGATAGTTTCATAGTTGAGATTTTTGTTTGATAGGTTTCTGCACAGACTTAAGGATGGGAGCCTAGATTTCCAAAGGAACATAGGTGGATAATGCTTTCCACTGGGATTCAGACACATGGGTATCTCCCAAATGTCTGGGATTAAAAGATCTCTTTTCAGTGGGCTGAGGTAGTAGGCTCGTGATCCAGGTGTTTGCTACTTGCTCAAGATTTATAATATTACTCAAACTGTTTTATAACACATTATCTTTTTGTTCTAGCCTCAGTGGAAGGAGCTCCACAGTTAAACATGGTTGGTCTCTTTCAAAGAATTGTTGCTACAGAGGGACTCCGAGGACTTTATAGGGGCATAGCCCCTAATTTTATGAAAGTGCTTCCAGCTGTCAGCATCAGCTATGTTGTATATGAAAAAATGAAACAGAATTTGGGAATAGCATGAAATGAAGGAAAAAAAGTGTGATGCTTCTAATGCTGTTGGAGACACCAGAACAATAATGTTTTCTCGAGTAATCTGCTCTCACAATTAGAGACAGATCTTTATAGAGAGATGCTGCAACTTCCACATTTGCCCTTAAGTGGGCAGAAACTTTCTTAAATTTTAGTTCACCATTTTTAAACAGATACCTATATTGCACTTTAAAAATGTCACTGAGATGAAAAAAAAATCAAGAAACTGTCTTTAAATCAACAGTATGTTTTTATTTTTAGGAAATCGTGCATGTTTTTACTCATTGGGGTTTTTAAAATTTGTCCTTTCTAAATGTGTATTTGTCTTGGATCAAACCAAAGGTAGGAGAGGTTTATACTGCCTTGATACTGAATATATGAAAGTGACTTTTTGGTTTGTCACGCTGCCTATACTCAAGCAATTCACAGGCGACATTTTTGCATGCCTAGAAGTGAGCACTTTTGTTATTTTTGAAGACTGAATGTTAAGTTCATAAGAAATAGGATCTTGGACACACACAATGATGGAATAACACATTAAAATGTAGCCCATCACCTTTGTCTTCAGGCAAACCTTTTTTACTTTTCATTATTTAAAGAGCCTGACACACTGCTGTTCTGCAGTATTGGAATACCTCAAATGGATTTACACGGTATTTTTGGAATACAATCAGCAATTTTGATAACTTGCCTCACTGAACCTGCTTTTCGTTGCGCTTGTAAATGTCAGCACCATTAACCATGGCAAAATTTGGGTTACAGCTGCATGTTTTATAGGATCATAATAATAAAGGAACAGAAAAAGCTTGGATATTAGATCCATTCCATACAAGTGCAAGTTGCTGTTCAAAAGGAGGCTAGAGGATCCAGTATGAAGCTGGTAGTAATTGCAGTACAGCAAATGGCAGAGCTGTTCATAGCTGCCTTGGGAACAGGAATGCTTCTCATTTTCGACTCTCCATTTTTTCTTATTCAGAGGGCTACATCCACTATGTGCTTTTAGCCAGTAAAGAATTGCATTATGTAATAAAGGTTTTTTACAGTTTTATCATGTTGAGATCAGTCTTCCATGCATGGTGGCTGGGGGTGTGAAATTGGGATAATAAAATACTGAAGTGTTTTGTGCAGGTGACCAAGTGGCAGTGCTGACCTCAGGTGCCCATCAGATTGATGTTAATGCAGCATGCAAAGCATGCACACTGTTAGTGCTTGAGAAACAGCTCCTTCTCAAACAACAAAGCAGCCCTTCCTCAATGCAGAAAGCTAGGCATTCCCATGTACAAGTTCTTCCAAAGTGACTTTTTTTTTTTTTTTTTTTTTTGGAGTGTGTGGAGGGGCACACAGTTGCCTTCAAGCCTGAGCACTGAATTAACAATTATTACCAGATTTATTTGTTACGCTTTTTCTGCTTTCTGTAATGTGTAGTGTCTTAATCTTAGTAAATTCGAGATTATACTTACCTTGACCTTCTAAAAGTAACTGCTCTTAGACCACTTTCTGAAATTGGATTACTGAAGGAAGAACTTTATTCTGTTAGGGTCATTAAGGGTCTTCTTTTTAATTCTTTCTTTTTTTGGGTGGGCATGAGGGGTGCATGGTTTTTTTGTTGTTTGTTTGGGATTTTTTTCAGCAAGCAAGCAAAAATAACTGCCTGAATCTCCCTTGTTCTATGTATGCTTTGGGCCATATTTTTCAAACAGCAATCAGATGCAAATTTGTATTCAGTGCTTCCATGTCTGATGTTTATTCTCCATGAACTAATAGATAGCAATTCCATAAAATCTGTATTATAAATTTTTTTGTCACATTTCAGAAAATGGCAGCTCTAGCTGTATTTTGGCCTTCCCTTTTGGGAAACGTTGGACTTTGCACTTTAAAAAAAAAAAAAAAAAGTCATTCTCTCCAAATCATTTATATAATGTATACAATTATAATGTATAATGCCTTTCTGATCTGAGTTTTTCTTGGTTTTGCCAATATCTTTGTACCTTTGGGATTTGCGAGATCAGTTGCTGATAATTTTGTTTGACTGCGACCAATGAGCAAATGTATTGTGTGTGTGATGTAAAGATTACTTTAGGATTTCTATCTTCCAGACTTGTTCCATTTTGTTTATAGTGTGCAAGTGCCATTATGAGTATTGAAATTATGGTGACCCTTTCAAATGTTGAAAAGATGAGTTGTTTCAGATTTGATTTTTTTATTACGTGCCTTGATGATGACTGTGTTCGGTTGTGTATTCTTTGTCTCTTAAATGTATGTTTACCTTCCTAGCTCTATAAAACTACCAGTTTCTAATAAATCTTTGTTTCCTTATCTGGCTGGAGTGTGC
This sequence comes from Muscicapa striata striata, assembly GCA_030060385.1. Lineage (NCBI taxonomy): Eukaryota > Metazoa > Chordata > Aves > Passeriformes > Muscicapidae > Muscicapa > Muscicapa striata. The sequence goes on along the minus strand of JAREIS010000015.1, from coordinate 480,388 downwards.
TGATGTGTTTTTTTCAAGGTCTGATAGATTACACTTCTTTATTGCATTATATGCATAATAGTGTAAAAAATGAAGGCAATTGATCTAAAAATAAGTTTCAGACTAAACTATGCTTTGCTATTACACTGATACTTGGAAACAGTTTAAGTCTATTGTCATCCTGTTTAAAATTGTCTCATTGCTTAATGGAAGACCACATGTTTAATATTTTTGCTTGTTCATTGAACAATATTTACCAATAATTTGCTTCTGTGTATGTTGTGTGACAGAACTCAATAATCAAGGGCAAACATGCTTGCTTGTATTACTACTGATCTTGCTTTGTTGTTAATCTTACTTGTTAGTCAAAGGATCAATATAAAATCTTTTCAAGGTAATTGACTTAATTTACTCTGCATGTGTAGCATGGCTGTGCTACTAAAAGCTTGTTAGCAGCCAGCTTTGACAACTCCTTTTGAGTTTTTCACACCAATCCTTCAGATGTTAATTGTAAACTATTTAGGGGAAGCTCTTCTTGTCTCTGCTGCAAATACAGTTCTTGTAACATAACATTTAGAAGTTTTCTTTTAAGTAATGGAAGAGCTAGATGCACAATGTATGATTTCTGACTAAGTGAACAATTTGACATTCAATTTGACTCGAGGCAAGAATGCTTTAACTCCAAGTGCTCTGTAAGAAGAGCCCAGAAGGGAAAGGGAAGGATTATTTGTTTTCCCTTCAGAGATTAGTGTGGAGTGTGACAGCTATTCAGTACCACTAACACTAGGAAACACTGCACAAATGGCATGAAATCTGAAATAGTGCTGCCAGTGTGTGTCTTTCCCTCTTGTCTATGGCACGATATGCCTGCTGCAGCAGGGGCATTCCTTACAGTGGCACCAGCCTGGCCCAAGCTGCCTGGCAGGTGTGGAAAGGTGAACTCTGTGCTGAAAGCCCCTCGGCAGCTTTCCCTTCTGCTAAAGAATGCCTGGTACCCAGCACTCCCATGTGAGACTGGGTGTGGACCTGCCTGGTGCCCAAATTAGCCTTCAGAGACCCAGGCTGAGGTGACTTCTGTCCTTTCCTGCCTTACTTCACAGCTCTGAGCTGGCTGCACTCACCGCCATGGGCAGCCTGTAGTGGCAGCTATCTCTTTGTGTCTTTCTGGTATTTAAGGGCTGGATAAGGTACAGCAAGAAGTGTGTTCCAGTAAGTGATACTGCCATGTATAAATTACTAAAATATCAAGGATGTCTCAACCTGCAGGCTATTTGCTGTGCAAGGAAGTGTGGTTTTTAAATTCCCCTTCTGATGTCAGAGTTGTCTTGGGAACGGCTTTTAGGATTTGAGTTAAAACAAGATACTGATCCTAAACTGTATGTTGTGCAGAACATAATTGATAAGAACAGGATATTTAACAGAGTGATTTTGGAATATCAGTCTTGGTGTATAACTTAGGTCTAGCTTCTAAACCCTCTTTGTGCCTGAAAAGGTGTAGAAGTATTACTTCTTTTGTTCATTTATCCAGGGTAAAAATTATCTGTGCTTTGGCAACTAAATAAATGCTTGAGTATTGTGCACCTAAACTCTTGCACATCTGCTTTGCTAAAGTGTTAACAAAGAAGTCTGGTATGTACTCTGTATGTTTTAGAAAACACTCATAGTGTGTGTACACATAGGCATTTACATCTATTTATTTATATAAACGTATAAAACCTTTTATTTTTTGCACCAAATTTGTGCATCTCCTTTGTGCAGCATCAGCTGGAACAGCTTCCAGAATGGCCTTTTTTCTTGAATGCTCTTGGAGCCCTGAAACTGCTGTTGCTGCAGGGCTTTCCCCTGCAAGTTCAAAGTAGGAGATGGAGAAGTAGTCTCTCTTAAATAATGTGTCAGTAGTACTCACACTAAAATCCTAGGCTCATGTGAACTGGAATATCTGGTGCCCATCTCCTTGAAGTAGGTGTTGGCAAAAGCCATTGTCATGCAAGGTGGGAGTAGGTTAAATGACCTTTTGGATGGGTTCTGCCATTTTAAACTAAGCTTTTTGTTAACATACTTGACTTTTCGTTTAGCTCTTGCTGAGGCTCTGATATGGAAGCACTCGCGTTCCCCCTAAAGCAAATGCCATGGGGTTTAAGTGTTGCAAATGCCATGGGGGTTACAAATTTGTGTATGAACCACTCTCTCCTCTGGGCTGTGTTTGCAGAAGTGTGCAGGCTCAGACTGCATTCCAGCAGTGCCATCTACTGTCCTGTTGTGACACCCATTTGTGAGGGGCATGGCTGTCAGGCACAACGTTTGAGTTCATTCTCTGTAGTTATCGTCTCAGCAGAGGAAAAACAGTTTATAGCAGCGCAGGATAAGCCCAGCTAAGCCATGTTTTTATCACAGAACCATGGAATCTGTTGGCTTGGAAGGGAGCTACTGAATTGCTGTTGGCCCTGGCAATGGGTGTTTGTGATGGTATGTCCCTGCAGCCTTCCCAATGCCTCTGTACCATGTGTGTTGCAGTTTGGGAATGGGGCCATTTTGCTTTCCGTAATTAAACAAATTCATTAACTTTAACTGGCTTGCAGTGTAGCTGCAACAGCCTCTGCCTCTTCCAGCAATTCCATTCATTGCATTGATACTTTTATGGGGAAATTGTGTATGTTTGCCCTATCTAAACCTACTAGATTAACATAGTACAGCTGCATGGATTTTTAAGTCCACACTCTTAGCCCCTTTTATGGTCTTCTCTGATGCCATTAAATTGCCATTAATTGTCATTAAATTGCTTCAGTGTGTGTCTGTATCTGTCACATTCATCCCTTCCAGTGTAAAAAACCTAAGCAAGCCTTTCAGATAGTTGGGGCTGGGCAATAACTGACTAAAGGAAGAGATGTTCAGAGGCTGGGGTGTTTTAATAGGACTTGGTTTACAAATAGGATTTCTGAGTAATCTTGGTGGTACAGATTACTATCTCAATCCTGGTAGTAGCTCTGAAGTCATCCTTCTGAAAATAGATGCATATGAAAATGTCACCTTTGCACAATAAACTTTAAAGCTAGCTATTCAGATTCTGTATGTATCTCAAATGTGGAGGTTTTTACTGTCAGCTCAAAGATTGCTTGCAGTATACAGGAAAGAGCTACATTTCAGAATTCCTTTCCCAAGTTTGTTGCTTCTTATTTCTCACTAGCTGGACAGATTTTGCTAAGGCTTCAGTAGGTAAGAAGGATTGAGATGTAATTGCAAATTTTGGTGGTGATGAGGAAGGATATAAAATTCTGACTCACACATCACGACAGTGATCTTCTTCATAACAGAAGTTCTGAAATTACTTCTTATGGCTTAAGAAAAGGTTGTGCTGTGAGGGTGGAAAACTCCTGGACTCCCCAAAATTCCATTTCTTGCTCATGCAAAACCTTCTGCCTCTGGGGTGGCAGCAATATGTAACCCATCCTCATTAAATGTCTGTACTAATGAATGAGTGACAGTGCACATATCTGATCCATCTGCCACATAAATGTTTCATTTTCCTTTTTCATTCAGCCAGAGTTTGGCAGATGCTGCACAGCAGAAGAAAAGATGCGGGTGTGGTGTTGCATTTCTACACAGGGAATTGGTGCTGGAGTAGGAGCATTTCTGAAACAGTCATGACACTGCCATCTTCTTGAAGTTTATTTGGCTTAGACATCAAATAGTGCTCACTGCTCCCTTAAGGACTATCTGATTTTAGTTTGCTTCTCCAGTTGCTTTCTCTATCCTAGAAAAAAAAATGGATGAAGGAAGAGTTTTATTCAGTATTCTCACTTGTTCCTGCAGACTTGTACTCAATGTCCAGACCTTGCTGCGAGGCATTTGCTGGGCTGTAATCTAATGGCACTCATTTCCACAGGATGGCAAACAGTGTGATCCTGTAGATATGTGTCTTGCAGATGGAGATCTCAATCTCAGTTCTGCTACTGATCTTATGTATGTCCTTTCCCAGTATCTCTGACCCTGGTATTTCCTGTCTTGTATTGAGCTCCCTGGGACTACTGTGATGGTTCAGTGTGTAGCCTCAGGTTGTGCTATGATACAAATAACATTCTGATTAAAAATTAAGCCCTTGGCCTACAGCAGTGCTTGTTAAAGTATCATGCACTTCATTGGCAGAGATTTTTTTCTCTTGATTTGATTATTAAGATAATACCACAGTGTGAGAAGAAACCTAATGGAAGCAGGAAATCAATCATATTTTAAAAAAAGTTGATTGCCAAAGCTGCCTGCTGGGATAAATTAATACTAATCTGAAAGATAGTCTTTCATCTCTAAAAAGGAATTTGGCTTCCTTCTTGATTATGGTTTTTAGCCTTTTCTCCTAGTTTATTTTTAATTGGAAGTAGCGTCTCGCACCCTAATACAGCAGTATCTACAGCCAGTAAAGAGTGTATCTCTCTTTCGGATAACACTGAGAACCCACTAAGCTGCAGTGCTAAATTCTAGTTTTAAAGAAAAGTGCCAAGCTACAGGGCCCAGTGTTTTAACTGCCTTCTCTCTCTGGAAGTACTCTCGGCCCTTGGGGACTACTCGTGGATTTGGATTGCAAATAACAATATCCGGGCTTTGGGCAGGGCTTTCCACGCAGGAGCCAGACAGTGCTGGGGCCGGGAGGGCAGTGCCGGCAGCAGCCGCTTCTCGGCCCCCTTTCCTCGATTTTCCCCCTCGTTTTCCGCTCGGTTTTTGCCCTGCCCGGCGCCGGCTGAAGCTGCCGCGCGGCCCGGCAGGGGGCGCACCCGCCGACCCGCCCTCATGGAAGGGGCCGCGGAGGGCGCGGGTGGAGCTGGGCGGGAAAGTGGGCTGGGAGGGATGGAGGGAGGGAAGGAGCGGGCCGTGAGGGATGGAAGGAGGGAAGGACGGAGCGGGCTGTGAGGGATGGAGGGAAGGAGAGCGGGCTGTGAGAGATGGAGGGAAGGAGCGGGCCGTGAGGGATGGAGGGAGGGAAGGAGCGGGCTGTGAGGGATGGAGGGAGGGAAGGAGCGGGCAGTGAGGGGTCGAGGGAAGGAGCGGGGCAGGAGGGATGGAGGGAAGGAAGGAGAGCGGGCTGTGAGGGACGGAGGGAAGGAGCGGGGCGGGAGGGATGGAGGGAAGGAAGGAGAGCGGGTTGTGAGGGACGGAGGGAAGGAGCGGGCTGTGAGGGATGGAGGGAGGGAAGGAGCGGGCCGTGAGGGATGGAGGGAAGGAGGGAAGGAGCGGGCCGTGAGGGATGGAGGGAGGGAAGGAGCGGGCTGTGAGGGATGGAGGAGGGAAGGAGGGAAGGAGCGGGCCGTGAGGGATGGAGGGAAGAAGGAGCGGGCCGTGAGGGATGGAGGGAGGGAGCCAAGTCGCCACATGTCTGCTTTGAGAGTTTAAATCAGTAATAAATATTCCATTGTCTTAAACTGTCAGGGTGAGGAAATACACCGTGTTCATGATTAAACTCATGGGTCATGTAGTTGACCCTCAGTTTACAGTTGTATATCAGTAGCTAAATATAAAGCATAAGGTCTTAAAGTCCTATTTGAAAAACTAGAAGTGTGCGATGGAGACACGAAGAAGAGATGTAAAAATTTGGGGCGTTTTCACTAAGGTGCTTAATTTCTGTTTGGTTCTATAGGCAATCTCCTTTCAGAAGTGTTCATTTTAAGAAACAGAAAATTAACATCTACCAGCAGGTATCAAAGCTGAGCCTTTCTTTTCTGTCTGTTATCTCCTGATAATTTCTCACACCTTATTTCCTAAGAATATGCCAGATATTTTCCCTTTCTAGTCAAACAGGCAATTTTTATTCACCTTTTTAGAAAGAACTTACTAGCTACCTTGGGAAAAGATGTTACACTAGAGCAGAATGCATTCAGCAGCTGGCTTGTCCTGCAGTAGGCACTGGCTTAATGAATCAATGTAACCTAAGCCAACTCGTGCCTGCAGTGTGCTGTCTCTGGGGGCGGGTCCACGGGCTGAAAAGTCCTTTCTTTACTGACTGGCTCTGGTCAGATTGAGTCACCTGGAGACAGTCTGGATGCCATTTGCATGCAGATTGTTTTTGTGTATGAAAAATGCATGAATATTCCCTCAGGTGTTAATTAACACCATTTTTAGTTATTGAAAACTTCAAGCAAAAAAATCAGTGTTCTCAGACTGTATTCAAATGTGGTCTCTACACCTAATTATTCGGACACACTCCTTAGGAATGTCTGGCAGACAAACTTCTCTGTCCTTTTATATTCCTGCAACTACACTGTATCTTATAAGATAGAGAACATGTTGTTTTCAGTTTTCCTTGGCTGGTTGTAAAATAGGAGAATTTATTGTCATTTCTGTTGACAATAATTGAGTTTGTGGATTTTAATTTGTTGGGTTTTATTAGCTGTAGTGGGAGGTAAAGAGGAGGAGCTTGAACAACTTCTTTTGATCAGATTTTAAATACTGTATTTGATAGTTAATTTAATCAGTAAACAGCATGATATTATGACATTTCTTGGGAAGTTTTTCAAATGATAAATAAAAGCTGGACAAATGATAAAAATAGAATGGTTTCCCTCAGGACAGTTCTGGGTGGGATAAAGACACACGCAGCAGTTTTGTACGTTCATGCTCTGTGTAGTACATGTGACCCTCTGGAATGAGGTTTCCTTGTCGTTGACAAGGGATTTAATGCATGTGGAGGAAAAAGATAATTGCTACTGGTTCTGATTTTCAACTTGACCTCCACAAAAGGAAGATCCCTGTAACATCTCAAACTGTGTTGTGAAAACAACTCTACTCCTTCGTTAGTGATGATAGCTCATACTGCTGCACTGAAATCAGTTCTGAAAGCTGAGTTCCTCTGCTAGGCTCCATGTTGGCCCTTGGACCTTCTGGGAGCTAAGACAATGAAAATTAACTGCTTGATCCCATTAATAGCTTCCTTTTATTTTTTTTATTTTTTTTCCACAGAGCTGTCCCTTTAGACATAGATACTACAGGAAAATTTTGAAATGGATTCTGAACAAACCAGGTTTCACAGGAGGGGTTGACTAGCTTGAAAGCAGTGCTGTTAGTACCAGTTTGGGTGAGAAAAAAGTTCATTTTTACAAAATCCATATTTTCAGTCAAACAACAAGACAGTTTGATTTGCTGTTCGTATCATAGTATGAAAGAAGAACACAAAACTGTGTACACACTTGACTATGGCTTAGGAAATACCAACCAATGCAACAATGATGTAGCTGTGTTACAATTGCAGAGAAGCAAACCTGAGCAGCTTATTCGTACTTGGGGATGTACCCTAATTTCACCAGTATTCACTGATGATAATGTGCAACACAAAACCTATTGACCTCCTCCTGCACACCCAGCATATTCACAGGGCACATTATCTGGCATTTCCAGATAATTTTGTGCACAGTGGCCTTGTAGGAGCAAAACTTCTGCACAGGAGCTCCATGAACAAAACCAGAGTCAGTATTTCTGCAATAAATCTGAAATCATTTGTAGAAAGTTGTGAATAGTAGTACAAGGCAGAAGAAAGTTTTAGCTGGCTCTATCTGAGCTTTAGCTTTGCTTCTATCTGAGAATTAAAATGTGAAAAGACACCTGTAATCCAGTGCTCAGTAGTTTAATTTAATATGAACTATTTTTGAAATTGAGTGGCAAGTCATAGGTAGTGGTGATCAGTACAGTACTTTTGATGAAAAAAAAAATTCCCTGGGATGACATCACTTCTTGCACTGTTATAGCAGCCCTTAAGCTAGGCAGCCCTGGAGCTGAAGAGAAAAATGTATGCTGTAAGGAAAAGCAGTTATGGCTTCAACTTTTTTTTTTACCTCTCTTTCAGACTGAGTTCATTTCAGTCTCTGTGTTCAAATGAGCCACCTAAAATTTGTTTTGTTGAGGTAGGCTGAGAGCATGAGCTCTGAAATTATTGCAAGTTCCTGTTCAAGGTTGCCTGGTTATTTGCATAGGGTAACATTTTTTTCTTTAATGTCAAGATTGAAGAAATTGATTTACTTTGGGTTCATAAAGCAGCTGCCTTCAACTTTAAATCAAATATATAGTGTTTGAAGTCTGTCAGTGGAAGCCTCTCTGATGCCTCTGTCTGTATGTGGAATTCAAACTTTTTTGAAAACAATTGTTTCTAACTTACAGAAAATATTTTAGGATGTCGCCAATGTGTGTCATCTTTGCAGCCACCTTTGCAGGAGAGCAGCATCACAAAGGTCCTGCTCATTGTTTGGTTTTGCATCAAAATCCATGTTAGCACTGGGAATTGTGATTAAAGGATGTGTACCAATACAGCTGCTCTTTCCTTTGAGCCATGGGAGTTGTGTCACTCAGGTAGACACCTGTTACATTGCACTGTGTTGGTGGGGTCTGGAAATACATCTAATTGCAATTAAATGAGGCAGACATTGGAAACTTTCCGTAACAGTTTGATGTGAAATATTGATCTGATAGTTGCTGCCTGGGGAGGAATTTACAAGAAATACATATTAACAGTGTTGTTGTCTTTATTCTTGAAAATTACTGTAACTATGAAGGTGGAGTTAGTTCAAGATGTGCTTGTTTGGTTGGACTTGCCACATTCCTCCCTAGTGCAGAAAAGTAGATACCTCTCTGTGTCTTGACATTGTAGACAGTGTTCAGAGATAAAGACACAATATATCCGATGAAAATTTTACTCACCAGAACTGAAATGCCACTAAATAATAGCACCATGAAAATAACAATATTTTTAACTCTTACACTGATTCCCATCTATGCCAAACTATTAAATTTTCCAAAGATATTTCCATTAAAGGGTAAAATTGAATTGTTATGTTGTATAGCAGACAGACATTTTGGTGAGTGGAGAAGTTTGATAACTCTCCCAAAGTCACAAGAGAAGTTGTGACCACCAGGAATAGAAGGCACACATGCTGACAGCCAAGTCTCTGTGAGCCACAAGGCTGTCCTTCCTCCTGCACATGGAGAAGCACTGGCACGAAAGGGAAGTAATTTCTGTGGGTTTGGAGAGGCCTTTCCGGTGATTCTGGCAGCATCAGCAGAAGGACACATGGTTTTGATGGGAAGGACTGTCTGCATGGCTCAAATTATTTTGCAATGTTGGCTGCTTTCAAACTGGACTCATTTTATGATGGTTGGCCAAATATTTCTCATGCAGGTAGAGGGCCAAAGATGAATCTACCCTTTTTGTTGAAGACATTAGTGAGTGAAGGAGAAAAAAAAGCATATAATTCCTGTCCATCCTGTAAAGCCCTTTGGTCTGTGCTGTAGCAGGCATGTGCCAAGGAAGAGCTTGTAAAACCAGTAAGAAGAATAGTTCTTTAGTGCCAACTTTTAGATCTAGCTCTTGCTTAAGTAATGGAAAATATGTATAAATTATATTCTATCTGTTTTATTAGCAGTTTTCATATACTCTTGTATTTTCAATGATTAACACCACTCCCCAGTTTTCAGTAGTCAAATGTCAAGACATTTTGTGTCCCTCCACTCTCTTTTCAGGCTGTAATTCCAGCAGGAACCGACAGTGTGAGTAGTAACACTATGTAAAGCAAGACCAGAGAGATAGCAATTAACACTCAGCTGCTCAGTGGCCTGGGTGGATGCAGCTGAACTGTTTGTGATGGGGAGGGATCAAGCAGGGAACACAGCCCTTCCTGCGCACGCCGTGGGGTGGATGTTGCCTTGGAGGGTTCTTATTTTTGGAGAAATATCTTTTCCTTCCTCTGATGTTTTGACCCAGAAGAGTGGGTTAGAGTGTAGAAACATCAGAATGGCTTTCACAGAACTTGGCCCTGCCCATATACTAGGTTTTATCAGTATTAAAAATTGTCTAGTCCATATTTCTGCAATTATTAGAAAGACAACAGTAACATAGTTTTCTCCAGAAGCCTTTGTTTATCCTCATAAATGTTTTGGCAAATGAAGGAGGTTATCTGCCATCTTGTAGTACATTAAATAAACAGTGTGATTCTGCAGTTACTCTATACTGTCATCTTGGAATGGGGTAGGGATAATAAAAAGAATTGGTGTTTAGTCATCTGACGTCTCACAATTAGTATGAATATACTTTTCCATAGGCAGCAGAAAGCAAAATAATTATAAATTTAAATTAATTATGTTGCAGTAGTGGCCAAAGACCGTAGATAAATTGGCAGTCCCATATCTTTAGGTGTCGTGCAAGCAGTAGGTAAATATTTCTGCCTTAAAAAGCTTACAAATGCTGACAGCCTTTTTTTAGACAAGACTTGCTGTGAGTGTAGAGGGGGGTCCTTGTTCAGTCATGACTCAGAGCAGTCACCTTGAAATTGTGAAGGAAGCACAAGGTAGAGTAAGAGCAAATGAAATGAAAGTTGTAGAAACTGAAAGAGAAAATGCATTTGTGGAGTGAAAAAGTGCTGATCACAACTTGTTTCCGTGGGAATTTATCTTATGTGGCAGCTGGTAAGATCCAGATTTGGATTCCCAAATGTACATCATGCTCTGGTTGGTACTGCAACTTCAGATGTGGGAGTCCACCACGTTCTTGAAATAGGCTGAGCCCTACGGTACGTAACTCCCCCCGAGCTACACTACACCTTTATTGCAATGAGAGAAGACACTCTCCTAAGTACTTAGGCCCAGACTTTTTGTGTGTTAGATCCCTGAGTCTTAATTCTGCAGTCTTTTCATAGTGAGTTTTCAATATCTTACTAAATTTAAAGAAAAAAAGTAGTGGTTTACTACATCCAATTGGATTGATATTTACATATGCTCCCTTCTGGCAGCTTTCCTTCTTTTAATGTCGCTCTGATTAGCTGTAAAAGACTGAGGAGATATTCTTGAAATAGGTTGTTCCTAAGGGCCACTCTGATGTTTATCCTCTTATAGTATGGCACAGCTGGGAATGGCAATTTGCTCTTGTAACAGGTTGACCAAGGATCAGCTGCAGTATTAAAAGATTAGTACCCAATAATTTCCAGCGAGCTGTTCTGTAATAAACTCAGCATGTTGATGTGGATTTTCAGTGTTTGAATGTCTGCCTCCTTTATGTAACGTTTTATTTCAAGTCAGCAAAAAACCCCAAAACCCAAAAAAAACAACCTGCCAAACAAAACTCCCAAAAAAACACCACCACTCCACCACCCATATTCTATGAATTTACACTCTGATGTTAACAAACACTTTTGTTTTAAACTTGTAATTTATGTAATTAAATATGTGTTTAGACATCTGGACTACAGCTCTAGCAAAGCAAACAAGCCACTCTTTAACTAATAGGTTGCTATGCTGCCAGCCAGAACAAATGAGAAATATGTGGACTCAGTAAGAAGAAAATCAACCAGTTAATTTATTTTCAAGGTTTATTCATTTATTATCATTGTTGAATCTGACTTATTAATGACCTCTGTACATACAAAATTGAATACAACTGTTGTAACAGTGTTCGTATTTATCTCATGACCCTGCTGTATGCAGCTATCACTGTAGTGCTATATATCCATTTATATCTCATTTTCCAAAGCACAGAGGTGCTACTTGATGAAACAACAAAACAGTATTTAAATTATTATTAAACATTCCTTGCTGCCCCCTTTAATTCTTCAGAGTTAGAGATGAAGACTTGTGTGGATTTTAAAACAAAACTGCTGTATGGCAATTGGTAGGCCGGAGCTTTGCCAGACTGGTGTCTTGAATGCTGATGGATCTTTTTCCACTGCCCTGGACACAAGAGCACTTTGATGTTACTTTGGATTTTGGCCATGGTAGATGCTACAGCTCTTTTTCTCAGAGAAAATATGGTGTTCTCCGACCAGTTTTAGTCAGATGCTTAATGTTAACTTTATATGTAAAATCAGCTATGCAAGAAAATGGAAAAATGCCTTTGCCCTCAGAGCGACACTGTGTTTCTTTAGCCTGTGAGCAACACAAGTAGGAATTACAGTGTTTGGCTCTTGACCTTGGGAGCTGTCAGAATGTCAACAAGAGTTATGAGATGCTTGCGCTGACTTTGTATTGTGTTCACAGCATCTCTGTGCCCAGGGCTGGAGTGAGCGACTGCGGATCTTCTATGGATGCTGTGGCAGGTTCTTTTGAACTGCAAAAAAGTTGTGCCAGATCTGCTCAAAATAATTTAAAGCATGCTGGATCTGCTCGCTTGAGCTGTGAGTGCTGAAGTTGAGTGCATGCCTTTGTTGCAAAATGTAGAAGATGCATTGGTAATTTAGCAGGTTTGGAAGCACTGGATGTTGTGCTCACAAGAGCCAATTTTTTCATCCTTTGAACAACAGCGTCTCTGGTTCACATATGATAAGAGGCAATGCTATTTGTAACAATGTGCATTTGCTTGTTTTGCTATGGGTTGTTTAAAAAAATCTGTTCCTGAAGGGTTGTTTTCCTTGTTTGCATGGCTGGCTTGTGAGGGTTTAGATGCTTGTTTCAGGTTTGCTGCTGCTCCACTTAGCATCTAAAACATCTTGGCAAGGAGCATGAAGTGTTTTTCCTCTTCTTCCCGGAGGCTCTGCAGAAGCTTCTGCACTGGCTGAACCTGCTCCTTCACTGTATGTTTCAAAAAGAAAAAGCAATTTCCCCTGTTGTCAGGCAGTCTGCAAGTAATGTGCCTCCTTGCCTCAAGAAGGATCCTAGCCCCTCTGATTCTCCAAGTGTAAGGAAGAGGGATTCATAACACTGCGAAATAAAATCCAGGATGGTGCTGTCAGCCTGTGATTGCTTTGCAGGTTGAAAATGCAGGGAATTTAACAGCAGAAGCTCTGAAGCCAATAAAAGACTCCGTTTTGCCCTTGCTAGACTTGGCTTGAGATAAAAGTAACTGTGGATGATGTATTTGATTGGTAGGAATCACACACAGTGGAAAACACATTAGCATTTCAGATTTATAGTATTTTGAATCCAACACTGTGTCAAAGCCAGCAATTTCAGCAGCAAAAGTAAAACCCATGTGAAAATTGATTAAGCAACAATACGTCCAGAGGGCAAGATATTTAGAGTATGTGGCCTTTGTTCTTGCTTAAATGTTTTTAACTTTTCCAGTGTCATAAGTGGATCGTAGGTATATTCAGAATGTGCATTGGTGTTTGCAGTCAAACAGAAATCTTGAGCTAATGTTAGAGCTTAGTAAATAAAATGCAGGAAGAGGCATGTCACAATGGATATATTTTTAACATGCAAAATAGTCCTTGTTCACTGTATTTTACAAGGGAAAAATGTCCACATATTGCTAAGATAAATAGATCAAATTCAGGGTTGAGTTACAGAAAACTTAACTTCAAATCAATACTCTTTATTCATGTTGTAAATATTGGAAAACAGAACTTGATCATCTGAAGACTACTGAAATGTCAAGCATCCTTGAGTCACCATTACTTGAGCCTTTCACTGAAATGTGAAATTCAACCTGTTTCCTGTGTTGAGATGCAGCTGTTGAAGATATTTGCTGTATTTAAGTTTTACAATAACTTCGTGTACCTAATGGTTAATTACATTTTGTCACCCTGCTGTACAAGGCCTTGTACTTGAATGTCAGGCTTCAGGACCTTTCACTTGGCTCAGAAACTCCCAACCTGTCTTAGTTGCAGCAGCTGCTTCTCTTCTGACAAAAGTGCTGTTGAGGGGATAGCTTCACAAAGGCATTTTTCCCACTCTCCCCAGGAGGAGAGTACGTGGGAAACTGAGTGCAAGGTATGGATCCTCAAAGGACTTAACACATTGCAATGCAGAAAGAAATAAGACTTCTCAAGCTGTGTCAAACCTGTACCTCTGAGAATCACTTGTGCCTCTGAGCTTTGTAATCTGGAAGTGAGAGTAGAGGAATTGCCTCCTTCTTCAGCTGGGTGAAACAAGTGCAGCAGAGCCTGGCTATGTTGCTTCCTTAATCATCCACCTGCCTGAGAGTCTAAGAGTCTGTGGGTAGCTTAGGTCATCTTCGCCTCCCAATGAATCTTGTGTCTGCCAACAGATATTCACCAGGGCTTAAGGTGTTTCTGTAACATTCAAAAACAGTTTTGTAGATTTTTGGAGGTAAATGGAATCCTTCTCTCAACATTTTCAAATTCTGTGTTGCTCTGTCTTTCTTTTGTACAATGGCATTGTGAGATAATAGAAGTTTAAAATTTTGTCAAGGATGAGAACAGTTGTATGAAGACTTACTAAAAAAGACATCTATGGAGTGTTATATTTTTTCCCTCCTAAAATCATTGTATGCTTACCACCTCTGCTACCACTGAAGTAATTAAAAAAAGAAAGAACCAAAACTGAGTTTGCTGGCTCAGGCAGAGAAGTGAAAAAAGAGAGTTGTGAAAATGCTGCTTTGTGCACCTGGAACAGTATTGAGAATAATACAAGATAATAAGATAGAAATGAATGCTGTTATATACTTGAATTGTAAATTGTTTGCAGATATCAACCAAATGATTTATTATAATTGAAATTGAGGAATTCCTGGTCTTTCTGTAGAAGCAGCAAGTGATTTAGGTCCACAGATGGAAGCTACTGATGGCTCTTAGGAGCTGCACCTGGCTTCCTCAGTGGAGCTATGTGGACAGCTGCTCTGAGGAAGCATCTTCCGAAGTTATTTTAGTTGCTGTCTCAACTTTCCAAGCTGTGTCTTTACCATCTTTCTTTGCTAGAATTATAACAGTAGCATAAGGCAGAGGTGCATGCTGTTCATGAGCAGCCAGCCCTCACAAACCCCAGGCTGTCACTTCCTTTGAATTATCTTTCCTTCTGAAAGCAAAGCCAGCCTTCTCACTGAGCTGAACCAGAACTGTCCGGATTTCTCATAAAGTTTGATAGAAATTAATGCCAAGAAGATTTGTTGTGACATTTTAGTATATAAGGCCTGCATGTTGCATTTGATTCTTTCCTGTCTTAAGCTGTATGCCACTATTTTCACAGGTGCAGAGCAAGATGTAGGAGTGGAAATTGCCACCAACTCAAAACCATAACACTTTGCATATTGGAAATGACTAATCAAGGTGCAAAGCAACAGCTTTCAGAATGTGGTCTTGAGTTATTGATAGAGATAGGGTTTTGCTAGGTCAGGAATTGCACAGCTGTTTGGTTGGGGTTTTTTCTGTTTTGGTTTTTTTGGGGCTTTTTTAATGTTCCAGTGGACCAGTGGAAATAAATTCACTATATTTTTAATCTTTCTCATAACCTTGTTATTTTTTCAGTAGCTAGCATGCATCTCTACGCTGAATCCTGGGCTCTGCTTTGATACAGCTAATGAAAAAATTGCCTCTCCTATCTGCATCATTAGCCTAATGTTAGTTAATAATACTTAGTATTTTGCAGAGTCACTTGTATCTTCAAAGCACTTAACAGTTATTAACTAATTAATCCTCACAACATGCCTGTGAGTTGAAAGGTAAATAAATATTAACATTCCACTTTTAGCAAAGGGGTAACCAAATAGGAAGATTAAGTGATTTGCATGGACTTAGTGGCAGAGCTGGCAAGAGAACTCCTAGGCTTTAATGCCTGTGCTTATCCTTCCAACCACACTGGCTCAGTGTGAATTAAACCCTTCACCATTATTCTGTGTAACCTTTCTGGATACTTCAGTACTTTTTCAGATCTAAAGTTTATGTTCCTGGTCATAGCCTATCATACTGAAGGATGGATGCTGCCCTGGGGTGCAGATCTTCCCATGCCCCATCACTTGAAGTGTGGGAAATATTAAAAGGGAGGCTACAACCGTTTTGTGCTTCCCCCAGAAAATCCATGCCAGGCCCGTATTTAGAATGATCAAAATAAAAATACTGAGCCTTCCTATCAGGCCTGATTAAAATATATATAATATCTGGCCATTGCTTTTACAGAACAATATTAATTATTTACACTGCTGTTTCACTCAGTGCTGAATCAAAGCTGAAGCACCTGAAAATGGTAGGTGTTTCTGTGGGGACAATGTTGCCAATCACAGCCTTCAAGAAACATTTGTGAAACTATGGGAATTCTGTCTGATATGCTTAAATATAGTGACTATTTTTTTGTTAAGTAAATTATTTTAAAGAGCATAAATTATTTTTAACCAAGGCCCCATGCTTTCCTCAAACCTTCTGTGTTCTGTCAGGACATTGTATCCTAAGAGTCTACAGAATGCTCTGGGTAAGTTTTTGCATTGACAAAGCCTACATTTGTCAAAACGGGCCAGAACTGAGAGGAATGGGCCAGAACTGAGCACAATATTTTGTTGAGCTATGCCCTGTTTCAGGGGAGTTGCTGAGTTATCCTTGTTTCATGTTTGTCAGTTGCCCATTAAAGCTGGGTGATCTGCCAGAGAATAAGTTACAGAAACTGGAAGTGTAATTTTAACTTGAATTTAGTAAAAGCTTTCAGACAGAGACACAAGGTGGAATTAGGATACTTGAAAAATGGTGCAGTGTTTTCTAAATGCTTTGCCCTTGTAGTTGGCACTGGTGAGGTTGCACCTTGAATCCTGTGTCCAGTTCTGGGCCCTCACTATTTTATTACAAAAAACAACAGAAAAACTGAGTTTTATGAAATCCCAAACTTAAAACTTATTGAACAGCATAGTTCTTTCACATAAAATGGCAACTTGGCTATTTTTTCCTGTTATTCTGATAGTAAGAATACTTCACATTGAATGAGAATGTTTTGGATCTTTTTTTTTGATCCCAAGTTTTCTGGTAGGTCAGTCACTAGTCCAAAAACTATGGTTTGTACATCTTAGTGTGAGTCAGATGCCAGATTTATTATCTCGTGCATCTAGGTGGTATTATTCCTACTTGTTCTCCTAATTGCTGATGGGTTTCTTTTATTCAGAGCAGTAAGATATCTCTTGCCTGTGCCAGTTTGCTTCTATGTGTGGCTGGCATCTCCTTGCTCTGCTTGTTTGTAGGAGCTTGGAGATACCTGCCAAGAGCTGCCTGAGTAGAAGTATGTGGCTCCCTCCTGCTAGTCATGGAAGGACTGGGACATCCAGCATGCCTGTAACAGGGTGTACCCACTGTCTTCTCTATGGGGTTTCACTCACACTCAGGGCTGGCTATAGCCCCATACTGCTCACAGAACCATTTGGGAAGCCAACAAATCCCAGGAAGGTCATAGGGAAGTGGTACCTGTGTTCCTCGGCACAACGCAGCGGATAATTACCTCTCACTGTTTAGATCATAGTGTGCATTCTAAAACTGCCCTTCAGTTCCCAGGACTCCCACTGACATCCTGTTAGCCAGTTAAATGGGCTGTGCTGCCAGGAGCAGAAGGACAGGGTGTAGAGAAAACACAATGGCTTTTTATAAAATGTTCTCCTGATTTCTCACCCACCTAACATCAGGGAAGGCTTTTCGGATTCAAATACACATTTAATATTCTATACTGAAAAATTCTCCCTGGTCTGTTAAGCCAGTGTCAAATCTCAGTGGAAGCAGCTTTGTGCTGCTTTTTAAGAGTTCACACAGCTGCACTTAAAAATTACCAATTTTTCATGAGAGTAAGTGCTGCCATCAGGATCCTCAGAAACTATGAGCTGAACAGTTGTTTTATTTTCAACCCTTTCTGTAACTAATAAATTGGGGTTTGTGGATTTTCAGAGAAGCAAAGTGATCCCAGTTATCTTTCTTAGCAAAAATAATCCACAACATCTTCCTTTGCCTTAGTGAAGTAGGACAAGTATTTGGCAGGGGCAGCTACAGAGCTGCCAGCAGGCTCCAGGTCAGAGCTAGAGCTGTGTACTGTTGCAACACTGCCTGAGGCAAGTTGAAAATTTTGATTAAAAGGAATTTTCAAACACAGGCTTTTGTTCTGCAGATTTCTAGGTATGAGAAAGAGGGTGGGAAGGAAGTGAACCTTGAGGCAGAGAGGATGGCTATGGTGGTCAGGTCCTCACTTTCTGTGATGGAGACTTGTGTGTTCTTGTTTTTCAATTTCATGTAAGGGTGAAGTATTCCTTTGGCTGCCTCAGCACCAGTCATGGGTAATATATAATGCTAGCAAATTTAGCAAGTGTGCCATTTGTATTCAGCATGACACACTGAGTCAAGCATCCTGTTTGCTATAGGCATTGCAAAACTGTACTTAAAATGGCAGCTGGAAAAAAGCAGGGTTTCCAAATTGTTTTTTACACTTTTTCTGCTTTGATCTCTGGCTACCTCCAGAAGGGGGCTGGGAAGATGGCCTCAACATGCTGTGTCTTTGTGTCCCAGGTGCTGCACCTGAAAGTGTGAGCACAGCTAATGCTGTCTTACTGTTTTCCTCACATGAGCAATGACCGGGACTGTGGTAGTCCAAACCTTCCCTCTGCTCAAACCCAGGGTTTTCCTTGTGCAGGCACACGCTGCTTGGCCAGTTCTCTGCAGCCATTCATCCAGCTTTCCCCAGTTACTGGTATGTTTGGAACAAACACAGATGAGGGGAAGTATGAGACACCATGTTAAAATGCTTCCTGCACAGTCCCCCAAAGAAAGGTCCTTCTACAAATGCTTGACATACAGATCATATTCGACCTTTGATCATCTGTCATTTTATTGTAAGAAAGCATGCCATCATTTGCCACCATTTAAAATAGACCCAAAGGAAGTCAGGGCTTAATCTTAACCTCAAACACATTGAGCCCTGTATTTCCTATCCAGCCATACACTGTGCTATCTGGTTTCCTACACCTCAGGACTGCTAAGTTTAGTTCCTCTCAGCCAGCTGCGAAGAAGGAAGGGAAACTGTGTTTGCTGTGGATAAAACATTTGCTGTCCGCAGCTCTCCCAGCCTCATGGACTAAGTGGTAGACAGCAAAACAGTTTTGAGGTTTCTCAGTTTTTAAAAAAAATATTATTTTGAATTCTTTTCTCTCATAATTTGTTCTGTGTTCATACATTTCATACGTTTAAATCTTCGATGCCATGCTTTCTTGGGCTTTTCTAGGAAGAACTTGTTTAGGAATAATAATTTAGCATTTATGACTATCATGTGGTTAGACCATTGCTAAATTAAACACTGAAGTGTTATGCGTTAATTAATATTCTATCAAACCCAGTGCAGCTACTCAGGTCTTTCATCTTAGAAAGTAGATGAATGAGTGGAATATATAATGTACCATAAAGAAAGGGAGATTGCCTCACTAGAAATCTTTATTTATCATAGAAAGTAGCTGCATAAAATAGCTGAGATAAAACTGACCTATTTTTCCTCCATACCAGTATCATTCCTTGTCCATTTGCTTCAGGCAAGCAGATTGGAGGAACTGACTGATTTTCTTCTTGGGGGTATTCTCAGTCCCTGCTATGAAAGCCCTGCTATGTTTCAGTAGTGTGTATTATGAGGACCTTAAGTATTTAATAATTGTATTGCTTTCTTTTCCCCCCTAATGTTTAGTAGACTTATGCTGGGTTATTGGGCCACATGTGGCAGCCATGCCACAATGCACACACAGAGGTGTGCATCCACAAGCTGGAGGTGGATTTTTGGGAAGGATTTGGCAAGCCTGTATCCATGCTGTACAGCGATGTATTTTCTCAGTGGTAGCACACACTTCCTGGCAGAATTTTGGATTTGAATTACTTCCAAAGCAAAACTCTTAGCAACATTGATATCTCTGTGAAACCTACAGGACAGGGAAAACTCACTCTTTGTCCCTCATGATTCTACCAAACCTTGGTTAAATTCCTTCCTTCTGTTGTGTCATACATCTCCAGCATTGAAATCATGAAAGGGGAAAATCCTCCTAAAGGAAAGGATTTATACCACTATTACAAGAGACAGAAGGAGCTGAGTGCCTTATTTCAGTGTTTGTATAAAGCTGCTGTTTTGCTTTCCTACAATTGCACACTGGGTTGTTTTGATGTTTCCATAGTCTTATATCCTTCCCCCCCTGCTTGGTCCTTGCTTTTGACTGGCAGCACTCATAAATTCAATTTTGAATTTGGTATCAGGACCCATTTCTCTTAACAGCAGTGTGAATAAAAACAATCAGTTGGACCTAAAATACAGTAGACCTAGATAGAATATTGATATAGGTCAAAAAAAGAATGGTTAACTTCATCCAATGTAAATCAGGGTAGGAAATGCTACCCTGCATTTTTATTTTAATACATGGATGTATCTTATTTCTCCCCACCACCCATCACATAAATACATCATTTCAAAACAGCATAATTTTTGAGCTTCAACATTCTCATTTTCAATTAAAGGCAGTTGGTCCTGATGTCTGCATACATTTTTTAAAATTAATTATTCAAATGTGTGAAAGAAAAGGCAAACCACAAAGTTAGTACAGAGCTCTGTCCTACAGATAAAGACATAAAATGCACAGCATGGGGATGTAAAGCAAATGCTTCAGAAAAAAAATTGTCTGGACTGTGTAATTGAATTTATATAATCCAGTCATGGAGACAGAAGAACTGTCAGTACTGCTGTATTAGTCTGCTCACAGATGGCTGAAAATATATTGTGAAAATACTTAGATGCTAATGGCTCCAGAAAACTTCTATAACACATCTTGGACCAGTCAGGACTGGTTAATACAAAATTCAAAGCTGAAGGCCAAAGGAGGCTTTTGTGATGAGGAAGCTCCTAATACACCAAATAATCTTGGCAAATAGTTGTCAAACTTACTGTGATACCAAATAAGAGTGGGAATATATTTGTCTAGTTATTCTTGCAAGGGCAGGGATTCATAATCTTTCTTCTTCAGCTGGTGTGTGTATATAGCTCATCTCTCTGGCTTTAACACAAAGTGCAGGAACACTCAGCCTCAGTAAGGATGGCTAAGTAGCCCAGATTAAGCAGCTTTAATAAATGCTTGCTCCAGGCCCAGCTGTGTTGGTAGAAACATTTCAGTGATGCTTCCCAATTACAGATGACTCGGAGAACCATTTATTATACTTATGTAATTATGAAGGTTTTGTGTTGTAGGTTTGCAGCTTTGGTTTATATCAGTAATCTTAACACTTCACCTGTATTTCACTTAATAGATTCAGGAACAGACACCTCTATTCTCTGGAGAAAAAAGATCAGCAGGAAAGCCTAAACCCATCCTTTTGTTTGTCATGTGTTGAGCAAATGGTGCTGACACCAGGAAATGTGCAGCACTTGACACGTGCATTCTGTAAGTGCTTGGATGCAGCTAGCAGGCATCACATGCCGTCAGCGCTTCACAGTGCTGACAGCACCCTGGCAGCTCCTCATGCTGGACTGAAAAGAGGATAAACGACTATATCAAGCATATAATTACATTTCTATGTGCATAGATATGTACGTTAGTGAAGACTTCAAAAAATTAGCAGCTCTCACAGACTAATGTATTATTTAAGTGACTTTTTGAGGTATAAATATATTTTAAACTATTTTAAGAATACAGTATTTTTTTAGGATGATAGTTCCGACTTTGAAGGTACCTGTGGTGGGTTAGAAGAGCTGTGTGGATTGACTGACAAGTTATTATTCTTGTAACTGCTGTTCCCTTTGTAACAGGAGATCACTCTGGTGTCTCCTGCCTACAAACAGAGGGGCAGTTTGGCAAACTGGAGCAGCAAGAGCGAGGAATTATGTGATTGCCTGGGGAGGTGGGGTGAGGTGAGGGAGTAAAAGAGGGAAAAGGCTGGTGATTCACAGCCCTCTAAGGAGACATACTGATGAAACACCAAGTCTTGGAGGGAAACACTTGGAATAGTCACATAAGATTGCAAGCTTAGTCTTATCCAGCTCAAGTGTGTTTGCACAAACAGGCTGCACAGACCCTTGGCTGTCAGAACTAGGCTGCATTTGACAAATGCTGTGCTGCTCAGGTTCTCCTGTAGTGAAAATACAGGTAGAGACTGTAAATCCCCAGCAAAGTGTCCTGCAGCCACCCATGAAGCAGAGCAGCCTGACCAGCTGGTGATCCCAGTGCTGGCAAAGCACTGGTCTCAGTCTGAAGGAAGGTGAGCATGCAGCAAGCTGGTGTAACTACAGCTCCGGCTGGCAGGCTCTGGCTGAGAGGTCAGATTTCCAAAACAGTGTATGGGAAAAATCTATGTGTATAGATCAGTTCCTTCAGGAGCTTTAGGAGAATGCTGAACAGGGACAGGGACATCAGCTCCTGCCTCTGCTCTTCTGCTCATAGCTCTATTCTCACTCATCTACCCAGGTCCTTGAGCCATTGGTTAACAGTATGAGTTGAAGAAAATGTCATGTCAAGATGCCTTAGCCATCATCCCACTATTTACACCCTCCTTGGAAACTTGCCCTGATTGTCTAATGCATCTGTAAGCAGGCCACAGCAAGCCGGGGCCTCTGCCCTGCTACACTCTCTTCCAGTTTTACCTCTTCCTGTGACATTTGTGTTTTGGGTTGGTTGCACCCTGCCTGCAGGCGGGAACGAGTCAGGGCAGCAGCCAGGTCACTGCCCTGGATGGTGTGAGGATTCAACTTGAGGACACTGGCACTCAAGGGGCTCCTCACAGAGTTCGCAAAGAGTGACCCTCAGAGCTGAAAATAAATTGCTAAGAGGTTTTTGAAACCTCCATAGGTAGTGATGCAGAACATCTATGTGTGTACAGCATCTAGCTATCTGTTAGGAGAAAAGCATGAATGAACTTGGAAGCAGGGAAATATTCCTGACGTTATAATACTGAGTTACTGTGCACATTGCTTGAAATCTGTGAAGAGCCTTGAGTAACAGATGACTAAGTATCATCTGATTCTCTGCTAATAAAAAGGAGGTGAATATGCATGTTTCACTGAGGAAGGAAATGATGAAACTGGGGCAAAATACTTGGAAAGAACTGCATTTCAGAACCCCTTTTTCCTTCCCAGGACAAAGCAGATGCTTCTAGCAACTTCAGGTGGGAATGAGAAAAACAAAAATTATAAGGAAGCAGTCTTTTGCTTTTAAGTCTTTTTGAGTTATGATAGTGAGTGATAAGAATTTCATTGTATATGTTTCCAGTGTAAAGCTGTGGTATGGGCAGCTTTCCTTCTGCCTTTAATAAGAATTGGATAATTCAGACACAGGCCCAGCTGTGCTCTGAATTTAGAAATCAAGCATTGTTTTCAGCAATGACTTCTTGAAAAATTGATTTTCTTAATATAAATCATCTTCTAAGGTGACCTTGGGTGAGGCAAATCAATACAGGATTGCTGAAAGCAGCACTTGCTCTCAGCAGAAGTACTGACGCCAGAGTCCGGCAGCCCCAGCCAACCCCTGCCCCATGGCAGCCCTCCCACACCTGACCCAGCCTCTTGTCCTGGCCCTGGGGAGCCCCAGCACCCTAACATGCAAAAGTAGGTAATGTGGAGGGTGGCTTGAACTCATGGAGGTCCTTGGATTGTAGCAAAGCAGCAGGCTCTCAGGGAGACCCTGCAGATCCTCAGCTTGCTGGGCTGGTCTGTGAGATGGGCTCACTGGGATCCTTAGAGCAGGAATAATGGTCCCCAATTAGTTTGTAGCATCCCTGGGGTCCAAGGTACTGCAGACTGAGCAGTCTGGCTGTGGCAATGCATGGCCATGATGCACAGTCATCACCCATTAAAGGTTTCTATTGTTTTACAGATGGCCAGGGAGAAGTTACTACTGTAATTCTGTCATGTACATATATGCAGACTTATCTTCCTTATGGCTTCAGATATTCCTGTGAAAAACACAGCAAATAAGAGAAATGCAAAAGAGCACAAGAAACCCAAATAGCCTGTGCATCACTGTAGTTTCCATTATTTCTTGGATTTGACTAGCTCAGAAATACAGCAGGAAGTGCTTTTTCTTGTGGTATTTTTGCTTCCTCTGCCAGAAGAGTGGAAGCATTACACAATGACATGTGAAAATGAGAGAGGGATCCATGCTGCCAGTGGGTTGGGTCATGGGAGCGCTGGGTTTCCGCTTTCTGTGGCTGTTGCCACCTCTGCAGAGGAGGGCTGAGGCCTGAGGGCCAGTATGGCAGCTCTGAGCACCCAGGAATGCGTGGTCCTCTTTGGGAAGGGCTGCTGTCAAGGCACTGGGATCACTTCTCCTCATTACTCTATGCAGAGAAGCTGATCAGCCTGAGGTGCTTCTTTGCAACTTCGGGCCATTTTTTATTCTCAGTGAATCTGCCTACTGACATACAGCTTAATAAACACCCAGGAGGTTGAACTGGTTCCTTGTGTGTACTTCATTGTTCTGACACATTTTGAGATCTTGTTCGGGGATGAGAAATGCCTGTGATGTTCCTCCATCCAGGCTGCACCCTGGCCAGTCAGCATTCACTCTGGTGAGCCAGAGCAAATGCATTAAACCCTGCATTAAAGCTCTGCTGATAACATTGTGCTTATTAAATAATACAAACATTTTTCCTGTTTGCCAACAAGTGGGGATCCCTAGTACACACTGGGGAAGCATGAACTATAAAAGCCTCTATTCTTTTTTAATTAGGCCATATCTAATTAAAATTTTTGCCTGCCAGTACTAGCATTTATAAAGTATTCTCCAACCCAGCATGACTCATGGGACTATATGGAGACAGATTGCACTGCAGTCTATTTGGGATGTGTGCCTGTGCTGTGCAATTGTCCTTTATCATCACAGGCAGTGTTTGTTCGAATTATTATTTGGTGTGTACTGCCAGCCATCTAGGCCTCCACAGTTCTTTTTATAAATTCTCTGATTACCCTATTTTGAATATGAATATGGGTTTGAGATCCAGCTTGGGGCTCTGAACAGACAAATCATTTGGAGGACTGTCCTTAGAAGTCACTGATGGGGAATTTAACAGCTCAAGATGCCAGGCTAGTTCGAGAGCTATTGCAAGTGATGTTGAAACATCAGCAGTCTTTCTATTAACATGTTTGGCAATGGGAGCAACCACATGTGCTCCAAGCAGCCTGCTCAGCTCGGCCCATGAGGAATGACTGATCTGTAGGGAAGCAAAGACCCTGGCAAATGGCATGGCATAGCTGCCATAGGCAACCCCAGTAAAACCAAGCTTAGGCAGCAGCACCCACTGGATTTGAGCCAGGTGTTCCTCCAAAGAGAGAGCAACTGAGAGCCTGCAAGGAGAGGTGGGAAGAGGCTGTGGCAGGCAGATGTTTTGCCTACATTTGCCTGAAGAATAAAAGCATGTCTGAGGAGAGCATGGGGTGTGGTTGAGCATGGATGAGGAGAAATGGACTGGGAGAGAACTGCGCCCAGAGGGAGCTGGGCCAGCTGGTTTGTGCAGGGCAGGAGCAGTCTGCAGGCAGTGGTGGCAGCTCAGTGGTGAGGGGTGGGTGCTGTTGTGCAACAAGGGGACACTTGGAGCTCAGGGAAGTACAGAGAGCTGCCCATGGAGCTGAGAGCAGCTGCTTCAGGCCAGGCACTAGTGCTTGGAGAGATCATGCTGGTTTGGCAGGATCTTGCTTTAAAGCATGCAAAAAATGTGCAACACTTAGAACCCCCAGGTTTATAGGCTGAGTGCTGATTCCCAGGCAGGGAGGAAGACTGTGGGTTTGTAGGCTGCAGGGTTTGGAGCAGCAGCTCAAAGGGATCAGACATCCTCCACTCAGGATGCACTGGAAGGATGCAAGGAGTGGAGCAGAGTAACCCCCATGAGAACCCTGCTCTGAGGGGAGGCAGGCAGGAAGCAATGCTTCTGCTGGGGCATGTGCAGGGCTGCTTTCCTTCCCTGCACTGCACAGCCCCTGCTTCATGCCCCCCACCCCACCCTCCAGCTCCCTCAGGTTGGGTTTGAATGGTGGTGCAGATGTGAGAGGTGAGAAGCAGGCAAGGCAATGGCAGCAGGATGAGTGAGAGGACACAATGGCATTGGCAGCCACTGGTGGAGCAACTGAAAGTAAAAGGCTCAGCTCCACATTCACAGGTATACATGTGAGCTGAAGCCATTGCTGTGTTAGTGCAAGGTTTACAGTCATATTTCATCTCTTTTTCACTTTCTGGGTATGTTTTTCTTCTAAGGGTTATTACAGTGCAGGAAACATAGGTGTCATGCTATTATTATCTTTCCTTTAAGTTCATCCCAAGTAAGACATGACAGGATATGGAATTAGGTTAAAATTAAAATCTTACCATATAAATTTAAGTTTTTGGTATAGGCTTCCCCATCTGAGATTATACCAGCTTTATTCTTAGTGCTGTACCTAATACAAAATAAGATGTAATACATGCTCTGTGGGCTGATAATCTAAAAGACAGGGCCTTTAAAAAGAAACAGTAATATTTTTAGCTATAGGTGAGGAACTGGGACACAGAGAATCAAATTACTTCCATGTCATGCAGACTAGGAATTAACATGTGTTTTGAGTTTCCAGTTTCATCTTAACCACAAAAACAAATTTTCTCTTAAAGTAGGGATAGTATGTTCTGGATTTTAAAACATTTCTTATATGGAGTGCTAAAATAATTTGAAGTTCTTGCTGTGCTATGTTTGCTCCCTTGGTGCTTGGACAACTACTTTTATGTCTGCAGCATTTTCTTCTCACACTGTGGATCAAAATACAAATTTTCTTACCTCATGCAAGGCAGTCTTTGCTACAATTACTTCTTTTCTTCACTGTACCTTGAAGAACAGTTGCAGGCATCATCCAGTATGAGCCTTGCAGTATTACTGGTGTTAAAACAACAACAATAAAACCTCCTGGTGCTCTTTCCCACAGCTAAATAGTGCGGTAATTAATGAGAACACGGTTATTTGTAAACTGCCACTCAATTGGCTTTTATGGGTCATTCTTTTAGTTCTCTTTAATTACACTGTAGAGAAAGAAGAAGCTGAGGTTGTTCATGGGACAGGGCTGGTTGTTGCCATCTAACAGGGATGAGCTTTGGACTCATGTTTTCCTGCTGTAGAACACAAAAAGAGTGAGCTAACACCCAGGTTACATCCTGCTGCCATGACTGGCAGCTTGGTTTTCACCTCCACGTTGCCTCCAGAGCTGAGTTCTGAGCTGCTGCTGTGCTGAAGTGCTGCTGAGCCATTTGGATTGCTGTGATTATGTTCTCCTTGGAGCCTGATTTGCCTTCAAATTTAGACTTTGCACCTCAAGAGTTGAAGGAAGCATCCTGGGAGGATTTTCTTAGGGACAGCTGTTTTTGCCAGCAGAAGGCACTGGGTTAGACTGCCTGAATTCCAGTGCCCTTCAGCAATTTGTTTCTCATTTCTTAATGCAACAGTATTATTCCAGATGCCTGAACTTCTCAAAGGAAACACAGTGGGAGGAGGATGCTAAAATTAAATTAGGGGGTTAACAAGCTTATACTTGTTTCTTCTGCTCTTCCCCCTGCATGGCTGTAAGAGGCAGGAAATTGAGGGAGACCAACATTCAGGCTGGGCTGCAAAGGTCACTCACCTCTTTACACCTCATAAAACCAAGTTCCCCACACCTCAAGCAGCACTTACCCTCCATTGCTCGCTTGTGTGGTGTCTGGGTTTGCTTTCCTTCCTGAGCTGAGCATGTGAGTTCAATGAGAGCTCACACACCAAAGCACAGAAGAGAATGGGAAACCTGCCTGTTTGGTTGCATCTGGTTTCACTGGTTTGCAGCCACACTGAAGAGAGTTTTCAGCCTGAAGCAGCACCTTATAGCAGAGGAGTTGCTTTTCAGTGCCATTAAACACAAAATGGTTGCAGGTTTTCAGAATCGCATCTACTCTAGCTTCAAAATCACACCTCCTCCAGATCTGGTGTTCCCTGGCACCATTGGAAAGAGACCTGCTTTAGATCTCCTGGGCTTGGGCCAAAAGGATCTGTGTCTGAAAGGGAAATACTGCCAGAGCAGTTAAATTTAGCCTTATTAATTATTCCTGGCAGCTCATGCAGTGCAATTAAACAAGGATTTAAATTCCCCAATGATTTTTGCAAAATTTTCATTTTCAATCTGTTTTAAGTCCTAAATATGCAATCTGTCTATTAGAAGATGGTTACTTCCCCAAATAGTTTAAATTCAGGTAATTTCATGAATGAAAATAAAGGGTTCCTTTACTGTCAGAAATCATTAGTGTATGTGCTTTTAGCTTGTCTTTTTTATTAGCTGTACCATCCTACTTCTTGCTTGGTTGCTTTTTTTACCTACTCTCAAACTCTAGAGACTCATTAACCAGAGATTTCTATCTGTAAGACTTAGTGTATGTGGGGGGTTTCTGGGGGATTCTTTGTTTTTTTTCCTAAAGAGTACAGCCAGACCACAGGCAGGTATTGTTGTGTAACCAGCCATTAGAATGGCATCAGGACCAGGACAGCAATTTGAATGCCTGCAAGGTAACAGGAACTTATCCCCAGGTGCAGGGCTGCCCTGGCTGGCTCTGAACCCTGCCAGGAGGTGTGTGGGCAGCAGTGTAGCCATGCAAACCTGCTCAGCAGCAGAGCTGTGTTGTCACCTTGTCCTACTGTGTGCTGCATGGACCCCTGCTGTGTGCCAGCCTCACATCCTGGGCGAGGGCAGGAGCTGCCCCAGCCATTTGTCCAGGCACAAGGTTTCTTCTGGGGGGTGAAAAATGGGTGAGTGGCATTTCTATGGTGGACTTCTCTATTATAGTCCCTGCTATCCAGGGTTCTGCTGGCTGTCATGGTGGGACATGCAACCATGCTCTGGAGACATTAATCATATGAGGTATTACAGACACCCAATACCTTGGTGGTTAAGAAAACTGCTCCTTTCTGCACTAAAGTTTTTATCATAATTGCATTAATAGTTGTAATAGTTTGGTGGGTACAATTGTATGTAAACTTGTGTGTCCTGTGAATAGGTAAAGCATGTAGTGTGTGTTGAAAGACAGAAGCAGATATTTCATGATACTTAATAAACACATTCCCAAGCTGTCACTTCTTCATCCTCTACATGGACCACAAGAGAATGAAAGTATAACATCTGCTTGTAAACATGATCGGATGTGAGTCAGTAAAAGAAAAGTACATAAATTGCATGTTTATATGCTCTCATCTATCATAATAGAGTAGGGCCTGGGAAGGATTTTAGCTAAAAAAATTAATCACAGTATCTTATAGAGGAGAGAGGAGCATCATTCCCCCTGTATTTATTGCAGGCTCCTAGGTTATTCCCTGTGGAAAATATATAAATGTAACACTTATTTCCTTTGCAGTCACACCTGCAAGCCCTTGTTCTAACTGTTTCTGATGATAACTAATATAAAGGAAGAGCTGGTATCTCCCAAGAATCTCTTCCTTTAATTTAATCTGTAGCTTAATTTAAATATCCAGAAATGCTTGCAATGACAGTAAATGTAATAATCTCCCTAAATTCCTAGTGTTTGAAGCATTCCTTTATCCAAACAGTTGATCCTCTGCTGATGTGCATTTTGTGTAGCTGTCTCTGCTTGTGTGGAGGCTGCATAGACCTGTTCTGCTATGGCAGCCTGTCAGGTGTCCAGCAGTACCAGAAGGATATGCTTTTAGGGTCAGAAGGGGCAGGAATCAAATATCCAGAGAATTTCTAGCTCTTGCTTTGAAACATTAACTAGCTTTGGCAGGTTAGAGTGGACAAAAAGACACTGCTTGTCTTTTTAAACAGTTCTTTAAAACTACTGTGTTCAACGTGGAGAAAGAACAGCTTTTAGCTGTAGTCTCATTCAGCAATCTCTAGGACTTTAGCTGGAAGTTTCATGTGAAGTTTGTTGTTGTCTGCAACATTTGGTTGGAAGGTATTACTTGGGTTTATTATTGTTGTTCCTACTGAATTAATGGGCCTTTAGAGCTGGAGACAGCACCAAGAAAAGGGGAAGTGATCCTCATTTCACACCAAGCATTATACTTGGCAGGGGTGAAAAACGCCAGATATGTACCAAAAGCAAACGATTAACAAAGGCTGGAATTAGGTCTGGAATTAGGTTGTCACTCACTCTTCAGGCAGATAATTTGTAAAAGATGCAGTTGGGTGGACTGCAAAATGACAAAATCATCCCTGGCTCGCCTGCAAAGCCAGCTGAGGAAAGGTGCTGTACCACACCAGTAAAAGCTGCCTGTGCCCCAACAGATGATGGACAAATCCTTATCTCTGAGCTCATTGCCTGGCCTTGCATTTAAATATTTTGAATTTTCATTTATTTTCTTTTTGTTAGAATAATTGGTTTAGTTTTTGATGTCAGAATGGCATTTTACTTGAATGGCACACACCTGTGTGACACACCAAAGGCTTCTTCCTCCATTGCCATTTTCAGCAGTTTCTCTGCCTTTTGATTTTCATAAATCCTGGGCTGGTCCTTGCTCTTTCATTTCTAAATAAGTACCTGGTTGTTGTCATCCATTGTGTTTAGAACTCAAGGTCAGTGCTGTTAAAGCAAGATAGCTGATCAGTGAACACAGGTTGCCTTACCTTGCTGAGGATCTCATGCTAGCAGTGTTCCTAGGCATGAACTGTGGCCACTGCAAGGATTCAAATAATCTTTATTTTCAACATGAATTTTGTTTCATAAGCAAAGCTCTTTCCTGTGACAACCCTGCAAAGCCAAACAAGCCTTGCTGTGAGCCCTTGTGACAAAAGCCACGATTATTGCAGAATCATACACAAAGTGCACTACAGAGGGACCAGCTTAGTTCACGGTGTAATTCCAGCCTCTGCAGCTTGGTCTGGAGCAAAACTTGGCTTGACCTTGTATCCAGCAAGTTTGTTTATTCCTAGGATGTAGGACCTGGCTGGCCATGTCCATCCCAGGAATGGTGCAAGAGCCTTCAGGCAAAATGCAGCAGACATCCTACGAGGAAAATCAGATGCTTAGAAACATTGTCTTTAAAAATAGTCTTCTGTAGACTTGCAGCAGCATTATATTAGCTGCTAGTCCTTGTTGGAAAGTTGAAGGCAAACAACTTACAAAAAATAAGTCATGGTTTCTGCAGGACTGATACAGCTGGTTTACAGCAGCAATCTTCAGAGTCATCTGTATCAAATGTCTTTTGTTTGCCTCGCTGTGTTTACAAGGGGCTGCAGATTGTCAGCTTTGAGAATTCTCTTGAAAGAATTTGCTGTGATCGTAGGCCATCAGGAAACCTCTCTTTTTCTATGGAAAGATGAGGGGATTTGGCAAATACCGAATAGCATGATCAAATAATTTACAAGTGTGACTTTGAGTTTGTTTCCTTTCCCTGAGCTATTTATGCAGCACACGTTTGAAGGCAAGCTGTGAGTATTATACAAAGAAATCTGCTAGCATGCAATCTCCAAGAGGAGATTTAAGGTTTAATTTGAGGCAGGATCTGGATCACAGGAGCTAATAGGAAGAGCTGTTTACACTACTCTGACAGCCATACGAAAAATTTAGTGTGTTTGCTGCTTGTATTTCCGTACTCCATTTCTGCTGTGGAGAAGGGCATTTGCATGCATGGACTGACTGAATGAAATGCCCTCTGATGTGAAATAATGTTTTGTCATTAATTGCAGAAGCTAAGGTAAGAGGGAATATAAAATCTTTATCTCACCCACCAGTGGTTATTGCCAAAAACCAGTGATGGGTGTCATCTCACTCATGAGCTCTGGTGAACTGGCTGTTCTCCTGTGGCAGGAAGACTCTGCAGTCTTGCCCCAGGGCTGAGAAAGCAGAGAGAGGAGAAAAGGTCTGGTTTCCATCTGCCTGCCCTGCATGAACATGAATGAATTAACTTTTTTTTAAAATTTCATATTCATGTTTGAACATTTCCAGTGAATGTATTCAAATACTTGAAAATAGGATTCTTTCTGAGAAAATTACCCTTTGTCCTGGTGTAAACCAGCAGAAGGATACAATTCATTGAAGAGGGGGAACTCAGCACATGGCATGTCTGTGTGGCTCAAGTCAATGTCAAGGCTTCGGCTGCCTTCAGTGGAGTCAGGATTTCTTTAATAAAAGGAGACTGTATTGCTAAATCAAATTGTCTTGATTACCATCACTGGAAGCTCTTCTTGATTAGACACAACAGAATTTGTCCTGTGGAAGAGGTTCAGGAGAGGGAGAGAAGACAATGGATATCAGCCCTGGAAAAACATCTGGTTGTAAGAGGTGACTTGAGCTCATACACGAGGCCTTATTAAATGGAGACCATTCAGTCACACAGTTACAATGCCTATAGTGGGGAAGGAGTTTTTCATTAATTATTCAACAGAAGAGAGATCTATATTTTGCCTCAAACTGACACTTTTTACCATCTGCTTCAAACATAACTGTCTCCTAACAACTATTATCCACATGGGATTTTTCTCTCTTTTTAGAGTAATCATTATGCTGAACTTCCAGATTGTTTAAGGTATCTGAGGGCCAAGTATGAGCATGCTGTTACAAATAGCTGATACTTAAAATTGCAATTCTTTTTCATGTTTTCATATGGTAGCTCATTAGTACATTTGTTTTTTCTCAGTTGTAGTTGTGATCCAGCAGTGGCCTTGATCTTGATAACTGCTATATCTGAGCTTAACTGCAGTCCTCCAATCCCAACAGGCTCATTTTGAAAGGACATAGTGACTCAAATTCATGCCTAGTACAACTATTGAAATTAGCATTTTTCACCAGGGATACATTTATCTCAGTATCTACAAGTGCTGTGGACACACACACAGAGTTGTTAGCAGTGGGCCCTGAACATGAAATGAGCAACCAGACCCTAACTGCTTGTTTTGAAGGTGTCACTTACACAGGATTTTGTGTCTGTTCCTCCCGGGTGTCCCACCTTCACTCCTAGGGAAAAAAACCTAAACCAAACTCCTACAAAAAACTACATGTTCTGCCTGGGGTCACTGAGGGAAACTGAGATTTATGCTAAACTCCAAGAGCAAAGCTTCCTGAAAATGGAAAGGAAATTCTGATATTTGTTTTCATGGATACCTGAATTCCAAAACAAATATTAACAAACAGCTCTTATATGCAAAGAAATATTTAAAAAGTAATTAATGGTAAATTGCACAAAAATGTGTGGCTCTTGTGGTGGTGAGTGTTGCCACAGGGGACTGTCATCTCCTTCAGTCCTGTATTTTAGAGCGTTGATGAGAAATGTGACATCCAAAGGGCCAGTATGTCTCTGTAGCTGGCTAATCCTTCATCACTGCAGTGGGAAGCCAAGACAGTGTTGAGGCTGTCTTCACAATATAATCCTGCAAACTGGAGGCTGACTCCTGCTGCACTGTGTCCCTGGAAGCTGTGCTGGCTGCCTGGGGGCCTGGAGTGGGCAGTGAGGAGCTGTGGCCCTTTGAGGGCACATGGGCAGGTGGCTGCAGGCTGTGCTGCACAGCTCCCACCCGAGAGGGACAGAGGACACCTTCTCCAGAAACGGGGAGAGTCCATGACAAGTATTTCTAGTGTTGTTCTTGTCTAGAAGGGGAACTTGCTTAGATCTATACAACTCCATGTTTGCCACACTCTTATTTTGGAGAAAACGGTGGTAGATAGGTCATACTATTGGAAATATTTATTTAATTTTTACTTGTAGAGCAAAAGGACACTGTAAGCATATCATTGTGCATATACTTTTGTATCAATTTTATATCCTTTAAAAATCCATTTTGCATTCTTTCCTGTTAAGGTGGTGGATTTGTAAGTTCTCTCTCATCTTTGCAGACTGGGCTGGAATTCTGAGCTAGGGGTTGGGACCTCATTATCAGACATTGCCAGGCAAGGCAGTGCTTACTTAGCCAGCCAAACAGCAGCTGAATTGCACCTTATCAGCTGTGCTCAAACACAGCGCATTTCACCACCCGAGTGGCTGAAACGTGCTTCTTTTCAGATGCCTTTTCAGATTCATGGCAGACTCTTTGCATATGCACCACCTGCAAACAAGAGCTCCCGAGCGACTGCTGTCCATAGTTCTGCTGTCTCCAGAGGCAGGGAATTAATGTCACAGCTGGTGGAGTTAAAGGCATCGATTATCAGTGTAGTACCAATCATTCTCCATGATTCTGCATCACCACAAATCCTTGTATTATTGCATTTGTAACACATAAAGTGAGTGTCAAACACATCGCGTTTATGGAAAAAAACGAAACCCTTTATTTCCTTAAGAGGATGATGTTGATAAACTAGTAGAGCAGATAAATTTGTAGAAAACCTGCCAATCACAAAATACTCCAAGAACAGTTTTCAGACAAGTTTAACCGATCTAGTATTCACTTAGACACCCACATAAGACATAAGCCCACATGAATTCTGTTCGAGGAGGTTTGGGTTAGCGTCACTGGGTGCCAGAGCGGTTAAGCTCTGTCTGAGACACCTGGGAGCCATTAGTTTCCCCGGAGACTAAAGACTGGCTTTTGGGATGGCTGATGATTTGCCTTGCATCACTTCCTCAGGTGTTCTGCATACCCCCGGGGCTTCTAAGCGGCCAGCCCCGTGCTTGGGCCTCCTGCCTGCTCAGTGTTGTTCCTGCTCCAGGGACTGCATGCCAGGACAGCTTCTCTGCTGCCAAACCTTTGCCTGGTTCTTGCCCACGCTTCATCTGCCCTATGGTACCTCCCTGGGAACAAGAGAAGTAAGAGCCAACAAATCAAGCTCTGTAATTCCACCTGCATTTATTTGTACGTCCTATTTGTGAACCCAGTGGAGGAGGCAATATAACACAGTAATTTGGGAACTGAATTGGTAGGAACAACTCTCCCTGGGAGCAAGGGAAAGTATCTCTTTTGTGATTGCAGCATCAGATTCTGCTCCAGTTCATGCTGAGAGTGTTTGCTGGGTTGAATTTTTGCTGGTCATACTTTGTCTTTCTGTTACTGGCAAAAAATCCCCCATACTCTGCATCAGTTTATCTAATTTGGATCTGAAGCCTTTTGATGTCACATAAGCTTTTATCACCATTAAAATTGTGCCTGGGATATTGACATTTTTAAGCTATTTTGTGAAGTGGCCTTTTATGCAGGATGGGGGAAGTGCTGCAGTGTCGTGCACAGGTGGTTTAATTTCAGCTTTGTTTTCTTTGGTTGAACCTTGTGTGTAAGTTACAGTGATTTAAGGTCTGCAGGAAACATGGAAGAATTAAAATGGGAGGCAAGTTAAGTGATGTTTGGACGCTGAATTTTCTCTCAGGTTTGCCTATTAGATCAGTGCTTTAGCAGACACCTCTGCAATGCCTGGGGGTGGTTAGACTTTTGGCTTAGTGGACTGAAGTCTATATTGCCTTCACAAGCCCTTTAAAGCAAATTGTGTTTGTGTTCACTGTGCCTTTAATACAACCTGCATCCTAACAGAGAGTGTTGCTTCTTTACTGTCACATTCCAGAAAAACACTTTTACTTCTTCAGTGAGCTTTCTGGCAATCCCTCACTTTCTTGAGGATGAGATGATGGCTCACAGAAAAAAAAAACCAATTTTATAGATAGGCCAGGGTTAACTGTGTGACTTTTTTCAGGCAGTAATGGACCTCCTCTCCTATTTTAGTCCTGGTGTAGTTTTTTTTTAAGAAAAATGGGGAGAGGGTGAAATAGTTTTACAACTTGGATTTGCCACATGGACCACTGACCTCAGCCAATATGACCTAAGCTACCAAAGCCATTTCTGTCTTCTCCACAGCAGTTTTATGCTCTTTCAAGATATAACATACCTGAAAATGAACTCCTAGAAACTTCTCAGTGTGGCTCTTTGTCTTTATTCAGATATTATGAAATCTAGTTTCCACTGGTGCCTGAAGAGAGGCAGTTAGTTAACGAGGGGTATTCTTCCCTTCAGTTTTTTTTCAGAATAAATATTCTTGGCACCTAGAGGAGTGGGGTCTCATACCATGTCTAAAACTGAGCCTGCAGAAATGGATGTATGCAACATTCAGAGGACATCTGAGTATTCCTGTCTCGGGCTTGTGATGCTTTATATTTCTGATAGTGAAGGTTCCATGGCCCCTGTTACTTTAGTTTAGCATGGTTGTCCATGCTGCTGCAAATTCAATCCTAATGTCCTGAATAAAGAACCCTTTATCTCTTAAATCTCTGTTGATTTGCAGTCTAGTGTTGGCCCAACCTCATTAGACAAACAATAACCAGGTACACTCACTTATAAAAGGTTAAAAAAAAGTAGGTAGCAGAATGTTCTGAAATATTTATGCTCTTTATTCTTGAGGTGAGACAAGTATGGGTTACTTTAGAGATGAAGCTTCACTGCCTACTGAGTGTTTAGAAATATTTTGCCTGCTGAGCTCTCTAAAAATAAATTTGAATGTTCTGTTATTAAAATGTATTAATACTTTTGACTCGTAAGCATAAAATACAACTTTTATTTACTGAACTTAGATTAGTATGTAAATACAGATTTAACATTGCAAATGGAAAACTGGAACAGTGTCTCAGATTTTGTGTGACTGCCCTATTTATTCTAGCTGTTAACACAGCATGAGACTAGAGGCTGCTAGTAAATTGTGCCTTTAGGATATGAAAAATTAAATTGCCTAATAGCAGTAATTTTAAAATAAATATTCTATTAGTAATAGAGTTACAAACATTATTCCAGATATTCTTTCACTGAGTATGTATTTCACAAATGACACTTCTCAGTTTTTCCAAACATTAGGTAAATAGAGACTTTTTATTTTAATGTGAAGTTTTTTCTTGGTTTTCTATATATTCAGACCTCATCTAGTGCACAGTGTTTCCTGTAAGGGTCACACTTTCAGCAGCTGATCCCTTTTTTCATGCAGGAAAACCTTTCTGTATTCTTGGTTCTGGATACTGAATAGACTATGAAAAAACTGAACACCCCCCCCATCCCATCTTTTCCTTGCTTTAGGGCTTGTGCCACTTTCTAGCTTTTCATATCTTGGTTTTATGCACTTGAACACCTTGACATCTGATAAAAATACCACTTTCTTGTCAGCTGAGACCACAGAATTATTTCTGTCAGCATCTCCCTTCTGTCTTGAGAGAAGAGGGGAGATTTTTCTATCCTGTAATCCTGTAATCTGATTTGGGTTTGCCTTGAAATCCTCATTAGGTTGTTGAAAACAACCTGTGGAAGATGAGAAATGGAGATGAACGTGGGGAAAGGGGTAAAAAACAGGAGGAAGGTTACTAGTTTATTTACTATATCAAGTCGCTTGGATTCTTAGGAAATATTTTTGATATCTTGGTTAGAATACATAAAGTAGTACAGGACAATTTCCTTTCTTTTGTCTGCCCATAAGTGTTTTCCTTATCATAAATGCCATGGCTTCCCACTGGCAGGAGGTGAGTGTCTGCCTGAGTCTGGCTTCCCTATTTTTCAGCGCAAACAGGTGGCACATCAACAGCTTTCTCCTTTTGTATGAATGGTTTTTAGAAAGATGAAATTTGGCCTTCTGGAAATCAAATGTCCTATTTTAGTATTTCAGCATAGGATTCTGGATAGTAAAAAGGGACAAATTTCTGTTAACATCAGTAAAAAGGAGGCTTTTGTCAGGAGAAGTGAGCCAATGCCTTCAACTCTTAACATGATTATTTGGTTGTTAGCTCTTAGAGATAGGCAGTGTTTTTGACTGCTTTAATGTCTTATTTTCACATTGGTTGGTCTGGGTGGATCTTCCCTTGCAGCATCACTGATTTCTCAAATGTTCAGATGCATTTTATGTATTCAGGCAATTTTTTGCTGGAAAGAGTATCTTGGTGTTCGTTTGGTGTGTTAGCATTTAGAATTCCTTTCAGTTTATAACCATGTATACATTGATAAATTATTTCTCTGAATCCTCTAAGTTTTTGCAAAAACTAAATTCAATACTGAGCTCCACGCATCCCCCTACTTTATTATTTCCTTTGTATAATTTTTCTTTTGTTTTCAATGCTTCATTTAGATTTCAGGTCAATTGTTTATAACTTCTCCCATGCTTACTTGAAACACTTATTTCAGTAAAACATAATGCTTTCCTGAAATTCAGGTGGTATTGCAGTGTAAGATAACAACACAAACAAATGATTAACAGGAATCAGGTAGTGCTGTTTTTTTTACTTTCTGCTGCAAAGTTTGCAAAGTAATTCTGAAACTGGAGTCTGTACCTATAGGATGCAGCCAGATGGATCTGGAAAATCTCGGTCCATGCTGATACTCTTGTGCAGCAGCAGCCAGAAATTACTGAGGAATTCTGGTCAGCCACCTTACTTACATCTCACTCACTTGTACTGCAAGATAAGCAGGCTCCTTATGAAACCCTGGACCACGGCCACCTCCCTGTTATTCCCATCCAGCCAAAAGGAAAGAGGCTCAAGGGAGGCTTCAGGCCAGAAGCAGTGGTAGTTCAATGTGTGTCCAAATGTGGGAAAGATACAAATGGCCAAGACACAAGACTGTATGTTTTTGCTTGCAGATAATGTGAAGCTCAGTTCTTTTACTGCTGAAATAGAGTGGGTTTAACTGGGACATGAACCTTGAGCATGGCTGGCTCAGCCAAGACTCTGGTGGACCTTTGGTACCCACAAATGAGGGCAGTTCTTTGCTTGTGCTTTCATCTCTTTCTGCCTGTAGCATTTAAAAATGCACTCAACCACAATCATCAGAGGGCAGGAAAACTACAAGCACCAGAACTGATGAATCCATTGGTAAAGGGAGTAAGTAGGAAAAGGAAGTGAGGAGCTTCTCATTGGGAACAGAGCTACCTTTTGTTATCCTCATTTGGTACCGTGCACTAAGTGGGTTTGTGCCTAGGGCTCAAGACCACTATTTTATCTGCAAGAGTATCTGAAGGAGAGGGGATGTTTATACATGTATTGATTTATTATTTTTTGTATTTAATTTATTAATTTCCCTATCTGAGGAATACAAGTAGTTTGAATGCAGCAACCATGGTGATATCAGGAAGTAATCATTTTAGGAAGCTTGCAAATATGCTCTTATTAAACAAATGGAGGCAGGTTGGTTTTGTTAGTTTTAAGTAATGCAGTAAGAAAAGAATTGGAAAAGTGCCACCTTCATAGGATGCAGTACAGGATACAAGTAAAGAAAAAGAATTATTATTATGATTTCTCCAGTAAGGAGACAGTTGTCTCCTGCAAGAAGAGAAAAACCATCCAAAACCTGAGGGTTTTGGGTCACTTTTCTTTGTGTGTGTATATATATATATATATGTATTTATATATGTATTTATATGTATTTATGTATGTATTTGTTGTTGGTATTGTCACTGCTTTACAGTATTTTGAAAGGGGAATATATGTCTGAAAGGTTTTCTTTATTGAAAATCTAAAGAAAAATCTGCATCAGCAAATGGCTATTGATGTGTTTTAAAAAAAAAGTATGTGTTCTAGATTGAATACCGTGAACATCTAAGCTGAGATCTGTCTGCCAGATCAGTCCTGGTGAAACTGCAGAAGATGGACTGAGGTGGCTGTAAATCAGCCCCTCTTTCAATCCAGACATATCTGTGTGGTACGGGGAGAAAAACAGCATAGAAATAGGACAAACTTCCAGTATATCTTTAGCAACTGGTTCATTTAAAGCACTTCATATTTGAGATATAGATTTTTATTTTTTATTTTTAAAAAAAAATCTATTAATAGCAAAAAAAAAAAAAAAAAAAAAGGCTCACGCAAAAGTGAACAGAAACAAATTTTAGGATTGAAAGAAAAGTTGAACCCCTTCCAATAATTTACTGAGGACAATGTAGGAGGCTGAAGAACGTGTTAAAGAGTACTTTTGAGAGTAGGAAAGTGAACGTGCAGATATTTCTTCCTTCCGCTGTTAGCAAGACTGCTGGCCGTGAATTTTGTCTTTGAACCATTTGCCCCTTCCCTTCTCTCAAGTATGTAATTCTTTCAGAGAACTATTTTTCTGGAATTTGTATTGTTATATGGATTCTTCTCCTTTTGGAAGACTGTTGCTCAGTTAATTACATGAGATACAGTAGAGAAACCAGAGTGTTTTTGGTGAAATTTGGTTCTAATATTCCACTATAACATTCTATGACTTAGAAACAATTTAGAACTGTATGTTTTTCAGATATTTAGAACTCCAACCATCACCTTAAAAGCATATGTATTATTTGGATGTAAATTTTGGATTAAGGAGTGTTGGATTGCTCCTATTAACCATATAAAAAAGATTAGATCAATTTGAGCAACTAGCCTGGAGTGTTCTTCTTGCTATGTATGAATCAGAACAGCACTCGTTTTTTTGTATCTCTGCAAAGGCATCCCAACTGTTTATGTTGCTTTCAGGGTGCTGTACCACCAATCCTGGCTGGAGGCAGCTGAAGTGGGAATGTGGATAATGTAGTGAAGATGATTTTCTGCTTCTTTTATCTAGTTTACTTTTCTGCTTTCAGCTTTTGCTTCAGTGTTACATTTGTTGTCAGCCTGAGAGTGGATAGCTTGTGGGCACAACTGAATTCTTACTCACTTATCACTTCATACATGTCACAGATAAAAATATATTTCACTGAGAGTGTTTATTGTAGCTTTGATCAAACTGCTCTATGTT
The DNA here is from genome assembly GCA_030060385.1 of Muscicapa striata striata. Lineage (NCBI taxonomy): Eukaryota > Metazoa > Chordata > Aves > Passeriformes > Muscicapidae > Muscicapa > Muscicapa striata. The sequence continues at coordinate 440,194 of JAREIS010000015.1, read as the reverse complement.
CATTTTGATGGATGATGATATCCAAATGATCACAGTGCAAACTGTTAGTTTCAGTCCCTTTTGATTTAAATTAGGAATTAGATTCTCTCTAATTCTGCTTGGTTGCAAGCAGTCTGATACTTTGATAGCTTGTTTGTGTTGCAACCCTGCCCTCTCCTCCAGCTGCTCAGGCATAAAACAGCCAAATGTTGGCCTGAGAAGGCAGAGGTACCTGTTACTAGTAAACCAGTGTTTACACTGAGGTTATTAAACAGAGAATTCATATTTCCTGAGAAGTGGTAGATGCATGGCTCTGACTGCCCAGGTAGCCATGGAGCAGGAGGGACCTGCTGGGAAGGAGCTCTACTGAGGCAACTCTACTTTATGTCAGACTCTCCCATGAAAGATTATTTTAAAGAGTTAAAGCTCAGCTGCACTGTCACCAGTCATTTGTAATGAGGATCTCTCTTTTAATTTATGCAAAACTGCTTGCTGCTAACTGGAGTTTGCATTCTGTTAAAATGTCTCTGACACATCAGAGAGGCTTTGTGAGCCCCTCCTGCACTGCTCAGACCCGGAGCCTCTTTGGTTTGCCAGCCCCAAAAACGCAAGCTGAGGGATGAAAACTAAGCCAGATGTTTGCAAGTTTGTGCTTCTTTAAGAGGAGAAACAAAGTCCTTCCCAGATGACCTTGAATAGCACCTGTGCCTTCTAAGGAGGTAACAAGTGACACTTGCCACATCCCATCCCTGCTGGGCAGTGGCACAGCTCTGACAGATCATGGATCTGGATCCTACATTTTGAGTCATGATTCTCTTTGTCTTTTTGGGTGCATGCAATGCAAAATGGTGAGCTGTTCTTGGCGTGTTCTGCAGCCAGTGGCTGCCCAGGAAAATGCCAGGAATAGCAGACATACTGCCTATTTCAAGAAAGGAAAAAAGTGAATTAGCATATTGACCTTATTGAAACATGCAAATCATTAGCTAGGCCTCAATTTCTGAAATGAATTCCCATAATGTCTGTATTAATTCTTTCAGAAATTATTAAAAGGATTTGTGGGATTATTCTGAGCTCAGACAGCAATAAGTATGTTTAACATACTTATGTTTTAACATAAGTTTTAACAGAGGAGGTGCGAAAACCAGCAATAGCTGTGGACTATGTTGAATAACCATGTTAGTGTTTTGGTCTTGGAAGGCTTTCTTACCCTGGACTGTGTGTAGTGTTTTTAGTGTTGGTCCCCGCCCCCCCATCATAAACGTTAATTGTACTTTTACAGGGCTCTTTGGTTAAAAAAAAAAAAAAAAAAAAAAAGTTTTTATGTCTTTTAAAAGGATACAAAACCTCTTTTTTCTCTATTAAGTTGATTTTTTTTTGAGAAATTATGTTTCCAGCACTGTTTTGAAAATCAAAAAGAAATAATAGCTTTTGAGTTGTAGAAGATATTGTGAACTCTGGTGTTTGTGTTGTCTGGTTTTGGGGTTTGTCATACTTGGTGACTTAAAATCACTTGCATTCTAAAAAAATTTACGTTGTCTGAATGCTTGTTGGAAGTTATTACATATTTTTAAACGTTATTTAAAGTGCAAATAAAATTGAAGTCATTGCAAAGTACTTTAGGGGAGAACAGACGGGAAACCAATGCTATGCCATGATGTGTTGTCTATCGTTTCTAGAAGTCGCTGAGAGTATTCTGCTTGAACCTCTTCTGAGCGCTCTGCTGTTTGCTTAGCGAAAGGACAAAGGACTGACAATCAGACATTGCGCTGCTGTCTACACCTGCCTGTCAGAGCTGCGCCTCGTGTGTCGCAGGTGCTGTGTGTATCCATCACCGTGCGAGCAGACGCGATGCGCGCCCCGCGGATCGCCCTTTGGAGCAGCGGGGCGGGCGGCTCAGCCCTGCGGCGGGTCCTGGGCGGGCGCGGGGCGCGGCGAGGGGCGGTGCCGGGCGGTGGGAGCCGCCGGAGCCGCCTCCCGGGGCGGGCCGGGCCGGCCGGCAGCGGCGGTGACGGGAGGGCGCAGCAGGGGCCGCCGCGGCCGCAGCATCGCGGCGCGGTGGCGGGGATGGAGCCCTGGAAGCAGTGCGGGCAGTGGCTGATCAGCTGCAAGGTGCTGCCGCCCAACCACCGGGTGACCTGGGACACGGCGCAGGTCTTCGACCTGGCGCAGACACTGCGCGACGGCGTCCTGCTCTGCCAGCTGCTCAACAACCTCCGCAGCCACTCCATCAACCTCAAGGAGATCAACCTGCGCCCTCAGATGTCCCAGGTGAGGCCGCTCCCCTCTGCCCGCGGTCCCTGCCCGTGTCCGTGCCCTCCGGGCTGCGCTCAGGGTCTCGGCTGCTTTGCCTTGTGGCGGCGCGGAGCGGGACCCGCGGGTGCGGGATGCCCTGCCCGGCTGCAGCCCGGAGCCTCCGCGCCTGCGGGGCGGTGAGCTGAGCTGAGCCGGGCACTCGGAGCCGGGGCAGCGCTCGTCCGGCACCTTCCCTGCGTTCTGCGGCCGCCCAGCCCGGGCTCGGCGCGTCCCGTCCCGGGACAGGCGCAGCTGCAGCGCCGGGCTGGCGGCTCCCGAAACCTCCGGGAGCGCTCGTCACCCGCAGCGGGAGGCGGCTCGGGCGGGAGCCCCGGGCCCGTCATGGGGTGGCCGTGCTGAGGAGAAGTTCCCGCTGTAGTCCCCGGGTCAGCAATTTAACGTCCGTGCGCGTTACTGTTTAATGTGTGCGGGTTACAAATCAAACGACCTCTTGCTTCCACTTTGTGGCTGCTCCTGGGACGCGGGTGTGGAGGGAGAGCGGCGGAGGCCAAGGCAGGGCAGGGGCTGCGGGAAGCGGCGGGTGAAGAAGCCCTGATAGCGCCAGTCAGCTGTTCTTCCCAGCTTTTTGTGGCTGACGGAGTTGAATGGAGAAGACTGCTAATACTGAGAAATCGTGATCTTGATAGCTGGTTGCCTGTGTAGCACAATTTATTTTATTTATTTATTTATAATATTCAGACCCTTTTATTTTTGGCTTTTAAAGTTGATATTTGGAATCATTATTTAATCCCTAAGTGTAATTCCTAATTCAGTCCTGTTTTAAATGCGATTTTTAGTTTGGACAGATGTTTTGTTACTGTGTCTCATAAAGTTGGTTTCAGATATTGAGATAAGATTATATTAATAATTCAAGAAGAGACTATATATACTTGACTTCCTGTCACTGCTTCCTGCACACCTATGCCTCGGCAGAGATGGTAGCAGCCAAGCAGATGTTGTGTGGAAGGAAACTAACTTCTGAGCCTGTCATGTGTCTTAAAACATTGAGAAACAGATACACAGGGACATTTCATTGTTGTGGTTCTCTTTTTGATTTATAGTAATACAAACTGTCATTCACGTTTAGCATGCTGGCAAAAAGCAATAGAGTGAATTATACGAGTTCGTCTGTGTCTCTGTTGATGTTTGCTTGCAAATCCAGTTATTTTATTTCTTATTAATTCTTTCTTTTAGCTATGTCTTTTCACCTATGTCTTGCTACCAAGGTGGCATTTTGTGGAAGCTCAGAGTGCAAAAAGGAAAAATGTAGTTTAGCTAGCCAGAGTAAAAGCTCTGAGACTCTTGCAGTAGATGTGAATGGTACAAAGGCTATCTCCGTGTGCTTGAGAGCTCAAGTGCCTCCTTGAATGACATATGCTGAGGCAATACTTCATCTGAGTGATGGAGCACAAAGGGTGGGCTTCTCTGAGTGGTAGAAATTCAGTTCAGTTTGTAGAAACACTAGGTAACTCACCTTTCCATGTGGGGTAGTCAGTTACAGGCACTGGAGGCAGAGCAGGGCTGGCATTAGGATGGAAGTAGTCTTGGTCACTGACTGCAGAGTCTGTCTCAAACTGCTGCTGTGCCTGTACTGCTTAACTGAACTGTTTGAACTTCATATGGCCCTTATCCCTCATCTTCTAGAACTGAGCTGCAGCTCCTGTACTCTCTGATCTGATGTTGTCTTCTTCCACTAAGTCTTAGAATGGGTCAGGGGACTCTTACTGCACAGTTTTTAATCAATACAGAGACTGAGAAGGGTGGATAAAGACTTCATGAATGGGCCTCATTGAGGGCAGAGCGTTTGATTTTGGCCTTATCTCTTACTGCAGTTGATGTTTGTCAGGCCTTTTTCCATGAACCAAGTTTTCATGTCTTGGGGGCTACTTACAAATGCAGCAGCTCCAAAGAACAGGAAGGTGAGAGGTGGTGCCTCAGGCAGACCTGAGAGTAGATGTCAGTTGTCTGATGTAAGTATCAAGTCTTCTCCATTTTGTTACATATTTATTTTTTCAGAATAAATGTGGCAGATCACACATCAGTGATGCTGCCAGCTCTGCCTGGTAGTCCTTGGTAACCCCTTATAAGCCACATCAAAAGTGTGGTGGGATTGTGACTGATGTTGTGGTGCTAAGATGCTGCTTTTTGGTGGAGCCTGATTCAAACAGGAGCACTGTTGCTTTGCCAGGGCTGGAGTAGAAACTGAGATTGATGCTGAGCATTGCAACACAAACGTGCTTGACCAAATGGCAGGAGGTGTATTTTATGGGCTGGCTAGCGTGGGGAACCACATGCCTTTGTCCCATCACCAGCCATGCACCTTGTGTCTCAACTGTTCTTGTGGGTGGGCTGTTTGTGTTTGAGATCTGATGATTCCGCCTCTTTACCTTTTTGGAGATAATGCCTGTGCAAAAGAGATATCTCAGTGGCTTAAACTGTAAAACATTGGCACTTGAACCTTTGAATTCTGGATGTTTTCATCTGCATCACTGTATATTTATGAAAATATGTATATTTGGTTAGAGGAAGTTGTCCTTTGAAGAACAGAAGCTGATTCAGTCAGTTACACTTTCCAGAAAGTGAGCCTCAGATGTTAAAAGTATAAACCTTGCATATATAAAAGCTAAGCAGCATTGAGCTTTTCTCTTCTGGATTGCCAGCTCAGTGCTGCCGGGCTCCTGTCTGAGAAGCTGGTGTGTCTTGGTGTGAGGTCCCCTGTGAAAAATTACAGATGGGCTTTGTATGAGGTTGGAAATTCAGGTTCAGGGACATGCATGTCCAGGGTTTTTTTTTTTCGACTTTGAACAGAGCAGGAAAATGTTTGTTCTATTAAGAGCTCTTGTGTCAAGCCTCAAACTCACTTTGCTGTTTGAACTCCCATGAGCTAACAACTTGAGTTACTTCAGCCTGTGTGTGTGCCATCAGAAAAGGAAATGTAAGAGATGGATCAGGTAATACCTTTTGGCCTTTAACTGTAGGGGAGCCTGCCTGATTCAGTTAGCATTGTGAAAGTGGTCTTACTGCAGGCACCAAACACTTAAACACTGTAGCTATAGGGAATGGATCTAGAAAAGGGAATGTGCTAAATGAATAAGGGGGGTGTGCTGGTGTGTTGCAGGATTTACCCTGAAGTGGAGCATCAGTCCCTGGTGACAGTGAGACAGAGGATGGAGCACTGAAGCTCAGAGTCTGTGTCATCAGAGCTGTTCACTGTAGTTATTCACTTGCCTCAGATGCTGCCTCTTGGCTAATGTAGACGGGTGAAAGTAATAAAAATAGAAGTGATCCATAACAGAAAGTACTAATCCTAATGTTTCATCATCATCAGACATGAACTTAAGTAATTTATCACCAGAAACGTAGAACCTAAACCAATGGATTATAATGGATTTGCAGATGTCATCTGTTTAATGCTTATCTTTTATCTTTAATACTTTGCAAGCTAGTTTTGAAATGGTTTTTGCAAGGCATTTAGTTAACTTGTGAGAGATTGCCAAACAGGAAAAGAACACTTAATGCAATACTGGCATGGGAGTTTACCTAAAGGGGATGTTGACATAGATTAAATATTAAAAATAACTATTTCCTATTATTCTAATAAAAATAAACAAAATATCCCTCTCTTAGTATTAATAGTTCAAATACTTTCTAATTTTAGGGAGGTGTTGTTTTTTTTTTTTTTTTGTGACCATATCATCCAGAGGAAGTTGGTTATCTTTGTCATCCGTGTCGTATTTTGGTGTGGTGACAGAGCTTTTGTGCAGGAGTTTATTTTTCTTGGTTTCAGTGGTATCAGGTAGTCTCAGGATGTGGATGTCTTGAGTGAGACAAACCTCTCTGTTTCCTCTGATCCTGCCTTTGGCTTGGAGCTTCCCCATTCCCCCCAGCTGACAACCTTGATCTCCTGCCCTGAGTGCAGCCCCTCTGTGAGCTCCCTAAAGGTGTGTATGCTGTGTTTTCTTGTTATGTTAGGTGCTAGAAGTGCCACAAAGATACATCTAGATTAATATAGTTTCTCTGAAACTGTAAAACTTCCTGGGCTTGAACAAGAGTTTAAAAACTGGTTCAGTTTTTGTCAGTGTAGAAACAAGAGATGTATTTAACTGCCCCGTATTCTTGAATTATTTGAATCTTACTGTATATTCACATACATTTAAAAGAATTCAGTTATTTTAAAATAACCTTTTAACTTTTCAAATGTGTTCAATCTCTTTGCTTACTTGTTGGTACCTTGGTCCATTGAACATCTTCACCACGTTTATTTCTGTGATCAATTTAAATGAAAACTATATTTTCTACAAGACATATTATCCAGAAAAGGTGTATTTATCCATGTGTAAGTTGTGTGTACATATGTATATCTTATCTGTTGGACTTGATAAAATATTTTGAGCAAATATTTGTTCAAAGCAAAACCTTAATATGACCTCTGTTTTGTTCTAAGAAAAGACTGATGAAAAAGTAGTGACCTGGTTTTTCTAGGTAATTCTTCCTGCCTGAGGAAGGTGAAGAAAGTAGCTCTTGAAAACTGATGTAATGATTTTAATTGACTCACATTGATTGTTTTTTGTCGGGGGAAAGCAAAACTGTAGTTGTACTCTATGGTAAAGCTTATTTTTATTAAATGCAGCATATGCACCTTGCCAAGAGGTGTCTCAAATATTTCCTTCTGAACAAAATTGTGGTGCGCTGGCAGCTATGGTAGTGCATTAATAGAAAATATTCCTGCTGGTTTTTCACAGAGGCTGCAGCATCTGCCAGCAGTGGATGATATAAATTAATGTCTTTGTATGGCATGCTGCTATGTCATGTGGGAAAAGTCAAGTTTTTTTCTGAGCTTTGTCTGACAAAGGTGGGAGACGTGTGATAGTGGCAAGTTAAATGACTGCTTATGAAAAGAAACAAATCAAAAGGGTTAAAGAAGAGAGATATGTATATAAAAGGCGGGAGGATATAATCAAGGGAAACAGTATTTTCTAGAGAGAATGGTCATAAGAAGTTAGGAAGCCGATTTGGAAAAAGCATCAGCAAGCAAGACACTTTAAGAATTTTGATATTTATCACAAGAGAAGTACAGAAAACCAATCCTGGATATGCTGTGTTATTCTTTAATGTGTTATTCTTTAATGATAATGGAGAGTGGCTTTATCATTGCTGGCATGCCAGTCTCTGTTGCAATGTGCTGCCTTAGGCCTGTGAGATGCAAGAGGTTATTTGCCTGGCTGCAGCACTGCACATCAGGCTGGGTTAGCAGAAAACAGCAGTACAGTTTGTGCACTGGGGAGATGGAGGGTCTTGGATTTCTCACATGCATCTCTTTCTGCTCTCCTTTGAAGGTCAAAAGAGTTGATGAAGTCATAGTTGTAAAGAAGGAAATACAGAGGGTAAGGAGAGAAAGGGCTGGAAGGAGAGAGGGAGAGAGAGACACAAGGCAGCTGCAGGGGTGAGGAGCAGACCCTGCAGGGAGTGTGGTGGTGCATCCAGCCTGGCCATGCCAGCAGGGAGCTGGCATGGCTGAGCCTGGCTTTAACTGGAATGCATGTTGGGGAGCTGGCATATCTGAGCCTGCCTTTCACTGGTGTGGGTTTTGGGTTAACTGGGAGCAGCACTGGCAGGCTGCTGAGAGGCACGGGCACAAAGGGCTGCCAGAGCACAGTTTGATATTGGTGAAAGAGAGGAGACCCTTCTGCTGAGGCAATTTTGGCTCTCTGAGCAGCAGCTGACCCAGAGGGGAATAGGACAAGTACTGTGGCTGAAAGGAAAGCTGCTGGGGTGTGCTCCCCTCTGTGTGCTGCCACATGCCAGGAGAGAGGGCAGCAACTGTCCAGACCCGAGTGTGTCAATGCCTGGAGCAGGCAGGGAAGTCCTGGCTTGTGCCCTGATTGTGTGGGTATCTGAGTACAGAGGAATATGTATTATTAGATCACTGATAGTTTTGTCTTCTTTTAAGTTTTACTTTAGAGGTGTCAGTTTTTGAACTCATTCCTCCAATACTAAAATTGTGCCTCTAGTTCTTTAAAGACAAAACTGAACAAAATTCCCTATCAAAAACCTTGAATTTTTTCTTTTCCTTTCTGTTGCTGTGAAACAACATTGCAGTACTTCCATCTCATTCCATAATACTTCATATCAGTGTGTACTACTGCCTAACATTGTATTATTTCAGTAGTTCAAAAATTCCATTTCACAGAGAAGTATGAATTGATATGCAGTTTATCAAATGACTATTAATTTTTCCCCCTGCACTTTTTGGCATAATCTGGAGCTACCTTTTCTTTCCTCTTATTTTGCTTTGACAAGTCATGTTTAAGACTTGAGGAATTGTGAAATACCAGCTGTTTGCTAAGACTTATGACATGTAAAATGCAATCTGAACTGACATCTGTATAGTAAGGCTTTGAATTTTTATATTTAAGAGAAGATGTTCTGTCAAAGCTCAGTGAATGCTGTTGGCTTCAGTTCACCACATGGTCAAGTGAGAATATATCTTTTGGAAAAATATCTGTCAATAATGCTTTCTGTTATCCTATACTAAATATCAGTAGTGGATATCTTGGTAACATGAAACACTAAAGGACTATTAGAAGGATATTTGCTTCTTTGTATATTCATAACATGTAACATTAGACACAAATTGCATACTATAGAGGTATTGTAGCAATTTGTATAAAAGCCACTCATGTACTGTTTAAAATGCTCTTGCAGACCTACAGATATGGTTCAGCTGTCTTATATTACAATCCAAAATATTTTTGGCCTTTATTTTCATTCAGAATTTTGTTTTATAACTGGTTAATAGGTATTCAGTTCATCTGTCAGTACTTATTTTTTTGCTCATTCTATCCCTAAACTTATTTAAAATCATATAGAGATTATAGTATGATTGCCTTGCAGAAACAAGCAAAACAAAGAAACAAAACCCCCAAACAAAGACATTGTTGCTATAATAAATTTTTTTTCTGGAAAAAAACTCCAACCATCCAAAAACATCCAACAAAGCAAGGCATTTTTTAAAGTGTATTTTGAACTGTAAAGCTTAGCAGAACAAGATGATTTGTATTTCCAAAATCCTTAGATATACCCTTTAATCCTTGGTACCATCAAATTTACCTATTTGTTTCTGAGTTGTATAATGGTATGTACTGTGTAATCTATACTTAGGTTATTTTGTACCATTGCCTTTTCCTTCATTCACACTGTTTCTGCATGGAAAGAAGCCTGAGAATCAACTAAAATAGAATGATTAGAACTTGCCCCTTAAAATGTTAATTGTCAAAGCAGTCTGACTTCACTGTTGTGCAGGAAATTCGATGCATTAAGAAACGAACATGTTCTTTTGCTTGCACACCCTCGAAACTAAGATACTGTAATAATTACAGCATCATCACAGCTTGTATAAATCCCTGTGCTCTGCTTGCATGTTAGCAGCCAAGATTTGAGTTGTACTTATGTGCTCCAGTGACTGACTTCAAATTCCCATCAACTACTGTCTTGTGTAGCAGTGATGCCTTGTATCAGCTGATAAAAGGCTGTGAGGGCCATGGTATTTTTCCCTCTGAATTGCTCTGGGTTTATGAGTAAAGATGTCTGATTCCAGCACAGAGAAGGTTAAAGGCAGATGGAGACCCACACCTTCCCTGCATTAATGTCCCCTCAGATTTTAGGCATCTCTGGATGGAGGTATGGTGATAGCATAGTGCTACCACGTGAATTGTAACTTGAAGTGAACTCTTATTAATCCCACTTATCTCTGTAGGATTTAGATCAAGATTTGAATTTCTTTTTTTCTGGAAAATAAGTAGAGTGTAGGAAACACCAGAGAGAAAACTGAAACTATTGCTATTGCCTGCGGCATCTTTCACTCTCAAAATAGAAAGAGTGAGACTCCCTGAAGTGCCCTTGCAGGCTGCTGCCTTTGGGCTTATGGTCAGTTGATGTGTGGTTGGTTGAAAAGGGATTTCTGCCAAGCTTTTAAAACCTAACTTTTATATTGAGGCAGCTATTTAGAAAACCTCTTCATGCTGCTTTGTGGCTGAAGTTTTGCATTTCACAGTAGTACTAGTTTTGCTAAATTGTGTGAAGATGTATGCGGAAATATTTAGGTTTCACTTTGTCTTAATGGTTTATCCTCCATGTATGCACACAAAGTGATGCAGGATGTCAAGCTGGATCACATTCTCTTCTGAATTGGGAAGTTCTTATTTTTAAACATTGTTGACAAGTTTGATTTCCCACTTTACTTTTCTCTCTCTCTCTGTCTTTTTTTTTTTTTTTTTTTTTTTTTTTTTTTTTTAAATGGATCTTGCTTAGGTTTTTTGGATGCTTGATGTGAAATAACAATTTTTGGGCTATATCCCGGAGGGCTTGTTTGGGATGTGTCTGTGTCCTCTTAGCAGTGTTTGGTTTGACTGAATTCTTTGAGCATTTTCAAAAGTGCAGAGCACAGTTAAACTGTAGGTGGTCTTTACTAGGTGTGTAATGTCCTGAGGTTTTATGGGAGTCCTAACTAGGGTTAACTTGAGCCATTCTGTTTTGAGTTCTGCCTGTCCTGATCTTCTTTTTCTCCATCACAAAGAGGGCAGTGCACATTTACCCACCACCATGCCTTGATGTTAATCACTACAAGTAGTAATGAGAAAGTTTTTCAGTGTCTGTGTTCATTCAGTTTGCATTTGTGGTTGGCAGCACTGAATATGGTGATGCATCTTCTCTATGGGTTGTGCTGAGGCCTCTGGTTTCACTGCAAGTATGCAGAACAGATGGCACTCTTTGTAAAGCTGAGGTTTAACTCCCCAATTGTTCTCATCGATGCCTTCAAGCGATGTTGTTGGTTGGAAGGACTGTGCCTCAGAAAGTGCTGGTAGCTACTGGTGCTGTGCTGGTGCAGGTTTTATGAAGCTCTGTGGAGGTGACTCCTGTAATCCTATTGGAATGCCTCTATAGCTGTGTCATAGCCCTATAGTTTACCTTCCTGCTGAAGACCCATATAAAATGATTAGCTGAGCTAAACAGGCATTGCTGCCTGGGACATTTACCTGTTAATGAAAGAGTGATGGGAGAGAGTGTGGATGTAGGGATACTGGGACATGCTGCATACAGGGTGGGCTGCACTCCATGAGAAGCTCACTGGAACATATTTCAAATTTGTGTGTCTTCCCAGCTATAATTGCTCAGATTCATAGACCCCTGGGGGATCTGCTTAATTTAAACTATCTGCTTTCTCTTTTCTGAGGATGTAGGTTTTTGTAGCTTGGAAGCCCCATAGTGCATCATGTATTTCAAGAGCACAAGCTCTGGCAATATTAATGTAATGTGAATTATTCTCTAGTGTTAAAAATACCTGCTATGAAGTAAAAAAAAATAAATACATAATTTAAAAAAGAAATTATCAATTATTTGCCATGACCAATGGGAGAAACATATGAAAATGACAACTAATTAAAAAGTCCTGAAACAAGAGGGGTATTGTGTTATGTGACCCTGTCTCTTAGCACACCTCACTAGAAATAGCATGAGGAGTGGATCCTCCCATCAGTAGTACTACAATAATTGTGAGTGCATGTGGCCTCTGCTTAGCAGCAAATAAAGGCTTTGATGTTCTTTATGGAGGCAAAATTGCTGTCTTGGTGGGGTTTGTCTGTGTAGGTCTTCTAAAGGTAGCTGTTATATTAATTACGGAGTTGTTCTTTCTGGTGCAGAACCTGTGTCCATTTCCATGTAATGGAATGGCTTTTTAAAAATGCTTGTCCAAATTTGTGGCCCAAAATGCAGGACCACAAATGTATTTTGCTAAATGTTTAGGTTTGGAAACAACTCCTAAGTGATGTTTCTTTTAATTCCAGTGAGAAACAAGTGATTTCATCCAATGTTGTGTCTAATCTAAAATTCGTGGTGAAGCAGTTCAGCAGGAAAATTAGCCCTGATAATGCCGTTCTTGGGAGATGTTGTTAAAACTATTTGGAAAAGAAATGTGGTAGTATTCAGCTTTTCCTGTTTTGTGCTGAAGAGTAATAGAGTTTGACCTCAAAATCCAGTCTTTCAATAAAGTCCTGTTAAAGTTTAATAAACTTAAAATGCCTTTCATCTTGATTTGGAAGAACAGTAGAATTTGAACTGTTAGGGTTTCTGTAGAATATTTCATTTTCCTGATAAGTCTTTTCCCAATCTTCCCTGTTTGTCATATTTTTCTACCTTGATTCAGGTGACTTGATCTTGCCTATCAGAAACGCAGGCTGCTTTGTGATTGATAAGAAGTGCTGCTTTGATGGGTCTGGGGTTTTAAAAATTATTGGTATTTTCCCACCTTTCCTTCTTGTCTATAATTCTAATTTGTTTTGGCTCATCTGTTCTGCAGCTTGTTTGTGTTTGTGCTCTGTCCTCTCAAACTGGTCTGTATTACTTTCACCTTCTACATTTGCCTTCCCCTCCCACTTGTATTTTCTTTTCCTGCCAGTGCATCTGTTTCCTCTTTCACTTCTTTCCTGATGCTCTTTCTTCTGTCCAACTGTTTCCCCTGTGCTGTTGTCTTCACTGTTCCTGTTGGCTTCATCCCTCTGCAGATTGTCTGAATCCGTTTCCTCCATGGAAAGGAGCGCGTCTCCTCCGGAAGCTGCTTGGATGAGTGTGTTGGGCATGAAGGCTCTGGTGGAAGTTACACTTTTAGGACCAGTGAAAATGGGATTCAAGGGACCAGACAGTGCTTGACCAGCAATCTTGTGTTTGGCTGTTTTAAACTGCTTTTCAGTGACTACTTTTGGTAAATGGTGTTTGCTTTGTTTTTACCCATTATTTAAAAAAATTCTGCTGCATCTCTGTTGCAGTCAGAGCTTTGCAACATATGTGAGGGTGTCCCCAAAATTGTTTTGCTGCTTTCCTCCAGGTGACTGGGCAGATCACTCTGGTGGAGTGATGAGGATAAAAGCTAGTGCTGGCAGCCTGCAGGGTGGATCAGACTGGAAATTTGTTCTTTTCAAAGGCAGCTACACTTGATTCCTGCCCTTGTCACCAACCTCTGGAGGTTTGTGCCACCACACCAGTGCTTAAGTAATATTATTCTGTGGTTGTGTCCTGAGGGAGCAGGTGGGGATGGGAATGGTGGTTATTTTTAACCACTTCTCAGATTGATTTTCAAGGTTGCTTGCAAGGCAGAAATAGCCAATCCTGCTAGCCAGCACGTTCATCCTGCATCTCCTTTGTGCTGGACATCAGTCTCAGTGGTTTCTGTGTCTTTCCACTGAGTTCCACTCTCTCGTCAGAGGCTAATAGACATGATAATTATATTTCTGCTTCCTAGACTGACTGTTTACACTCAAAGTGAAACAACTGCTACACTGAGTATCTGTATTGTGAGATACAAGCTGCTACACAATGATGTCCCTGAGGGCTTACCTTGACAGTGAATAATTTATTTCTTCAGCTTTCTGCAGTTTTTCTTGTTTGCTCTCTGTAGATGGACACAGCCTTCATAGGCCTGGTATAATTCAAGGAAGTTGCAGGCAGAGAAGTGGGTGATGCCCAGCTGGTTATTCCATGGAAGTGGATGTGCTATCAATGAAAGCTCGGCAAGGTCAAGGCATCAGTTACCACTAATTATTCTGTAAATGGTTACCTTTTGTCTTGGTTTGGACATTACTTCTCTGCTTGAGGCTGAAGCAGTTAACTGTTACCATTTGTGAGTTGTTTTTTTAAGGTTCTCATGGGACCTTAATGATGTTTTTTTTCATGCAGTTCCTTGGTTTAATGGAGAACATAGATTTGAAGAGTAATTATTGCCATACTCATCCCTTCATGCTGGCTGATGTTATGGTTTCATATAGTTTGAAGTACTAGAGCAGCTTTAAACTATTTGTTTCATGATGAGATACTGATGACAACTTAATCCAGGTCAATGATTTTAGTACTTTAGTATTGGATCTTAATCCAGGTCAATGATTTTTAACTTTGATATTGGATCTTTCATAACATTTGAATAATTTGCCTCAGATACCCTTTCAGAACTGAAATATGCTGCTGTGAAGAAGTGGCTTTTGCTTAGTTTGCTATCATGCTTTCCTCATCAAAGTTCTCATTGTAAAGTCTAGCCTGCTCTTTTATGCTTCCTTGAACTTTCTTTAACTGTATATAATTGTGAGAATCACTTTAACTAGGGAAATTCCTTTAAAAATTTGTTCTGCTCTCATTTAGTCATATTCTTTTCCAACCATTATAATTTCTCTGTATTTTCTTATCAGTTATTAGTGTCCCAAGTGGAAAATAAACTAGGGATCTTGAGTGGCGGTAGATTTCACTGGGAGGACACATGATGAGCAAATAATTAGTATGTAGTGTTTTTTTTTTTCTCTCCCTCAACTGGCTGCAAAATGGGTATCTTTTTTTTTTTTTTAAATAAAAACTTTTAAGTTTGCATAACAGTAGTCACTGACAAAAAGAAGTGATTTCCATATTGTTGTGTTAGGAGGTCCTTGGATTTCCTATGCATGTTCTTCAGTGTCCTCTACTGCATACAAGAAATTGCCACATTTAGCAGCGAGTAACTTGGCTTGTTTTGACAGATAAGGAAATGGGACAATTTACTTTTTGCTAGTTTTCTGCAGCTGTCAAAAAAATGAATCAGAAATACCCTTGAGTAGCAAGGCATACTGGTATTGAAAAGAGAATGTTATTTGAACCAGTTTATTCATCCCCCTGCCATCCTTAAAGAGCCATTTTTCCTGTGAATTGCAAGGAGCAGCCTTGTGCAAACTCAATGTTGTGTTTATTGATGGCAGGATGGGTGTCTTGATGGATGTGTGGGTACCTTGTGTGTCTCCTCCAGAGAGAGAGAGAGCTCCTTTCTGCCCTGGGGACACTCTCCAAGCAGGTGGGAAGACTTGAGCAGAGAGGCCATGGGAAAGTTTGTCAGCATTTGTGTGGAGGTGCTTGTGTCCTGATGGGATGGCCTCTTGCTGGTAGCAGATCTGGACAAATTTTGGTAGAGCTGTGAGTCACGTTCAGAGGATCAGTTTGGTCAGTAGTGTGTGGCACAGCTGTTTTCAGCCACGGAACAATGAGTCACAAACTTGTGAGTTTCCAGTCCTTGCTAAAGAAGATACCCACTGAGCTGTTCTTGTAGTTTCATTTAGAAATAAGTGGGCTGTGCAAGAGTTAAATAATTAGACTGACTCGGTCAAGTACTGATTTCTGGTTCTTTTTGTTTTTTTAAGAACACAAATTGAGAAGTGGCATGGTATTGTCACAAATGGAAAAATGTTTGTTTCTGAAAAAAGTGAACAAGATCTGAATACAAATATACCCTGAATCTATAGTCAGAAAATAAGTTGCAAGGGTCTATTCTAGTTGTTTTGCCTAATTATTCTCCTGTTCTTGTTTCACATAGCCTCACTTATTCTGATCTGTTAAAAGGCTGTTGCTGAATACTTTTTCTGTCTAGTTGTTCACACTAAATTATTATCTTGCAACAAATCAAACAAGTTTGTCTTCTGCCACGTGGCCTCCATGCTGCTATTCTGCCTGTCTGACTTAAAGGCAAGAATCAGCCTTGCAGTATTGTCATGTCCATTTTTCTGAAAATTACTGTTGCTTCTCCAGTGCTGAGAACAGTCTCCGTAGAGAAGCAGAGGAAGATCTGTCATTGTTATAAATTCCCAGTTACAAATTGCATATATATTGATTTTGTTATTCTTTCTAATCTTGTCTCAATAAGCTGTTATGCCTTTTAAAAGATAGTCACTAATCCAGGGTCATACTGTGTTTTATGTAGATTTCATTTTATTTAGCTGATTAGTCTGTAGAACAAAACAACACTAAACAAAACCAGACATAAAACTAGATTTTCTAGACAAAATTTAGGCTTTCTAGACATTCTTACAGCTTAGCTCCAATGTTTGCATTCAATATGTTATTTTAAAAAATCACCTAAGGAACCATTTGTGTTGGAATGATGTTCTCTAAGGCAATTAGTAAGCTGATGCTTGTTCAGAGGCCTGGAAGTATGTTACAGCAGCTGCTTGTACTGCTTTTGTATGTGTTCTTTTGTATAATAGGTTTAAAAAAATATTTGCCTACAGCTCACAGGCAGATGCTTTCACTGTCCCTGTGTTAGGTTGTATGTTTTCCTTTATGCATGCATCAGTACCAAAACCAGTTATGGGTTACTGCTCAAGCAGAAATTTTTAGCCATTACAAGAGTGACTGTTGATTATTATGCAGATTTGTGTAAATAGCCAGTATCTTGCTGTGATTTTGGCGTGCCTTTTAAAACTGAATGTTAATGATGATATTACAATTAAGATAACAGGGATGTATTTATACAGTAAATTAAATTGTGTTGTTGCTAAATTACTATTAGTAACACTGCTGCTAAATTACTAAATGTTTAATTAATTTGTTCTACATGCATGACCATCTTAGATTTTAATAGGATTAATTTTATGAATAAACCAGGATCCAGCTCTTTTCTCTAAGTTCAGTAGACCAGCAGAGCACTTCCTAAATTAGTGGTTCTTGGGTTGCCTTGGTAGATTAGTTTTTCTGGTGCTGTTGGGTATTTTTCTTGTAAATTTAAGAGAAATGAAAATACAAGTATGAAACTTACAGTAATAATTTATGCAGCCCTTCTTTCAGGAATGAGGAATACCAGATGTTTTTAAAATGCTTCAAGAAATTTGCTTTTCATGAGGTCACCAATACGTGTGCAGTGTTGTTCTGAAGTCATTCAGCTGTGAGTCAGTAGCACAAAGACTGGGATGAGTTCTTCACTTTAAAATTATCTTTAACACAGTTTATTATCTATGGACACTTGGAATAATGTGCCAAAACTCAAAACACATTGTACTTTAATAATTAAAATTATTATTTTGGTGCAATGTTCTGTAGTTCTCTTCCCAAGGTGACTGCATAGCAAGAGAGTGGAAACATCTGGTGGCAAGATACTTGTACTTGACAAGGTGTTGGTGGCAGAGTGCCCTGGGGGGTTATTAAAGTGGGGTTTTCATGTCTGTGACATCTTCTGCCCCATCTTCTGTGCTCTGAACAGCTACTCCTGGGCTTTATCAGCACCCCACAAAATTACAAAATATTTTTGCAGCCTATATTGCAGGAACTGCCAAGGTACAATAACAGCAAAGCTTCTGCCAGGGTGGCCTGGGGGCCTTTTGCACTGCTGAAGTGTTTAGTCATTGTGGGATCTGAGGCTTGGGGCTCAGTGGAGACACTAAGCTTGCTCTGCATCTTGGGCTTCACGCTGCTCTCTTGAAAAGGCAGCTTTCCTGTGCCATCCTTTATGGTCTCCCATGGACTTCACCTGCTGAGGACTGAGCAACAGATCTTTTCACAATTATGCTGGGTTCTTTACTGAACCTGCTTTCACGTTGTTTATAGTGAGCTGTTTGAAACAACCATCTATATTACGGTTATTTAAGAACAGTTTTCTTAATTGGATTGCAGAAAAATATTATATTAGTATCTTAAGACTCAGCACATAGTATGGTTCAGTAATGCAGGCTTCTCACTGGTGCTCACATACTCCATTTAAAACCCTGATTGTACTGCATCAAATTGCTCAGCAGACCGAGAGTCCAGATGATGCTAAATTATACTTTGCTGCTCAGGTTTCAAAGTATTTGGTTTATTCACAATTTGATTATTTTAGACTATTAACAAATACTCACTTGGGCTCTAGGATTTTAATTTTTTTCTTTTCATAATTTCATAAATCTTCATTCTCATGAGACCATGCTCATGATTGTTTTACTCTGTGAGATGCCAAATTGATATCTGTTCAAATGAAGTTTTGAACCATTTATTGGTGTACCTCAACTGTTGTTGTGGGACAAGGCATCAGTATGATTTAGCTGTCACATGAAATGGGACACACACAGAGGTGACATGAATTTCTGTGAGCATCCACTTACTTGCCTCTGCTGAGATGATCACAGCTGTTAATTCATACTAGTGGAATAGGTATTTATGCAATTTTGACACATCTCCCACACACATTTGGGTTGCCTTCAATGATGTGTTTCATTTTGGCAGACAGCTTGGAGTGAGTGAATGCAGCCTTTTAGACAGCAAGTGCCTATGATGGTGTACAACTGGAATGCTTTATGTCAGCTTAACCTTTCTTTCTCTGTTTGTCAGCCTTCTTTAGGGAGGAAGCCTACTGCAGATTCACAAGGATTCATCTGATTTTAAGTTGGTGGTGTAAATTAAGGTTCTAAAGCTTACCAATTCTTGTGTTGTATTTCACTTAATTTAGGAGGGTTGCATGCCACTGAACATATGAAGTGCAGTTTGCCCAACACTGGCTGGATTTCAGAGTGATACGGTGTAAAACATTTGTGGGTAAAAAGATGTTAGTGTCTACATTTTTAGATTTGTATTTTAACTGCCTTTTCCCTCAATTTTTGGAAGTTGAGAACTCTTAATGTTTTTGTGTCCTATTTATCACAGAAATTGCAGCTGTGGATCAAACCACAGTTGCACTTTCAGTATCTCATTATTGACATTCCCACAGGTAGCAGTGGAGGATGCAGTACCCAGGGAATTTTGCAAAATGCATGTATTGAAGCTTGTTTTGTGCCCCAGACGTTCATTATGCTGTTATGAATTATGGCTCATTATGCCATTGCAGTCTGCTGCATAAACCATAGTACTCCACTAATCTGTAGTTGTGGTCTTCTATTTAAAAAAGGATGTAATAAAATGAGAAGTTCAGACAAGGGCAGTAGAGGTTTTTGATTATATTAAGCAATAGAAAATGCAGAATTTGTCAGCTTTTGGCAAGAGGCAACATAGGAGACTAAGAGAGGCCTGAGAAAAGAGAAAATTATTTGCTGTCCTTTCCAATGTGGAAACAGAGGGGTGTGTCCAATGGAAGTGCTAGGTACTTTTGAGATGCCAACTGTATAGCACTCAATGCAGGAAGGATGGCATTTGGTAGCAGGGCAATATGTTGAAGCTCCAGAAAACATCACGAGGTGTAAAACTGTAGTCAGTACACTACACAACCACTGAGCTTTTGCCTCCAATCCTGCAAATTTACTTTTGGAGTGTGTTTTCCATTCATGGCTATTCCCACTGGATTGTGGTTTGGGCTTCTGGACTTAGCTGTTCTACTTACTTGACTTGCAAACCTTGAGAAGTATTCTCTGAAAATATGGGAAACCCCTGTCCTTGCCATGGAGAACATGGTCTAATAAACTGCAAACCTGAAGTGACACACCAGTAAAAATAGAACAGTGGATTTTTAAAATAGGTAACTAGAGGACAGCAGCTTCATATTGGACAATTTGTAAAGAGCTGTACTTGCATCCTTAAGGTCTTGATAGGAGTTTATTCCATGACCTTAAGAGTTTGGAAAAGAATACACATATGCAATTCAAGAAAACATTTGAAGTATTTAATGAATCATGCATGTTAACACTAATGACTGTTAATAAGAATATTTTTCCTTCCTCATGGAAATCAAAGACCTAGTGCATGGTCTGTATCTGCTGATAAGAAATGGAAAAGCATAAGAGTTATTTGGGCTAGGTCCACCTTTAATAGGAACTGAAAACCCTGTGTAGGTCATCAGCACCCCCTTCCCCTCCCCTGTTGTGTTGAATTTCCATGCAGGATTCAGTGATGACAGCTTTAGAGAACTTTTTAGGTGCTTAGAAAAGAACAAGTTAGTACATGCTAACTTAAAAATGCTCTTGAACCCACACTGTAGGTATTTGTAAAGGGATTGCATAGCTGAGGTCCAGGTCTGGCTGGTAGGGTCTGTGTTCAGGGCACTACAGCCAGAAGTTGTTCACAAAGGAGATGCAGTTCAGATGGTGAATTCAGTGGTGCTTACTTTTATGTGTGGGGTAGAAATAAGTGAAAAGGATTGTTTCTGTAATGGAGCTGAAGTCAGGTGTGGATCCCCCGGTGAATTCTCTGCCTTTAGCCTATGTGTCAGCTTTTTGTCACACCTTCATAGGGCTCCTTTAGGGCTCACCCCAAAGTTTCTCTCCCTTTCACAGGTGTAGGGAGAGTAAGAGATCTTCTCCTGTTTTTGTGGTAACATTAGAGACTTGGTAAAAACCAAGCACAGTTATGAATGAAAGATATCAAGATACAATGGAAGCAGCTTTTTAGAGTGCCAAGCTAACAATATGGAACAGATGTGTTGGGTGTTCTCTTTTTATTTCATACTGTTGCTGTAAGGTTTTTCACAGTTCCAATGTTAATGTAATTTTTGTTTTCTCTGACTGTAAAAGTGTTGAGAGCTAATTAGTTTGAGGTTTTTCCATTCCTTTTGCTGTTTAAATGTATCAGTTAAGCTGGAGGCTTTAGAGTTCCCCCCCTACCCCTACAATAAGTTCAAATCCTTTAGGTAGGTATAGGCACAGGTATAGAGGTTTCTGACAACTTCTAATATTTCATCAAGGAAGTGGAAATGTGAGTGTTTAGAAAGCCTGTGTTGGGACCAATGACAATACATTCCAAGTAGGAAATCAGTGTCCTTAGCAACTTTGCCGTTTACAGGAGCAGTTTTCCATGTCACAATTGTAAATACACCTTATGGTACAGTGTCTGTCTTACTTTAAATGGAAGTTTCATAAACAGTTTTGCCTGGAGCATTTTAACACCAAAATTTCAAGACATTATTTTCTTGTGTTTGGCTTTTATTTCATGTCTCACACAATGTAATCATTAATGAGCCAAGTATTTAATTATTTCAGTGCTCTTTGCTCCTGGATCTCTCTTTTAGTTTATTTTGTTTTTCTTTTTTAAGCTTTTCTTTTAGTGTGTGTCTGTGCCTTTCCTGTTTCTTTTCTGGGGGTCCTCTCTTCATTTCCTTGTCACTGTCTTCCTCCTATTCATGTTCTCCTTTGGACTATTTTCCATGTTCCCTTTGCCTTCCTTCTTTTTGCATTTCCTTGTAAAATACTCAGATCTTTTTCAGCAGTAATTTTAGAGATGCAGTTTTGGTATATATAAGACAAGGCTACTTACTTGAAAAGGTACCTAAGCACAGGAATTCCCTAGCTATTCTCTTTGTGCTTTATATGCTTAATACTGTGTCCCAGTTGCTGTTTACTTGACAAGCTACTGCAGAATAGATTAAGCTAAATCATGCTAGTGGGGAACAAAAGGCTACTCTAAAAATTGCCCTTTGCAATTCTGAGGTGCTGTCCTGAGTTCTCTCACCCTGTCTCTTGCCAATTACACATAGGGAATTCCTGTAGTCGGGGCTTAATGGTCCAAGTATTCCCATGTATTGCCGCTTTAATGGCTTCTGGGAGCACTTGACTTCAGGGACACAGAGAATTTCAATGTTTCTTTGCCCTCATTGCTCAACCAATGCTATAATGCCAAGGAGAGAGTCAGTAATGCATAACAAATCCTGAACTTCTTTCCCTGCCCTCTATTCACTCTGTATCAGTATTAATAGAAGTGGAGCATCCTTTGTGCTTCCTCAGCTTTTTTGCAAGTTTCAATTTCCATTTTCTTTCTTTGAAGCACAGAGAAGAGCAAATGTACATAAACAAAACTTCATACTCAAGCCAAAATGCAATAGACACAATTGAATAGTAGTCAGTTAGGAATTTTAAGAGCTTTCCTATGAATATTTAATTACTACATTAACTGAGCAAATAAAGAACATGCTATTAATATTCATACAGTGTGAGCAGTGGTTCAGAGGAATTTAATATGTTTTATAGTTCATGCAGCATCTTGTGTTGTGCAGGCCTTCAAAGAATGCCCACATCTGGAAAGGTAATAACATTGCAGGTCTCCCTAGCTGCTCCTTAATCCTATGAATTAAGGAGTGTCTGCTGTTCTTTGCATAGCACATTTCCTAGTAAAATTTTTCATTTAGGTAATGGTATCAAAACCTTTAGCAACTCTACAAAGAGCTCAGTGTGCTGTCTCCTCCATATTTGTTAGTGTACCTGCTCTGTGGCTTTTTGAGAGCAGTGTTTGGGAGGTATTTAACATTTGCCTGATTTCCTTCTGCCTAGAGCTTTAGAAATGTTGATCCTCTGAATGAGGAGGTTTGCAGAACAAGCGGTCAAATGCAGAACGTAAAACTGAATTCCTTTGATGTGAGTGACGCGTTCTTCCTGTGTGTGTTAGTTTCTTTTTTAAATGTAATTTGCAAGTTAATAGATGTTATCTAAGAGTAAGAAAAAGAATAATGCTTACTTGCCTGGTAGCTTCTATTTGCTTATGAAAAATAGGAGCACTCATCCTCTCTTGTTGACTTGGTCTTTAAATTCCTTATGGCCTTTTTGCCTTCATTTGGTAAGACTCTGGCTTTAAAGTTTTTTCCAAGAAAAGTTGCACACATATGAACAAGAAAAATGTTACAAATGCCATTCCTGAGTCTGATATTTCTCTTTTCTCTCTTGCTGGCTTATGAAAAGACATTAATAGATGTTGAATTAAGACTTCATCAGTGGGTCCATACTTCATTCACTTACAAATCCTTACAGCTATTTTTTACTGCATATAATGATAATTATTCCTTTTGGCAGAGCAGAACTAATCTAATATACTTTAGCTGCTGAAATCTGTGAAGAGCCAGGAATGATTTCTGTGTTCAATTGTTAACCCTGACTGTACAATTCTGTCAGTACAAGAGTGGGGCTTTGTCTGACTATCTAGTAATCTGGTGTTAATTAACACACAGATAGTAAAAAGAAAATAATTGTGAAAATACTAAATCTAGTAGAAGGATAATGTGCTCCTATTTTGTAGCCCTCCTTTTGGGATTGCCCTGTCAAAGATGGCATGTGTTAGGGAACTGTCCAGCCTGGTGGCTTATGGAAAGGAGCTCTTGATAGATGAGCAGCTGTGTCTCTAAGTACCTGATTTTCTCCCTTTATTGGATGTGGCTGAAAGAATTGTAAGGAAGCTGAAATTTTCCTGTGCGTGCGCAGTGTGTGGGAGCTGATGAAACCCTTGAATCTCTGTCTCTAGTTACTGTTGCTCTTTTATGGGTGTAGGCTCAAGGTACGATTTTGTTCTTGCTGCTGTGTAGCTTTGCTGTGGTCACAGGATCTTGACTTGGTGACTAGAAGTGATGGTGCTGTTTGCTCACAGTAGCCAGTTCTGGGATCTCTCTCAAATTTGTATTCAGCAGGATTTGAACAGCATTTTAATGAAGTTTATGCTGTTCCTATCAGCACAGTTGTTGCAACAAATACCAAAACAAGTGAACAGACAAGATTCTGCAAGCCTCAGGGCATTAATCAACTTCTTGAAGGAAATTGAAGGAGACAAGTTCTGTTTCAGTGTTTTCTTTCACTGAAATAACTTGCACTTATCAATCTTGGTGACAGAAAGTACAAAAGCAATTCTTCTAGTTAAATCCATTATGGAAACATTCACATTTCTCCTCTGGCTTAACCTGTTTAAGTGCAGCATTTTACTTTTTGCATATATTCTCAGGAACAGAGTGGAAATAAAAATGAGAGATTCCCAGCTAATCTGTGCTCATCATCATTCCAGGAACAGACAGGAAAGGTCAGGAGCTCATGTTTTGTAGTAAGTGCCGAGGCTGTAGAAAGAGCATTTAAGTATTATGGCAATGGTCTGCTCTTCTGTTTTTCTGACTTCTATTCTTGTATAATTCTGCATTTCTAAAAACACAAATAACCAATAGAAAAATCACACATTCACAAACCTGAATATGCTTCCTTGCATATCTTCAGTATTTCACAAATTAAAAGAACAAAGCAATCATACCTTCTGAGATGTGTGAACTGAAGCCAGATTTGCTCCTCTTGTTGCTTCTTTTATATACTTTTTTGAAAGTCTGGCCTTTCCTCAGCTATTTTTGCTATAATATGCTAGCTTTAATGTAAAATGCCATTACTTTTTGGTTTTGCATATGAGGCTCTTTAAAGACAAGGCAAAGGCAAATAGCTGCAACTGTGTAGTTTATAAAGTGCTGCCATTTAGAGGAGGAATAGGAGGGGAAGATTTCAGGACTTTCTGTGGTTGACATGCTGTATTTCTTCCACAGGAGATAAAGTGGATTTAGTGGCCAATAGGCAAAGTAGAGTACCTTTTCTATGTTTTAACTCTTTTATCATAGCTTCTCCAGGGTGATAGCTAGGAGCAACTGGACTTAGTCTTTATGCAGTTATTGGGAGGCTCCTGAAGTCTGTGTGGCGCTGGGAACACAACATGCAGAAAAGCCAGTGAAATGCAGTGGTGAAGGGATAGGTATTCCATGTCAGTGAAAGTGAATCGCAATGGAGGAAAAAAATACCTCCCCTGGCACTGAGTGACAGTGATCCAGTCTGGTTTTAATGCCCCTTATAGCCTAGCATCTGTTTAGACTGCCTTAGATAACTCAGGCTTCAGTATGTTCCTAGTTAGTCTTAATGCAGTGTGGATGTCTGATCCAGGCACAAGGGAGCTGCCAGCTTCCCAGGCTTGTGACTAAATATCTGTGCTTGTGACTCAATCATCATAATAAAAAGGAGGTGGAAGTTGAAACAAATACAAATAGCTCTTTTCCCCCTTCCCACTATTGGTAATTAAAATAATAAAAAAGTCAATTAGAACTCTGTCTCTCCTGAATACTTGTCATTTCTTGGCCTTTCAGTTTTCACTTGCCTGACTGGTGTTGCTATGCTGGAATTTCATTAAATGTCTTGTGGCACAGTTTGATCTTCAGAGCTCTTTGTGTTGGTTTCTGAATGCCTGTAGAAGTGTTTGTAGTACAAAGGATACTGAATCTAGATACTGAATATTATGGTCTGTATCCAACAGGCTTTTATTCCATTGAAGTACTTCAGTGTCAAAATATATTTTTTGAGAAATACCTCTTAGATTATGGGAATAGAGGTTATATGGATTTCCTCCCTACCCCCCCTTTCCCTTTTTTCTTCTGCATTTCATCTTTCACTTCATTAAAGGTCTGGTTAGAGAAATCTTTCTTCCCTGTGGGCAGCTACAGCCCTGTCTGTGCTTTTAGTGTCTAATTAGTCATTTCTATTCAGTACCCTTTGTAAAATATTTCTATGCATTTTTGTCAGTGCACACAACCATTTTCTGTGTGGAAAAAGCCTCAAGTAAATGTTTTTGTGTGAAGTGGCAAATATTGTGGGAGAAAACAGAATACTATTTCTGAGGAACGTGGTATAATTTGATTTGCCCACTGTCTTGTGTTTAAAGTTCAAATACAACCCAAATTATCTAAACCATACCTGCCTTTTTAAGGTGGTAGACATACTTTTTTTCCAAACTTGCTTGTCATTTCAATAAATGTTGTGCTCTTGTAAAATTAAATTCAGTGCAGAATGGATCAGAGGCCACTAGAATCTATTCTATAAAACCACAGTGGTTTATCACTGGAATTACACCATTTCAGCAGCCCTAACAATGGCTACATTATGGGTTTGTAGTACTGAAGCATCAGGGTGCTTTAAAAATGTCGTCATAATCTATAGCTGTTAATATTGAAAAGTGTTTTCAGGCTCCTGAGCCCCAGTCACAGAATCACAGGAAGGGGATGGGTTGTGATTTCTGCCCATCTGTCTCTGGTGCTGGATATAGTCTCATGGCATGCCTTTGGATCAGCAAGAGAACACTTGTATTTCTCACTAGTGTTAACTTCTTTGTACTCATGGCTTATACTACCCTACTGCAATATTGTGCTGATCTCTGTACTGAGAATTCTGGACTCATGTTTCCTAATATAGCCATGTAGTTTAAAAAGGGGTGAAAAAATGCATCATTAGCTATTCCTAGGGAATGTTTTTAAGTTATTTATTTTTTTTTTAACGAAGCGAAACCAGTTTTTGTACTGAAAGATAGTGTTTCCTGTTGAGGAGACTTTAAATGAGGTTTAGCTCTCCTTGCATCTCTGAAAACTGGGTACCAAACTGCTGTAATCATCTTCTTTGTGGTATGCTGAACTATGTTTTCTTTTGAAAAAGAAACATAATAATGCAGTAGGTTTCCAAATATCCTGAGGAGACTGTACTAACTAATGAGAGACTGCAGAGTGATTGTGCCTTTTTCTTACTGCCAGCAAGGAAGGCTGTCTTTTATAGAACTTCTAGATTCTAGCAGTATGCTCTTTTTTAATTTGGAGGCTTCTCTTACTAATTTGTACATCTTCATACAATAACCACAGCGATAAAAATCTTTTTTTTCAATGAGGGAAACTTTCTTTAGAAGATGGTAATATAAAGTTTTGGAGATAATTCTGGAAGTTTTCTGGGTAATATAATCAAATAACTTTTATGAAACATTAGTAGCATGTAAGAAGGGGTTTTTAAAGACTTTTATATATATTTATTGTACTGCAAAATGCAGTACAATGCATTTAAATATGAACACATTTTTGGTTTTAGGTTTTTTTTCTTTTCAGCTTTATCCTTGTAGCTGCTGTGGCTTTATTGTAGGTGATGTCTGTTAAGAATAGTTGGAGAGATTTTGCAGAAGGGAGAGGACATCTTGTTTGTGAAAGACTGCTGATCCGTTAAACGTTTTTTTTAGCTATATTAAGAAGCTAAATGCAACTCACTAAAATGCTCTTTAGCGAATCTAGGTTGGATTTTAGGCCCATGACAGCTCCTGTCTCTCCCTTAACTTGCTCCCTTTAGAGGTAAACAATTTAATGCAGCTGTAAGCTTTCTTTGCACTGGGAAACTTCAGCACTAACTAATATAAACTCAAAACTTAGGTTTCAAAAAGGCAGCTAAATTTTCCAGTGAGAATCACATCTGTCAGTGGTTTTGATAATTTTGATGTAAGAATGTAAGTGGGTATTCAAGTTGAATCAGTACTGTGCATTGGACAAACCTAGTGGCCATTGATAGCTTTTACGAAAAATAATAAAAAATCTGGGGAAAGATACAGCAGAAAACAATAATAACTTTGTATGTGACATCTTATTTTTAAAGCTCATTTTAAAGACCAGCTCATTTTCTGCTTCTTTCTGCCAGTGTGATGGAGGAAGAAGCACATATGTTGGACATCTGTTGGCCTTCTAACCTTACAATTTTGTCTTCAAAATTATAATCTTTGCAAAACCAGATAAGCATGCCATATTGACTAAGCAAGATAGACTAATTCTTAAAATTCCACTTGGCATGAAAGCAGTCTGGCATAAATGCAGCGTTGTCCTTGAGCAGCTCAGTGCGCAGCCCAGCGATGCCTGCCCCGTGTGAGCTGGGAGGCACGTGCTGAAGAGGCCCTTTGGAAAGGGGGAAAACTGTGGAGGCTGCAGGTCCACCCAGTACAGCTGGGAATCCTCACTGTGGATGAGGCCCTGATCAGTCACAGGTGCTTTCCTGGGAGCTTTTGTGATGCTTTTTGATGGGTTTGTTTGCTGCATGTCAACCATGCTCTTGTAGCATCTCTTGTTGAATCACTGTTTTCATGTGTGCGCCCTTGCTGTAAATCTGGTCTATTGGGTGCTCTGCTTTTCCTGTGCCTCACTGGGTAGTTCTGTAAGATGTGAAGTAGAGTTGCCTGTTGAATTGGTAGGGCTATGGCACTCAATATCAAAAATACTGCTTTGATTAAAACAGGAAGTTGTAACATATAGCAATTTTATAATCCATCCTAATATGAGTGATCCTCATGAATCCACTAAACATGTAGAGCTCTGTTGTAATATTGAGTTGCTGTGTCAGTACTTTTAAAATGCATATTCAAAGCATGGTGCGGTATCCTTTGAGATGCTGCTGCTTATAAATATTGAACACATCTTTATGAAGCTGATGTCCTCAAAAGGTGCTAGGACCTCACAGAGATAATTGTTGTCAAGAATGCATATTGCCCTTTTTAGCTATCCCTCTGAAGTTACCAATGCTCTTGACAGTTGCTGCCTTTTGGCCAAGTAAGGTCTGGCAAACAAAATAATCCACAAGAAAATGCCTTAAAAGCCTTTTAAGGAGATCATTGTGGCAGAGGCTTTATTTTTCAGACTCAGATGATCATTGATGCATATGGATAACTTAAAGGGAAGTTGCCTTTGATTCAGTACAGAAATCAAGGTGGTCTGAGGATCTTAAATCTGTGCTAAGTAAATTTAAATGACTTCACTGCAAGCTTCATCTGCTTCTGTATGCCAGATAGAGAATATATTTTCATAAAGTCTTTAGTGTGTGTGCACATGCATTCATTAAGCATTCAAACTAGAATTTAACAGATGAAATGCTTGATTTATACATAAATAATAATTTTCACATATTAATATAATTTTTTAAGGTAACTTATGTTTTTTTCTCTGCTTTCTGTAGGGAGATGAAAAGTAAGTCTGTCTTTCGACTATTATGCATCTATTAGCATATTTTCACATCTTTTTGTTTATGTAAAAAGAGATAAAATAGTTCCTGTTCACAAAGTGTCATCTTAGAATTTGGTTAACACTTTTGAGCCTGAAGAGAACATTTATGGCTGAATTAGGACCAGTGGGGGATCACAGCATAGTGGAAGTGCTGACTTAGAAATAATTGTATTGATGAATTATGTGGTGTGTTTGTGACCAAAGTGAGCACACATAATGCTAATTTATGCATTTGACACTCAGCATTTCTGTTTTCTTTCCCCTAGTTTCTCTGCTTGAAGAACATAAGGACTTTTCTTTCAGCATGTTGTGAAATATTTGGAATGAAGAAAAGTGAACTTTTTGAAGCATTTGATTTGTTTGACGTGAGAGATTTTGGAAAGGTAAGGATGCTCTTGATTATATCCCAAGTAACACCTGTGTTCTTCTGCTTGTGTACAGAAGACTTTTCTGGTAGCTGTGATATAAGAGTTGTGACTAATGGATGAGCAATCATTATGAAAAAATAGCAGGGAAGAATTAAGAAAGCAGAAAAAGCAGGTTTCTATTGGAGGGGCAAATAAAGGACAGAGAAAAACACTTGGCAGGAAAGTTCCAAGTGTGTGAAAAACCAAGATAAATGATTTGAAAGATGCTGAGTTAAAGGGAAATTAAATGGAAGAATATAACAAACTGTGGGTGAGTGCTGTCTGGTGAAATCACTTTGGCATAAGTCATGTGGATTCAGAAACCTGGGCCTGTACATTGAGCCCATGTGGCACAGAACACTTTTCTTTAGTCTCAGCCACTTGAAATTCACCCAGATAATTTGCCCTTGTGAAATTATTTTCTGACAGTTATTTTTCTCCTAACCTGCTGTAAAGATCAGACACAGCTATGATAGGTTAATGTGACTATTCTAATTTACACGGTATATTTACAGTATGTTCTGTAAGCCTGACTGCTTATTCTACATGTAAAGCTTTTTCCAGTCTGTTGTTCAGCCTCCTACATATCTGTTTGATCTGTCATTGCCAACATGTGTTTAGTTCAGCTTCAGTTTCTGCTTTTGAGTCATAGTATCATTACCCTGATTTCACAGGAAAATATTTAAAAATTACCTGAAGTAGGACTAAAAATAGTAATTTATTCAAATTTAGTATATCTTAAGCATTATTGCTTTTTAAAAGAGATCATAATTTTACTCTCTGGTCTTCTTATGCACTGTTCTTTTTATTAGTAGGCATAGAGGTAAAGATGCTGTAAATGCAAGAATGAATCAGGGCTGCAATATGATTGTTTTAAATGGCTCAGTGATTATCATTAACCAAAATATTTAATTATCTTTCTCAACCTCCTGTCTGGTTTTAAGTCCTTCAAGCATTAGATTAGATAACCTGGTGATTCCACCTGTTCTTCAGTTTTGCTGAACATCTTGTCCTCATAAATCATATTTAAGACAAAGCTTTTTGGTAAAATGTGGTCTTTTGTACAAATTTGGGTCATTAAAAATGAGATTTGTTTTTGTTTTGACTGTGCAAATAGTGGAGGAATTTAAAATTGTTGGGTTTTCTTTTTTTGTGTACACTAGCAATGTCCTATTTAAGGAATTTGAGCCAGATATCTCAATGCTTGATTCAAATCTTTGATATCTATGCCTAAGGAATTTTTTTCATTTTTCATGTTGTAATTACTTGCTGAAAGTTTCTAATTTGGTGCCATGTAAAGATATCCTGTTTTTAATACAGTCTTGTTTTAAAGAAAGATTTTGTAGTGCAAGTTATTCTTGCTGCATCATTGAATACCTAGCAAAAACAGTTTCTGAATTAATGGTGAATTTAATCCACAAATGTTTCTGGAAACTTTGATATGTAATTTTAACGGAATTTATTTTGGAATGTGATTTTATGTAAGTAGAATAACTGGTTAAAAAAATTCTATCCATGGTACTTAGTATTTAATTTCTCTTCCCAAAGTCAGTTTGAATGAGACATGTGGGGTTTTTGGTGTTTTTTTTTTTGTTTGTTTGTTTGTTTTTTTGTTTGTTTGGTTTTTTTGTTTGTTTGTTTTTTTTTTTTTTTTACTGTTTTCAGCTACCATATGACACAAATAGGCTAATTATCCCTGGCACTGGTTTTCCAGTTTTAGTGCATCTAAGCAATGACTTCTCTAGTCTAGGTCACCTTTCTTGAAAAGCTGAGAGGTGAAAATGCAGTGACAAATTTGAGAGGCGCTGCTGTGTGGGATTCTCTCATGGGATGGTCTCTGTTTGTGGGAGCAGAGGTGGAGATGCTGAGTTGAACAGGGCTGTGCAGCCCTTGCAGTGGCTGTGTTGGGCAGGTTTAGGTGCCTGATGGCTGTGCTGCTCAGCTGTTCCCATTGGGTGTTTGTGTGGAAACAAGCACAAGTGGAGCTTGGCACAGGCTGTGTTCAGAAGGGCTGAGCTGTATGTTCTATAGCCTGAGCTTCTGGAAGGGGCTGTGAACTTCAGGCCCTCTATGGCTGTGGAAGGAAAAATGGCAATTGTATGAAATTATTAAAATTGCAAGTAAAGAAAAGGTATGCCAAGTTATTTGTGTACCTGTCAGTGTATTCTTTGTACAGTTAGCAGAAAATATCTCGAAGTGGCATGAGATTTCAATTCCATACCTGATAATGTACTTGGAAATTCTGATTGTTAGTAACAGTGGTGAGAATAGGAAAGTGTATCTTTTTCAAGTTCTTTGCTTTTCAGTTTTCCCCTTCATTATATTTTCCTGTGAATAACAACTGCAATGCAGCTGTACATCTCCAGCTTCCTTGAACAGAAGTTGTACATGTGCAAAAGGCCAAAAACATAGTGCTGCAGATTTTTCCTGCTACTGCAACCTGCCATTTCTGAAAGAATTATTTGAACTGCTCTCTCTAAATGGGTACAAAATATGAATCCTCTTAAAATGATTACAGGTGCAAACAAAAAGGGTAATATGATTTTAAAACATTGTTTTCTAAACTCTTGCTCAAAAAGGTGATGTGATGAGTGCATGCACTACCTTTAATGCATTTGAATGTACTGGAAGCTGTCCTAAGATGTCAGAAGCTGACAAGTACTTACTAGTGGTGAGATATAAATAAACTGTTGCTGAGGTGGCTCCATAAACCTTATCTAGGACTTCTAAATGTCTCAGTTTAATTTATAAAGAAATTACTATTGAATTTGTCATCTTAAGATGTTTAGTATGAAAGACTTCAGTGACTATTTAAACATGCTAATGGAGGGAACAATAGAAATGTGCCAGCTGTAAATGAACAATATGCCTTCAAGAAAGTAAGGTTGAAGGGGAAAAATAAGGTGAGAGACCTGGTGAGGGCAACTGTATTTTTTTTTAAATATTCTGATATTTTTCAACTCTTCACAGAAAATGGCAGGCAAACCCAGAGCATTTTAGAGGTAGCAGCAGTATTCTGCCAATATAGTCATAATACTTTTAACATCCTTGTGAAATACTGGTTACAAAATGTTTGTTGTAATGGTGAAACTTGCACTTAGTAGTTAGAGGTAAATGAGCTGTTTCCAGATGCTTTGACATAGCGTATGAAAATTTGACTTGAACTTTGTGCTCCACTTTTCAGAGACTTTGATCTCAGTGATTAGAGAAAAAGAGAGGTGCATGTGCAGTGGATGGGAATCAGAGGTGAAGCTGATGTAGCAACATGTAAATAGCTAAGGAATAGGCTAAGAAATGGAAACAAGTAACCTCATGTGTGTTTAATATGTACATTCTGTGTGAATATTGGTATTAACTGCTACAAGATGAGTTTTCTTCTGTTTAAAATATAATAGCACAGTTTCTTGTTTTTAGGTAGACTGTGGTTGAAAAAAGAGGGGCTACATTACACAT
Organism: Muscicapa striata striata; assembly: GCA_030060385.1. Taxonomy (NCBI): domain Eukaryota; kingdom Metazoa; phylum Chordata; class Aves; order Passeriformes; family Muscicapidae; genus Muscicapa; species Muscicapa striata. The sequence continues at coordinate 407,773 of JAREIS010000015.1, read as the reverse complement.
AAATAGGAAGATTCTTTAAATCGTGCTTGGTAGAATTATATATAGGTTGATTTCTTGGAGTTCTATGGTATTCACCCATTCCCACTCATTCACCTTTCTATCAGTAAACTTCATTGTTGCTGCATTAAGTTCCTGACAGAGCATGAAATGCTCTCCCACACACTGGAGGTGCCAGACAGTGTTTTCATTATGAATTCCATGCTGGAGAGTAATTTTTCACTACCGCAGGGTTGTCAGGTTCTTCCTTTCTACCTGTGTGCCAGAATAAGCAAATGCTGTTGGTACTTGTTCTCTCAGCTCAGAGCCCTCCTCCAACAGCAGCCTTTGTTGTTTGGTGCGCCACAACAAATTGTTGCTATCCCTATTCTCTGAAGGAAGTTTGTAACTAATGTGTTGCAGAAATGGGAATCTGAGGATTAGTTCTGTTGATGTCAACAGAAACGTCCCTGGACTCAGCTGTGTTTGGGGTCCTGTGGGGGGAAAATGGTGTCCAGAAAGTGTCAGAAAAACACCTTTTGTGTGCTGTGCTTTTTAATTTCCTAAAGAATGTGTAGCAGAGCATGGAGTGTTTTTATGAGATAAGTGATCTAATATGAACATAGCAATCTCCCTTGTAAGGATCCTGCATTAGATATCTAGTAATAATGTACAATATTGAATTGTGATTTTAAAAAGGCAAGGAGATCAAATATCAAGTGCCACCGATGAAATAATTGTTTGAAAGCATATAACATGATGCCTAGACTAGCTCACTCTGGTGACACTTGAAAGGCTGATTTATATAAAAGGAAGCAACTGCTGTGAAAATATTGAATTGCACATATTCAATTCACATAGTTGGTGATCATTTTAATCACTCCCTTACTGCAAAGGAAATCTGGGCAATGATGCAGGAGAAAGTCATGCTGAAGTTGAGAACCCTGGTGTGTTAGTATTCCCTTAGGTTTAATGGATTCCAGGAAGATTGGACAGATGTGCATGAGATACACACACCAAAATCAGCACAACTAAAAGCAACTGTTGTTATAAAAAACTGTATATCCTTCCAGGAAAAGTGTCTAAAAAATCTTCAGTAAGACTGGAGCAGTCGAGATTATCTGCAGTTGTTTCATGTTTTGTTTGCTGAATTTAATCAGTGGGATAATAAAGCAAAATATGATCACTTTTCCCTCATGAAGTTATATTAAAGCTGCAGAACGTGGGGCAACATGCCAAAACATTATAGCATATTTCTGTAAAGATATTAAAATGAAGATAAAAACACGCCTATCATTAAATGCAGAGCTCTGTATCTTCCTTGTTTGAGCTCCTTTAGTTGTAAAATAAACTACAAAAAAGTCTTAGTGGTTTGCTCAAGAAACTAGCTTGTTTTCAGGAGTAGCATTTCAGTGAGATTGACTGGTTTGGGATGAATGACACTTGAACTTCACCAAGATGTACTTCTGCTTGTGGAGGAATGAAGAAACAGAAGAAATGGACAGGTTTCAGCTTTCTTCAGTAACCAGAAGGTGGTGAAAATGATAGCTAAACCCAGACTTCCTGAATTTACAAATACTGGTGTAAATAACAATAATACAGACTACAAATAAAACCAGAAGGTAATAAGAGTGATTTTGACATTGTGGAAGAACATGATGTGTGTTTCTTGCAGTGGCTAATTGATACGAGCTGCATAATTCAGTGTAATACACTGTGTAATCCAGTTTTAACCAAAATATGTGAATTGAGGGAGGGTTGACTGCCTGTGCTCTTGAAGGAGAGTAGAGCAAAAAATTGAATGTAGGTCACTGGTGGGTTGGGGAGTTTTACACTAATTCCCATTCAGCCTTCACTGTTGTCCAAAACTCGCAGCACAGTTTCAAGAGCTGCTGTTGATTGCATTGTGACTCAGTAGGGTATAATTTAGCTTTTTCCTCTCCCATTGCTAGACAAAAATAGAATGATCTTCCTGAGTGGTATGAGGCATAGCCCCAGCTGTGTGCCCTCTGACTGCTGTACCTGAATATACCTTGGGAGTTGTGCCTGGGATTGGGGAGATAACTAGGAGGTGGCAGAAGCCTTGGAGAAAAAAAATGTGGCATGAGGAAGGGACACAATCCTGAGCTTGTGGCAGCCCTGTTCAAATAGTTGGCTTAACTTGTCTAAATATTATCACTGTCAAAGTCCTGATGAAAGGCTGTAGTTGCCATGCAGTGGAATGATCCCATGCAGTGTATTCATGCCTTCAAAAGCAGCAGAACAAGGAGTAAGACCTAATTTCTTAATATCTATTTTACCTTCAGGTTTTCTATCAAATACTTTCCTCACTTAGATAATAAATTAATAGCTGTTTGAAACAAATGGCTGGCCAAGAGTAGCTGTACACATTTTAAAGATTATTTACTTGGCTGTTACAATTTCTTATGATTTTACCATATCTCTTGGTCATAACCAGCTTGTTTGAAAACACTATATGTATGTGTATATATATATATCTCTGTTGAGATTTAAGCATTTGTGTATATGACAGCCTCTCATAGAATTTATTTGCTCTAAATATTGTTGAGTGATGTAGTTCTGGGTTTATTCTGAGACTGAGTTTTAGTGTTTTGATTTGGGGAGGGACCTCCCTTAGAGACTTTCAGCCAAATAAAAGGAAAGTTGAGATCAACTGAGTACCTTAAGTAGTGGTTGGACACAAGTTGTCCTGTCATCTGTGAGAAACAATCTGAGTGTTGGTAAACAAGCTTCATTAGGAATCTTCAAGTTCAATTAACTCAGTGAAGTTAATGAAAGTTCTTAAACCACTTGATTTGAAAAGCCATCATACCATTTTCAAAGTGGTGAGGTCTACATTTTTATATATGTGAACTTGGAGACTGGATGTAAGATGGTTTTTCTCAGTTGCATATTTTGTGGCAAAAAAAAAATGTTTGTTAAAAGCATGATCACACCATATTAGAAAACAAACAGGTTTTTCCTGGCCACATTAGTAAAAAGTTGCTTTAAATTAGGATAAATCTTTTTATTGTTATTAACATTACTAACACATTTTATCATGTTGTTTTGTCATGGAAAAGTGGATTCTAGACCAGACATCTGATGTAAAATTCTCAATACTGTCTTTCTATGAAGATTTCCATATAAAATTAAACAAATGAAAATATGAATTCATCTCTTTTTCAAACCATAGGAAAGTGAATAGTTTTCCCATATCTGGCAAGCATCTAGCCAAAACTTAGTGAAGGAACTTGAATACTAGGAACTTGAGCATAACAAATACTTTGATTTTTTAAACTTTTACAAAGCAATTCTTTTAAAAAAATTTATTTATATATATGTATTTTTTAAATGAAGATTTGCCACCCACAACTGGGTGGCATAAATTTGGAATCTGTAGGAGTTGCAACCAAACTGATTTAAAATCTTCCTTTTGTGTGTATTATTAATTAGATTACCCATGCTGATGCTGGATACAGAGTTAAATGGGAGTGCATGAGAATATTTCTATTCAAATTGTGGGGCTTTTAGGTAATTGCTTATGTCTGTTTCTCTTGTGGAAGTGACTAATCCACCTGTGTCTTGAACAGTCTGCTAAATGCTAGAAAAAGGTGCCATTTTCAGACTTTGTTAACAGAGCCATAACCAGAGTAAGTAGCAGAGTGCTCTGACCACAGGCCCTGGGCAGCAGAACTACTGGTTTCCTTCTTCCACCCTTGCCTCTTGGTGCTGCCCTGTGCTCACCCTTGCCTGACACCCAAAGAATGCAATCTGTCTGATCATTCCTACTTAGGCTTTCATCATTTAATCTTTTATTTTCTGTGGTTAGTTACTATTTATTCTTCATCACTGCCTTGTCTCCTTTGCTGCCTGCATTCTTTGCCTTTCTCACCACTCTGCCCTGCAGTCTGGTGTACATCCCCATCCCCCCAGTGCTTATTGGGACTTTTTCCATTTATGCATTTCACATTTGTTTCTGGAGTTTTGTCCCTTCATTTTGCTAGAAGACTGCTCCTGTTATTCCTGTGCTTATTTAAATACACCTTTAAACTTTTCTGTGTAGCAGGTAAACATCTCCTACTCATCAGAGGAGAGCTATGGCTCTGTTGAAATTCCTGAAATTCTCTAGAACCTGAATATGAGAGTCCCTTCCTTTTTCTCTTCTAAAGAAGAAATATACAATTTGGTTTCTTTGGCTTCCTCTTGCATCTTATTCTGAGCATATTTTTGTCAGTGAGAAGAGTCTTTGATGCTGTCTTGCACCACCAAAACTCAGAAAAGGAAAAAAGAATTCTTAAAACTTACTTCATCAGAATATCAGTGCTATTTCCTTTGTGAACCAACCCCCCTCCCCAACTAAAGATGAAGTTGTGAGAAGGAACTTAGAATTTTGACACCAGTCATTCAATAAAATTATTTTAGGATTTACAAGCTATAAGATACTGCCATTTATTTGGAAACTGTCAAAAGGAAGTTTTAACTAAGCTATATATTTTATTTAGAGCCATATTTTCTTGAAGAAAGTTGACACTAAGCAGTTGTCAGTTTGTAATGCAACAGACAAATGTTTAGGCAAGATTATTCATGTAACTGTCTATACTTCATGTATTGTTCTGTAACATATTTTGATCATTATATACATGTATAAACTGCTGGGATGTCTCAAGAAATCAGAAATGTGGACCTGTACCAGATTTACTTTTCCTGTATGTGTGAGTTGATTTATCAAATTCCAAGGTGAAGTTAATTGATTCCTCATTTGAATCTGAAATAAAAAACATTGAGAGGAGGGTTTAGCTTTTTATTTCTTACTACATCAGTACTCACAAATGTGACTAAAAACTACTTGGGGTGTTTGAACCCAGAAAACAAGGCTTGTGTCATAGAAAAAACAAGGCAGTAAAAAAATATTTGAGCAATAGCACTTTTTAGAGGCCTGGATTGCAAACTCCAGAGGCTGATCAAAATCCTGAGTAAATGCTGCATAGAAAACAGCAAGAGTCTTGTACTAATGCACAACTCTGTGCTGACTCAAAAAATGCCATGCATGGCAGGGAAGTGCAATGTGCTGTATTGTGTGTCCGTGCTTTTATAGGGCATTTCTGCTTGTGTGTGTTTGCAGAAGCAGAGACTCAGAGCAGTGTTGGCAGTCTGAGCTGTCTGAGGCACAGAAAGCTCTGAAAAACAGGTCTTCATCTCCTGCTGTTGATGTAGATGGAGTATGTGCAAATAAACCAACAGGGAATGTTGTCAGGATGTTTCTGGCTGTGCCTAAATGAAAGGATGCGTCTCCTTTAGGAAAGTGAGCATGAGTTACTGAGCACAGACTTTTTTTTCTCCTTTGATATATTTTTCTGGGAGTCATGAAAGATACTTTACTGCATTACTCTGTTGAGAATGAAAACCCAAAAGCTGAGTTGTTTTCCAAGTGGTTGCCCAGAAATGGAAAATGAAGGTGAATACAGGTGCTGGTTTAGAGGCAGTTTCTTTCAGAAACTTTTGAGATAAAGTATTTTTTTGCCAAGTAAAAAAAATGTAGGCACATGAGGAAATTGAGCTGCTCTCTATGCTAATTTAGGGGATTATTTGAAAAAAAAAAAAAAAAAAAAAGTCCTCTAATACAATGACAAATATGAAGCTTGTAATCTAAATTTACTAACATTAACTTCTGTTTTGCTCTTTGTGTGCATGTTGACAGCAGTTTGCTCAGGCAGTGAAAGTGGCTGCTTTAGTAGGCATGGTACCAATTGCTGCTTTGCTTGTTTGCAAGTGTAGAACTCCAGCTATGAAGGGGAATTCGGTTATAAATTTGTTTGATAGTGTAAGGTAAAATGTTAAAAGCCAAGTCAGTGTTCTCAAGCAAATGTTGTGACTTTGTACCTGGGTTTCAAAGCTGTTTGGCCAGTAGGAGAGAATCCATCTGACAGGGTGCCTCAGACCTTATGATGGCTTTAAAGTGATCTGTCTCAGTTCACTTGGCAGACTCAAGTCTTAAGGGAAAAAGGTGTCCTTTCTGTGCAGCTTCTCATAGACACAGGAGCCCTGAACTAGCAATGCAGAGAATGCTGTCAGAAGCCATTTTCCTTGTCTGCTCTGTTGGATCTTAATGAATTGTGGCAGGAATTTTCTGGAGACCCAGTGGTGCATGTTCTGAGTGTCACAGACAGTGGGAAACTGAAGTACATCAGTAATCAAAAATTCACTGAAAACTTAAACTTGTCTGGCAATAGCCTGGCCTGTTTGTTATATATGTAACATTTAATTCTGACCAACAACTAGACCTTCATCTTAATATAAAATCAATAATTATCATTTGTTGTACTAAGGTCTTCAGGGCATTTCTCCATAAGCTACAGTGTGAAAGTATTGAATGAGAGTATAATGGCTGTATTATCCTTGGACAGCAATAATTTAAAGTTTCCAAAAGCTAAATCTATATCTAGACTGTCTTGTCCTAATCTCATCCAGACACCTCACAAAACTTCCATTGTATGTGCTCTGCATGCTGTAGGTACCTCAGCTACAGCAACAAGCTAACAGTGTTAATGCAGCTTGCAAAGTTTCTATACTGATATTTTTGTTCCTTTTGGTGGAAAACATGGATCATATATTTTTAAATAAATTACCTCCGAGGGAATTCTTACTTTCTTTGTTCTCATTTATGTTTCATTTACTTTACAGGTTTGCTTTCAGTTTCCTTGTTTTCTACTTTTTGAGGTGGTATTTTGTAATCTCAAACCTCTTCAGAAGCTGACTACATTAAGTCTTTTGGATGATATTTTTCCTCTTCCTCTAGTGCCTTGTTCTCCTTCCTTCAGGTTTCTCACATCCTTCTGTTGACATCTCTCTTATTTCCCAAAACTTCTGTCTCCAAATCTTCTGATTTTGCCTATGTCTGAAGATTATATTTCATGCATCTGCCTCAGTTAAACTGGTTTTGAAGCTGTTTTGTTGCTACTATTTTTGGTATGAGTGCAGTAAGAAATTTTTTTGCTATTGGAAATATCTGTGAGCAGTAAAATTAGTGCCTTCCAAGTAAAAGGGAAGATGTGTTGAGGAACACAAGTTTAAGAAATATTACAGGTAGTGTGGGATAAAATTACAAGCTGTAATGCTGAATAGCTTTTTAAAAATTCAGCATTGAGGCTGTTTCAATGTTCATCAGTTTGTTTATATTTTGATTTTGGTTTTAGATTTGAAGTTTGATGTAAAAAAATGAAGGTAGAGGTGTATTCAGGTTGCTGCTGGATATGAATTGTAACTTTCAATTTGAAATCCCCCCTGTGACATTTGACTCACAAAAATTTAACATTTTAACACAAATAGTGCCTTTCACTGACACCATAATATCTATGAAAAAGTGCTAGGAGAATGTTGGTATCAGAGAAGGTTTATCTTTCATGTTGTATGTTTAATAAAACCACTTATCCAATGTCAGTTAATTGCAATATTTTTTTAAATTTTATCTCCCCAAAATACATTTCTACATGGACTACAAATGATGTGAGAGCCTGTTTTTTACAAAGTATGACCTTTTCTGGTGTGTTTTCTAGGTGCATTTTCTTGCTGTAGGCTGCTACTGAGATTGACTGGAGCAGGATTAATCACTCTTGGGATATTGGGTTTGATTTGGAATCATTCTATTGGACTGAAATGCCCAACTAAATTCATGTCAAGAGTTTCATTGAACCCATATGTGCTACTGGTGGTTTTATCATAAATAGTGAGGATTGGAGATAGTTTTCTCACTTGTTACCAATGTGGGATGTGTTCAGTCCCATGCCCTTTCACAAATGTTTTTTTAAACACAATACCACAACAAATATTTGGAAATGCCTAAAAACCCTATAGAGTGAAAGTGAGGTATAGTCCTGTGTGCTCTAAGAGGCAATATTAATGTCAGAGATTACTCTACCATGGCAGAATGCCTCTTGATGTGGCAGAGCTGGGAAATAGACAATGGACCTTACCTGCCCTTCAGAATAACATGCTAAGAAATCTATCCCTCCTTCTCTCTGCTTATCAGTTCTCAAATGTAGCTTATGACATGACCATAGAGTTGGGTTAGAACAGTGAGTGAAGAGCACAAAGTAGAGGACGAAAGTTTCTGTAGTCAGCACAGCTGGGAAATTCCAAGAGAACTCTTAATAGTAAATACTTGGTTAATGGTTAATGTTATGGTAATGATATGGTAATGGTAGGTATCTCTTGGTTAATGATAGGGATCTCTGCTTTGCTCTTACTTATCACGGTATCTACATCTAAAATACATACTATGATCCCCATTGCAGACTTTAGGAACTCAAAATGTTCTTTTCAACCTCCAGACAAGTGAAAGCCAAAAAAACATTTTAAATAAACATATTAAAAAAAAAAAAAAAGAGGAATCAATCCCACTTTTTCTTTAGTTCTGCAGTGGTATTCTGGAGGTGTGGCACATAGATAATACAACCTGCAAGCTGCTGCATGTTCAAGGCAATAAGACAATAATTAGGTAGAAAAAAAAAATAAAAACAGCAAGTTAGGTTTTCTCATTCATTTTGTAATCTTCAGTATAAAGATCCAGCTCAAGGAGAGTTGGGTTCAAACATGATGGGAATGTATTTTTCTGCATATTTTCTTCCACTACTGCAACTGGACTTAGAATTTTTTTGAAATCTAAGTGAACAGATGATTAGGGAGAAAACCAAACCACTGCTGTTAGCAAGTTTCAATAATAGAAGCTTACAATTCCACTTCCGTTGCAGAATGTCTTCTCAAGTTGAATTTTTTTAAGTCCCATATCAAAGCTGATGATTTTTAAAATGAGTGGAAGACAGTGAAATGTCCAAGTTATGCTGTCTTGTTTACTGTGTATCTTTTTGTAGTGTTGGAGGTAAGTGCTTTTCTGTTGGATCAGTCTAGTCCTTTGTCTCTCCTGGTAGAGAGATTTCCCAAGAGTGTGAGGCCTGAAAGACCTTTCAGGGACTTTTGTGAGCCACTGTGAGTGAGCTGGAAGGTAACTGCAGCAAAGAGAACAGCTCACTTCCCTTTGCACTGTAGCAGGGAATTTTTTTTTTTCTTGCAGAGAATAAGGAGATATCAAGTGTGTATTTATGTCTAACAAATATTCCTATCTTCATTGATTGTGTACTGGAGTAAATTAAATTCATTGTTCAGGTGTGACTTGGTACCACTAAGCAAAGCCACACACTAGTTAAATTTTTGTAATCAATGGTTAAAGTAAACTCAGAAAAGGGAGAAGTGTGGCAGTGACTGGTTCACCCAAGACAGGAAAAAAAACTCTTCCTCTGCTTATAGCAGAAGAGAGGAAGAACAACTCCATTGCACAGCCTCCTCTGAATATTGCTCTTGCAAGGATCAAAATTTACAAAGAATCTGTTTAAATATTAAAGTGAAATAACACAGTGGGAGTGAGCAAACCGCATGTCACTTAAACTGCAGGATGCATACCTAAAACAGTGTTGGAGGTGCAATCAATAATGAATATATAAGCACTAATTTCCTCCTAAAATATCTGTAATCCAATTTTAAACATCCAAGGTCACAAACACCCAAAATGTATATACGAAATGTGCAAACTGGTGGTTGCAATTCAGAGAATTTGCTTGTTTTTTTCTAAACATGTAAAAATAGACTTCTGAACCTGTTAAAAGGTAGGGGCAAAAGAAATGCAGCTTTGGAAAACACACAGCACTGATTTATGTCCTTTCCTATTAAAAAAAAACAACCCATGTTCAAAGTCTGAATACCTTTGATAATCTCCCTGTTCAGTCATTAGGAATTTTAAAAGGAATGCTTACATTTAAGTAAAAATCCCCCAACTTGTTTTAAAATATCCTGTTTAAGATGCAGGAAAAAGCCATTTCTTTCAGGATTTATTACTGTTATGACCCATATAAAATACAATTAAAAAAAAATTATGGTATCATCTGTAAGAGTGTTCAAAAAGCATTGAAAACAAGCACTTGATCAAAGCTGAATACAGCTTGAAGATGCTGTTTCTTAGTATAGGTTATCCTTGTAGTGTTCATTCTGAAGGGAACTGGAATGACTTAATAGCAGATAGGTTTTGCAGTACTGTCCTAGGAATATCCTTTTGTATTCTTTTGTGCTCCATGCAAAACCTGAAAATGTAGCACCAGAAAGGACAAACTCCAATTCCATGTTTAGAAGAGCAGCATGCTCTGAGGCAATCTGCACTTATGCTATTAGTTGCAGTGTTATAACACAGCAATGCTTAAAGTAGGGTTGTCATTCTTAAAGCAAGATCTTAAAAAGAAAAAACAAACCAAATAAACCCAACCAAAAATACAGCCCCAAACTTACGCCCCAGAAGGCATGGTGAGGGTTGGAAGGTATCTAAAGAATCAAAACCACAAGATGAAGGCAGGAAGCAGCTGCTCCAACTCCTTCCCTCCATGCTTGTTCTAGGGACACTGAGCTTGCAGATGAAATGAACCAAGGGAGGAGCAGGACTGTGTTGCCTGTGCAGTTTAGGCTTTTTCATTTCCCTGTAAGAACAGAGCCATCTAGGGAATCTTTCTTGCTTTTAGACTAGTGACTGTTGCCTCGTCAGAGACCTAAAATTTGAAAAATGGAATTTTAAGCACAATTTAAAAAAATGTACGTATATTTGTGTCCATTGTTGGACATTGAATAATCAAGACTTGCTTATTATTGTTCTCAATATGTGGTATTGAGTTTTACAGATTCCCAGAGAGCACTTGGTTTTGGTTTTCCTCCTTTAATGTTTAGGATTCATGAGTGCAGTTCTGTCAGTCAGCCCCGCTGTTCTTGCTCCTGAGTTTACATGATCAGAGTTACCACTCCTGATAAAAGGAGTAAAATGTTCAGTGTGCAAAAGGGGGTAAATCTTCTGGGCATCGACCTGTCCTTTTGGACATCAGGTCATCTGTCCTCATATCTTTGAGTGTTTTGTAAAAATTATGTTCTACAAGCTTTGCCTGCCTTCCTGGTTCCAAACTGCCTGTCTCACCTCTCCTTCTTAGAAGACTTTGGAGAAAATATTGCATCCTCTGTAGCTGTTGATTCTCCAGGGCTTTTGAAGTCCCAGCGGTTTGCATATCTGTATTTAGCTTATCTACGAACAGATCGGCAACACCCAGGAGGTTTTTCGTCTTTGCTATTTTTTTTCCCTGTTTTTTTTTGGTTTTAAACTCTGGAGAAACTTTCCAGCCACTTCATTGTGGAGACACTAACGCTAGGAAGAATGCATCCGAGATGAGACTTCTCCAGGGCAATGTGTGCAGGGTATGAAGGTCTGCATGCCCAGAGCCAGCCCGGCAGCACAGCACCGCCTCGGAGCTCTCCTCTCACAGCTGGGGCTCAGTGCTCAGAGGAAATGTGCATGACTGCCAAAACCAGCTTTTACAGCAGTCGTACCCTTGCCGCCTCTGCATGAAAGCATTTGGCACCTGGTTTCAAACCTTTTTTTTTTCACAGTTGCTGGCAGGCTCCTGTCAGTCACAAAGACTTGGCTCGGGGTTGTGAATTTCTCTGCCATGGTTTCCTGGGACAGTCAGTCTGTTTTCCTTACTGCTCCTGTGCCAGCGCTAAACCTGGATGGGAAAGAGGGATGAAGTAGTCCTCAGATGTGTTTCCTTAGGGTGTATCTCAGTGGAAATGGAAGAATGGACATAGACAATGAGAGAGCCAGAATCAGGATGGCTGAAGGTGATGTCAGTGAGAAAACAGGGCAGCATCCCACAGCTGGGGATGACCCAAGTGGAAAGTAAATTTGTGTCTTTACACCTAAATCCTGGATTTCATTACTTGAATGAGGTGAAAATCAGGATATAGCTATATGTGAAGTTGTCTGTAATGAAACACAGATGATGACATTTCTACCTGCTGGAGGTCTGCAGTCTGTCCCATTCCTAAGGAGGTGTTGGTACAGGTGCCAATACTGTAAATTGTCTTTCACATCTTTGTCTCTGTATGGCTTTGACACTTCAGTGCCTGCCAGAACAGTATTTAGTAGAGGCATATTTGCATAGCTGGTATTTGAAATTTGGTTTTTGTTTTTAAGAGCCTGTTAGAAGTGCCAGTATGTGAAACAAAGCTTTTAGGTCAAGTTTTTTCTTCTCTCCCTCTGTTCCTCTGTTCCCCCTCCCCCAATTTCCTTTCATTTTAAGGAGTTTTCATTCATTTTGTGTTTTTGAAAAGCCCTCATCCTTTCTCCTTCACTAGAGGTTTGGGATTTGATTAAAACTAACCTAAACCAACATGGACTACTAACATGATACCCGAACAAGGCAGATGGAGAGAAAATGTTCAATTTAACTTATGAACACGCTTTACTTGGAATAATATGCTCATTAGGTCAGCAGCTGTGTAATCACTCTGGAGTTGTCTGGCTTCATGTATTTTCTTTTTTTCTCAAATTTTTTTTAATCTGTTAACCAAATAAAATGGAAATGTAGCAGTTTCTAGAGGTCTTTTGGTTTGAAAGTTAGTGATGGATTCATGTACAATATTAATACATATTAATCAATATATATTTCAACTGCCCCCCACTCCACTCTGTACCTAATGAAGTATTGGCCTAGGCTTGTCCAGAGCCTGCTAAACTCTACAGCAGCAAAAGATAAACCTTTCTTAATATAAGTAATTTGAGAATATATTTATGTATAGCATTTTCATCTTATCTCGGAGTGACAGAGACACAAAATGATGTTTCTCTTTCCCCTCCTCCTCATCAGTCTGGTAAATGAGGGAAAACAGCTTCATGAGAAGTCACTCAGCATGTGGGCATGACTGGCAGTTCTGGCTTTAAAGTGTCCTGGATATGGGGCACTTAAAGTTGGCCTCATAAGAGCCCCACCCCATGATGCAGAGAATGTATGATGTGTTGGATTTCTGTATGCACTGGCTCTTTATTTTTCATGATCTGCTCAGAGCTCTGACTTTTACTGTGTTTTGGGAAAACACATCCTGATTTAAGTGCCTGCATGGAAGCAACTGCTTTGATGATTTAACCAAAAGTGAGTCTTTCTAGGTTTTATTGGCATAAGCCAATTCTTGCCATCAATATTTGTTGATCAACTTAACATTTGCGGTTTAGGTAAATATCAGAAATATAAATATGATTATAGTCCTTACAGCAGCTGTCAGTAGCACGGAATTATTGCTTGTTGCAAAATTATGTACTTCTGTTTCTTCTAAAATTAGAAAAGTACTTTTAAAATATACTTAATCTGTTCTTCAATTGCATGATTTGCAAGTTCTTTTTAAAGAGACAGGATTAAAAAGAGACACCACTAAAATACTTTAGAAAAGGACATTTTAAACTCAGACACACTAATGCTCTGGGAAGTAGTAAAATAGTCCCTCTAGTGTACTGCTGCTGTAAGCAGGCACAGGAATATCTGATGTGATAAACTGAAGAGTATGGCTGCAGGAAATTACAAAATAATGTCTTGGCAAGTACGTTAAAGTACTTACATAAACTGGAGAGTCTGACCTACAACTGTGAGTCAAGTCAAGCCATAATAAACATCAAGCCAGGAGGGGAAAAAAAAAAAAAAAAAAAGCTGTTAGAATTCCTAATGTAGTAAAGAGTTAATGTACAGTGTGAGACCATTGCTCTTGCCAGCAGTGCCTGAAACATGAATGAGGAGCAGAGCCACTCAGCAGGGTGTGGGCTGAGGTGTGCTTCCTCTTCCAGCGCTGTAGATTTGAATTTTGTGTCATATTTTGCATAAACTGGCGATGTACTGAAAAACAAACCTGGATGTTCACATCTTGAAGTGAGCGTGACTTTGATGTGACTTCTAAAGACCTGCTGAACTTCTGTCTAATGGTGTTAGTGCAAAGGAGCTGTACTGGGCTGGGTGCAGTGAGGCCTCCTTTTATTCCTGGAAGCCTCTTGACAATATCTCCCAACATCAGGTTGCTTGCAGGCAAATGAAGAGTTATTGAACTTTTCAGTGTGAAGCAATGTAGTCGTTCTGGGATGTGTTAGACTATAAACGTTTATTTTTTTGTGTGTTGTAGCTGGCCAGAATGTCAATTAGGAATCTTTACTCAGTACCTGTTTTTTGCTGACTGTTCCTGGTGGTAGTGCGTGTGCAAAGCTCTGCAGCCCTTTGTGCATTTGTTTGCTGCACAGCAGCACCAGGCATGGAATCTCTGTTGTTCTGGACTTTGTACAAGCAAGGAGGCCTACTTTTGCACTTAAACTAAGACCTAGTTAAGCCTCATTCAAAGTATAGGAGCATCTGTCAGAGTCCTTGCTTTGGAAGAGAACTGGGTGATCATTTAGGGTTAAATGCAAAAGGGATTAAAGCTCTACTGAAAGGAAGAGAGCAAAGCAAAAAAAGCACATGCAAAGTGCTAAATTGAATGTTAGGGACTTGAATGTGTATAGTACATTGTAATTCTGGAGTTCAGAATTGCACAGCATTATAGGTTGCCTCATATTAACTGTATGGAGCTTCAAACTAGCACTGTTCTGAAAAATTCCCAAGTCTGTCTTTTGTCAGTTATTGAAAATCAGACATTTTGCTACATTTGTTTTTCTGAATGGCTGTTTAAATTCTGTTTGTTTATCATACAACTCAGCCCATACATAACTGCAATCATTCCCATAGACCTTGAAATTTGGGAACTCTTAGTTGTTTCTGCAGTGTCTCAGAACCAAAGAACTGAAATTTCAAGTGGAAGGAGAAGCTTGCTTTGCCCACCTTTTGTTGGAGCAAATACAAATTTACGCATACATTATATTGGAATAGTGTGTTGACCAGCAGTGCTAATTCCATGTGTGATTACTGGTGTAAGTATTCTTGACATTTTCTCAGAATTCTTTAGGGAAACCACAACCAAGAAAAATGCTTCTCAGTAGACATGGTTCTGTTTCTTGACAGTGCTGTTTTAAGGTGTGGTTTAATAGGAGTGGTTCAATGGGTAAGCATTATCTTTTATTCTGTGGAAGTTGAATCTGTGTTCTGATCTTTACTAGAGACTGGAATGCTTAATGGTTTCTGTTGTAAGAGCAGGGAAGATTCCTGTAGTCTTCTGTCGTCTCTAGTCATACAGTTCCTTTCTCTCTCTGCATTTTCTGGTAAATGCTTCTCTGGCTTCCCCAGTGGGTGTGGGTGTCATTGTAGGCCTCTCTGCCCGCCCCCTCCAAGTTTTCACATCAGTTCCTGAAAAACTTTTTCTATTTTTCTTATTTATAATTCTTGCTTTTGTTTATGTTCATATTGATGGCTCTAAAACGTAACTTGGCAATACATTTTGGGAATAATGTTTGCTAGTTACCTGCCTAAAAGTTATACTTTTTTTTTTTTTTTTTTTTAAATCTTCAAGCAACTGTAATTAGCTGTGAAGAGTAAGCCATATGTCTGCTGGGTTTGATTATGCTAGATAAGTGAGAATCCCTCTAAGGAAAAGGGTCTGCGTGGGTGGAATAGTTTGCAAAAGATTTTTTGTATGCTGGGAAATATCATGTTAAAACAAGTAAGGGATATTCAGTTCACCAGACTTGCCCCTCTTTGTTTGGAGAACCATTAAGCCTCCTGTGATTTTGCCAATCAGTGCCCACCCATGTGTCAGGACAGGTCATTTTACCACTGAATCCCACAGCATCTCGTCTCAGTGCTCCTTGCAGCCCTGTGCTGGGGTTCTTGCACATGTGCAGGGGCAGGTTTTGGTCTGCTATGGAAATCAGAACTCCCCAGCAACAGTAAGACTTGTTAAAGGAGTCTTTTTTCCCTTTTGACCTTTTAATTAATGTGAAATAGTTTTTAATTAATTTTGTCCTTTACTCAATCAACTTTTATTCACAATTTCTAAAGCTTGTTCTAGACCATATTGCATTTCTTCTGTTCAGAGGGGAAATATGTACCCCCATCTTTGATTATGTTAATGGCACGTTTATTTGTTTTTATTATTCTTTGCCTGTAAGGCAAAACGAATTTTTTTGGCATTAATTTTCACAGCAGCTTAAACGAACTCCAAATATTGCTTTCACAGGATTAATATTAGTTCTTAATTTTGCTCATCTGCCTATGAAATATGGTTCACTATGGAGGCTTTGTAACTTTCAGTTTAAGCTGTAGTTTGTGATATTTCTCTGTGGTTTTTACTTTGTCATTTTCCTTTGTAAACATGCAATTTTCCTTCCTTTGAGAGATGCACTTTTAGGTCTCTTTTATGGTCATGGTAGTCTTGTAATTAGAACTTCAAAAATAAACAACTGAAATTATAGATTATTCCCAAATGCCTGTGAAATGTAGAAACGTAGAGTTGCTGTACTGATTTTTTTAAATACTGCTGATAAAAATCTTCTTCGGAGATTTCAGCTTAATATGGGTTTTTATTTGAAAAGATACAGGGTGAAACTACTGAGGAGTTCAGGGGGTAACCTTGTCACTGGAAGTTCAGGTGGGGTCTCACTTTGGGTAATTTTCTCTCTCCAGCAAGTAGGAGGCTCATGCATATCTGAGTATGAGTAAATAGTGACGGAGAGGACTTGCCGGGCAGAGTCACAGTAGGTCTTGTATTAATTAATTGCCAGCAAAACCATTCCGTGTACGTGGCCGTGTGTGTGATTTCCACCTTTCCTAAAGCTCCCCCTCGCTGTGTGTGTAACCTCAGCCCTGTGGGAGCTGTTCTCTCAGCATGAGGTGTCCCGGGCCGCTGCCTGCTCCAGGAGGAATCCGTTCAGGGCTGGTCCGTGCAGCTTTGGCCGATGGCAGCGGGCTGGCTTTGGCCCCTGTGCCGCCCCTGCCCGGCCCGGGTCGCGGCCCGGGCTCCTCTGCCGGGCTCTGGCTCCCTCTGCTGCCCGCCGGGCGCCGCAGCGCAGCCCCTGCTCCGAGTGTGCCGAGCAGGCTGCGGGACAAAACTGCAGCGCCATTCCGTCCACATCCAGCTGCACAGCCGGATTTTGTCCCTCTTTATATAATTTGACTTGAAGATTTGATTTGCTGATAATGTAACAATAGACGACAAAATGTTTTATAGCTTCTGTTCTCCAACTAATCATAGTTTCTGTTTCCTTCTTCTGCAGGTGATAGAAACACTTTCAAAGCTTTCCCGCACTCCTATTGCACTAGGCACAGGAATAAGGTATGTTATTGCCATAGGGAGTGGTGGGGGTTATGCCTCTTGGTGTGATGCTTCTTGGAAAAGTTGTTAGAGTCAGAATAGGCTGTGTCTCCCACTAAGAACTTCTCTAGCTGTAAGCCAGAGTGCCAGGTGGGCAGCTAAGCAGGGCTCTGAGGAGTTACAAAAGGTATCTGCTACCTCTGGTACACTCTCTGAAGGGCCTGAGTTTGTGTACTGCTCATGCTGGAACAGGAGGTGAACAGAGGAGCAGCTGGTACTGCAGAACTTGTTGATAATCATGACACAGGGATCAAAAGTTTATGTAAAGACAGATTTGGTCTCTCTTCCTCATTGCTTCTAAAAAATCAGCAGAATTGGCCAAGATTGTGAGATTCTTGTTTTCAAAAAGAAACCAAAAACACCCAACCAGACCTAACCTGAAAGTTTTGATGATTTTTTTCAGTTGAAAAATGTCTATGATGTATTAGTGGTGATTTATAACAACTGTGTCCAGTATAGTTTTTATTATATTAGGTGTCAATCCACATAACAAAGTATAAATATGCATATATCTTGTGTCCTATGGCTGGGGTCTCTCAGGATCCATAAGGAATCATGTTGGACCAGAGCTAGGTCAGATCTCACTGTTTCAAGGCTCACAGTTCCCCAGCACTCCTTGCATGTTTCTTGCTGCAGTGTGGGAAAGAAGCTGCTGTTCACTCCAGGGATTTGTTTCTTCAGTGCCTATAAAGAAGGGAAACCTCACCATGATTGGCATTGCTCAATTTACCACTTTCCCTGCAAAGCTTGTCCTTGTCTCTGCAACTGACTGACTGTCTCAGAGATAATTGCTTTTCACTCTGTGCAGCAGAGTGTGCAGAAGGGAGGAGTTGCAGTCTCCTCTGAGACTCAAGTGAGCAAGAGGTGATGTCCTTATCTCTTGGATATGATGGCATTATAACTGTTAGAAAATAATATTTCCACCAGTTCGTAAATTGATATGTAAATTTAGCATTGTGAGACAGTCTTTCATTAAAAAAACAAAAACTAACAAATCATACCAAAGAAATTGATTTGTAACTCCTCTTGTACAACAAATTATGAGTATTATTAATGGAAATTTAATAGTTGCATGCTGTCTGAATTGTGGAAGAAGCAATTCAAGAGTGAGAAACAAGTGTGCCAGTGAATTATGCAAATGGCCCACATTTTTCAGTTTCCCTCAATTATTAGTAAGTTTATTTGAAATTGATTTAATTGTCCCTGAGTTTAAATGGTGTCTAAAGAATTCAAATTAATTTAAGTATTTTTGTCAGAAAGAGATGTAGTAGTTAAATGTTTCTCTCCTTACTCTGCCTTTTTGCCAGCTTTTGTTCCCTGCAGCAGAGGTGGTAGAATGGAGTGTGTCTCCTGCATCTGACAGCTGCCAATGTTTAATGTGAAGTGCCAGCACACCATCACTGCTGGTGGGAGCTGAAATACTGGACTAACCTGTTGGTTTTTACTCTGAAGGATTTCACTGTTGTCTTCCAACAGGAAAAACCTAATATTGTCAGCATCTCTGATCCAGTTTCTATATTGTTACTGTGACTTTACTGCTTTGAATATATTTTAGAATTCTTTTGTAAACATACCCTTAGAAATTGGAGTGAAAGACATTATGGGCTTGATGCAGTCCTAGAACAAAGTAGATAACACTCTAGCAGGGCTGACTGTAATGAAGCTGAATTAGCTGAGGGTAGAGTAGAGCATTGACTTTCTTCTTTACTTCTGCAGTTTGGTTAATTAGAGGGCACCACTTGAGCATACTTGGTTTTGTTGAACTCTCTGATTTTCAGTTTAATTTATTCCTTTTTCCATTTTTACATAGCTGAAGGTTGCAGGAGATTATCCAGATTCTGGTTTATGATGTGGAGGTACAGCACCTGAGTGCTGACTCTGCAGTCTTTGGTGTATTTTACTCTGGCTAGTCCTTTCTTCAGGCAGGAAGAAGACAATGTCTCACATCCCAGTGTAGTGGAATGCCAGGCAGTAAAGAAAGGCATCTCCTCTTCCCTGAATGTGGCGGGAAGAGGGTCAAGAAGTGGGCAGCTGGATTGTAGCTTGTGACAAAACTGTCCTGATGTGTTGCTTTTGCTGCTGGTTTAGTTCCCATGTGGTTCTAAATTCATGTAGTCTTCAGTATTGTGCTGGTTTTGTAAAATTTATTTTAAATGAATTGAGAAAAGAAAATTTATTAATGGATTTAATTTCCCAAAATTAATTAATGGACTTAATTTCCCCTAATGTGTTATTTTCATTAGATATTCTATTAATTAATCTGTTTGTTTACTGTAGAAACTTATATAAGTAGTCCCTTGCAGAGCTGGTGGTACTTCGTGCTGCAGTTTTTTTCTTGTCTTGTCTTTTCAGTGAAACTGGTGTTGAAGAAGATGAGGAGTTGTATGATTGTGTCTATGGAGAAGATGAAGGTGGGGAAGTTTATGAAGACCTAATGAAAGATGAAGCAGCACAGCAACCTGTATGTTTTCCAGTTCCTAGCTGCTTTGGAACAATAGCAGTTAACTTTTTGAATGTTGAAATGATGTCTTTATAGATAGTTTCAGTGACACTCCTGCTCAGCTGCATCCAGAGCTGTCATGTGCAGAGCGTATTTTCCTGTGTGAGACTTTGCAGGCTGTTTGGGTAAAGGGGAAAACATTAACTATAATAAGCTTTTTTTTTAAAAAAGTGATTTTAAAATGAAATACAGTAATTACTTTGATAATTTTAAGTAAAATTTACCAGCTATTTTAAGAGCAGTTAATTGAATTGCTTACTTGAAAGTGTCCTACCTCCAAAATTTTTATAATTTTGAGAAATTATTGTGTATAATATTATATCAGCCATAGTTTGGAAAACTGGCCTAACAAGGACAACTGAGAATTGTTTCAAAGTAAAGAATCTCCTGCTTATTCAACCATGTAGATTGTTGATCATTAGCTTGTCATGTTGCAAAGTAAACTGTTCCACTGAGTTTTCTCTAGGAGTAGCTGAACTTCAGAGGCACCTTTTCTTACCTTTATTGCACTCAAATTCTAGATGTTTGTGGTGTGGATCGAAAAACTAATATATCAATTTCTGCTGAAAGTGTCTGTATTACTGATCTCTTTGGGTTAGGTGAACACAAAACTGAAGTGAGTGATTTTAACTGGAATGCCAGGATTTGTTTGCATTTCTCATATGAATGTTGATGGACAACAAACACCCACATTTGCAAATGGATATAAACTATTGAGTACAGCAGCTTCTGTAATGGGGCCCATACTGCAAACATTTTGGGCAGTATTGAGCTAAAGGTAAAAAATAGCTGAAAATCTGAATTATGTCAAATTACAAATAACAGTAGTGCTACATTTCTACTCCTGACTCTCCCTGTATGTGGACAACATCTACTCATCTGGTCTATGTGCAGCATAGGAATTCTCTACACTGGATGAAAATAAGATAGAATCAGGGATATGCAAAAGGAATGTTGCAAATTGATAAATAGGCTTCAGAAAGGATGTTATGGTTCTGTTGCTTGTTAAGATACTGCTTATTGTTGCTGGAGAAAACATTTGGGATTAGTTACTGCATCTAACTGCAAGCACCCATCCAGTCACTGTGCCAAACCTCCATGCTGACCACTCATATCTCCAGATCTTCTGTGCCTTGCTTGACATGAACAATTCCGTATCACCTCCCAGTTATTTACTCTTTTATTTGAAATAGGATTTTATTGAAGCTGTAATGCTGTAAATCCTATCTTGAGTAAGAGTACTTGTAAGCTATTTTTATAGAGTCATGTAATTAACGATAACTACTTCCCTGTCCTATGAGTCTGGTGGTTTACATGGAAAAAATCCCAGGGTCTTGTTGGAGACACACACATACAAATGTGAGGGTCAAACTTTGAGGTCACTGCACTTCTTGATCTGAGGACATACTCCTGTTGTGTCTGAAGAGAAAGCTCCACTTGAGACATAAAAGGAGAAAAACTGTAAATAAGTACAAGAATAGACTGAATCCAATATTTATGGCAATGCAAAGTCATTTACGTGATATAGCCCCATTAAGTTTAATAGAATTATTAACTGCTGAGTGTATTACATAAGATTTCTCAGTCTGGATGTAAATTAAATGTGAACATGTATTTCAGCTTCCAAAGTACATGCTGATACTTCAGTGTTTTATGTCTAAACATTTACTTTTCATAATATTACTTTTTGATTTTACTAAAGTCATCAGCTAATTGAACATTAAAATATTGTTGGTTATTGCTGTCATCTTTGGAGGCTGCAGTACTCAGAGAATTTCAGGAAGCAGTTATCCTAATTGCTTAATTCTAAACAAATAAAGCCATTTGTTATCCATTAGGTGCCTGTTAATGACTTAAACTTGACTCCATTGTAATTGCAGAAATGTCCTGAAAATGACATAAGAAGCTGTTGTCTTGCTGAAATAAAGCAAACTGAAGAGAAGTACACTGAAACTCTGGAATCGATCGAGAAAGTAAGATGCTGCTTACAGACTTGTAACATGCATTTTTATAGCAGCCTGGAAGATAGAAGTACAATAGCCAATGTATATATATATTTTTTCTTTCAGTTTTTCATGGTGCCATTGAAAAGGTTTCTGTCAGCATCAGAGTTTGATACTGTTTTCATCAACATTCCTGTGAGTAATTACGTATTTAATGGACAGATATGAGGTTCATAGCTAATTGTGATATATTTCTGTTACGTGTTACTGCAGAAAATGATTATTTGAAATACAATACATGGTGTGTTTATGTTAATTGTGTTAGTTATGGTAGATTAAAAAAGATGTGTACTACCAATTTTTTTTTCTGCTTGAGGGAATAAGGTAAGATAAATAGTATTAGCATGTGAGATAGTGAATTTTTATAAACTGGAGTATTTTAGATCCTTAAAAGCTGATAAATTCTAGAAATGGATTATCTTTGATTAAATGCTGATAGTTTAATGATGGTACAGAGTTGTGCCTACTAAGTTACCTATCACTATATACTGACTATCTGTAGCTGCTCTGCAAGTCCTTGTAGCTGCCCTGGCTGTTACATCATTGAACACACTTGAAAGTTAAGGTAATTCACAGTTTTGGATTCAGAATCTGATGCTGGAAAGGAAAAGGAAATCTCCTGTGAACTATCTAGGAAACCTCCTATTTGACTGAAACAATAGTGGTTCCTGTGATTGCTACTTTGTGTCATTTATTTTTGGCTTAATCAAAACAGTATGACAATTTACATATATTTTTAGTTGATAAATGTTCAGCATGTCTTTACTCTGTCTGACTTTAAAGGAAGACATCAGAAATGTTCTAAAGCCTCTCTCAACACAGACAAATGAAAGCAATGTTCTTTTATGAAGCCTTTGTAAAGAAAGGGTCCCCAGAGTGTGGCCCATGGGCCACATCAAGCTATTATTTCTTGTAGAATATCACCTCTGGTTTGGCCATCTCTGGCATGTCCAACAGGCTCTCAGGATATAGGAGGAGGTGTTGGGGATTTTATTTTATTCTGTGAGATCATAGCCTGTCTGTAAAAATGTTTTGGTTGCTGTTCCAGCATCATGCTGATAGAAGGTAAGTTATTATAGGGATGATACCTGACCCCCTGCCATATTTTTCCCTCAGTGAAGTTTTCACTCTGCCTCTTAATTGCTGTCATGTCCTCCACTTCGAATATCAGTCCAAAACACTGTCACAGATATCAGTAACTAACTTGTCTTCTTGAATTACATCAGCTCCCCACAGAGATCCCTTTGCTTTTGAAAACAAATTTACATTCTGTTCTGCATTAGTATTTCTCACTCATTGCAAATAAAGCCATGATGTGCCCTACCTAAGTTACTGTAAACCTCTTTCCTAAGGCTCTGTGTGCCCAGGCATATTGACTTATTTTTATTGAAAGACCTAATTCCAGTCAATGGAAGCACTGTACAAGGGTACAGAAGGGGCTTGAATGCTTTAAGCACAAACAGGGAGGTCAGCCCACTCACTACTAGTTAAAGGATTGCATGGGATCACATAAGATTAAAAAGAACAAAGCCTGTTTATTTTAGACCAGTGAGACACATAGTAAACTTATATTTGGGCTGTTTTAATTTTGCTTTTTGTTGTCAGCATTTGGTATTCTGCTGTTACAATATGCTGCTTATTTCCAACTCCAGGAGCATTTCAAAGGCATCCAATAACCTTAAAAAAATACAAGACTTGCGTAAGCCAAAAATATTTGCAAAGGCTTTGTCTGCTCAGACCTTGTCTGTGTGGCAGTTCCTCAGCAGGAAGGCTGGAGGGCAGTGGAAGCTTGTTTTAAACTAAAAATAGTTGTTACACAGAGCTCTGCAGCAAAGTGAGATGTGAAGAGCAAGTGCTGTGTTCTCAGAACAGAATGGATTTTCTTCTGTTAAGGGGTTGTGGTGAAGGATTTTTTACTTAGGGTGATGTTATATTCCTTAAATAAACTCTAAAAGATGCTTGCTAGATCAACTGCTGATATCAAAATACTTCATTTTGAAGAAAAAAACCTCCAAACCAATTACCCCAAATGACCATCCTAAAGAGATGCCCTAAGTTCTGTTCTTTAAAGTGAATATATGGCTCTATATTTGTGTATGGCTCTATATTTGCATCTGTATATGTCTGTCTATATTCTGTATATATGCATTTGTATGAACATCTATGTGTGCACCCATATATAAATGCACTTATATGTGCATCTATGCATGCCTGTGAATTATTTATACATACAGAGAGAAAGAGAGGTGAAAGTACATTTAACAGACAGTGAAGTGTTGGAACATTCATTAACTTCAAGTGATGTTAACATCAGTTTAGTTTAAAACTTGATTTGAAATAGAGATAGAAACCCAAAAAGACCCATTGTCCCCTTAGCATTCGGCTGTTTTTCAGGGGTATTGCTTAGCTGAGTCCCTGTGTGCTCCTTAGAAAAAGTGCTGTTGTTCCAAATATATTAATTGGGAAGCATTTCTGTAATAATGTCTGTGTACTGCAACCTAAGGTTCTGAGGACAAGGCCACACAGTTCCTAGCAACTAAATTTGATCTGTTTCAAGATTCTGCACCCTCATCAGTGATGTGATTGACCTTTTATGTACTGTTACTTGTCATCCGTGTGAAGTGAAATATTTTAACTTAGTTCATGAGTCAATGTTGGACATGATTTTTGTAGTATATAATTTCTTTACCCAGATTTCCAAACTTCTTAACCTGTTTTGACTTAATTTATTCTGAATTCTCTGACAGTGTCCATGCAGTGTTAAGGCTGATGCAATCTCCTATAGTTTATGTATGATAGTGTATAAGCAAGGAGCATTGCAACAGTAATCAAAGAGCAAAACTTTCTGCAATATTCTTTTCTTTTTCTCAGACAATAGGTGAGTGCTGTATTGGGAAACTCATTATGATTGCAGTTAATTTAGCATTAGGACATCACTAATTGACCAATGTAATGTACGGAACTAATTTTTCACAGCTCAGGGACAGGAATCATTACTTCAGCATGTCGCTAAAGCATTTACTTGACTTGCTTAATTTTAAAATTATCATTATAAAATAAAGGTGAATTAACAGTGCACATTTCAAGGAAGAATAAATTAGTCTCTAGTAGGTAGTTCTTGGAGTTTAGTTTTTCTTGTTGCACCATAAAGTTGTGCCAAACCTTGATATTAGATTCTACTCTCAAATGATCTGTTTTCCAATTTATTGAAATTATTGGGTCTAAAATAAAATAATTTATTTTTATATTCAAAGCTTTAAGCCATTCTGTTTTTACAAAGCTTTTCCCCTCCCCATTACTGTTTTTAAGGATTTGGTGAAAATTCACAGGAATCTTACACAGGACATCAATGATTCCATTGTTAACAAAAATGATCAGAACCTATATCAAATTTTTATTAACTACAAGGAAAGGTAAGATTTAAGCACTCTTACTAATTGTGCCAATATGTGCTCAGTTTGGTATTTTACTGTATTTTTGTTTGATGAATATTTCTGAAACGGGATTGAATTCAAAGTAAGTATCCTTATCAGACTAGTTTTGGTGTTTTGAGCCTGGAAGTCGAAATGCAATTATTTTATGGGCCCTCGATCTTGTTAGCCCAGCTTTGGCAATATTTTTACTTGGGTAACAAATGCATTTTTAAGGAAACTTAAATATCTTATTTTACACAGTTTTTTTTTTTTTTTTTTTTTTTTTTTTTGCACACAATCCCAGATATTTTATAGTATGTATTAGTATTGTTTAAGAGATTTTAAAAAGGACTCTTATTAGGGATATTTCAAATTCAAGATAACAGAAGAGATCATAACTGGAAAGGCGAGACAGCAGATGTAAAAGAGAAGAGACTGTGATCTTTCTTTACCCTGAGTCAGAGGTGTGGCAGTAAAGCAAACACCCTTTACCTTCAAGCTTTGAAAAGCAGGATAGCTGTGGCAACATGCCCTACCCTATGGGCTAATTGCCAATTTTTTTACCCACCTTTTTATATTGTTCCTTCTGCCAGCACTGAACAGCTATGATTTTATATGCCTGTGGTACTTGGCTAAAAACACTTGTTCTGTTGGCTACATTGCTGACCTATCTTAAACCTTTGGGTTTTGGTTAAAAATTAGGTCCTCTGGGAGTGGAGTCAGAAAGATTTGAGGGAACTAATTGGTTTTGCTTCAGGATGATGGGTGAAGGAGGATTATTGCAGTAATAATTGGACAGCAGCATCCAAAGAATGTTAGATGGGACAGTTTTCCAAGGGAGGAGGGTGTCCCAGATTGCCCATAAACAGTCCTGCCTTCAGAGACCCTCTGTCTCAGTTTCTAGTTTGGAGCAGGACACAGTTATTTCCCAGGCTGTTACACTTTCTGCTGCTGTAGGAGAGAATCAGGGGACAAAGAGTTCTGGAAAATGCTTATCTTTCTAAAGTTGTTCTGAAATGTGTGCTAAAAGAGGAACAAAGGACACTGAGAAGAAATACCAAGTTTATATTATAAAAAAGAGTGAATAGATGTTGATGCAGTGTCTGAACCATACAGTGATTATTTTAAATCAGTGTCATCACTGTATTGTGAAAAAAAAATAAAATAAAAGGGTAAAGGTTAGCTGAGAGGAAAAGAAATTTAGGAGACCTCAGTGGAAGGCTCATGGGAACATACCAAAATGGATTTGAAGCATGCAGAAGAAATCACCTCAAGAAATGATGAAAAGGTGAAAGAAGAGAGCACTCTTGGCACTGGGCCTAGCAGAAAGCACTCCACTGAGAGGCACGAAACTCCTGTCATAAAACCAGACTCCTTCAGGAAGCAAGCATTGCTTCACTTGACATCTGTTGAAAATTTCTTGAGATTTCATACACTATTATTTTGATCTGAGAGCTCAGACCTGATAGAAACTGTTGGAGACAGATCAGTTTAGATAACCTACGAATTTTTTAAAGGATGGCTGTAATTAATCCTGTTAAGCCTGTGTTTCAGAATTTATTAATTACAACTGTGGAAGTTTACATTGCTGTAAACACTAGAGACTATCCTGTTCAACAGAAGTTTTGCTACTTTTTAATGAATCCTGTATTTATCATATTTATATATATGTGACTATTAAAGGAAGATGCAATGATTTTAGACCATTTTGAAAGTAGAGCAAAACTGTTCTCCTGAATAATCTTCATTCATTCATGCTGCTCATTGAACACATGGCTAAATTCTATCCTTGCTTATATAGGCATTGCTCCTTTTGAAACAAGGATTGTGAAAAAATGATCAAGGATTGTTCTTAAATAAACAAATATTCCTTTCCTTCTTTCTCTTGCTTTGATTTAGGTTGGTTATTTATGGCCAGTACTGCAGTCAAGTGGAGATAGCGATATCGTGCTTAGACAACATCTCTAAGACAAAAGAAGATGTTAAATTGAAGTTAGAGGTATCAGTATTTTTTAACATCTCTATATATACACACATTATATATACACCATGTGTTTCTGTGACTATGTCCTGCTTTCATTGAAGTCAAAACCTTTATGATAATGAAGCTAGCTGGACTGATGAGTGAATGTGTTTCCCTTCATTTTTTAGAGCCTCTAATGAAATGAAAATATGCTGCATGTAGAAGAGTACAGATCCTGGTCCTGAAGTAAAGGGAGTTTTGCCACTGACTTTAGTAGAGTTAGGGTTTTTCTGTCAGGAAGTGACCATCAGTGGTGGTACCCTTCCATTTCTCAGCATATCTTAGATGGAACTTAGAGTTGCAGGATCACATAGGCTGGGAGGGAGCTGTATGCTGAACAAGCCCATGTCCCATAGCCTCAGGGCTGTCTGCCACAACCCCTGGGTCCTTTCTGCAGAGCTGCTGCCCACCTGCTCAGCCCTCAGGGCCAGCATGAACCTGGCTAGTGCCTACCAGGTGAGGGGCTTCATCTTTGCCTTTTGCTTTCATGTGAGCTTTGTGCTGGGCCTGCCCTGAAGAGTGTCAGCTGCACCCTGTGCTGTGCAGTCTGCAGACCTGCTGTGGCTGTCCTGTGTCACCCTGTGACATCCTGTGGGTCACCCTGTGGGTGCTGCAGATCATTGCCAATGGCACTGGAGGGGAGGGGGCCTTGGACAGAGCCCTGAAGAGCTCTGTCTGCAGCTGTCTCTCAGGTGGTGCAGGAAACATCAGTCACTGCACTTTTGGAGCCTCATAATCCAGTCAGTTTTTTATAGACGTGGAGCATAACATCCCAACCTGGATATTACTGTACTGTGAGAGATGAAGCCTTGGACATGTCAAGGCAGATTGTCCCCACCCATTCACAGATCTAGCCATTTCATTGTGCAAAGCAGTCAAGTAGGTCAGGCATTGATTTGCCTGTGGTAAATCCATGCTGGAGATGCCCATGTACCTTCTTCATGTGCCCAGATACTGCTGCCAAGAGGACTTGCTTTTCAATTTTTGCAGTGAAGTGCTAAAGTGAGACTGATTGGTCTGTGGTTTTCATGATTACCTTTTGCCTTCCCCCCCGGCCTCCTGTAGGAATATGTATTTTTTTTTTTATTTTAAGCTGTATAGAATGCCTAAATTCTGTTGCCTTTGTTCTACTCTCTCATACACGTTGAAACATCTAATAACAAGTGACTAAACGAAAGCTTTTTTTGGTATTGCCATATCAACTGTTTTTCTTCATTTTGTTGATACTATTTATTACAAGCTTAATATAGTTGCTTATTTGGCACTGAATTTTCATACATATCACTTGAATAGGTTTATTTTCTAGCTCTATTGTATAATTCTTTTTTTCTGCTTTGATCTAGGAATGTTCCAAGAGGGCCAATAATGGGAAATTTACATTGCGGGATCTCTTAGTGGTTCCAATGCAAAGAGTGCTAAAATATCATCTGCTGCTCCAGGTATTTTATTTTTGAAATTTAAGGGGGCTGAGAGCAAAACTGTGATTGTCTGTCATCAGTGGGTTGTAAAAATGAAAGCTAAATGTCTTTATCAAAGGAAGGTGATTGACGCTTCCCCAGATATGTTACGAAATAAAATTCAGTCAAGTGCAGGGTTTCTCCCAGAGATCATTTCTTAGAGCTGAAGCATATCTGGGGAAAATCGAATAAAACATTATTGTTTCCTCAGCCTCTGGACCTTTATTGTTGGTGTGTTTAAAATGGTTAGTAGTACCAAACCATAATCATGGCACTTGGAAATGTGAACCATTACCCCCAAAAAGAGGAAGCTGGGCCATACATACAGCACACTTTTAAGATACTTCTTTGCTGTCATAAATTGCAATTAAGTTGTATTTATTTTGAAATGCTTCTTGTTATAACCCACAAAGCATTAGCATTTGCAGTTAGTCCTGTAATAAGGGTGGAGAGTCTTATAAATTTAATTTGATAGCTGTGCCAGGAGACTCATTAGTTCAGCTGCGAAGAAATGTATTACTATATTAGACTGTCAACCCTGCTGATGCTTGTAAAATGCCATTTTAAAAGGATCTACTACTTATATATGGAGCATAATTTTTACTCAGCAGAACAACATACATTTTGTAATATTAAATTTTTGAAATACTTCTATAAATGAGTCATCAATATGTTTATCAATGTGAAATTGGAAAAAAGCAAAATGAATGGCACAACTTCTTAAAAAAAAACTTATGAGATCTGACTCATGATTTTATAATCAACGTGTATATTGCGGAAAGATGATATACAATGTCACTGTGCTCTGTGTAACAGTATCTATATCATATATAGATACGTGTAACATATCTCTATATGTTGAACAATAAAAATATCTTACAGCCTTGGAAAGAAAATAAAGAGTAAATTATTAAAATTGTAATGCAAATATAAGTATTGATTACTTATTTATTGCTAAATTTAGTATGGATATAAAAATACTATTTCATTTGTTACGATTTTACTAAGTTATAGCAACTGAGATATATAATCATTGCCTCAAATTATAAAGAAGAAATTACCTATTTCCCCAAGAGATTGCACTTCTACTTCATAAAGCCCAAAAAAGACTCTGTATTTTCCATATGAGAAGTGGCTAAAAGAATTCTCTGAACATGTAACCTTGATTTCAGTATGTTTTCTGAGTCAGCTTCCTCTTAGGTATAATGAGACAGTGACTTTTTAGCTGTGCACACTTCAGCTGAGGTTTTACTGCCAGCATGGATCCCTGTCTGTGGACAAGTGCATGCTTTGGAGTAGGATGAAATACCATATAGCAATATGTAAATGAACCTGAGAGTTGTTTACCTGGGCTTCCAGCATGCACATACAATAATGATCTGATTTGGCAGGTTTTAAGTGCTAGACAGGCCAAATTCACTTCTTGTGATGGTTCATTAGCAGCTAAAGTCAGTGTTTAGGCTGTGCAGCAATCATTCCTAAACACCTGCCAATTAACTGTTTGCAATAGTCCCCACTCACTGGTAGGCTGCTCACTCTGGGGATGAAAATGCCTATTCTTGGGCTGTGTTTTCTAGTTTTGGCTTCTTTATTTTTTTGGGGGTGGGGATGAGCAGTGATAATTTCAATTTATAAAAATGACAAACAGTGGGTGGAACGTTTTAACTGCTCTGTCCACAGGAGCTGGTAAAGCACACTACTGATCCCATGGAGAAGGCAAATCTAAAATTGGCACTTGATGCAATGAAGGTGAGCATTTATGGCAGTAAGGTATTCATGTCTGTTGGTGGTTAGAATGGTAGCTCAGAATTCTGTTTCCTGGAGGAGATTGTGTTCTTCACAACATTTCAAATAGGTTTTCACAGGTTCCTGTGAGCTTTGTGTGTCATGGCAAGTATAAAGTTGAGGGTTTTGCTCAAGTCTACGAGTTCAGTAGTTTTCGGAAGCAGAGGGTTTGTGAAATGGAACTTTCCCATTTTGGGTTACTCTTGTGTTAGCTGAAAAACAGGTGCTTCAATCATGTTGGTCTTGCTTCTGAAATTTAGGAGTATTTCTACTACTGTAAGTCAATTTGAATCAAGATCAGTAATTTCCCAGAGAGATGGAGAGCTGTCTTTGTTTACAAGACCTTTTTCTGTCATCTTAATATGATCTCTGTGGCATTACATTTGAAAGCAGTAGCATCTTTCTGGAGGTAGGGTACCTGTCACTATACATTCACCTGCAAGTGGAACTAACAAATGCTTTATAGGATAACTGTGCTGCCTTGTGCATAAGGTAATATATTATGTGCTCCTCTGCACAGCTTCAGACACAAAGCACAGGTCTGCTTCAGTTGCCTTCATGGCATGAATGGTGACATTCATGTGCTGGAACTGGGAAGTTTTTTCCATTTTTTTGTGCGGAAAGGAGCCAGCATGACATAAATTGTATCTCCTGTTGTAATCTGTATGGTCCACAGTAGATGGTGAGTCAGACTAAGTTAGTTTTGGGTCACATAGCTGTCTCATATTTTGTGACTGCCTTGAATGCCTGGAATACAAACCAGCTCACAAATGAGATTTTTAGTTCCCTTTTTTGTTATCCATTTTTGTGCAGTGAGCGTAGAGGGATGGGAACCATGATCATTTCCCTCGGAGAGGTGCCTGGAAAGACATGGCACAGTGTTCATCCATCTAGTGGCAGGCCATGCATCCTGGTTGCTGCTAATTGGCTTGGAAAATAACTATTGTTTTATATTTGCTGCTGCTTTTTCTTTCCAGTTTGCTGGTTTTCTTCATTGTTGGTGTCTGTTGGATGTAAAAATCGAAGAAATCCCTTGCCAGAGTGGCTGTGGCAGATATGTGCTGGCTGGCAGGATGTAACCAAATAAAATACCACAAAACCTCGCCCCCATCCCCTCCATACCCACAAATCCCTGGGCTATTAGCATCTCTCCTTAAGGCTGCAGCATTGTTCCCATTCTGATTTACTGTAGTCACTGCCATTGTAGTAAAAATAACAGTATAGCTTTGGTGCTGTGCTTCTAAAAACCCTGGTGTCTCTCACCAAGAGAGACAAAAAGAAAATATCTTTGGAAAAACTGCTAGCAAAGTGGTACTGCCCTCCCAGGAAAGAAAATTCTTGGAAGGATTATGCTGTTGGATTTCTTTTGGCAGCAAGAAAGGAAGTTATTTAATTTCTAAGCTAAGTCTTTTAAGACTGACGTGAATGTGTCCTGCACAGATCCATTTGGGAAGCTAGCATAATGACTGCAGCTATTCATAGATTCTGATTAAAAACATCCTAGGAGAAGATGTATTTTCCTCCCACCCTCCAAATTTGTGACCATATTGAAGGGATACTGTAAAAGCAAGTCAGGAAGATCAGAATGCCTTTTCCAACTGCTGCTCTCAGCATTCCTGACCCTACCAATTACCTCTTCTGCTCACTCCTCATCTCTAGCCATAAACAGAGAAGCCCCAGCAAATTGTCACTATTACTCAAGCGTCTTCAGAGCATTTTAAAGGCTTTAGTGAAATGTGTACAGTACATGTTCTGGTAAAGGGTACAATAATGATCTCACCCTGTGGCTTCAGGTAGTATATCCCTTCAAAAGCCCCTTTTAAAATCTGCTATGTAATGGCTTCTCTCTGCTGTGCAACAGCAAGAGCAAGATCCCACTACTGGGGCCATAGCTTTTTCTCTTCTAATAAGCACCCAGGTTTATGATTTGTTTGCACCTTACATTCTGCTTTTGAGCTGCCTTATATATGTTTTCTACTGTATTCTCTATTTACCTCCTATTTCCCTCCCATGTTAGATGTTGACTGCTTTTTCTGTAGTGAGCTGCATAAATTACGTTTCCATCTTTAATCTTAAAAATAAAGCACTGAGGAAATCCAGAAAAAAATCAGCTCTTTTAAATAATTTATCACTTGTTTCTCTCTTGATACTAAATTCATGTTCCAATAGATATAATGAAGAGTGTTGTAATTATTATTGAAGATATATAGACCCTTTTTTCCTTCTTTATTTAGGCATACATATTGGTAATTCTTGAGTGTTAAAGAGAATTTCAGAAGAAATTACTAAATATGTAGATAAGACAAAGAAAAAATTAGAAATGAACTTGTCAAAATAATGTATTAAAGCAGTATGTTATAGAAAAGTTATTCTTTTCTCCCCTTTTGCTGTTGATACTCTAGGACTTGGCTCAATATGTAAATGAAGTAAAAGAGATAACGAAACACTTCGGGAAATTAGACAGTTTCAACTCTCAATAGAGAATTTGGTATGTGATTTTTAAATTTACATACAATTTTTAAATCACTTTTAATAAAAGATATTGATAGATGTATTTTTTCCTCATTTCATAGGAGTTTATAATATTCTTGATAATATTTAAGTATAAATATTCTTTGCTTGGTTTAGAACAACATGCATATTAAAGTACATAAATCTCGTTATTCTGGGTGTCAGTAGTAAAATACATTTGCATAGTTAAAGGTTTGTATGTGTGCAGTGACTCTCAGATGTTTTTGTAATGGAAAAGCTTTTCTGGTTTGAAGACAAAAATAGAATGAACTGATTCTTTATAGTATTTAGTTTAGATGGCAGTGAGGAATAGATGTTGTTTCCTAGTCTGAAAAGCCCTTTTTTGGAGTAAGAGGAGTGAGTGGTCTAACTTTTGAATGTGGTATTTTCACACTGTTGCTGTATGGAATCACACATTTTATTTCTCTTCCAGAACCATTCCCTCTTGCAGTATGGGAGACCTCAAGGTGATGGGGAAATAAGGATCACGACATTAGACAAGCGTGCGAGGCAAGACAGGTGATGGCATAACTTGTGTTTGCTCTTGAAAAAACCTGTAAAGTAACTCTTTATACATTTGAAGTCAGCTCAGTGATTCTTGGGGGCTTTCCATTCCACTGGGCATTCACTGAGCCTGTGTACCATTGACCAAGTGAATGTGCAAAGTGATGAATGGAAAATCAGTTATTACATTATTATCTCAGATCACTAAGTCCCTTACAAGGAGTCATTCTTAAGCAAAAGTACGTTCAGTGTTGATTGTTCTATTAGCCAGTAGTTTAGTTCTTCACCTTCAAAATTTTAAGTGCCAATGGCAAAAATAAGACTTTCTGGTTTTAGATTTCTGGAGTGTCTTTAACCATCTCTGTATTGTATTTTCATAGGCATATCTTCTTGTTTGATCTAGCTGTCATTGTTTGCAAACGGAGAGGGGATAATTATGAAATGAAGGAAATAATAGATCTTCAGAAATACAAAATTACAAATAACCCCACAACTGATAAAGAAAATAAGAAGGTAAATATTTGTTCCTAATTCACATAAAATGTTTATTTTTAGCAAGAATTTGAACCATTCAGCGGGAGTTTAAAACGTAAATACAATTTCTTTAATATGTTTTTTGTTTTAAATGTAAGTTGGAGTGAATATTTAGAAATTTCAACTTCATTTATTTTGAGGTAATTAAAATGTTTGAGTAAGTCATTCTAAGGGAACACAATAAAGTGGTCTTACTGTTCCCAAAATTAATAATTCAAGAATATACAAATGCTTTGTTATTTTTTAGGTGTTTTTTTCCCCTTTTCCTTTCTTTGTAACTGATGACTTTTGTATTACCTATCTTCCTATGCAGTGGTCTTATGGCTTCTACCTCATTCATATCCAAGGGGAAAATGGTTTAGAAGTTTATTGCAAAACTAAAGACTTAAAGAAAAAATGGCTTGAACAATTTCAGATGGCTCTGTAAGTATATTTTTATTAAGGTAGAATCACATTCACCGCTCATATAAAGATCTTGTTTAAATTATACTGAACTTTTTTCATGTTTTAATACAGTTTAGTTATCTATTTTATTTGACATTCTGATAAACAACTGATTGACATCTTTCTCAACAGTATTTCCCTGAAATTCCTCTTGGAAAAGGAAGAGGGCACTCTAGGCTATGTAGTATTTTCCAACCTTGCTACTAAAACTGTTTTAGTAATGCTGTCTTAAGCAACCATGGGGAAATACTAATTATATTAACAATAAATACCTCTCAGTATAGTTATATTTTTCCCGTCCCATTTTAATTTTGACTAACTGAAGTATGTTTTTAAAAGGTGATGCTGGTGGTTTGGGAGGAGATCCTGGCATTTTTCCTAGTGGCTTTTATCTAACTTATTAGTTAGTAGCTGAATCAAGTTGCCTGGCATATTACACTCAGTTTCAAAAGGCTGATTTCCTTTGTATGTTTTAAAGTGAGAGGAGATTGCTTTAGACTTCTTGAAAAGTATGTTGTTCAGTTCCAGCACTGCAGATTACATTATTGTTATGCAGCATGAACTTTATTTCCATTTCTGATTCTTGTCAGAAAGACAAACATGATTATTGACACCTTGGGTATTGTGATTAAATTTTAAGCATGCACAAGGGAATTGGATGACAGGTGATGCTTGCTTTATGGAAAGAAAAAGTGTAAGGGGGAGTGAGCTGCATTAACAGTGGTGGGTTTTGATGTGGTTGTAAAGGGATATGGGTGTAAAGAGAAAAAAAAGGCTATTGTGAGCTGTTTTGAGTGAAGCTTCCTTATAAACTACACATACTTTTAAAGTACCTCAGTATGATGAGTGTTAATGATTTAATGGAAACATATGGAAACTGGACCGATACAATAAAGCCTGTTTACTAGGTTTCCCATCTTGCCTATTTTTATTGAAGGCAAAAGTTATATGTTTTTTGGCAAAAATTTCTGGGTGGCATAATTGGGGATGGAAGGAGGTATTTATTTGCATGTGTGCCTCTTTCTGTCCCTCTGCTTTCCCTGCTGTGCTTCGTTTAATACCATAATTATATTTACTTAACACATGTGAGAAGTGAGGAACTCAGACTTATCAACTTCAGCATTGTGACTCTTCATCACTCTTCAGGCATCCTGACCCAGTGCTCCAAAAAACCAAACAAGCCAGAAGTTAGGCAAGGAGCTAGGAGGAGTGGGGAGAGCAATATGGTTTTTCTCACACTTTTTCCCAGCCATTCTATGGTTGTGTGCAGGACCATTCTCCCCTGCCGCTCCTCCCTCGTGTTGCTGGTGAGTGCAGCTCTGCCCTCGGGCAGTGCTGGGCACCAGCCAGCACTGCTCAGCTGTTGGGAGTGTGCCTCTGTCACAGGATTATTGCTGCTGCTTGCCTGTGTGAGCAGAGCAGGCAGTGCCTCAGTGGCTGAGGAGTCCATGTGCCATTCTTTCCTCTCTGGCAGATGGACTTTGAAAATGGGTGGTGGTGCCTTGCATGGATGTTTGTCCTTGTAAAGCCATACCATGTGTTTAATCTCTTCCTGTGTGGTTAAGGCTCTGGGGATGGAGCACAGGAGCAGGGCTGAGGTGCAACATGATGCCGTGGCATTATTGCTTCATCCTTTCTGAAGTTTTCATGGCTTATCATCAACTCTGATACATGGGTTTGACTTCACTGTGTGTTTCCCTCAGCGTCTGTCCCAAAATACACCTTGGTGCATGTAGCAATAATGATATTCTAATGCATGTTGAAACACAAGGGTTTGTATTTGGGAATAAACTAAGCCAAGTGTGTTGAACGGTTGCTTGGTTTGATTTGTTGTTTTCAAGGTTCTCATTGTCTACTGTGTAGATTAACTTTCCTGCTCTGAAAAGTAGTCATGATTGAAATTATGCTCTTATTCATTGTGTTTGATTATAATTATTGCTTCCATGGGCAAAATACTTCTCATTACTTAAAAATTTTACGAGACTGCAAACCCAGCTCAGTTGAAGGAGTGAATAACTTAGGGTTTTGATTATCAGAAATTATGTTGTTTACTGAGTTCCAGACAGAAATTTCAATCCTTTTGGGATAGCAGTGTGTTGAAGTCAAGTTTGTGCAATTGTTAATCTAAGAACATAATAAGAGAACAAACTAGGATCTCTTTTATTATTTTTAAAGTAAGCATTAACCTGGTTGCTACTAGAACAGTCTAAAAGGCATAATTATTTCAGCTAGGCTATAATTTTTCTTTTTTTGAGGAGGGAAACTTAGATGTTTATATTGGTATATGAAACAGTGATCATAGTTTATTTGCTGAAAAAGCACCTATTGTTGAAATGCTGGTGTTGTTGAGATGAGAATTTGTCTCCAGATATGGGAAGCTTATGTTATTGATGAAGTATGAAATAGAGGAGAACACTGCTTTGCTGGCTGGACTTGATTTAGGTGAAGAAGGCAGGAATACATTAGGCATAGTTCATATGGAAAACCCCTAAAGGAAGGCTAGATGAAACCCCAGTGCCGTTTCCAGAGTGTTACTTTTCAGACTAGTAAATTTCTCTTGGAAAGCTGATTTCACAAACCTGTGAAAATATTCTACTTCTTAGTCAGCTCTGTTACTGTAGTGTGTGGTGAGTTTTGTCTTGAGAGAGGTGGAAATGCTGGGTTACTGGTCATAGGAAACTGAATAAATTATTTTACTTATTTATTGTTTTTTATTTATGGCAGCTCTGTTCCTACAGTATGTATTTGCTGTTTTCCTGAGACTATTGCATTATTTAGAAAATATATAATACCAAACACCACAATTTCTTTTTCTCCTAAGAATTTCATGGGTGTTCTTGAAGTCTCTTCATACAACACATCATCAGACAACAATGATACTGTGTTTTGGCTGTGCTGAGTTTGATGCTGCCCTAGACACGGTAATAGCCACAGCAGAGGCTGCTTAGTTACCCATACCTCCCCAAAAAAGTTTACTGTGTACAACCAAAAATTGCTGCTTCTTTTGGAGTACTGGATTTACTAGATCACAATAAAATGAAGCAGGACACTGGGCAGCACAGTCAAGCTCTTAAATTCTAAATGTTGGTTGTTGGATTTGAGACGTTTTCACAAAGCTCTCTGTCAGAAACCACTGGAGGATGTTTTAAGAGGAGCCATCATTGCAAGGGCCTGAGTTCTGCCTTGCTGGGCCTCTTCTCTGGCTGGTGTGAATGGATGTTCTGCATGCCTGGGGAAGTGTATAACCTGCTTATTGCCTTGGAAGAGATGTGGTGCCCAACTGTGACAGTGGCCAATTTGAGCAGTTGCTGTTTTGTTCTTGGAGCTCTGTTCATAGCAGTGGATGAGCCTTTAGCTGCAAGGATAAATAAGCATCTTTTCAAAGACAGTGCTGCAAAGACTTTACTGTACCAGACATGGAATGCTTAAATTTGGTCTAGCGTGTCAAATAGCATTGGTTTAAATGTAAAGTCATTCCATAACCAGGATAATTTTGATAGAAGTGTACAGCCAAATTACTGTTCCCATTCAGCCAAATTAGAGACATCATGTATTAAATGAAAGTTTGTCAGCAATGTGATAAAGTGCGTGGTTTATTTGCTGTAACTAGGCCATTTCAAACCTCAAAAACTGATTGTGTGAGACACAAATCTTTTATATTTTCTAGTAGCACATCTTGTCTAATTTCTTTCCTCCCCTATTGAAAACACTGGAAGAATCAGAACAAATATGTAATACTTTCATGTTATTCTGCTAATGCTTAAAGATGGGAGTGTTGATTGATATTTTTTCCCCAGAAAGCTCTTCTACACATGCTTTTTGGTCTTAAAAATGCTTATTTTTAAAAATAGTTGACTAATATTTGTGTCAATGAATTTATGCTAACCATTCTTTATATAAAGAAAATACTCCTTGAAAGTTGAAGTATCCCTCCTCTATTATATACATATGTACATATTCTATGTGTGTGCCTCAGTTATATTACTACTTAGCTGAGTAATTACAAGGCTTAATTTCTTATTATAGAGCAACTGCTTTTCTCATAATTGTTGGGAAGAATTTAATTCTTCTATTTTCTCATGAGATGATAGAATAAATAGAAAAAAGAAAATCTTTTGGTTGTTGCTACATCTGTCTCATGCTGACACTTCACACTGCCTTCCATCCACTAAATAC
The DNA here is from genome assembly GCA_030060385.1 of Muscicapa striata striata. NCBI lineage: Eukaryota > Metazoa > Chordata > Aves > Passeriformes > Muscicapidae > Muscicapa > Muscicapa striata. The sequence continues at coordinate 369,311 of JAREIS010000015.1, read as the reverse complement.
TTTGTGTGTAGTTTGTTTCTTGGTCACAGTAGAGTGTGAAGCAGGTGTGTGTTCTCATTGCCACAACAGCAGAGATCTTTCCCATGAAAGGCTGCAGATTATATTTTCCCACTGACAATATTTGAATCCATTAGTGTAACATGACATGTAATATCTTGCACTGGTTTGTGCTGAATTTATTTTTTCATTATGTTGTCCAGTTTGCTAATTTAATTAAGCCTTTCTCAATTGGGTTTTGTAATCCACTGTAAAAATGACCATCAGTGAGCTTGAGTATGGAAACATCTTACACATAAATGTAATTTAAAGAAGAATTTAGGTTGAAAAAGGTGTGTGGAGATTTTTGGCTTCAGTCTTCTGCAAGGCTCAGGTTGCTCAGGGCTGTGTCAGCTTTCCTTGAAATCTGGATTTCAAGACACACAGAACCAATATTGTAAAGTCTCTTGCAACAGTGTTGTAACATAGCTTTTAATTAGGCTTTACTCAACTATTGCCTTTCACAAACGGAGAAAGGTATGAAAACATCTTGCAGGTAGAGGAACAGTTAAAATTTCACCTTCTGAAGTACTGTGATTGTAGTTTCTGCTTTCATGTAGCTGAAATAGCAATATTAATGTCATGTCTAATTAATAATGCCTGAAAAATCAGTGGGAAACAGGTTCATTATAGTGATTAGGGTATGCATTAATTGTATGGAGTTAATGAATCTGATTTTTCTTTTAAATACCTAAATAAAAGATTTCAGACATGAAAGCTGTACAACCCTCAAAAAATAGTGGTTTTAGTTTTAATTACACTGTACTTTGTTTTGGGTCACTAGAGAGTTTGTGCAGTTGCTCAGGTAGAGTCTAACATGTTTTTGAAAAATTGCTACTTCAACATAAATTCACACCTTGCAGCTCAAGGGACACAGAACATATAATCTGATAGTGAGGAAATAATCCTGACATTCATTGATTATCAAACCCAGTAGTTGTGTGCACAGCAATTTAGATTAGGAAAACTACAAAAATTGCAATCAGAGCTCACTGGTTTTCTAAATTTTAAGGAAAACTAGTACAAGACACAAGGTAGGTGAAAAGTGTCCTCTTACCTATTATCATTTGTATTTCCAAATTCGCTTTGCACTCTGTGACTAATGACATTGGTCAGATTCCACTCAAATAGATCTGTTCCCTCAGATAGTGCATTAATAATGCATGCGCATTAAGCTTTCTTCTGAGAGAATATTTGAGCTCTGACATATTGAACACTGACATATTAAATTAAAGCTTTCTTATCAGAGCACCTTAAAAGCCTTAAGATGTCTGCTGCATTTTTCAAATAACCTGCAGAGGTATTTCACTTGTACCAACCTCACACAGGTTACCAAAGCAATAAACAAACATGTCTGCCTGAGGTTTTTTTCATCAGTATAAGTATTGCAATACTGCAAAAATGAATGCCAGGTTCATGTCTGTTAAAGAAGAATGCTTGCCTGTTCTTTGTTGTGACTCCAGCTGGTTTTAATGAAATGTTTTTCAGGGTTATAAGCAATTATTCACAACATATTTATAGTTATAAAATTTCTTTAGATTATTCCAGACACAGCAAGAACTGTGTGAAAATGCTAGATATGATTAAGAGCACAGTGTAAGGACAGTGCAAAATGTGAAAGCAAACCAGAATTTATGAAAACAGGGGGTAAACACCAGAAGATGATAAATATACTTTGGTATTATGTCTTCCAGTTCACAAAAACCAAAAATATCCCAACCCTTGAGTTTTTACAACTCACCTGACAGTATCGGAGGAATATTACTATGAAAATTAGTGCTTCTTAAAATTCAGTGAAATAAATTTGTAGTGACACTACATCATAAAAATAAAGTTCGACCATCTTAATATTGGCCTTTTCTTGTGTGAAAGGAGTTTTTTTTAGTGTTAAAATATGGAATGCTGCATTACATGTTTGTCTTGATACTCTGGTTATATGAATAGATGTTGTAGCTTCTCCCTGTAAGCCAATGCTACCTGTTTCTTAGCACATATAGGTATTTCTCCAATAATTTTCAAGTTAATGGTTGTATAAATCCTGTCTTTTCAGTTTTTGACTCCAAAACACAGACTTGTCTTCAGTTAGATGTAAACATGATAAATTACTTAAAGCTTATCAATACAAGCAACTTGGTAAATTTGGATTTGTAAGAGTTAGAACTTTCACAAATAGAATTCAGCCAGTGAATATAAAAGTATGTAAAGTATGGATGCTTTTGATTTGCAAATACTGATGTGTGGCAGAATTCCTATCAGGTAGTAGTTCAAAAATGTTATACAGGAATAGATTAGCTCAAAGCAGTTCAGCTCTCAGGCTTTTTGGGGAAGTAGACTGATAAAGAAAAAGGAAAGCCATTATCTTGTTTGAAACAATGCAGTATGTTTCTAAAAAGTTAACAAGATAATTTCCTTGATCTCAAAAAAACCACTCATCATATGATCAAATAAGCAAATTTCCTAGCAAATTCTTAGAAGTTGCATGTTCTTGATCAAAAGCACAATTTACTTGTGATATGGTAAATTTAATTTTATAACATGGCTTCTTGACGAAGACTCTTTGATGTGACAAACCAGAATGTTTGACTATTAGCATATGGAGAATTGATTGATTGATTACTTCAGTAAATAGCATTTTCAAAGATGACTCTGAAATATAACAGCCAAGCTGGAACAGAGAAAATGAATTAGCTCTAAGTAATCAGCATCGCTCCTGATAAGGTAAAAAAGAAGCTGCAAATCATCCTTTGTAAAATGGCATTGCTCACCTCTAGTGAAAGTATCACTTAGGAATGCCCTTTTTTTTAAAGCTAGAAAGGAAAATAAAGTTAGAAAGAGAAATAAACAGAGAGAGAGAGAGAAAGGGAAATAGAGAAAGAGAGAGAGAATTAAAGAGTTAGAGAGAGCAAGAAATAGGGGGAAATAGTGAGAGGGAAGTAGAGTTAGAAGGAAACATCAGTGCATCATCAGATTTCACATCACATATGCTTGAAAATGATCTCCAGCAGTTTGTGCTCAGGGTATCCATAATTCTGAACAGTTCTGTATGGAGCATTTTAAATTATTATAAGCATAACATGGAGTGCAGAATAACATCAGCTCTGAAATGCAAAGGTCTAACTTGAGGTTGAGAGTTGAGGAGAGTTCAAGGTATGGAGTTTTATCTGAGCTCCCTGTAGTATTTCTTCTTTTAATACTTAAAACAATTGCAATTCACTGCAGAGTCTTTATCTGATACTTCATGCATCTCCTTATTTGTTATGCCCCTGGGCCCAGAGGTGGGCATACATGCATTAACCTCTAAAGCCAAGTTTTAATCAAGTGAAATGGCTATTCAGTTTCAAATATAATGCATTTCCAAAAGGATGGACATTTTTCATGCATGTACATACAACTGGACTCTGCATAATTTCTTGTGACAGGATTGCTTTTCTTGAAGAGACTAAGGTGGGAAAATGATCTTTGAGACTTGACCTAAATAGTATTTCTGTGAAAAGAAGTCAAACCCAAAAATAAGAAGTATCATTAGAACTTCCTATCATGTTTTTTCCTTTTGGGGAGAACTCTCAACCCCAAAGGGTAGGCAGGCATCTGTCTCACTCTAATGTCATGCAGAGCCCATGACTGCTCAACAGCTTCTTCCCAACCCAAGAAATCACTGCTGTTTCATGTTACTCAGAAAACTACTGTGGGATTGCTGCTGGGGGAAAAGGATGTTCCTCTTCTCTCCAAGGTGCCAGTGCCATCGAGCTGTGGCAGACTGGAGGAACATCTCTGGCCCCAAGGGATGCCTGAGGGGTTTATCATCAGTTCCTCCAAGAATGACTTGATTCAATGTTTACAAGGCCTTTTGCTTATCTAACAGCAGTGATCTACCCAAGAGTATCTGGCTCAGCACCTGCTCTTGCTGATACTCTTCTTTTGCAGCCAATTCACTTTTGAAAGGAACTTTCTTGATCTGTTTGCAAAGGGTTACTTTTGCATTTCTCTTTGTGTGAAATGTTCATTCCTTGTTTTTCTATAGATGCTGTGATGTGCTTTATGCATACATGGATGTGCTTTTTGTGTGCATATATCCAAGGAATATCAAACTTTTTCAGAGGATTTTTTTCCCTCCTGTAACACATTTTCCTTGCCAGTTTAAGAAGAAAAACAAATTTAGTTTAAAAATGCTTGAAGTTTTGGAAAGAGAAGTTAAGTTTTTAATTAAGTACTCCAGAGCAGCAATTTTTCAACATTAATTGAATTGTTTGTAGTGGGTTTAAGCAACACCTTTTCAGTAGCCTAGACCCAGGGAGGGGGAAAATCTGTAGAGGTCTTAATTGCTGAAGTCAAGCTGGCATTGAAAAGATGCCAGGGAAGCAATTAAAAGAAATGGCCCTCAAAATACAGCAAGAGAGAACTGGTCACAAGTGGAGGACAGCACTGGACCTTGCAGATTGCTTAAACTACAGTTTCTAATTGGTAGCATTAAACACAATGGTAAATAGATTTATTATAAAAGAAAATAGTATTTTCCTTTGTGCTGTGTTCTGAAGTCTCCTCCTTTAAGTCCTTGCTGGAGGTGAAGCTATAAGATGGTAGATTTTTAGTGGTCTCTGCTGCTGAATAACTTCTTGTTCCTTCTTGTTGCTTGTTTGGTGCTGAGATTGACATTCCTAACCAGGAGCCAAAGACTCCACATTCTATTTGTTTCTACTCTTTGCATTTTCATAATGCCACTTTTTCTCTTTTGTGCACTCTTTTTCAGTAAAGGCCCTGTGGTTTGCATTTTATTAATTTCCTATTTAATATTTAAAGTTGCTGTAAGGATTTAATTAATCTAACAAACACAATACTTCATTTTATCCCTTGATTATATTTCTGTTAGATTTGGCAGCCAGTAAGCATTCAGTAGCATGTCGATGCAAGACAAACATGAGACAATAGTTTATGGTCTCCAAGGCTAATACTAAAATATCTGAAGTGCTAAACATTCAAGGAAAGATATACTCAGTATAGAGAAACTTATAAAATGAGACTATAAGACTTAATTCTTTTATAGATTTAAAAATATGTCCTTGTGATGAAGACTTAATGGGATTAATGGGATTTTAATATATTTATTTTCCACCTGGAAAAATAGGAGGAAGGGGCTATATAATAAGCTCTCTCTCATCCTTTATTTGCTCTCTTGGGAAACATCTGCAGTAATTACATATTTTGTAGAAAATATTGAGTTTTGTGGCTGAATTTTTAGTAGTTTTCCTGGTGCATTTTATTTTGTAAGCCCTACCTGTATAGAGGAAGTTTAACTGACAGTAAAAGGAACTATATTTGTGCTTACCACTGAAGATGATGTAATTTATTTGTTTATTCTAACCTGTTGTGGAAGGTACTCTGTCTAGTTTTCCTTGTAGGAAACAAACATGAATGTAAGAATGCTGATAAAACTTGTTGCTATAAGAGAGCCAAATGCCTGTGGTATTCTACTGCTCTTCAGACACATTCTGATTTAAATGTCTTCTCATCAGAATATGGTTTTGATTAAGTAAGGAAATTATAGTAACAAATCTTATCTAAGTTGCTTGATACTAACGATGTACACTTCATTGCATACACACCTTGGCAACACTTTAGATCAAAGATAATCAAAGTAGTAAAATGGGGCAAAGAACTTACACAGTTGGATATGTCAAGATTGTCAAGGTTCATTGGGGTTATTTTTTACTTATGTGTTAGTCTTTTGATTATGACATGTTTGTTTTTTGAGGGTTAAGCATGAGTTTTAAGTCTTTGATGTGTTATCTCAGCTGCTAGTGTGAGAAAATGGTAGTTTAAACTGTTTCTTTTTTAATATAAACAATTATTTTTGGTTTTTTTGAGGTAGGATAATCAAGAGAATGTATTCCTTATTCTATAGGCATAGGAATAAGCACCTAGAAGTCTTGTCTGACAAGACAATTTTGGGTTACCTATATCATTACTCTGTGGTCAGCTGTGCTGTTAATCTAGACAAAGATGATTACTGGAATGGATTTTGTCTGCAGAAGCTTGTGGGGGATGGTTGATAACATGACACTTCCTGACACCATTTATAAAGGTGTTGCATTATGTGGGTGGGATGAGATTGGCCTGTGATCAATTTACTCATCTGAAAAGAACAAGTCAGTAGAAAGAAGTGGCATTGCAAATGTAGAGAGAATATTTTTAGAAGGGGAATATTTTGTATGCACAAGGAGTACTCCAGAGGCTGATGATATAAAGGGCAATTGAGTAAGGTACCTGGGTAACTTTTCTACATTGAACTTTCAAAACTTTAAAGATAAAGAGACTGCTCAGAGATGGAGGACTGACTGAAGAAGATGGTCATTCTGCCCCTGGAACTGTGGCTCCTGTGGCTGGTGCAGAGACAAGAATTTTGTGTCCAAGTGACAGAGACTTGTGAGATACACACCTGCAGGTCTCTGGGCTGGTGGTGTAGCAGTGAATTGGTCCCAGTGGGACTAACATTCTGTAAGGAAATTGGAAAGAGAAAGCTTTGCTCAGAAGGCTCAGGGGCAGCCCAAGGACACTGCAGTAGTGACTGGAGTAAATCTGGTTATGGGGTTCCAGCACTGTGCAGGAGGGGGCATTTGTGGTTGTCCCTTATAAAACCTCTGGTGCTGAATTGAGGAGAGAATTGGAAAACTTCTCCCAATAACAGATTCACATTGACATTTTGTCTCTGCTATAGTGGGGAAGTTAAAACTGCCTGGGGAAAAAGTAGAAGAGACAAAGGAAAACTACTTTTCTTTCCCCACATTGCTGTTGCTCATAAAAATAAGAGAGTTTTACAATAAAATGAGGAACATGTTCTCTGTGACTATTTACTTCAGATTAAGTATTTCTGGTGTATGTCTGACTTCCTGCTCTGGTCACTCATCAAGCTTGTCTGACAGCAGAAATAGAAAATACATTTATTTTGCTGCCTGGGGCACCCCATAATAGCACTGGTTGTGGTAGGAGGGACTGAGGAGTTTGCAGAAGGTCTTGGCTGTCTCACTGTGATGGTGAAGGAACCCAGTGTAAGACCCAAAATAAATTTTGTGAATTGCTTCAATACATTTGAATTTTGCTAGCAATCATGTCTGGGTTTCTTTTTTTTTTTTTTTGTCTCCAACAAGAAATCCTTTTAAAGAGGAAGGCTCAAAATTAATATTGCCATAAATACTCATAAATTTTTTTTTTTCTCTTGCGATATGCCTACAAGTTGGGAAGTAGAAGAGAAAAGAAGATTTGAGAAGGATGAAATGTTCTCTTTACTGTGTTGTAAGAGCTCTGCTCTCTCTTCTGAGGGTATCAGTGTAAGATGTTCCATGCTGTAACCAAAAGAGCTTTTTTATGGTTGGACATGGCTCTGAAAAGTTGCATGCCATGCCACAACTCTTTCGCATTATCAGCTTTATTTGCTGTATTTGAAGACTCAAATCATAGCATGTGATATTCAGTTTGAAAGGTTTTGTGGAAAAAACTTCCTATGGTCCTTGTGGTATTTGGACTTAGTCACAGATGAGTTGTGCTTAATCCCTGGTTGGAAACTTTCACATATGAATCAAGTTGGGCTTCTTTGTGTTGCATTTGATTTTGGAAAATTAATATATTGAAAACTAAAATATCAAACCCCTAGATCCATTAAGTTTCTGACTACATTTAAAGGCTTGCTGCTCCATACATGGTGCTATAGTGCATCATCTCAGGCTTGTCTATGTGATGTGTGATGGGACTACAGAACTGGATTTGCTGTAATGCAGTTTACTGATCTAGTACCAGAATGTGAAAGAGTTTTCCAGCCCACAGTAGTGCTGCACTAAATGTTCTTCTACAAAGCTTTCCTTATTCCACCTCTACATTTTCAGCAGACAGCACACATGATTTTATTTTCCTGGGTTTTGTTGTATCACTAATTATCTTCCTGTACTGTGCTTCACTTCACAGCACTCTGTCTCCGGAGAAAGCATACGTTTTCTTACTTTGTGCTATTCTTTTCAAATATTGCTTTTGCTATAAAGAAGAATGAATAGAGTGTATCATCCTTGTTCTGTTAATAGGAGGTATATTTTGAGTAGTTCATGCACTTCAATCTTTGTTGAAGATAGCCTGAGAGAAGAATGAAAGAATTTTTTGTATATGGAAGAAAGTTGTGTAGTCACATCCATGTGTTAAACTACTGTCTGTATGAGGTTGCAATTTTTTTTCTTTTGATCCACTTATGCTTATTATTTTTGAAGATTGATTCTGTTATAATTAAATGAATGAATTTTTTCTTTGGTTTGTTCTTGAAAAATGGTCAGGTTGTTAGCTTTAATTTGATATGCTTTCAATCTCACCAGTCTTGCACTTTTGGATTACACTTTGAACATAGTTCTGCAAGATGTCCTGGTCTGAACCAAATGGTCAGTAAAAATGAGCATTTGTTGGGAGTAAGTACTGCAACTTGTTCTAAGGATTTTTCAGGATTGCTTGGAGTGTAGCCTAAGAAGTTTTGGCAGACATATTATGAAATGCAGGCTGTACCTAGTTAAGAGCCAAAAAGTAGTAATTCTTTTTCTCCTGGTTAAAAAAGTTGTTCACTTTATGCAATTAATTTTATCCTGCTACTGTACCTTCCTGCTGTGGATGGGTAGTATGCACACATGTTTCAGTCAGCAGAAGTTGTGGAATTGACATTTTGCATGTTAGAGCAGAAAGAGAGATACAAGTGAGGTAGTTAAAACAGTACTGATTGTAAGGTTATTCTCAGGCATAAAAGCAAAATTGGTTTTTGAGTAGAGTTTCATTTTCAGCATGTCAATTTTCAGCAGGTGGTATTGAAGTTTGACCTTTCTGACACTGAGTACTTAACCAGAGCCTCTGAATGGTTTTTTTGTAAGCCTTTTAATTCTATCCAAGAGAGAATGATGCTTTGGATGGTTATCTATGTTTCATTGCAGTTTGTGGCTGGTCTGTATTTTAGTCTTGAAGTTATTTATAGTACATAAGAATGAAACTTATAAGTATCTCCAACTTTAATGGAAGAATATATAGTTTTCTATGTCGGAAAAAGCTTCTGGTTTTTTTCCTTTGAGTACTGTAGATTCTTGCATTCCTGCCCTCATGATTTTTTTCCTATTTTAATTCCTATGCGTTATGTCTTGCTATATTTTTGATAGAAAAATACCAGAAATTTATGGAGTCCTAAACATTCTAATATAAATAACATTAAAAATTCATTACCTTGCTACTATAACCCTTACTATATTTTTTATTGTCTGATACAGTCTAAATTAATATTAGGTTATATACCTAACATTTCAGCATTACCGATTTTGACAGTGTTAAGCTAGTTTGGGGATCTTATTGAATTAAAAAAACAAAACAAAAAAAATTGAGAATACCTATTCTCCCATTCAGTCTTGGAAATGGGACAGATGACAGAAAAAATTGAACAGATTACTTAATAAAACTTAAATCTGAAAACTGAATCTGACTGAAAACAGTCACTGGTACAACAAATGATGAGTGGGTTGCATTTAAATTGTACTCCTGCTTTTAAAAGGGATCAGTAGGAAAGGTAACCAAAACACAAGTACAGTAACGGACCAGAGCTTTGTACATAAATCTGATCTTTGGAAATAAGTCTGCTAGTAGTGTGTTGGTATCTTGGCAATCTGAATGGTAATCTTTTATTTTCTTAAATTTACTCTGTGTGTCTACAGCTGTGGGCTGTACAACATATTTAAACAAAGCTAGTCAAACCCTGGTGAATATTTTCTAATTGTTTTGAAAGCACTTAGGTTATCCAGTATATTGCTGCATAGTTATGACCTCACTGTCCTAAATTTACTGCTAATGTTTTCAACTATGGTGCTTCTCAGGCTGTGAGCTGCTTTTCCTTGTGCATAATAAAATATTGTTGAGAATTATCCTAGTTATTCAAACAAGAATAAAAACCAGATATTTAGTTTTCTATTTATTGTGACAGCTAAGGTAGTTATAGGGTATATTTAAGAAGTCTGCATAGTACCATCAGGGTGTTTGGTAAAGTCAATACTTCTGGTTCTTGTCAGTGAAAAACATTAAAGTCTAAATAAAACTAGTTGTTTGTGGATTAAGATTTCCTGGTGTGAATGTTGTCTCGTGTTCTATATTTCATTTAATGCCTATTTTTGTATTTTGTTTTTAGGTCAAACATCCGGCCAGACTATGCAGATACGAGCTTTCATGAGTTCAAAATGCATACCTTCAGTCGGGTGACATCTTGCAATGTCTGTCAGATGCTTCTGAGGTATTGTAAAAGTGTTTTTGGGTGGTGGTCTCCCCCCTCCCTGTCCCTGCAAGGTCAGGCTGGTTGGGGCTTTGAAAGGTGTCCCTCCCCATGGCAGTGAGTTTGGATAATCTTTAAGGTCCCTTTCAACCCAAACCCTTCTATGATTCTATGGCGCATGTTGCTGATATTCTGAAAAATGAAGCCACAGCATTTTAGCAAGGGCATTTGGGTGTGGCTACTGCCTTTGTTAACACAAGCATGGAATGAATGAACTTCAGGTGTGTTCCTCCTTGTCATACATTTTTTATTCCTTTAGCAATGCTATTATGCTTTTCCTGACTGGTCAGACTGACCTGGATTTTCAGAGATTTTTTTTTTTTTTTTTTTTTTTTTTAGTTTAGTTTTTTTTTTCTTTTTACCCTCAATGCTATAAGGGCTAAGTGACTATGAACAGTGGTGCAGACCCTCTAAACTTAAAAGTCAGGAGGGCTAATTCCTGACTTTGGAGCAGTGTAGTTGAGTTACTGTGTCTGCACCAACTACTGTTGCTGAGGAGCAGCTGTTGTGTATTCAGGACCCAGCACCCAGGATGCTGCCTGGTTCTCCATGGGCCACCAGCTGGGTATTCCCAAGTGCCACCTTGTGGGACAGAGGCATGTAGAGGAATTAGCATGTCTGAATATTACCTGAAGTGTCCATGATAAATGTTTTTTATAAAATGAACAAATTTAAAGTCAAGAATATTTGCTATATAGCCTCAAAACTACTTAATGCTTAAAAAATATACATTCAAACTTATAACTCTCTTGAACTGGATCCTATTCTTCATGGTGCCTAGGCAAATTCCCACTGAGATGAAGTGAAGTGTAGATCTGTAATAGGATAGATGTATAATGGTACAATTTCAAGTGTACTGTTCCAAAATAGCTTTGGATTACATTGAAATGGAGGTTATTATTCTACTAGTAGTCTGAAAGAACTGTCTGGTTGTGATTTTTAAATGGCTAGTAGTGACAGAAAGCAGATGAGCTGCTTGTTTAGCAGTTGTCACTTTTTCTCAAGCCTTTAAGGACTATCATTATGCAGAACAACAAATGACTTCTAATACCTTCTGCCATGTCTCTTATGTCCTTTATGTGTGGAATTTGTCACCTCTAATGTATCACTACCTAATTTTATTTTACAGGGGAACATTTTATCAAGGCTATTTATGTTCTAAGTGTGGAGCTGGAGCACACAAAGAATGTTTAGGAAGACTAGACAATTGTGGCAGGGCTAATTCAGGTGGTAAGTCATTTTTATTGTTAGACTACCATTTTTAATTAGGACATAAAACTTGCTAGATATAATTAAGGTTTAATTTACCTCTAATTTGTGTTTATTGTAACATGCATACTTGTGAAACTACCATTTATAAGCACAATTAGAATTGCATTTAGGATTCATAGGGATTTTTATTGCTACTAAATTGAAATGTTCCAAAGTAGGAGAGAACTGTTACAGGTCAAACCAAATTTCTTCGTCAATGTTGTATGCAACGAGGAATTGCTCTCGTTTCAGTTGTGGACTGCTCATATGCAGCACCTAGAGTATCTGTCATCCTTGTGCTTCTCCCTTTATGTCTATGTCAATTTTCGTATTTTCCTCTCAGTTCCTAAAGCTGTTTGTGTTGCCTCAGCTTCCTCTTTCATCTCTTTGGTTTCCATGGTTTCTGTCCACTCACAGTATGCACAAAAAGGTGATGGACGGCTCTCTACTTCCTGCACCTAAGAACTGATTTTTTTCTTCTATTAATCAATTGCTTTGTGAATTTCTTCCCTGGCCATCGTCACTTTGCACTTCCCTGTTCTGCTCTTTGGGGCTTCAAGGAGTCTTTTGATTTCAACAACCATTTGGCCTCCCATAAATAACTCAAAAAATTTGACATCTTCCTGTTCTGCTCGGTATTATACCTGTAAATCTCTTTCTGACATCTCCTGGATCTTCCCTTCCCTTCCCTTCCCTTCCCTTCCCTTCCCTTCCCTTCCCTTCCCTTCCCTTCCCTTCCCTTCCCTTCCCTTCCCTTCCCTTCCCTTCCCTTCCCTTCCCTTCCCTTCCCTTCCCCCCTTCCCTTCCCTTCCTTCCCTTCCTTCCTTCCTTCCCTTCCCTTCCCTTCCCTTCCCTTCCCTTCCTTCCTTCCTTCCTTCCCCTTCCTTCCCTTCCTTCCTTCCCTTCCCTTCCTTCCCTTCCTTCCCTTCCTTCCTTCCTTCCCTTCCCTTCCCTTCCTTCCTTCCTTTCCTTCCCTTCCCTTCCCTTCCCTTCCCTTCCCTTTCCTTCCCTTCCCTTCCCTTCCCTTCCCTTCCTTCCCCTTCTTCCCTTCCCTTCCCTTCCCTTCCTTCCCTTCCCCTCCCCTGTTGGTGACAGTGACTTTGTTACACTATAGCCACAGTCATAGAATCCTAGTGCCATTTTTGACTCTTCCCTCTGTCCAGTTTCTCAATTGTGCTTTTTTCTAAAGATTATTTTGTATTGCTGCTGTGCTTAGAAAAGAAAAGACATTGGGAGCACACGATGATTTCTGGAAAGTAGAGTTTTAGATGTTGGGGAAGTTTTTAGTTATGTCTAGTTATATCATTCTCACTTCTCTAAAATCTTTGCATTCCTTTTCAGAATTATTTCATATTAATTTGTGAAGTTTCTCTTGTCTCACATACTTCCCATAAGCTAATGCAACCTCTTCCCTTAGGTTATTTTCTTTTAGACATTAGTCTCTACAATCTTTGTCAAGTGATGTTGCAGAGATACTCTCTCTCCCACTTTTGAATTACATGATGTCTTCATCCACTGCTCTTTACTAAGCTGCTGTTTCCAGATTTTGACTCTACCTTGTTGTTCCTTTCAGCATTGTATAAGCTTGTTTCTGTCTTTGTCCCTGAGTGAATTACTTCTGATTTCTTCTTGTTTTTTGGCTCTCTGTGCTAATTACCTGTCCATGAAATCAACAGGATGGCAGGCACTGACTTTTGCTGTAGTCAGTAAACCTTTTTTTCTCAGCTGCTTTTCTGTATTGGAGATCTTCAGGCTATCCTCCAAGTCTGAACTCTTTACAAATAATCTTTTGTAGATCTAAAAACTGTACAAGCAATCACAGTATTTGTGACTGAAACCCTTTTTGGAACACAGGCTTTTCACAGAACCTCCTGCAGATATTAGAAGGAAAATAAATATTTAATTTTTTAAAAAAAACTGAATGTTTTAAAGCAATTACTTGAAATTAATAGAGCGGGAAAACAAACACATACTGTTCTTTACAAAAGAACTGTCTTCTGCGATATAAACCACTCCTACTTCTACTTTTTTCCTTTGTCTTGCTCCTTTTCTTTTAATCACTTCTGTTTTTATTTTAATTGGATAGCTGGCACCCCAGGAGGCAGGAGCTTGTCTTTCTGTTCCTCTGTAAATATCTGTGGACACATATGGTGCAACATGCATTAGTAAGAATGACCATAAATGCCTAGATAACAAAAGGTCTGATTTCTTTTAATTTTCCTGCATACTTAAGCAATGCTGTAGACTTGCTAGAGAGAACAGAATAACAGCAACAACAAATCACATTCCTCCTTCTTTGAAAGTGGAATAAATTATAATTTTAAAAATTCAAAGAAGTAGAATGGTATTTTGGATTTTACTTTAAATCATGTTCCTGATGTTTGTAGAATTATGTTGTATTGAAATTGCAAGCAACTGTGCTTAGATTTTTTTGTGTTACATGTTTAGGTTAGACCCAGGTGTTCAGCCCTCTGTCCTCTCTTCAAACTTCACTTTCTCTTCTCTTGTATGACAGCTACAGCAATCAGGGAGTCTTTGCATAAAGAAAAAACAAGACAGGAGAATTATGCATCTTGATCATAGCTACAAAAACCAACTCTAAACTGCAGCTGTTGCCATACTTCCCTTGCTTTATCACACAGTGAGCATGGAAAGGACAACAGTTTTTGCTTACTTTGCTCAAAATATGTCATCCCTCCTCCTGGTAAAGGGACTTGGGCCAATGAGTAGGAAAGGAAACCCCCAGGTTTTTTTCTACTGTTTTCCACTTTTACTCATTATTTGCCTTTTTAAAGAAAGAAGTGCTGATTGAGCAGTGCTGGCACATTCATAATGTGCACAGACCAAGGAAAGATTTAAGGAGGAGTTTTACCAGTACCTGCTTCCCTGTGTGGTCTACAAAGGGATGAGACAATTCAGACTCTCTGAAATATTGGTTAGTGAAACTTGAATTGTTTTTTTAGAGTTATCCTTTAATTATTCCAGAGCTATGCTGAGAAATGAGGTCTCCCATAAATTATCTTTCATGCCTGCTAAGCTATGAAATGTTATTGAAGGCATCAGACATAAAGATATAATGTAAAATTCAACATTTTTGCTGCACTTTGTGGAAGAAGTATACTCTATAGGTACAAAATTCAAACATGCCTTTTATTTTTAATACTTTTATTTTGAAATATTTAGAGAAATTAATTTATGATAAATATAATATTTTTAGCAGTATCATTTGCTGCTCCTGTGAGAAATGAGCAAAGGCTTGTACAGCAATAAAATGCCTGGACCACTTATTGTATTGCTGTGTTTGGTGGGTTGTTTTGTTGGTTTGTTTTTTTTTTTTCTGCACATTTTTTTCTAGGGGACTATTACAGCATTTTTCACAGGGTGAAATGTGCATGAAACTGAATCATCCTTTTAGGAAACTGGACATTACTGTTCCTCAGTCATGTGGTATTAGTTATGGCCACATACATGGAACATATATCTATATATGTGTAGATATATGCATTTTCTGTTTAATCTGGTGTTCTGTCATTCTGCCAGTGCCATTCCAGATCCTCTGTGTGGTAGGTACACTGTGTCCAGGAATGATGTTTCTTGCTTGATCCTGTTAAACTTTCTTCCTTTCTATTTTGATGTTTGAAGAGTTTTTACATCTTGTTAATACTTTTGCATGGCTCCCCTATTTAGAAATGCCCCACTGTATTTCAGAGTGTTAGAACAGTGAGTTCTCTGTGAACATGTAGATGTGAATTTGGGCTTTTGTGAGAAGTCTTGACTGAACTGCTTCTCTATGACAGATTATTTTGACTTCTTAATAGTATATTCTCCAAATAGAACAGTTTCAAAATTTTTATTATTTTTATAAGTGTAATTTTTTCTATGTTTCAAATAATTTTCGTTCCAATTCTGTAGACCTCTTGTACTTCTAGAGGCTTATTTGTAAACAGGTGATGAGAGTTCAAAATTCCCACTGAAGTAGGAATATGCCATTAGGTTTCTCAAAAGCATTTGAATTTTCCTCAACATTTTCTGATTTTGTAAAGTTTAAGACCTGTTTTCTTTACAGACTATAAGCAGATGTTTTTGCCAGCCTTTCTGAAATGATGCTTAGAACTTTCCTGAGTGGATTAAATATTTTGAAATTTCCTTGCAAGACACACTTTGTGAAAATTCAAAAGACAGACATCCAAAGATAGATGAAACCTTTTGAATGACAAAATTATTAAGTGTCAGATTTAGATGATACACTTATGAGAGAAACATTGACAAAATCTAAAGATAAATTGCTGTGTTCTCATGCTATGCCTTATACACAAACATATGCCAGTTCTTCAGATGTTTTTCTTCAAAGGCGGCCAGTTCAGCAGACTGTAGAAATTTTAGTGATAAAAGATGCAGAGTTAATCAGCTGAATTAATAAACAGAACAAAATGTTTGCATTTAGCCCTTGGGTTTTCTAGGTTGCTGTTCCTGCCCCTGCTGCTGTAAATCAGCAGTGCTGGTTGAAGTCTTCTGTGCTCATTTCTGTCATTACTGATTTAACCCTTTTTTCCCCCGTTACTTAATCTTTCTGTGATTTGGAATCCTTGCATCCTTCTGATTAATTTCTTTGAGTCTGATTGCATGATCTTAAACAGACTGTATGAAATCCTTGAACACAAGGATTAGAAAATGGATGGACATATTTATGTGACAGGCCATTTATAAAGGCACATGTAGTGTTCTTTTCTCTGCTGGCTGTGAGGGCATCTCCTCTCTGTTGTCAAATCTTCTGGTTTCTCAACTGCATTCCTATGTCCTATTTCATGGCACAGAGCAATTTCACTCATCTGGTGATGCTTTCCCACTGGCTGGAAGGGTTTGTGTCTGGGAATGCTTAAGATTGGGGCTTTGGGTAAGCAAGCACGAGTAAGAAGATACACCTTCAGTAGCCAAAGGGAGAAGCTGTATCCCTTGTTGTTCCCACAGACTGTTCTGCGTCCCTTGCAATTTCTTCAGAGGCCTCATAGGATTGACAAAACAGTATCACTGCCCAGAACATACTAAAGAACTCCAGTCTGTTTCCTAGTCTAAACCAGCAGAATCAACAATTTGTTTTTATTTCCACACTGGAATTTTTCCAAGTTCATCAAATTATGTTGAATTAAGTATTCTCAGGCAAATGCTTGTTGGTTCTACTGACTATTGAATATTTCAATTAGAGAAACCTCCAATGATTCTAGAATCTGAAAGTGTTTTGAATTTTTTAAGTATAGTGCCAAACCCACAGAATTTTCTTTTTTATATTGCTTTTCCCAGGGAATGTTAAAGGTGTGTCTCATCAGATCATAAATAGATGAGAAGAACATTAGCTGGTCATTTTTATAGTAAATCTTACTTAATTTATGCATGATTTCTTCAGTTTCATTTGAAAAGGTACTATATTTCTTCAGATGGAAAAGAAGTTGCTTCAACTGTGAGATGAACTTAAAAGACAATGTTGGCATGTGAATGGGTTAAGTTTAGAATTGCTTTCATGCAGTAATGTGCATGCCCAATGATACAGTCCATGCTGTTCATGTCCTAATTGCTTGCTACAGCACATTAGAGATTATTCATGAAAGGCCTGTGGTCTTGACATCTTAAAAGAAACCAGCAGCTTTCACTATTTACGTTTTTGCTGACTTAATCAATAGTTCCAGAGTTGCTGGCTCTCCTCCAAACCTCTTGTGTCAACTGAATTGACAAGTAAATGCACAAATCTCACAGAGTTCATTGGAGTTATGCCACTTTTTTAAAAACTACAACACAGGTTGATCTGTATTGCTTCACTAATGATTCTTGCTCAACCTGAACAAAAGCCAGTTAGGGCTCTTGATGATTTTTAGGGTCCTACAGTGTGGTACATCTGGGTCACATTTCTAATTTCGTTCTGATTGAGTAATAACTGGCTAAATGACTGGAAAGGAACATGTAGTCCCACAGCTCCTTCCAAGGGACTTAGTTTATAGCTCCTGCATTTTAAATATTTTGACTTTTCTTTTAAAATAGAAAGGTGAGTAGCTTATTACATATACTTTTTCTTTACTCTGTTTAGTTAGCATGTAAATGCAGCTGCTTTGTTGCATCCCTGAAGAGCAGCTTAGTCCCATTTTCTGAGCTGTGTTCCTTCACTTACTGAGGCCAGCTGCTGCTCCTCTTGCTTCTGTAGTAAAATATGATTATCAAAATGTGACCCAATGGTAATATGGCCTCAATGAATAAACAAGAAAAACCCCAAAACTGCACTGAACTATGGCATTAATTATGTGGCTGTCAGAACTGAGGACTCCCTTGATGATTTCATTGGCACACTGGTGGTGAGCAGAAACTTTAATTCAAATTGTCATGTGTAAAATATCTGCTGGTAGATATCCTCAAACATTGCCTTTTTTTTTTTTTCTCCCCTAAAAATAGAAATGAAAGTTTTCTTGGTCTTGTACTTGTGTAATGCTTGGAAAACAGATCTTTCATGAGGACATGATACAAATATTTCAATACAGAATATTCTGAAATATAGACAAACTGTAATGAAATAACAAGACAAGTCTTAATTTTTTTGAGTAGGCTTATTTGTGGAACTACAGATACTGGATATTGTTTTCTATTCCTGAAGTATTACCAGTGAAGCCACAAATAGCATTTTCGTCCATCAGTGTTGGTTTTGTTTTTAATCCAAATCTCTCACTTCTCTTTTAAGGAAATTTATTTTACATGAATGATCAGGAGTATTTGTTATCTTCTCATGTAGTGATTTCTTGAACCCAGTTATTGAAAGTTAATCACTGAATTTCCTTATTATTTATTATAAAAACCTTTTGGATGCTTTGATCACCAGCTCATTCATCTAGTTGGATTTGGGATATTTTCTAGAGGTAAAGATAATATTCAACAGCAATGTTTAAAAATCAGACTAGTTCATTCCAATTGGAGGATAGAACCACATTTCCATTTCAACTTTTTTGATAAAGAATCTGCTGAAATAAATAAGTCTTTAGAATATAGAAAAGAAAGAAAATCCCTAAGACTTGATTTGAAGTTTAGGCCTCCTTTGCAACTACTTACCTCTTAAGACTTCCCTTCATTTGAAGTCATTCATAATCCTGAGATCAAACATTCAAAAGTAGAGATTTTATTCAGATTTTAGCAAAGATTCCCGAAGGCATATCAGATTCTGAAATACCAAAATTATATTGAATTTGGGCAACTAGTTCCTTCAGGCAGCTTAGAAACCTCAACAGACTACCTGCATCTCCTCCTTTGGGTGGGCTTATTTTCCTTCTCTTTGCTCACTACAGATGCAAAGTGGCCCTTGTGGGCAGGCTGTAACTGCAGCCAGGAGTGCTGTCTGTGCTGTGCAGTGCTGTGCAGTGCTGTGCAGAGCTGGCAGCACTGCGGGCCTGTGTGAGCAGAGGGGCAGGCTGTAACTGCAGCCAGGAGTGCTCTCTGTGCTGTGCAGTGCTGTGCAGTGCTGTGCAGTGCTGGCAGCACTGCAGGCCTATGTGAGCAGAGGGGCAGGCTGTAACTGCAGCCAGGAGTGCTCTCTGTGCTGTGCAGTGCTGTGCAGCGCTGGCAGCACTGCGGGCCTGTGTGAGCAGAGGGGCAGGCTGTAACCGCTGCCAGGAGTGCTCTCTGTGCTGTGCAGTGCTGTGCAGCGCTGGCAGCACTGCAGGCCTATGTGAGCAGAGGGGCAGGCTGTAACTGCAGCCAGGAGTGCTCTCTGTGCTGTGCAGTGCTGTGCAGTGCAGCGCTGGCAGCACTGCAGGCCTGTGTGAGCAGAGGGGCAGGCTGTAACTGCAGCCAGGAGTGCTCTCTGTGCTGTGCAGCGCTGGCAGCACTGTGGGCCTACGTGAGCGGAGCCGCGCCAGCGCCGCTGCGGGCTCGGCCTCAGCATGCCAAGCCTTTTGTTTTCCCACACTCACTGCTTAAAGCAACCCTTCCCAGTGGGACTGAAGGGGACTTGCAGTTTAGGTTTATTATCTGTTTTACTGTGGATATGTCAGAAGTTATTACACTAAAAGTTTCCCAGTGTCCTGAAGTACAAAGAGACCAGCTGGTGCTGGGCCTCAGCTGTGTGTGCAGTGTGTGAGGCACACACGGGCACACACAGCTTTGGTAAGGCACCCCCCAAAATCCAGAGTGCCTGGATAACCTAAACCAAATTCTCCTGGAGTACCCAAATATCTGCTATCAGATTAGGCATTCAAAGGACATGTGAAAAGGATATTTTCTTTTGTGCCTTTTGTGATGTCTAGTGGTGTGTGTGTGCTGAAATGCCACTGGCTTTATTCAGTCTTTCTGATGTCCCACAGGACTTTTTCTCTAACTTTTCCATAAAACTTGCAGTAAAAGCAAATAAAGCAGCAGTGGCATCAGTCTCTGGTATAGTAATGTGATGCTGAGTTGAACATGAAACATAGAATACTTTGAAGCTAAAGGTGTGTGTTTAACCTTGATACATCTTATCACACTGAAAAGACAGAGGACAAAAAAAAAAAAAACAGTTGTGAGCTCGACTTGCAGTGAACTGCAGCTCTGAGTTCCCAAGGAGCCAGTGTTGATAAGCTGCAGCGTTTGTTGGGGTGGTGTCCTGGCCTGCCGTGCCCGGAGCCGTGAGGGGAGGGCCGTGCCCGGAGCTGTGAGTTCGGGCTGTGCCGTGCCCGGAGCCGTGAAGGGAGGGCCGTGCCGTGCCGAGCCGAGCCGTGCCCGGAGCCGTGAGGCCGAGCCGAGCCGAGCCGTGCCCGGCCCCGGCCATGGGCGCAGCCCGGCGGGGCCAATGAGCGCGGCGGGGTTTGCACAAGAGCGCCCGGCGCGCCCGGGCTCGGGGCGGCAGCACCGCTCCCGTGGCTAAAGCAGGCAGCGGGGTTTCTCTAACAGCACGGGCTCAGATTGCTCTATAAAAGGTGCACAGTTTGCAATCAACAATAATGCCGATTTTTACTTATGTTTCAGAACATGGAAACGTGAAACACGAGGTAAGGATTTGTTTTCTTTTGCATGTGATATTTGTTTTGTTGGTGACATAAGAGGTCCTTGTTACTCTGTGTACATGCTGATGGAGAAGGTATGTTTTTCTTCTGGGTTTGCAAGTGGATTTCTTTAGAGTGCTTTAGAAGTTGTCTAAGCAACAAGGTATTCATGGTTAAATATGAATGTCTTCTGCTCAAAATGTGAATTAAACTTGCAGCAAAATGACAGTGCTGAGAGCCCTGAAAGGGGTGGAGATGCTTTTTCAAGCTACAGGTAAGAAAACTTGCTTCACAGCTGGTGGTTAGATCCTTACTGTTCCTAGACAAAATCTGGCTGTAGAGTTAAAAGTATAAAAGTATTCTTTTTTTTTTTTTTTTTTTTTTTTTTTCCCTCTGCCATGCTAGAGAACAGTGGGGTGATGAAAGATTGGCAGAGCAGTGTTTGCCTCTTCATGTGAAAGGACTTTGCTTGCAGAGGTATCCTGTGGTATGAGTTTATATAATCTGGAGAGAACATTAGAGTGGGACCTGAACAGAGCAGCTGCTGTGATGCACCTAGTGCAGCTTGCTGTCAGCCTGGGAAGGCTGCAAGCCACTCTGTTATTTTTTGGCCAGCTCCTGGGGCCTTTTCACTGTTGTACAGGAGGGCACAGCAGCTGGGTTTTATCTGCCCTCTCTGACAAAAGAGAGGCAGCACTTCAGACCTAGAGCATAATAGTTTCTAGCATTTATTTTAGATCAGAAGTTTATAGTGATTGCTTAAATGACATGCCAGTTATGAGCAGCATGTGAGTGTAGATGTTGGGACTCTCCATAAGCATGGCTGTGTTTAGGGGGGATTGGAGGATGTTATGGGGGAATGGAAGGATGTTATTGCTGCCATGGCTGGTGCAGGGGTAGCTGTGTGCTGGGCTGACCACGTCTGTGCTCTCTGATGTTTGAGCTGTTTGGATGTCATTGGAACCCCAGACAGCCATGGGGCTGGGTGAGGGCAGCTCTGCACCCTCTGAGCTCCTGGGATGTGGGCCCCAGGTGGGCTCCTGCTCCCTTCATGTGTAGGGGGAGCTCTGGCAGAGGAGAGGGGTGTGCTGCCTGTACCCAGACTTCTGCCCCTGGCTGTGCCCAGCCCCTGCCCCTGCCTGCTGTCCTCACTGCATCCTCACCCGTGCACCGTGCTGCTCAGCCTTTTGTGCCTCTGCCTTGACAGATGTGCTGAGTAAGGGCACTCTAAACTACAGGGGTCACAGCGTGGTCCATTTGCCTGATGCCTTCTCAGTCCTGCAGTTGGCAGGCATAGCTGGAGAGCTGAGAGCAGGTCATCTACTGGGCATAGTGGACAAGGCTTCCTAAAGTGAACTGTGGTGACCATACTGTGCCTGGATGAAAAAATAGGTATACTGTTTTTTCTTGCTTGGAGAATAAAGGCCTTCTTTCTGGAGCTATTGATTTGCTATTGCCTATTGAGTTGATGCAAAACATCAGGATTATGTTAATTTTTACCAAGACTCCTGTTTAAGTGCCTGCTTTAATTCCATCTATGCAGAAGAAAACTTAAGCATGGATGAGGGGCTGTCATTTTGGAAAACATGGATTTAGGTTTCATACCAGCAAAGTAAAGAATTTACTGGTAAATCAGTATATTTAAGGGTATTGAGCATGCTTTCATGCAGCTCAAGAACTATTTCCTTAAAACCATTTTCCAGCCATATTTTGGTGTATATGACTTGAGTTGTCACAGTCCCCATCTTGTTTTAATTTCGATTAAGCATTTCTCTCTCTCCCTTTGTACTTTACCGAGTCCTGCCCCTTTCTCTTTCTTTTGCAAATCTGTGGTTGCTCACCAATCTGCATCAATCCGTATCAGTAACATGGCTTCCATCTATAAAAAACAATGGAGCATATAATTGAGCATTTTGCTTTTATCCAGTACTACTATCTTCATTGTGGCACCAGATTTAAATTTTTATTCTATCCACTACAGATGAAGCAAAACTTGTATCCTTTCTTTAATTAGACTTGTGGGGTACAGAGAAAATATATCCAAGGACCTGAGAGTTTGAAAGCTCTTTTCAAACCAGGCTTTTGATTTTGCTTGCCTGCTACAGGGCTTGGTAATTTGGTTGTGCCTCAGGTTACTGCTTTCTGGCTTGCCTTGGTGTGTGTCCTGCATCAGCTTATATCAACGGCGAGTAAATCAGAGCAACCTAATTGTTCCCTTTGTTATGCAACATGCCTTTCTCTGCTTGGTTTGATTAAAAAATAAATAAATGCATGAACCATCATGCAAGTTACCAGATAAAACAAGTTTGCAAAAGCAGATGAGTTGTTTGCAGATATGCATTATTTCACATTGAAATTTCCGGGGATCCATAGCAAGTCTCTTAATGTAGAAAATATTGAAAAGGAATTGAATAATCTGAGTCTTGTCAGAGAGTTTCTGATTTCACACAACTCTGGTTCCTCAAATTTTAGAGAGACAGATGAGTTCCTAAATACATTTAAATACTTGCCCAGAAAAAAAGAAAATTAAGCATTCCATAGGGAATTGTAGTTAGCTTCAGTTTAAAGTAGGAATAGTGAAAGTTTCTACCTTATTAAAGCAATGCAAGTGGCTTTGACTTTTGTATTGGTGGATATTATCTGGGGCAGATAATGCCAGACTGCATGTTTTTCCCCTATCTTATTAATAAATTATTAAAGAAATGCATGTATTCTTAGTATCAAAAAGTATTGATGTTTGAACAAACCTTCTATGGACTGAGACTCTTTCAGCCTAATGCCAGAAAAAATGGGATATTTGAAAAAGTCATCAACATTGCTAAGAATGTTTTTCAAAGTGTGATCTTTCTACAAGATAAAGATAATTTTGTTGGTGGTTGGGGGAAATAACTTAAGAAAACCAGCTTTGCCTAGTAGATTGTGGTCATGAAAGGATTTCAGTGAGCCTCCATGAAAACATGTTTGTTCATATCCTTGATTCTTATTTTTGCTCTGCAGAAACGAACAAATGGAATTAGAAGAAGCTCTAGACACGTGGACCCAGGTTTGTATCATGACTTTTTAATACTTAAACATGAAATAAAAAGAGTAAGGAAGCTGTAACTTGTTCTGTTAAGTTGCATTGTGGATGCTCTTGCCATGCACACAATGCTGAGGATTTGACTGCTGAATTCATGAAGGTCTAAAGCAATTGCTTTGTTCGTGATTTCAAAGATAAGGTCAGCTGGTTGAACTCTTAATTTTTTTTTCCCTAGTTTTTTCTTAAAGTAGAGCTCTGGTTCTATTTGAACAACAAAATGCCTCTGGGCTTTCAGTTAATATGACCCACCCTACTGTACTCTGCAGTTTTAAAAGAAATAATTCAGGGATGAATAGCAGACAGTTGCTTATAAAACTTAAGTTCTAAGTTGTGAGTATTCTCAGCTCTTAACTGTAGTGGTGCTCAGTGCTTAACTGTATGAGTTGCTTATCTGAAAGGCATAAACCAATTGCAGTTTTATATTGATTTTCAAAGTGATTTTATTTTTTCTGTTAGTTTATAGTAGATACTTCTGTGGAATCATGGCAGCAGCAGCCCTTAAGAAAATTAAATGCTTGGTTATAGGTTGTGTTCTCAAGTGGGTGAACATTTCCTCTAGAGACCCATTATGTGTCTGTGTAAAATATTCAATGTTTTTCAGTGTAACTGTGTGATATTTTTAGTGTCATTTTTTGCAGTAATTATATTTCTGTCCTTTATGTTTCTTGTGTAGTTTAATTACCGGAGATTTGTTATGCAGATATTATTTGGAATAAAAGTAAGCTGTGGATTATTAAATATTTCTAGATGTGGACATCTGAGAATGGTTGAGTTAAACATTAAACAGGATGGCAATTCTGTACACCACATTATACCCTGGCAGAGCTAAGCACTTTTCAAAAAGTAGGAATGCTGGTTGTGCCACTAGCATTGCAGCTGCCTTGGCTTGGAAAGTCTAAATGTTGTAACTAGCTGAAGCAGACCACACCTTTCTTACTCACGTACCTTTGACATGTTTTGGAACACGTATTGTTGCTTTGTTCCCTCTAGCAAAATAAACCTGCTTCATGATTCTAGAAATTGTTCTGTGTGTCCTGACAACTGCAGTCATAAAAGAAAAAAAATGAGCACCCTGTAACTCTGAAAATTAATACAGTCAGAGGGGAAAACATCAAGGGTAAGAATTAAATAATGCAGAAGGGGATGATTTCTTCCAAGTGCTAACAAGACTGAGTTTTTCCCATTCATTGGATGCTGCAGTGAAGTGTAATTGCAGAATAGCCCTTATAGGTTCAGCTGTCTCATGTAGAGTCATAGAAGGTCAAGTAATTTAGCTTTGAGAACCTTTTGAGTATACTGGTGATTTTACTTGCTGTTGAAGTCCAATAGAAGTATTTGCAGGATCTTTCTGTACAAGGATACTTTAAAAGTAGTTTTTATTGAAGACTAAATACCATTGAAGTCACCAAAAGCAGTTGAATTAAGTAGGTGTTTAAAAGCTGCATGTAGCCAATGCCTAAAATACAGTTCTGCTTGCCTCCTGCTTTGTCCATTTACCTACACAGAACAGTTCTTGAGTTGCTGGCATAATCTTGTTATGAAGTTCTCAGTCCCCATAATATTTTTGAAAGCCAAAAGAAGTGCAGAACGTTTGCATGAACTTTGAATCCCTTTATTAGAGACATGACTCTGGAAGACTTCTTACAGAATTGCGTCTGATATTTTAAAGGTTTTAAATAAATAATAATGAGAAATATATTATGTATTAATGTGTTCTGTACATACACTGTTGGTTTTCAAATAAAATGAGCATTTGTTCTGCATTTTGTCAGGATAGACATTCTGTGTCCACCTGTAACTCGGTGGTTTTAACTTTTAGTCTTTGGTAAGCTCCTGGCATCTATTTTGCATAATCTAAGTACTACTGTTCATCAGATTGCACATTGCCTTCAGAGACAGATGCTATCCAGAGGGCAGCACTTGGAAGAGATCAGTCATGTCAGGCATACATTACTGCATGGAGCCTCAGAGCTTTCCAAGAGCACTGACATGTAAAATTCTGAAGAGTTTGAGCACCAGGGTGCTCTTTTTGCTGAGAGAGGTGGTCAAAAGGTTGACTGCCCAGACTGCTTTGTCTTTGGAAGGTTTGGGCTGCTGCTGCAGGCAGTGATGTGATGGTGCTAAAGCATGGGTGCTAGGTTAGGGAGCAGTAACTTGATGTGAATCAATAACCAGCACCTGCAGTGACTAAATATTGATGGAGTTTGATATCACCAGTGAATACAAATATTTTGGTTTGCAACTTTTCAAGATTGTTCTGTTATGTGTGTCTTTGCTATTTTAGTAAAGAATCAGCACGGTCAAGTTAATGCTTTGGTGCCTCTCTTTTTATGCTTAGAATCAAATTCAACTTTTGCTGACACAGCTTAGCCCAGAATGAAAAGTCATTTAAATTTGATGAGAAGTAGTACAAGTTGAAGGATGGTCTAAACAAAATGATGGGAGGATATTGGATTAAAATATCTTGTTTCCTGCTGGTAAAGCTCATTGATGAAGGAACCTATCTAGCTGAAGTACCCTAAAGGCAATTAGTTAATTTATGGCTTTTTCATTTGTGTTTCTTTGAAGTTGGGTTAAAAGTTTTGACAGTGACAGTTCCCTCCTTGAGATTTGCTATGTGCTGAATAAAAAGGAAGGGTAAAAGTGGGAAGGGTAGAAGGAAAAATGATTAATGGATGATGAAGCTGAGAGATTCCCATGGAATGAAAGCAGTCATGAGAAAAACGGGTACAAAAAGAAAAGTGTGCAGAAACTGTACAGGTGAAGAAAAGACTGGAAATCCTACAAAATAAGGCTTTGTCTTTACTCTGTGCACTAGGCCTTCAGCCTGCATTCAGCTGCAGAGGGCCTCCTGAATTACTTCATCTACTAAATTTTAGTGGGGCAGGTTTTAAATAACCTTTCTTTGGATTAAGCAGGACATAATAAATGCCATTGATGAAGTGAACTGGTGAATACACCTGCAGCTATAAATCCGGGGAAAATTTGGTCTACGGCTTGCATGTGACTGTAGAACAGCATGAGTCTGTTTAAATACATTTGAGAAGTGATCAGACTGGTGTCAGTTTTTGCATAGGATGGGCATATGAAATTTTATTCTCATGTAGGGAATATGTTTAAGCATGGAAAATGCACTATTGGCTTAAATGACAAGTGAAGCATTCATGTGTATATTCATAAGCACAAATTCTTATTGAATTCTTGAGAAGGATGAGGCAGTCTGACCAATGTTTTAAATGGAAACAATTTTGTATTTATTTTAATTTGAGTGAAAATTACAGCCTTTCTCAGCTATTGAAATAGTGAATGTTCGCTGTCTTTTTTTTTTTTTTTTTTTTTTACAGTATAGAGTCTAAATGTGATAGATTCACAGCTTAGTGTTTTTGAAACTGGTTTTAGCCTAAACACTTCTGCTAATATCAACATTGGAATTTTAATCTCTGAAGTGTGAAAGCATATTTCGTATCAGAAGGATAAACTTTGTAAAAATAAAATACTGGGAGCCTTATAGTTAAGATTCATTGTAGATTAGACACAAAATCTGATCTGTGCAAGATCACTGCTGAGCATGTTCTGACTTCTTAAGCAGCTGATTTCTTTATAAGCAAGGATTAAAGATTAGAAAACCTCAGTTCTGAATTGAGGGCCAGAACCAATATTTTTCCCTTCACAGAAAGTAAAATATTGTCTGACTTTTTTTGAGATGGAAGGACACAATACTGGCAAGTCACGTATACAATGCAATAGCTTGGGCAAATGTATTTTTCAGCCCAGGAATTCAAAGTTCAAATAATAATTTAAAAAAGAGGTGTTTGTATTTCTGGTTGGTGTTTGGTCCAAAATTGCTTTGTGAATCCTCTAATATTGATTTCAGACAGATTACTAAAAACCCCTCAGGATCTGAAGAGAGTCACTGGGTTTATGGCCTGAAGTATATGCATTAAACAAGCAACAATCTGTGTAGGGAGAAGTACAATACTGGATATATGTTCATTTCATTAGCTATTGTGAGAAATAAGCTACTTTGTGCTTCATATTTTGTTGAAGTTGGATTTAGGAATCTTTTAACTAGGTTGTGTCATTGTTATATGTGTGTGATTAGTAAGCAGTGAAACAATATTCAGGTGTTAGTGTAGTGTGCTAGTGTTTGCATCTTGCCTTTGGAGTAAAAATTAGGGGATATGGTCATATTGGCAGTTTAAATTTTCTTTTCAGTTAAGAATGAAACATGCTAGACTGTGAGATGTTTCAACTAATTCCTACACAGTGTGCTCTCTGATATGCAAGTCTCTGATTTCCATTTCAGTGCCACTCCAAGTGTATGCCCAGCCAAAAGCAAAATCTGGCTCAAATGCTGGGATATCCCAACCAGCAGATAATTCTTTGCCAAGTATGCAGTTGTTACAGATAAAACTACTCTTTAACTAAGAATTTGGAGCATGTCGCTCATTTTCTTGTTTTATTGAACTATCCAGGCCCATTCTTAGTAGTTCTGACTGACTGTTTGTCTTTTTCATTCAGCCTAGTACAGAGAATACCCAATTTCATGGATGAGTAAAGATAACCTTCTGCAGCATGAAGCCCAGTGCTGAAAACAGGCATTCAGGAATTTATTTATCCACTTCAGCAGTAGCAGC
This sequence comes from Muscicapa striata striata, assembly GCA_030060385.1. NCBI lineage: Eukaryota > Metazoa > Chordata > Aves > Passeriformes > Muscicapidae > Muscicapa > Muscicapa striata. The sequence continues at coordinate 341,000 of JAREIS010000015.1, read as the reverse complement.
AGCTCCCTGGGGTTCTGGCTGTGGTTTTGGTGTCCCAGTACTAAGTAACTGGCTATCAGTATCAGTGTTGAGAACAATTTATCTTGGTTTTAAGCCAAAGAAAAATGTGTAAAAAAAAAAAAAAAAAAAGGCAGCATTGAATTGAATAAGCCCCCAGTATTTCATGAGGAGTTGACTGATGTCATTGATAGTATCTCTTTATTAGGATTGTCTTCATCCTGATGAATTAGACCCAGTAGTATATTTTTGCTTTGGTAAAGGAATTCCTGTGTATAGAATCAAGAAATACAGTGATAGGTGTTTTTCATATACATTTATACATTTAATACTGTTATCTGTAAATGAAATGTAGGAGTGAATAGCAGTCCCTCAACTACTAGAATATACACATGGCATTCTTTCCTGCTTTAGATACTGTTAACCTGGATCATAATGATGTGCTTTAATGGCTGGACAAAATGAGTGTGATTGTAAATTAAATTGAGGAAAGCCAGAAGGAATACTGGAGCAAAGAGAACTGTTTCATGAAACTTCCTCTAGTGAATAAAAAGTTTGACAAAGTTGGAGGTCTTTTATAATGCTTGTGGAGCATTAGATTTATTGAGTAACTTAAGACTTCTCTTCATGGTAATGTTTTAAGCAGCTACAGAACCAAAACCAAGGTTTGATTTGACATATTTGTGACACGTTTAGCTTTTGACTGGTTTTTATTCAGCAGTGGATTCTTTTTCCTTTTCTACACAGCGTGAGCGCTTTGTTCAGGGTACCTGTAACGTATCCCTGTCTCTAGGAATCTTTGTGGAGCAGAGGAATTGCAGGTCAGAAAGGGTTTAACAGGGCATCTGGGAGCACTCTTGCTGCAAAGAGAGCACTGGAGGCAGGAGAGATGTGATGCTGCTCACTGTCATGGTGTGGAATCTTGGAGTTCTTGGAGGGACCTTAATTGCAGCTCTAACCTGGCCATCTCTTGGTATTGATGGACATGCTGGGATGGGGTTGGTGTTTGAGACCAGAGCCGGTGAATTTCTCTGTGGTCCCACATCATGGGACAGCTTCTCTCACCTGGGCCTCAACAGCAGTGTTTTAATTCAGAGAGATGCTGAATTGTGGCCTAATTTGTGAGATCAAATTAATTTATCTCACATATTTATTAAAAATACATATTGCATTCAAAATCTTTGCCTTTTTGCTTCACAAAATAATGAATTAATCTTTGTGTTACAAGAAAAGACGTGTCTAATGTTTTGCGCCAAGAGATTTTCCACTAATGCATTTCTGGAAGGGGAAGCAGAGTTTTGTCTTCCAATGAAGCATTTCGAATGCAGTTTAATGATTTTTATTTGGGTTGTTTTATTTTAAATTAGAATGTTTTTTACATTCCTGTTGGGGAGAGGTGTTTGAAAGGTGCTGTCCCCTTGGCATCTCAGCAGTGAGCTAGCATTCAGAGAAGAACATAGCCTTTAGCCTTTCCTTTTAATTAAACATCAGAAGACCCAGATGCCAAAGGGTGAAATGTATTTATTTTGTCAAACTCTTTCATCCTTGTCTGGTTGGATTGCAAGATTAGTTTATAGTTGAGTGATTTAAACTCTTTTGTCTTATTGGATGTGTTTTTGGGACTGTCTCTATATCTTAAGCAATTAACATTTCAGTTTTCTCTTAGGGAAATAATGGTGTTCAATACATGCTTAGCCATATACTAACATAATTTTTAAGCTGAGGTGGATTAAAAATTCTTCAATATCTTTCTTTTTTTCTGCATAAAAACATTCAACATCAACTATTTAAGAAAATTGTCACTGTTTAGAGATAACTGCAAGGAATTTGTCAGGAAAAGAAAGGAAAAGGTCAAGTAGAGGTGGACAAAATGGGCTTACAAGTATGATCAATTAAACAAAAAAATACACTGTTTTGTACTTTGAACACACAAAAAAATAGTGCAGCACTATTTTAAAAAAAAGGTAGAGAGCTATATGGCCCACATTTGCCTTTACTTACCTTGGCAAGTGGAAGGGAATTGCTTGGTATTTGGTAAAGTTTATTGGGACTTACAAATCTCTTATTCATCTTCAAGAGGAATATTGCATTTACCCATCTATTTTCATATCTGATTTTAATCTTCAGGGTGCTGTAATTCTCAGAAGGCAAAACAAAGATAATAAGGCAATGAATGATTAAAAATAGTCAAAAGTAACTGAATTTTAACAGTACTCTAAAGCATATGGTTTCTTTTTTTGTGGCTTACTCATTTAACTAAATCAGTATTTGATCACTACTTCAAAGTCATTCTCACACAAAGAATTTGGGAAACATTGTAAAATTGAAAGCAGCCATCCCATGGGAGAAAAAAAGACTGCTGAAAATTCACACAAGAGAAGCTCCCAGAACTGCATCTGCCTTTTGCCTGAGGAAGGTTTTAAAGCTTGGTAGAAGAGGCCAGAGGCAAGAGCCTGAGAAACTGATGCTGGTTTTCAGGAGTGTTTTTAATCTGCTCATCACTTCAGGATTCCCAGAGAAGTGAACAATGAGGCTGACTTAGGCTGCAGGCCAAACTAGCTCAGGATCCCTCCAACAGTAGCCAATTAAATGGATGCTGAAGGATAGAATTTGGGGTGAGGTGCTGTGGTACTTCCCACCTTACCTTGTGAATTTGTTTCTTAGCTCCTCATTCTCCTTCTATGTATTTTCATTACCACTTTTTAAACTAATCTAAAATCTTCACAACATCCTTTAACTGTCACTCTCATATATATGTGTGAATTAAGCACATCTTTTTGCTTGCTTTTAACCTGCTACCTATTACTTTGACACCTGCATGTTTTTGGATCTAGAAAATGCATAATAAATAAGGAAATAATGAGTACTTTTTCTCTGGTCACTGTTATGCCACTATGAGTTGTCTGTCCTATTCCCTCCAGTCATGTATCCTCTAGCCTAGAGAGCTATTATCTGCTTAATTCTTCTGATACAGAAGCACTTCTGTATGTCTGCCACAAGAAATCTCTTGGTGTTGGTACAGAGCTGAGTTAGATTATGATACTGAAAAACTGACTGTAAAAAATACTTAATGATTACTCTGAGATCTGTTGTCTCTATCATATACCTTTTTCACACTCCATCATTGTGTGTGAATATTCAATCCATAGGTTACTTTGAGTCTTTCATGTAGGTGTGACCAAATGGCCTCCAAAGATCCTTCCAGCCAGAGTTATTCTCCAATCTTGAATCCTATTGTTCATGAAATCTTCCTTCAGTCTTTTGCAAGTAGTGTTCTTTTACACCTTCTCTGAGACTTAATCCACTCTTACTCCTATTTTAATAATGATTATTAATTTTTTGAACAAGGAAGGGCCAAGCACAGATTCTTCTGGGTGACCTTTCTGGACACTGCCTTATATTTTAAAAAAATACTGTTCGAACCTTTTATATCCCCATCCTTTTGTTGTTTATTTATTGAGGGCAGGGGTGGAAAATTTTCCTCTTATATCATGTAAGATGGAAGAGTGCCTCATTGTGAGTCCTGTTAAAATTATTTTGCTAATCCACATTAATATATAATCCTGTTTCTTTATTGTCTGCTTTAAAGGACTCTAAACAATGTCCCTGACTTGTTCTTAAAGAGTATTTGTAGTCTTTACATTATATTATCCATATACTTGTAAATTCTGTTTCTATAATAGACTTTACCAGTCTGCCTTGTACAACTGTCAGATATTTGTGTTGAGACATCTACTGATTACAACTGAGTTTCTTTAAAACATTGTCTTCTCATATAACTACCTATTTTTATGATACTGAGTTGTTTTAAGAAATAGCTTGCAGATCATAATTAACAGCTCAGCAATGTAATGTTTGAATTTATTTGGTACTTAGCATTTTCAAGTAGTGACATTATGAAACCTGATCCGATGGATTTTCCAGTAGAATCAATTTATTCAGTTGTTTTAACCCTTAGATGTGGTTTATTTAGGAAAAAAGGCAAAGTACTTTTCTGAGGCATTAAGTGAAAGAACTTGGAATTCAGCACTCATTGCTGCTCTTGCTGACCTGCAAATAAATAGAAGACATGTGCAGTCTTGCTCTTCTTATAACTTTCTTTTCTTAAGCTTCAGTGTGCAACAGGGAATTAAAAAGTAACTTCATTATCTGATACCTTGAAAACGTGCCTCAGTCTGTTAACCTGAGAGGTTATTCTTTAACCAGCCTGTTTGGAATAGGGCATGTGGGAGAGGGGAGAGCATGAGGCACTGTCTTTTAGTTCAGACAACAAAGTGTAATTTTTTCACTCTTCTTGGACTTTTTCCTTAATTGGGTTTGACAGCAACAAATAGCATGAAATATGATATAACAAAAGCTGCATGTATGGATCACAGCTTTTCCCTCCAGAACAGTGTTACACTCCTGGCAGTGGCAATCTTCTTGTGACTGCCAGGGATCATTTTAGCGCACTGGAATTCACCTAATGCTGGTATATCTTATATGACATTTTTTTCTTTATTTCTTCCTTATAGAAGACCCTACAGGCTGCTGTATAAGTTTCACCCTCCCCTTTTTTGCTTTATCCTGGGGATAAGAAAGACTGAAAAGGAAAAGAGCATGAGGTTTAATGATAGGGACTTAAAGCTCTGACTGCTCCTGTGCATTGTGTGCCAGTTTTGTTTTTTGTCCATTTCTGGTGGTATTGATTTAAGCCCTGCAATTTAAACACGGTGTATTGCTCTGCACAAGGCACAAGCACCTGGGAAACACTGAATGATCAAGTAAGCTCAAAGAGCTGATGCTTGGATTTGAGTGTCTAAGGTGTATTCTTTGTCAGGGAAATATTTTGGGAGAAAGAACCATGTCTGGATGTTCTGCTGGTGTCAGTTTGATCTCTGGTGATTCTTTGATGTAACTACAGGCTGTTGCCACAAGGTATGGTGTTTTTTTCCATTAAGGTGTCCCCTTACTGCTTTTCTTTTGAATCTCTGGATCACCTGGTCACAGGCTAAATATCTTCAGTGAGATAATGACAAACTGGTCATGGGAGGCAGTCACAATGCGGAGATAAAAGTGAGAGAAGTCATTCTGACTTACCTGGTATATCAACCCACATACTTCATTGCTTTAGGGTATAGTTTCTGTCTTAACAAGTCTCACACTTTGCTGGAGTGTATAATCCACATTCAAACTGGAAACAAAAAATTGAAGGAGAACCTTCACTATTGTGCAGACGAATGAAGAGGGTTTCTTTGACAGGCAAGGAAAGAAGCAAAAGTATCTAAGATGCAACGTGATGACTGTGGCATCATTGATTCTTGACAGGGCTGAACTTGATACCCATCTCTATTGCCTATGATAATTTATCAATAACATCTTGATTTTGCAACAAAAATCAAGTGATGGATTATTGTATTGTATGTTTTCATTTTTGCATTTAAAAGATCCTTTTGCAGCTTCTATTTATTCATCATGTAAGCAGTCTTCAAATTAAGAAATTATTTATATTTAGACATAGAAAATTAATCTACTTAAACTTCTGAATGATTTTGAAAATTTTAACTAAAAATAAAAAACATTTTTCTTTGATAAAGGGGAGTATGTAGAAACAGTTTATCAAAATAGTATAAAATTTTTCAAATACTATTTGTGCTAGAAAAAAAAGGCTGACATAAATGAAGACAGTAAAAACTTACATGTAAGATATGTATTTTTATACTCAGTGGATATTTTCATAGTCTGAATGCTTTTGTCTAGGTCTATCTGCTGATTGAGGCTAGGGATACTACATATTCATGGGAAAGCTGGAGGCATCACAAAATATGATGCATTTTGGATTTCCTAGAATTTGTTTTTATAGATTGCCAATACTTAAAATATGCAAAGTGTGCAGCATAAAAACCAAATCCCAAGTATATACTAGTTAGATAAAGAATTTTAACTGCACTGTGGTGTTAACATTAAAGTACATTCATCCTATTTTTCTTTTATAGCACAAATACTTTGTAATGAAAACAAGTTTTGTTCTTTTTTTCTCAAAGAAAACAATTTTTTTGCCTTTACACACCAGAAATAAGCAGGCATATTTTTTAAGAGCAGGTTTGTTTTAGCCAAGACATCAGTGTCTTTTCATTGCTTTTATATAATGTCATAATTCTTGGCAACATTTGTCTGCTGATGCTTGCATGCAAAGAAGGTGTATAAAGCCTGAAATTTTTTTGCACATGTGCTAAGAACTATCAGTAAAGAAGTAAAAGAGGTATTTGCTGTAATCAGGGTAGAGGCCATGGAGAAGAAAAATTGCTCAAAGAGTAAACACTCGTGAGAGTGTTTAACTTGAAAAGCTGAAGGATTATTAGTATTATACAGCATTATGAAGAGGGTGTGTGCAGGCAAAATTATTTGTCATGTGCTGGGACCTGCCTGCTTTGTCAGGCATCAGGCACTTCCCTTCACGTTATGTAATAATTTAAAATGCTTCTCTTGCCAGAGAATTTAATTCTTGTAAGTAACTGAAATAGGAGGCTAAGGCCTTTCATCTTAGAGGCAGATGCTATTAGTCAATACTGAACACTAAAGAAATTGCATGAAAGATAATTGAATTCTTATTTTTGCAATTCTTGAATAAAATGTCAACACATTTTCAGCAATGTGTGTTTTTAAATTCGATACCTGTGAAAGATTCTAGGTGGCATAGGTATGTATTTTCATGGACTATATGTTGTTTTTAAAATTATTTAGTCTGTGAATTCTCAACACTAGTAAAAATTCCTAGGTCCTAGATTCATGACATCCATTTCCAAAGTGGGGTTCCTGTTTTCAAGCCTTTTTCTCTTACTGCTTACTCCAGAATTATCCCTGGGCAGGGGGAAGTTAGTAGTTAAAGTACAGCTCCAAATAATTGCTTCTGTGGAATAATGGACTTCTATATTCCAAGATTTGTCCCTCTTTTTCAGAGCCTTCTACTGCATGTAATCTGCTGTCTGGACACACCTTCAGAGCTCATCTGTAGTATCTGCCCAGTGCATGTTGTTGGCCCCTCAGGGCACGTGCATGTTTCAACAGCTACATGAATTAGAATGCCATGCCTGTCTATGGCATCACATTAAAAGATGTGATAATTAACACTGGTTAATCTTCATACCATGTGCTTTTATAAGAAGCAGCACCACAAGTACCACACTTTTTAATTCATATGCCAAAACTCCATTTTGCTTAATTTAAAAAAAAAAAAAAAAAAAAAAAGACGCTTCTTACTTTTGAGGCAACATGATTTTTAAGCTTATATCCCTAATGCACCTCCTAGACTACATTAAAAGGATGAGATTTCATTGCTTTGTCAAAACAAATGAAAACTGTGTTTTTGAACCTGGTTATTCTTTGTTGTTTATTCCCATGAAACATTTAACGCTCAGCTTTTTCTAACGCTTGTTCAAAGTGCTGAGACTTTTCAATCCAGACAATTCCAAAATCCCTGAATCTCCCAAGGATAGCTGCCTGTGTCACTCCAAGTAAGGGGTAGTTGCCTGAAAAAACATTTGAAGTTAAAATTCTACAAAACAACAAGAGCTTGTTCTTAACAATTGTTTGGAGGAAAACCTGCTGTGAAGAGGAAGCCAAAGTCTGTCAGTGAAGGAAAAATAGTTTTCACTCTTAATGAATCACAAAAATTATGTGGCAACAACCATTAGGAAGTCAGGGACTTTCTTAGCTCTCTGCTGTCTTTCAGTTAAGTCATGGAGACAGCCTTCTTTCTCTTGAGAAATTATCTGGGTTTGGGTATAAAAAGTAAGACACAATTTTGGAATTGCACAAGAAATTTCTGTAGTTTCAGACATACTTTCTTGCATTTGCAATCTGAAGTTCTCAACCTAGGGCATGTTCAGGTTTTCTGATTTAATATGGATCTACAAAGACAAATGAATGTGTTATGGGGGAAGACTGAAAGATGCAAATACAGCTTATGAAAATGCTTGCTATGCAGATGGGATTGAGTTGTCATTTGTGGATTCTTTCAGCAGTGTAGTTGACTAATTTTTGTATTTCTTTTGTGTTGTAACATTTTGTTGCCTAACTTCCCAAAATCTTAGCAGCTTCTTTTCCTTCTGTTTTGAGACACAAAAGTAAATTAAACCTCAGGAGTGAATCTGTGAGAGTTATGAGCAGAACCACCCATAAGGGCATGAGAGACAAGTGGTCATCTGCCATCTAAATAAGAATAGGGTCATTCCTTTCCCAAAAGGCAGCCCTTGTGACTTAGTCCTCTGAAATTTAAAAACATGGCTCTTCAGAAGCACTTTTGTACTGCCAATATTTTTTTTTCTTGCTCAGAGATGAGCTTCCAGCTTCTTAAAATGAGTATCACAATAGGCCAATTGTCCCTGCCTAAGAGTGAAGTAAGAAAATGCTTTATGTTGTTGTTTATTTTTCTAAATTAAAAGGAAGTTATTTCTGAAACTTAGTTTGGATTTTGGATTTTCATGGCTAAATTTCTTGCTTTTGATCAAAATAAGTGCTGTGTTTATTGGAGCACTAAGCACTTGCCTTGGAAAACCTGAAAATTTAAAGCTCCTACTGAGAGGGAGGAATGAATGTCCATATTCCTGTGCTGCTAACTTTATTAATGCTGCTGATATTGTCACTAAGCACAGTTATTTCAAAAAATCTTTGCAGACAAAAGCATTTGGGTGAAGCCACATACTGACATTCTGAGCGGGGGAAGATGCCTATTTGTCTATGTATCAGTCTTTAAGCAGCAAAACTACTGTAATATAAAAGCAAATAAATGGGTAGAAATATAACAGAACTCATACAGTTTCAAAAATCAGCCTTGAATAAATTGAATAGCATTGCTAGTCTTATTTGTTTTCCTTGCAACGAACTCCCGCTATGATCTGCACTGTAGTTCCAAGTTTTGTGTGGATGTTAACTGGAAAATGGAGATACAGCCACTTATCAGGGGGCTTTTTGCTAATGATCAGATCTACAGAACCTGAAGAAGCACAAGGACTTCCTGAGTTGTGGTGTTTTTCTGTTTCCCATAACAAGTTGTTGATCAGACTGCTAACAGACAGATTTTTTACTCCCACACATCTTCATTTTGGTTGATGGTTGACCATTTTGCAGAGGTCTCTGCCAAGAATACAGTTTCCATATGCAGCATTAAGGAGAAATGGTGGAAAAATTGCGTCTTTGAAAAACTGTAGATTTGATAGGCAGTTAAGGACTGAGGGAACACTAGATCCCGTTTCAATTGAGCTTTTAGAAAGGAAATAGTTGTTGGAAGAGAGGGAGGACAGTGACATGGTTAGGACTGTGACAAAAAATTTTTCCAGTAATTATATGTTCTGGAGGATGACAGTCTTTAAATCTTCTATTTTGATGGAAGAGAAATGTGAATGTTTATCAGATGTGGTTTGGAGTGCACTACAGATTTGTCATCTGAATTTTGAGATATGAAGATTATTTTGCACCCCCACCCAATCCTTTCCCTGTCTTGCTCCAGTGCTTGCAAGTTTTCTGCTTATGGAAGAAAGGGCTGCTTTACTTCTATGAGCAGAAACTTAATAGTTGAGTTAAGGCTCATGGTAGGTGATAAACATTTTAATAATCAGCCTTGTGTAGGTTTTTGGCTTCAAAATTAAGTCAAGTGGCAAACTCCAGAGTTGTGATTGATCATATGCCAATAGTGAGACTTAATTGCACAGCACACCAAGGCAAAACAGTTAAAGAGAAGACAAGTGGAATATTCCTGAGTCTCAGGCACTGTCACCTTGAGTTTAAGCTGGAAGGTGAAGGCGTGGTTAGGAAGCAGTTCTTTACTGTGAGGGTGGTGGGGCCCTGGCACAGGTTATCCAGAGAAGCTGTGGATGCCCCATCCCTGGAAGTGTTCAAGGCCAGGTTGGATGTGGCTTTGAGCAGCGTGGTCGGATGGAAAGTCTCTGCCCATGGCAAGAAGGTTGCAATGAGATGATCATTTTAGTTCCTTCCAACTCAGCCCATTCTATGATTTTATGAATTTAAGGCTTAAAAGCAGTATCTAAAATTAGACCTTCTAATTACACTGACATACAAAAATAATGACTAAATACTGGGAGAATTAAAAGTTCAATTAAAATATCTTCTTTGAGGTATGTCTGTGTACCTAGTAATAGTGCTAATTTTGTCCAATAGTAATTATTTAAATCACTGAAGAGTGCTCTTAATAGGCTGTGCTGGCATCTTCCATGTATGTGAGTTCTATAATTTGTGTTATAAATACTTGGCTAAAAGTTAAGAAATCCCACCCCAACCTAGTCTCTTTTGAGACATTAATAGACTGTTTCAGAAAGCGAGTGTAAGAGGGTTTTTTTAAGTGATCACTAGTGTTGCTTTCCACATGTCTCCTCACCAGCTGACAAGGCCTTCTAGACAAGTTTTTCCTTGGTAGTAACTGAGCCATTGGCTTCTGCTGGTTATGGAGATAGATGACACTGATGAGGAGTTGGGAAACTGCTCTCCTGATAAATGCAAGAGAGAAGAACCAAGTTTACGGTTTATTCTGCAATAAAATGATTATGAACAGGACTTTTAAAAATAAAGCTAGCAGAGCTGATTGGAAGAATATACAGAGAATGCCAAAGGACTTTGTTTCCATATAGCCCATGCTCAGATTAGAGCTTTCCTTTAACTAGCATTTAATATTAGTGTTGGACCTCGATGATATTGCCAAAAAGCATGTCAAAGCTGGTGATTTTGTGTCATGGATGCTCAGATTGTGGGTGTAGCAGTTCCACCTGTTCTTCACACTGCTGTCCTTATCAACCCATCTTTTTTTCTATCATAACTCCTTTTACTTTATTATTTGCAGTTTTGCTTCTTGATTAGAAACCTTCAGAGTGTAATTTTACTTACCAAGATGTAAATACTAATTTTTTCTTTCAATTTGAGTTCCCCTGTGTCTCTTTAGTCTCAGCAGTTAAAATTATCCATGAGACCATGGGCCACTGTTCTGACATTTCATCCCATGAGACACTGCCATGAGTTACTGAGCCCTCGGTTCTTGGTTGGAGTGTGAAGATGTATGGAGATGTACCTGCTCAGAGATTTCAGATGGAATATTCCTTCCAGTCTTTGCTGTGGAAGGCTTATCAGTCACTAAATGTCAGCTTGTTTCTTAGCAGAACTGCATTCCCTATGTTTGTAGCTGCAAAGATACAAACCAAAAAGGGTCAAAGCAAGTTCACAGGTTCCCAACAGACGTCCAAAATGCTGTTGTGGTGAAAGAAAGGACAGAATTAGTGAGCCTTTGTCATTTCCTATACGAAAGGCAATGTTATTTTCTTGAGATTCTAGAAACATGGATGTAGACTTCTCAGATTGTCCAAAATTCTGTTTCAGATTCAAAGCCTCATGAAGTCAGGAGTCTTTATTCCATTATATTAGTGGTTTTTGTTTTTTTTTTTTCAATAAGGTTATAAATATTTGGTGACTAGGCTATATTTTTCATAGAGAAAAAGAAATTCTTCATATTAACTCGGATGTTTAATGCAGACAAAGGTGTTTCATGTCTTTCTGATAGTATAAAGTTTATCCACAAATCCACCTTTGAACCCTGCTCTCCTATTTGCTGTGTCATTATTTTGTATGTTAGAGTGATCCCTGCCCAAAGTGTAAACCACGTTTTGCTTTGCTTAGAAATAACAGATGCTGGAATCAATTTTGACAGATAGAGGTCATAATAGGGCATGCATTATGCATGTTGTTAGCTAAAGATAACATTTTTGAATCTCTGCATGAAACTCTGAGGGTCATTCAGTATTGTTTGGAAATGCAGAGCTGCTGTAAGGAATACAAGTAGTTTACTTTTTTTGTTTGTTTCATATATAATGGATATTCTAATTTACTATATACTATGTTATTTCTAAATTGTTGCCTCCTTCTTTGACTTATAATTATCAGATGAAATACTCAAATGAATGGTACAGTTTATGAAAGGTTTTATTTTTTCTGTAATGTAACCTAATTGGTACTTTATAAATCTTGACTCTATCATGCTGTTTTTCTCATGAGCTGCAATTTAGATCATCAATTTATGTTAGTTCTGTGACCCAGAGCCTGGCTGTGAAGACTTTTCTAGGAATTTGGGCTTTTTTCCTGGTTTTCAAGTGAAGTAAATTTCAGCTATTTATTGGATAAGTTTGGTTTTTGATTTCAATGTTGGAAACTACCAGGCTCTTTTGTATCTTTAAATGAGAAAGTTTCCTGATAAATACTTCGTCATGTGGAAATCTGACTTAATGGAAGCCAGTGGGATTTTTAACATTAATGATAATACATAGATGAAATCCTGATCTTGTCCTTTGTGTTGGAACTTCACCCTCTTTTTAACGTGTTAATGAGTAATGTTTTTGTGCCAGATATGTTTCCACAAGTTTTCTGCAATTGTCAGATATTGTCAGTACTGCAGTTATGTACATTCCAGTGGCAATGTCTCTAAATGCTTAACATATTTCACATTTTAATCATTAATAAATAGAGGTTCTATGCTGTTTCTGTCACAAATAATCCATAATTATACTCTGAAGCATTTCAGGTTTCTGTAGAATGTCACTTTCTTGTCTGCATTATTGAATTACAGCGAGTCCTCAGGATTCTTAATGAGTATATTTGTTATGAATCCATGTGCCAATTAAAAATGAAATGTCAAGATAGACAAGGAAAATATCCTAGATCATGCCTGTCTGAACTTCTGTAAAGCAGCTGGTGTACTGCCTCAGAGGAATTGGTCTCCTATGAGAGGAAGCTAAAAGAACTTGGCTCGTTTAGCCTATCAAAATGAAGGTTAATAGGGGTATGATTGCTCTCTTTAACTGTAGTATGAAAATAAATGCAGACAAGGAAAAGAACTATGCAGGCTCGTTTCTAAATGGATGTAACTTGGCCATGAACTAATTTACACTGAAAACTAAAAGATTCTTGTTGTGGTTTAACCCCAGCCAGGAACAAAACACTAAAGGTGAGAAAACTCGTGGGTTGAGATAAGGACAGTTTAACAGCTAAAACAAAAGCTGCACACACAAGTAGAGCAAAAGAGGGGATTCATTCACCATATTCCTTGGCCAGTCTGATGTGCAGCCATCCCAAGTAAAGCAGGCCTCCATTGTTTGTAATGGTGACTTGGGAGACAAATGCCATCACTCCAAACATCCTTTCCTCCTCCTTCAACCCTCTTTATGTCCTGAGCATGATGTCACATGGAATGGCTTATCCCTTTGTCAGCTGGGGCCAGATGTCCTAGCCATGTCCTCTCTCATCTCCTTGTGCATCCCCAGCCTACTGGCAGGGTGGTACAAGAGGCAGAAAAGGCCTTGACATTGTGCAAGCAAACCCTGTTTTTAGCACTAATTCAAGCCATAGGTAGCCTCATACATACTGCTTTTTCTGAAGAAAACTACCCCAGCCAAAGCCAGCACAATTCTAGATGCTCAGAGAGTAGAATTCTAGAATGAGCAATAGAAGAAAACAGACTTGTTGTAGGGTAAGCATGTTAAACTCATAGATTGTTTGAGATGGCTGGTGCATTATTGATGGATAGGTCTGGATACGTCACACCCCAATGTTTGTCCTTTGTATATGTTAGGAGTTGAGGGCTGACCAATTTCTGCCCATTTAAATGTTCACCAGCTCAGTGTAAATCTGATAAACTCTTTCTGAGCTACTCTAATCAAATCTGTAATTGCATGCTGAAGAGGAAGTTAAGCATTCTATTTGGAGCTTTTTGACTCTTTTCCTCAATTTATTATTTTTTCTGTACCCCATTTATTTTTTTCCATGCTTAATGGTGATGTAAGGGAAGTTCTATGAAACTTACCCATGAAAATTTAGCTATTCCAGAATGATATGTACTTGTTTTTGATTGGTGATTCAAATATTTGATTTAGTCTTTTGTTCCTGGAAAAGCTGATTTAAAAAAATATTTAAAATCATATGACAGGGATAGGTACTTTTCATATTTTCATATAACTAGAAAAACATGTTAGTTGTGCACTCACTGGTCTTATATCTCTGATTGCTACAGGCTCTGTGTGTTATTGATACTGAAAGGAATGTGACCTTCAGTGACTCGACACCCCTGTTGTTGGAGAGTGAATTTACCTTCAGTTGTTTTACTTTGAGCTATAAAGTACATTTCAGAATCTGAGTAAAATCTAACATGTGCTGAAAGAATTATATCTTTCCAAAAATATCGTTTCCCTTTTTTATCCTTGTATTTTTTATCCATGGCCTTGAAGCTAGCACACAGTATCATTATGGAAGTACCTGAATGAACTAATGATATGGCAGTGTCATTGATTGCTGTCTGTTGTTGCAGTATACTGGAATCCTGGCCTTGTATCCCTGTTACTCCAGGTGCTGCTTCATGTGAGTGTGGCTATAGTCACACTCACACTAGCACTGAGTATAGCAGTGACAATGCTGAGCACAAATAACTCCTAGCAGGCCAAAGACAACAGTTGGATAAAATAGGTGGTAAAATTACAGTAGAAAAATAAGATTTGAGTGTCGCCATAGTAGAGACCAGCTATAGGAAGCAAATGAGCACTGTAGTTATCACAGTTTCAGTAATGTAATGTAGACATTACAGCAAACAAGTTTTAAGGAGGTTTGTGAAGCAAGATAATAAACTCCTTTAAGGCCATAACCCAAAAGCCTATTTAAATGCTAGGATTATTTCTGGTGATGACAAGAGGTGTTAGATCAAATCTTGCAACATCGTTTCTACCAAGGTGACTTTATAATCAGAATTGCCATAGGATTCTACAGAATCAAACATACTGAATTATACATATACATTCTGGTCATGGTATGTTCTAACAGGATTAATTCTGTGTTACCTTTTGAATAATTCTGCTAGTTGACACAGCACAATTTCTCCTTTGTTTCCACAGTTATCTTGCCCTGGTTTTCAGAGATGCCTCTAATCATAGTTACCAGTGGAATAGAAATAAAAAGTACTTTTATTCATGTGTATGATTAATAACTTAAGCACTATAGTATCTTAAAAAACCACCAGGATTGAAAGTTACATGATTATTTCCTGAGCATGTTCTGGTGAGCTGAGTCCAAGGGTGGGGTTTTATCACTAAAAATGTGATAAACTAAAACACCAAATGCACGGTTTTATAATGTGAATAATTCTTGGTGCTTTTTTTTTTACTTCCACGTATGTCTCTAATATGAGTACCTGCTTACAGTTTGTTCATCACATATGGAGAAGTATAATTCCTATTCTGATGGGGGGGGGATTCCTTGGATTAGGACAAAGTTGCCAGCTTTCAGTAGGCACTTGTATGCAGCATTATTCTGTTTGCCATGCAGTGCCGTGGAGCATTTGTTGATGCTGAATCAGTATATGAAAGCATGAAAGCCTTCAGCTGAGGAACAAAGTATTGTCTAGTATTTGCCTAAGTGAAATAATGGCTTACTAATAATTAGGTGCTCATTTTAAGTATGCCAGATACCTTGCAGAAATAATAAAAGTTAAGGTGTCATTTGGGTTGAGTAATATAAGAGCTGGTATTACTTTGCTTAATTTTTCATCAGCACTTAGAATTAGTATTTATTTGTTAATACAGAGAATAATAATTATTGAAGGTGATTTCTTTCATGTTCCATACAATTTAGAGTAGATCATGAATATATGTGTTTGTTGCCACCTAAATTACAGTTGTGATCTTGCAACAGAAATGAGTCTTCTATGGGCTTGCTGATCCTTTGTTGTTAGAATGAAGTTCATGATGACCTTCCAGCAGGAAACATGTTAAGTATGGCAGCCCAGTGACCTTGACTTTGCAGCCTGTCACTCTTACCTGTATTTATTAATATACAGTCTTACAAAACTCTTACTTAACCAAAAACTGTCTGGTTAAGATTTGAAATTGATATACCCACTTAATGATAGTGATTTTGAAAATTCCCTGTTTAGTTAAAATCAGGAAAGTGATTCTGTAGTTTTTTTTTTTTTTTAATATAGTGGGAGAGTAATTAAAAATAGCTCTGTTATGATAGAATGTTTTCCTTGGCAGTAAATAGAGTGCAAAAATGCTTTCCTAAAAGCCTCTAAATCTTTAATATATTTGTTATGGAGTGGATGGTGCTTCACCTGATTTCAAGTATTCTTACAGTATCAGAGCACGCTCTGAGTGCAATACACTAGCTATCCGTAACGCTTAAAATGTTGCGGTTTTTTTTAAATGCCAATAAAGTTATAAGAACATGAGGTTACAGTATCCACAGTTTTATCTTCTGACTGAAGGTGCAGGGTCTGCCCCTGTTTGATACACACCTGTGGAGGATTCTTGAACTGTAGTTATAAACAGTGCTTTAGCTCTTTGTACAAGCAGACAGAAGTGGGTTGCTCCCTTAAAAAAAAAGTTCTAACACAGTTTAATTGTCCAGATGCTGTCAGTACTGAAGTGGAAGGACTAGTGAGAATCTAGAGTTCTTGTCTTGAAAATGAAACCTTCAATTGATCCAGGCTTTGCTACATACACCCAGAAATACTATCATAACAGAAAAATTAAATAAAAAAAAGTGCTGTGAGAAACCTACAAGAATTGTGATCTTGACTATCCTGGCCATGTTCACATTGATTGTAGGTTTTTGGTAATAACCTTTCTAAAGCAGATGAGTTTATCCATATGGTGTCTTTAATACTAATTCATTGCAGTCTTTGCTTTGAACTATAAAGATAGCTTTGATATTTGAACCTGATGCAGAGACAGGGGTGCATATGCACAGGGGAGAGTCTCCATAGGCATGAAATCAACTTTACCCCAAGAAGAAAGGGGGATAGAGATATTTTTCCAAAGTAATTATTTTCTATTTGATTGTGCCTGGTATAGTACAAAGTACTAGTGCCTTAGTTATGTACCTGCTAAAGACACTGATTGCTCTTGTGGTTTTCAGATTCTGTAGATTGTCATTCAGTAAAAATTTATTCTGACTTTTGGGATTTTTTTTCTGTTTGTTTGCGTTATTTATTTATTTATTTATTTATTTTTCCCAGGTTTACCAAAAATGCAAGTCATTAGGAACTACAATGGAATTCCACAGCCAGCAGCACAAGATGGGCCACCATTACATATCCAGATTGGGGACACTATTGAACTCATTAGAGGAGATGCACACAGCTTATTTTGGCAGGTACTGTATCATTTAGCAAATGGCTGTATTCTGTTTGTCCAGATATCAAATTCTTATTCATGTATTGCTCTCCTAACTTTTTTCTTTTTGAACAACAATAACAAAATTCTTTGTGGTTTATCCAAATAATTTTCTAATACAAGTAATTTTGCTTTTAAATTGCCAGTAGTTTCTATATGGTGTAAATCTTCATTCTTGAAACCTTAAAGTAAACGTCCCAGTGAATAAATTGCAACAACATGACATTGGTGGCAATGCTAGTGAAATTATAAGAGTTAAGGAGAGTGTTTTGCACAAAAAGCAAAGTTTTAAATTTTCAGTGCTAACGCAACATAAGTAAAAGCTATGTTGACAAAACTCAGTTAGTGAATATTAGATTGATAGGGGAGAGAAATAGCTCTTCAAAACAGAACCATACCTAAACTACTTGATGCTGGCTCAAGTCACTTAAGGATAGGAGTTTTTTACATACATGGGAAAAGTATAATCTGTTGATGGCAAAATTTGCTGTTACGTGATTCACATCACTACTTTTGTTACTAACATTTCTTCTTAAATGGGAACTATAAACGTTGAAAATGCTGGCATGCATTCACTTTAACAGTAAATGCATTAAAGTGTCTCATTTTTCTTGATTGATTTCTTAATTGTTTTTATTATTGGATACAAGGAAATAGAGCTAAATAGAAAAACTATCAGGAGATTGCAAAATATCTGTCTTCTTGAATTGTTGAATTGTTGTTTCTGTGTTGATCTTCCTGATTTTCTTTCTTTTTTTTTTTTTTTTTTTTCTTTCTTTTAAAGCTGTAATAAGGTAATGAACATAAGATAAAAACTGCCTGGTCTATTTCATGAGTTAGATCATACTTTTTCTTATTTGTTTTGGCTTTTGTTTTTCTGTTTACAGTTAGGATGGAATCTTCTTCCAACTCTTAAGGACTGGATCAGTGCACTCTTCCTATGTCACTGTATCATCCTGAACATTTAATGGGGGGGAGTAATAAACAATAGAATTACTTTATCTATTGAAAAAAATATGTAAAAAGGTGTAACCAAATCACCTTAGTCCCAAGAAACCCTCCAAACCAACTCCCTTCCAAAATTCCAACCTATTACTTAGCTGACCATGGGTATTTTGCATCGTTGAAAATAAATCTCTTCAAATGGCAGAGGTTGGCCTGTGTAGTTTTGTATGTAGGACTTGGTTCTGCAAGGTCTAGAGAAGCATTTAAGCCTGCTCTTGACCTAGGACTGACTAGAAGGTAATCATCTGACTAATACAATTAGTACAAGCCAAAATTACTGCTGCCACGTGGGACTGATTCTATTGCCATGATCATACATATCTGTCAACTCAATTTACTGGAAATTGTCTTAGGGGTTGTTTGTGATTATCATGCTAAAGAATTTAGCTAGAATCTCATTGTGTTTAACTAGCAGAAACCAGAAAGTGTATGAGGCTTTTCCCTAGAAGTCTTAGTAATAGATTTGAATCCTAATGGAAATTGTCATCTCCATTAGCATCATTCAGGATTTTTTTTTTCTCTCTTGTCACAGATTGTTTAGCACAGATTTCTCTAAGTCATTTAAAAATGGTGATATTAAGGAAGAGCCTGCAATGGTTTTCTAAATTGACCATTTAGAAATTCAAGTGATTGTAATAGATAAGTATTTGTGGTTTAGGTAAAACTTTTTCATTTTTAAAGCACATCAAATAAATAATACAAGTTACTAAGCACTGCTCGAGCTGTAGCTGAAGTGTGGTCAAACATATTTTGATAGACATTAATATGTTTTGTTCAGTGCTTGGTTTTATTAGTGTGGTGCCACTTACTATTCAAGTATGATTAGAATTGAAAATAAATATCACTTGAATGGCAGACTGTTTCAGAGCTCTGCTTAAAATTAGGTCTATACTCGAGAGGGATTTGTGTTTCAGGAGTCAACAGAATATACAGATACAAAGGGTAACCTGTATTCAGGCAGATGATGGGAAAGGAGGTAAGGAAGCTTTGCTGAATGCAGGTTCAAATCTGTAAGATTGGCACTTGTTTACACATAATTATTTTTTTTAATATCACTGGTATAAACGCTTTTAGCTTAAATACTGCCTTTGTGCTTTTCCCTCTCCTCTGCTGCCTCTGCAGTTCTCTGTATTTTTGGTTAAGGTGGTAGCTAACTATTTGTGATAAATTGCACAGTGATCTCCTATGGAGAATGATGCACTCACTTATTGTGCTTAGCATTTTTTTCAAAAAACCCTTGCTATTTTTTTTACATTCATCTCCACTCCATTGAATTTTCTGAGTTCTGCTTTCTGTAGTGGTGTTATGGTAGAATTACACATGTAGTGTTACAGATACAAAATGTACCGCAACTCTGAAGAAATTTCATGTGTGTTTATGAGGAGCTTTTCCCTTTTTAATTTTATGTTACAGGTATGCCATAAAAAAAAAAAAAGTAATTTGCAAGATTTTAATGCTTGTAAAGTACTCATGCCTAATCTCATTGCCAACTGCTGAGAGTATATTATATTTACAGTCAGTATATTACATTTAATGGAGGTTAAGTATTTATGTGCTTTTAAACAGTCAGTTAAATTAACACATTTTGATGCCTTCATTTTATGAATCTGTTCAGGAATTAAGGTATGTGCTCTGTTCTACTCTGAAACGTGTGTTCAATGCCAAATATTACTAGGAATAAAAAGATGTTTTTAAGGTGTTCTTCAGGAGAACTTGTGTTGAACTGTGTGTGAGCTGCTGATGCATGGATTCGTGATGGTCAGGTCACTTGTGGTGCTTAGAAGCTGGAGTAAATTGGTGGTCCTGCCACTTTGGGAGGGCAGCAGTGGTGTTGCAGAAAAGGCTCAGTTTAGAAATGCTGGATGCAGTTCTGTCCCTGGTCTCCCAGTTGTGTGGATGCATCTACAGCATGTCAGTTTATCACAGTCAGAGTCAACTTGAATTCTGTTAGTATTCCCCTGCCCAGTCGATTTCCATTGGTGTGCATCACTTATGGAAATGCTGTAGAGTGTCTGAATTGGCTGTTGGATCACTAGCTCTGAATTCCCACTGCAGTTTGGTCTCTCAGGCGCTGCAACCACTGCTGCACGGTGGTGTAGTCATTTTGGGGATCTGCAAGAGGGTGCAGGGTGGCAGCTTTCTGTAGAATGACAGCTGAGGAGGAAGTAACTTGAAAGGAGATAATTAATGTTAATGAAGATATCAGACACTGGCAGACATTTGCAGAACTGGGAATCACATCCCAGTCTCTGAGCTCCCTTCTTGCCTCTCAACTCTCAGATCTTTCAGATCTATCAGTTATAATTATTATTTAATTATATTAAAACCCCAACAAAACAACAAAAAAACCCCACAGAAATACTGAGCAACACTTTATTAGAACAGCATTTTATTTTAAAGACTCTTGGATATATTCATTGTCCTAAATCCCTGGGTTTGTATTATTATTTGCTGTTAATCCCAATTATGTCTCAAAAATGGAATGTTATTTTTTTGTAGGGAAGAAATCTAACAACAGGAGAGCTTGGATTCTTCCCAAGTGATGCAGTAAAACCAAGCCCATGTGTAAGTACAGTTATTTAGGTTTGTTTGCCACTTAAAGGAAAACTGCCTTGTTCATTAGTTCATCAAGATTAATCTTATCTTACAAACAAAATACTGTTTCTCGTTCATTGGTGCTTTCATGGTGGTTTCACTATTGCGTAGAGTGTTCTAATACTTTTGGTTATTGGATGTAAGTAGGACATGTCAAGAAAAGAAGTTTGATAAGCAGATTTAACTTTTGGGAGTATTAACAAATTGAACTGTCTGAAGAGTTTCCAGAGTGTAGATCAAATACATTTTATGTGAAAGTGTACTTTCTTCCTTCCCCAGCAGGAAAGTAAGAGTGCTGTGGCTCTAATCTATTCCCCAGTCACTTTGGGTTAGAGAGAGGGATTACAGCCTTAGTAGTAAGTTTAAAAGTTGTAAAACTGGTATAAAACTTGGAATTCTGTCTGCTTGATAAATTTTCTTTTTTCTTTAGGCTCTTGCCTTTATTTCACACAAGAATCTTCTCTATCTAGAAAAGTTTGTGAAAGTAATAAGAAAAATAATTTTATAATATGTACTCAAGAGTTTTATGTACAGATGTGATGATGCATTGATACACTATACACTTGTTTCTTCTCTGCCCTATGTGACACTGTGCATCAGATTACTGGCTTCCTTTGTTGAGATTAATTTATAAAAACCCATAAACCCAGTAATGAATCCTATTCCTTACTTTGCTTTAAGGCAATTTTCACTTACTTTAACCTGATTCTCAACAATTTGACTTATTAAAAGAATTACTTTTGCTACAGCAATCAAGACTTGCCACTTCAATGGCTTTTATAAGTAGATGGAACCAGCTCTTAGTAGGTGCATTTTGATATCCCTTTAGGGCTTATGGTGCCTTAATTTCCAGAACAAGCATGCTTGAGATCCTAGAGAGTATAAGTATGGTAAAATACAATTAGACATTTTTGATACACTATATTTCCAGGATTTTGTTTGAAGAGGAGTGCACAGACTATTTGTAGGTACAGGGTGTGTTAGATTGGGCGAGAGATCAAATCTGAAATAAAGATGAAATTGTTCTGTGAATTTAGCATTCATCCTTCCACCCTTTGGCTATTGTTAAATTAGTAAATTTCTCATCCCTTGCTTGTTTTTCAAGGGTGGATTTCCCATTCCATGGTGTCACTGTCTGTGACCCCATCAGTCATTGTGTGGTGTCATTGACTGCAACTGTAGCAGCATTTTTAGGAATCACGTTAAAAGCACTGGCAGTGAAATATCTGAAATTAGGCAAAATGCTACTGGGGTGTTTAGGAGGTCTCTTTCTAATGGTAAAACTTTCTGCTAAATTTAAAATACACTATTTAGAGGAGTATTGAAAATAACACAGTTTTACAGAATGAATAAATACTATTCATGAAATGTTACCAGCTGGTGTCATGATCAGAACAAAAAGATAAATTGATGCTTCACCACTGTTAACTTGGAAGGATGAAATAGAAACATCTTATTATGATAAATGATGCAGTTAAAGATACTGAAACATCAATTGGGTTTTAAACATGCTATAACTTTTACTGTTATTATTAAGTCTTACAGTCTTTACAACTATCTGATATAAAAATGCCCAGAAACAGCATAAAATCCATATATCAGAAGACTTTAGGAATGAATATTGAATGAAAATCTGCTGAGCTCCAGAATATCTATATTCCAGACTTTTCACAGATGTACCTATAAACAATTTTTTCCCTTTAAAGTAAGTAGTATATGTCAGCAGACATTTTATGCATTTTATGAGTAATGTCTGTTTCTTCCTAGCTTTCCTTCATTTTTCTAATTTCTGTAGAGGCATTAGATACCTAGCAAAGTATGAGCCAAGAGCTCTGGAAAAAAATTTGATTTTATCCTTCTTTATGCCAATGAACAACACTTGTTATATGAATATATTTGTCCATTCAAAATTTACAAAAGCAACTACTCATCTACCATTTAACTGCTCAGGAGGATGGACTTAAACCATCTTTGAATTTTTATATCCTTTTATCCTTTACAGTTTATTAGCACTACTTGAAAAATTCAAAATACTTAAGAATATCTTGCAACATGTAAAAACTTTGTCATTTTTGAAATTGTGGCCTTGAAATGTGTCATTTGGTTGATCCACTGAAACATTTCTCTTAGGATCTCCTGTTTGTCAGGAGATTCATAATCTGTTAACTTTTTGTCAGGTCTCCCTATTGAACGCAGAGCTGCCTGAGTAGCACTCTTTCCTCTCTCAAGAACTAGACTAAATGACTGTTAATACCTGTTTAGATTTACTGCTACAAAAGCCAAACATGTGACCTGGTTTTATCACAGACAACTTTAATGTGTTCCACACTTAAGTTTACTTCAAGGTTAAGTCTAGAGACTTGATAGAGAACTTGGTTGATACCTGGAGGTCAAGATAGTGGGAGTTGTAATTGATTGCAATTTCAATCAATTTAAGTTTATAGGCCTTTATGATAATATTTTCTTGACTTGGTATGTTTTTGGAAGTCTCTTTTGGTGACATTCCATATATCATGAATAAAAAATTGTGAGAAGAGTGTTACTGCAATTTCTTCCCTATTAGAGTCCAGAAAATAAAGCATTCATTGGTTTTACTTGAAAAAAAACCAAAGCATATTTGCTTACCTAAGAATATGTAACCTTAAGTTATAAGTGTGTGAGATTTATGTTAGCCTTTCAGTAGAATCCATTTTTCAGCACTGTGCATTTTCATACACAGTTGTTCAGAAGAGTAGGGTAATATTGGGTTATCACACACTAATGGGAGATGATCAAGATGAAGTGCTCATTTTCATAGGTATTTCTATACTGTGCATCTTGTGCATGAATACACATTATTGTGTATGTATAACATCCATTTTGCCAGCTGATTGCAGTTTGCTTAATTTTTAAATTTAATTTCAGAATCAAATGACATGCTTACAGTACAGTACAACAGTTAACCAAGCCCCAAAGGAATTAATGATGTCATACAATATAAGCTGTGGAACCTCCTCCTCTCTGAAGATTATAGACCATATTTTCCAGTAGATAGTCGTAAGGCCACACAGTCCTGAATACATGAAATTAATTTTATATATTGCTTTAAATTGGTTACATATTTTAGTGATTATTTTCTACAATACAGAGCATTGAGCTATTTTGTATATGAAATTTGAATACAGGCACTGTCAGAAAAGCTTTGAACTGTGAAGTAAAAATACCCAAAACAAACTTTCACAGAAGAAAAGAGCTTAAAATATTCTGTCCTACTTTCAGAATGATCTGGACTGTTTGTCCTTTTTTATAACTTCCTTTAAAGAAAATAGACTTGTAGACAAATTAGATCACCTGGATGTTGATAGTTAAATCAATCTAATTTCTGGTTTTTAGAAAAGAATCTTCATCCTCATTCTCTGTATCTTTTGATATCCTAGGTTCCTAAGCCAGTAGACTACTCTTCACAACTGTGGTAAGTGTCTTGTCTTACAAGAATTGCTGAAAGAAGCAGTCACAGAAAGCAACTGTGTTTGCTACTATTTAAATTCTATTGGTTTAACCTTTCTAGACTTCAAAAGGAGACATTGTGTAATGGTTTGGGAAAGCAATACCATGTGTTGCCTGAAAGCATTTCTGATATAATAAAGTGCTTAATGATTTTGATGTTTTCTTTATGAGTCTATGGCTGTACTGCCTTAGTCCCAGACATCTGAAATAGGACAATGAGAGAATATTATAATATGAAGCATGGAAGTATATCTTACATGTTGAATGAATAAAGGAAGGAATAATGTTAAATACATCTTGCATTCTGAATAATTCTGCATTTCCTAAAAAACTCCACCAACATTGAAGCTGTAGAGATACAAGTAGCACCTGGGGATACAGTTTAGAGGTGTCTGTGGTGGGGTGCAAGGTTGATGGTTGGACTAGATGAGTCTTGAAGGTCTCTTCCAGCCTTGATGACTCTGTTAAAAAGGTGGTGTATCAAAACTGCAACCACTGCTGCTCTGGGGTTTATGAAGTGTGTGAGCTCTTTCCCACGACTCAGAAAAGACATGGTGATTCTGAGAGAGCAGAGTAAGCATCACTTGTGTTCTTTCACTGGTTTTATACTTTGTCATTTAGACAGGAGTTCTGACTTCCTCTTAACTTTCCAAAAGTGAAATTAGGATCACATCTAAACAAATACTGATTTTTCATAAGCCAAGTAAAATGTTTTTTATTTAAAATTGTTCTTTTGAATTAATTTCTAATGCTTGGTCTATTTGTAATTCTTTTAGAAGAAAGTATATTACTGGCATTAGTCTTTATATTCTTTGGATTTTTAATAAATAACTACTTTTTAACTTAAACCTCCTTTCTAATTGGTCATGATATATTGGTGTGAAATTTTACATAGTGATGGTCTGTGGTGGTGACAGCCTTTGTAAAATGGTAAGATAAGCATGATTTCCCTGGAAGCTAGGTCACTTTCCCAATTAACAGTTTAACCTCTGGTTTTGCAAATGAGTGTATGCTGACAGCCTCTCATGATGTCCTATGCAAACCACGAGGCAGAGCAAGGACACAAATCTGCTTATGCAGCCAGGCTGCAGAATCAGTGATTTATTTGTCTTAGCTTTCAACACTTAGCATCAGCTTTTTCAAATTTGGATGTTTTTGGCTGATTTATTTTTTTCCCTCTGGATGTTGGGTATACCCATTGCACTTCAACCTATGCATAATCATAAATTCAAATAAAATGCTTCCTTGTGTAAGTACCAAATTTTCATATAGGTCTTTTGTTGACCTGATCTACCTCTGGTGGATGATTCACCATTCACCATGTTAGAATAAATTTCCCTAGAACTCAGGGAGATTCAAAGGTTCTGGAGCACTGTTGTATTGTTTCACTTGCAGCAAATGAAACAGTTGGTCAGTTGGTTTTATGAACTTTTCAAGCCAGTAGCCATTCAGTTAATGCTTGGGCTGGAGCACTTTCTTTAGCAGATATTGTGTTCAACATGCATACAATTACTTTTCTAATTAAGAATTTCACAAGTCCCAACTGTTTAATGATTTATTCTTTATTCAGAAATCTGGAAGTGGAAGTTGCAGTGGATATATTTTTGGTTCCCGTGATATGTGGAAAATTTTCACTTTCTATTGCATGTTTAGTAGACCTCTGGAGCTTTGAAAAAAATCATAGGCAATTTTTATTTTCCTTGTTACAGGTTTGCAGGAGCAATGGAACGATTGCAAGCAGAAAGTGAGCTAATTAACAGAGTAAATAGCACTTACCTGGTGCGGCACAGGACCAAAGAATCAGGAGAATATGCAATTAGTATTAAGTAAGTGAAAGTGGAATAAAAACTACTTAAGAAAATTTTCTTGTTCTCATTTTTGTCTAGATAGTATTTGAAATAAATATGCAAAATAAATTGCTGTTTCCATTATATAATTATATGCAGCCTTTAAGAGAGTAATATAGGAAAACTGAAGTTGCCATCAAAAAATACCCAGGATTTATAGAAGGAAAGAAGCAATGTTTTTATAATGCTGATGTAGCAAACTGGGGGCATAAAAATAATGGTTGAGTATGCTGGAAAAGAGTAAGCATTGTTTGCAGTACAGTCTGATGTGTTTCATTGACTTCAGTGAGAACTCAAAACCCTTTGCATCTCAGACTATTCAGTAAAATGTGGGTTTATACATTTTATGGGTGCAAATGATTTTTCGCTTTCATGTAGTTTATCAATAGGAATATAAAAGTAGGAACGACATGGGAATTCCCAATTAGAATAAGCAGTTAGCTGTGACTTTTTTTCTAACTACAGATTACTTCTTTAGCTGTACTTTAATAAATATAGTTGGTTGATTAGATGTCAACTTTGTTTTGGCACAGATATACATTTTGTCTTAAGAATTTATGTGTGTGGTGTTCCAGGGGCATGCCCTCAGGTAGTTATTGATTGTGTCTGATTAAAACCACATTTATATTCATAAGTTATTCATTGCCCACAGGTACAATAACGAAGTGAAACACATCAAGATTTTAACAAGAGATGGCTTTTTCCACATTGCAGAAAATAGAAAATTTAAAAATTTAATGGTAAGCATTGATGAGCTTTTTAACAGTGTTAGATTTTCTTTGTAGCTGTTTCTGTTAGAGAAAGCTACTTTGGTTTGTGAAATTCCAGAAAGCTGTGAGAATGAAAGATTTAAATTGTGTCCACTCCGGTTAATAGGATAATTTTTTATATTTATGGTTTTAGCTCTAAGTGATGATTTTATGTGCTTAAAACTACGTATTTATTGTTAGGACTGGACTGTGTCCATTGTAGTGAAGTGGAAGAGAGGAGGAATTTGAACCCACTGTGGATTTAGGCTGAATCTGGAAAGGAGAATTTGATGTCTTTGGAAGTCTTGGTTTTTAGGAATCAATTGGATTAAATTTATTCAGCAACCTTCCTGCATGCATAATCAAGTATGTGAAAATGCTAACTAAAAAATAAAGGATAATACAAAACAAGAGTAGGGAGAAGCTTTAAAAACAGGAAGCCTTAGAAATTATTTCAGTTTAACCACTGATACTCTGTAAAACAAGAGCATCCTAGAAGTAGGGAGAGATTAAATGATAATCTGTAAATGCTCATTAGAACGGGAAGAACATAAATTTCTTGATGAAGAACGAATGCACCAAGCTTTTTTTGCACTCTTATCTTAATTTCACACTTACAGGCCAGTGAACTGTTTAGTTTTAGGGCTGGGGACCCTGAGATCTTTTCATTGTTGAGATCTTTTCATTGTTTAGCAGCAGAAATCATGGTGCTGCTCACATACACAAGGAGATGGCTGCTTAGTCTGTGAGTGCTACAAATGATTTTTGGCAAAGCACAGTAGCTGGAGTCCCATGCTGCCAGGTGTCTTATGGCAGTAATGCAGTTTAATGCACCAGTGCAGGTTTCAGAGTAGAGCAGAAGTATAAATAAAGGACGAAGTTGGTTGAAAAATGAGGAAAAAGAATACGCATTGCATCACAGAATTGAGAGGATGGAAGAAGTTTCTAGTTTAGGGACCCCATTGCTACCAACTCAGCCTTGCTAACACTCAAGTAGGAAATAATTATTTTCTAACACAGATTCTGCATTTGAGAGTTGAATACAAAAGTGGTAGTGTGGTGTTTGTATGTGCTGTGGAACAACTGCTTTGTACTGGGTAGATGCAAGAGAAAAAGTAACTGGAAAAAAAAATAAAAGAACGAGTATCTGAAAGAAAAGAGGAACAAAAGTAGTTCAAGTAGAAGTGGGAGCAGAAGAGAGACAAAGGCAGCATCCATGGAAACGTTAAGTGGTGATCTGCAGTGACACAGCGCTTTGTCCTGCTTTGGAGGGAAAAAAAGTAGAAAAGCTCTTTTGTCTACTTTTCATAGTACATTTGAAGAACTTTCAGCAGAGTAATTAAAATGTGCTGAGCGTGTAAAGCAGGGTGCAGTGAAAGGTCAGTTTGGCTGCTGCTGTGGATCAGGGTAATGTGACAGCTCCTGAGGAACCCCATCCACGCTGGCACAGAGTGCTTATCTTACTCATCTGTTTGTAAGCTTGCTGCTGTGATTTGTGCAATTCATGTTTCAGAGGCCAGTTGTCAGTCAACTGTTTTCATGGAAGAATGGAATAAAAACCTAAGCTTTAAAAGTAACCTAATCTGTGACATGAAGTGATTTTTCCTTTTACCTCAGTTTAAAACCATTTTACTTATTTTGCAAACAAACATCTATCCATTTGGAATTCTAATTACTTTTACCAAACAGCACAGTTCTTACAGACTTATACTGTGCAAAAAGATAACAAAAGTTTCATACTAATTATTTTCCATTTATCCAGATTTCCTACTTTGAATGCTACTTACTTACAAATCACACACAGTATTGCCTTGGTAATTTGAATGTCTGAATATTCAGTGATGATATGGGAGTAAATTTTGTTGCAGACATTCTAGTTAGTGTGATGTGCTGATATCAAACAGCGAAGCTCAAAGAGTTCTTTGTATCAGTGATGTGGGCTGTTATAGGCTAAACAATTTGTTAGCTTTTTGTGGTGCTGGTTTGTTTGTTTGTTTGTTTTCTTTTGGTTTTTTTGTTTGTTCAGTTTTTTTTTCTTTTGTTGGGGATTTTTTCCTAGAAGGAATAATCTCCTAATTTTGACCTAAGTTTGGCTTGGTCAACTCTGACTTTGCATATCTAAATATAAGTAAGTGGAATGGAGTGAGGGATTTACAGTAAATACATTGCCTTGTTGCTTGCATTTCTGAAGGGTGAAGTCCCACATTTGAGAATGGATCAATTGAGTACATTTGCTTTGAATTGGCCGGTCACTTTTAATCCTATTCTAGCTCCGTGTACAAACTATGTGATATTGACATTTCTAGGGCTAATTCAAATGTAATAGACAATGGCAGGGGTTGAAGATTGCAGAAGAGTAGCATGAGCTGACAAAATTTTGATGGGTGTTGCCTTCTTCTAGAGTAGGAATTTGAGTAACTTATCTTCTTGGTTACATAAACTATTTACATATATGAATTTTTGCATATATCTATGTGTAAAATATCCCTGTGTGTAGCTGTGAATGCTTATATAGATGCACACACAGAGAGATGATGAAATTTTTGGATTGGGTACAAGGAGAATATGCAATGCTGGATTTTTCAGTCAGTGTGCACTGTCTGACACCCCCCAGCCTGCCCTGCCTTGGAAGTTTTACATCATCTGAGTATCTGCACATTAAGTTGCTGTTAACTGATAAGCCATGTGCTTTATTTCGATCCATGTACTTACAAATACATTCATAAATAAACATCATTTATCATTACAAAAGAGATTTGAAAAAACAGAGACATTTATTGTTCCGTCCTTAGCAAGGAGCTGACCTTGCCTTCTACCTGACTCCTGAAAAGCAAAGATATCCTCAGCCTGACCTAAAGGAGCAGCAAATATTGACTCTGGCAAAATGATTTTACTTAGGTGATTTTTGGGGTGCTTCTGTTTGTTTTGTTTAAATTTCTTTTAAGTGGCAACATGAAAGCTATCAGTTTTAGGGTACTTTATATTTTAAAAAATAAGCATGTTCCATGGGTTGTATTATAAAATAAAGCTACTTGCATAATGAAACTGTTATTGGCTGTACACCAGAATGCTGAATAGTATGGGATTTCAGTTTCCAATGAAAGTGTTTTTCCTTTCTGAAAGGAACTCGTAGAATACTACAAGCACCACTCTCTCAAAGAAGGTTTTCGAAGTTTGGATACTACTCTTCAGTTTCCATACAAAGAATCTGAAAACTCAGTGGGACAGAGGAGTAACAGAACAGGTGGCAATGGTGAGGTTTATAAATTTTTGTGTATTACTGTCTGTCATATATATAGATATATATATATATTAAAAGGACAAGATACTTGGAGCATCTTTATCTTCCATTTTTGACACAGAACCAATTACTATGGCAATGCTTTTAGCTGGATTTATTTGAAGCTAAGCAGATTCAGATCTGCCAGGAGATTTATAAACATGTCTAGCAAGCTTGTCTTGCTGCCAAACTTAAAAACTGCCCGATATTCAAAAAAATCTATTAGACATGCTGGTGAGAGATTAAACTGCATCTTGCCTAGTTTCTTAAGAAATTTGCATATGTGCAGCTACAAGTGTTGATATCTGTGACAATTTCTAATCCTTAAAAAGGGGATTTAAATAAATCAGTCTTGTAGCATAGCCGTATGAAGTAGCATCTCAGTAATACCAAATAATTGTGTAAAAAAAAATTAGGTTTACTATATCCTAATTAATTTTTGCATGTTTTTTAAACATACAGATATGTTTATATTGTATGTTTATATGTATAACATATCTAATGTTTATTAGAGTTCCCTTACTAAGTTTCTGAAAGTGAATAAACTACTGTGCAATATAAATAGCAGTTAAAAAGTTGTGAAGTTTAGAAATAAACTGAGAAGACTTGCAATGCATATCCTGTCCTTTATTTAAGCTACTTAAGTGGAAGTTAGCATGATTTTTAGGAAATGGACAGGTTCAATGTTAATGATAAAACCTACCAAATGGCTGGCCTCTGGAAAATATGTAATGTTTCTGTCAAAGAGCAATTAATAGATTTGCTGTTCTGCAGTCATTGGCTGCATCATGAACTGTAACAGATAATAAGAATAAAACAAAAATTTATGGGGATTTTAACAATATGAAGACTGCTCTAAAAGCCCAAAAGGTCCCGTCTAGTCTTTGTGATGATGGTGGTGGCTTTGTTACTTTCATTTACTGTGTTTGTGAGTTTTGTTTACTTGCTTGCCTCAGTTCCATAACATTTCTGTAACTTTAGAAGTTTCTTCCTCTCCTAATTAAAGTGAAGATGATTTAGGACAAATGATTGTAAGAAACCAGTGTGTCTCTGGGCATTTCATTTAGTGTCTCTACCTCCCAATTTATCTTCTTTCCATTTCTGTTCTCCGCCACTACTTCCCAGGACTTGTGTCAGTTGTCTCCTCTGTGCTGTTCATGTCCATTCCTGGTGGATTTCTTTACCCTGTCCTTTCCTGTCCCTTTAGCTCCTGGTCTCCCTCTGCTTCTCTCTTCCTCTTGCCATCTCTTGTGCTTTCCTCACCCCTTGCCTCTGCACGGCACTGAGGCTTTAATTGTTGCAAGGACATGTCCTGCTTGATTTACTTTGTATTTGTTTGATTTGTTATTGACTGTGAGCAGACCCAGATTGTTTTCTATTTTTTTCTTAGGCCAGTTAGAATGTTTCTATACTGTCGCCAACTTCTTTCCCTGCAAGAGCCCAGTCATTTCCTACTTTACAGGATACAAGACTTATGGTGCATCCTCATTAACATCAGTCATCATACAAAAAGAAAACCTCTTCTTTTACAAGATCTTTTAGGCAGTATGTGGGAAAGCAAGAGAAATTACTGAGGGATGCTCTCATTTTAGTCAAGAGGATGAGGAAATGCATCTCTGCTACAGTAACTATCAGCCCTTTGGTGCTACAAACTGTGCTGGTGGAAACTGCAGGTTTTCTCTTGACCAAACTGACCTGAAAAATCTTTCCAGTCCCAAGTTCTCATGTAAAGTCTAATAGATTTCCATAATTCTGCTGCTTTATCTAGATTGTCCTTGAAGGACACTTCCTTTAATGGATTGGACAGTTAAGTGTGTCCCCATGAGTGTGGTGATTTCGTTATTGTTTCTTTTCTTTGTTTTGTTTGTTTAACCAAAATGTCCATGATGAACTGTCCATCCATGGGTTGCTCTGCTCAGGTTTTAAGTTGTCTTGTTCATTGTACCAAGATGATGTGAGCATAGCCTTACATCTAGGCTGTGCTGGGCTGAGTTTAGAAAGAATTTGGGAAGATTTAAGCTGCTTTAGGTTTGGTTTAGTAGAGGAAGCAAATAAGTCATGCAGGGCGGCAATTGGACAGGGAGCTTACTCACAGCCCTCGGTGAGGACCAGCACACAGATGATTTTCTTCTCTCTTCCCACATAATCCAAGTGCAAGAAAAACAATTGTTGGAAGGAAGCCAGACAAAATAGCTGAAGAGAGAGAGGGCACTTTCCCATATTTTTTCAATTTTGCAGCTACTCAGCATGGGGCTGAAGCTAGTGAATGCAGTGGGTTTTGACAGTTTGAAGCTGATTTAAAGAAGGATTTGAGTTTAACACAGTATTTTTCTCTATGCTATTCACATACTTGGATTTTTTTAATGAAGCCATCTTTTGAAAAGACATCAGCTTTTTGTTTTCAAAACTGCTGATCTTTAGGATATATAACTGACAGAATAAGTGGGGAAGGTATTTCTAAAAAACATTAGTTAAACCACTGCAGACTTTGACAGAGTTATATCATTTTCTGCTGCCAAGGTCTTTGAGCTGTTGTGAAATTGAATGGCAATACTGAATTGACTTCCCAGAAAAGAGTGAGAAAGAAGTATGTTAATTTTTTTGGTATTTGTTACATTTTCATGTACCCACATGGGAAAAGAAAAACAACTGATATTTCATTTAACTTGTAATTCTAATATGAATCAGAATAAGTCACCTTGTAACTTCCTAAATTTTCAGGGAATTTGATTCTTGCTTCAGCGTCTACTTTATTTTTAGGATTTTTTTTTTTAAGAATAAAAATCTCTGTTTTAATGGGATTGTTATTTTGGCTTTCCAGCTTTTGGCTTTCCACTTGGGTTAGAGCTGTGTTTTTAGTCTCCTTGTCTTGCAGAAGTCACCCATGTTGTTCTCATAGTCATTGTACACTTTTAATGTGGTTGTAAAAGCTGTCAGATATCTACTTTTGCCAATATAGAAATTCAAGTTAATTGGGAAGATTTTTTGGGAAGTGGTATATTCTTTCATCTTAATTTTTCAGTCTTAGGCTTTTCTAGACACACACAGTATGATCAGTTTTTTTTGCTACAGAGAAAAATACAAATTCTTGCATAAGATTACAGGAATGATCAACCAGGTAATGAAATAAAGGCAAAAAGGGAAGAAAAGTGGACATTACTCTGTGGAGTGGAATAATGGCACTTCATTCTGATTTGCTGATGCAGTGCACAATCATACTGAGAAATTCAAATCTTTATGAAATTTAGATTTTAAAGTAACCTAAATCATGAAGCCAAGTCCTACTTGAGTGATATTTTTCTTTGTCAATTAACTAGGTGTGGGTGTGTGACATCCTACTTATGCTTAATGCATTAACTGTGTAAAGGTACCTAGTAGTAAGGTAAAACAAAACAAGTATCATCCCAACCCTTAGGGAATCAGAAGAATTCAGCCTTTCTGCTTAGAAGCCAACACCAACACCCTATCATCAAAACAGATCAGTTATCTGTAGAAGTCTAGTAGGATTTCCTTGCCTGCACAGGTTTACATGTCCAGAATTTAACATATAAAGCCAAACCTCCAGCTATATGAGAGAGAAAAATCAGGATAAAGTCTGCTCAGTTAAGGATCAGCCACCCCCTATATAGCACCTAATGTGGGTGTGTTCCTGTGGGCTGCTGTTCCACTCTGCCATTGTGCTTCTGGAGAAATAAAGGCAGGTATTTGCCTCTAAGAATGGGCACTGCTTTGTGTCCAGTGGCCCTTTTGGTTTGTGCAGCACAATTCCCCACTTGGGGTTACTGTCTCCAGTATAAAGGAGACCCTCATGCATCTCACATAGTCCATTCAGTGTTAGAGGTGGAGAAAGTATGATCATTGTGAATGATCAGAAGAGAGTTTCCAGAGTTTAAGAGGCCCTGCAGTACGGTTTTCTTATCCTATGAGACACTAAAATGCTGTTGGTTTGTGTTGTGGGATTTTTTTAAAATTTCTAAACCCAAGGTTTATAAGTGTTAAAATACAGTGCCAGTCCTGCTTATTTTATTTATGCTTGTAGTTTCCTTGTCACATATGTATCTATTGTCATCCAGGTAAGATGCACAAAACTGTACCATTGCCTCCACCATGGATTCTTGCACAAAATTGTTCTAGTCATCATTCCTGCAAGTACCATTTTGAAGGAAAATGATTGTGTTTCATAGTTAGTCAGGAGGATAATTCAGAGAAGTAGCTGTAAGTGATAAATATAAACCTGCCACTTTTTGAAGGAAAATTCTTGTTCAGTAATTACAGATATTATTAGCTATAATTTAGAGGCTGCATTATCATTTATCCTGTTGAGATGGATGTACCTTTCCAAATCACAGCTGGGAGCAAACATCCCAACTTTATTAGACATGCACACTATATATCTTTATTGCCTCTTTAAAAAAGGGACAAAATGTGAAAGCAGATCAATAAACTGTAGTTTCACTTGAAGCAATTCTAATTAATTTCATTTTTGCATTTAAAAAGTACATTGCCTCTAGTTTTATTGATAACAGAGTAAGAGCACCTGTGGCTTTCACCCAGGGAAGCTGCTATAGGGACTTAGGATGAGGTACTGGATCTGCCTAGGCCAAGCTTAGGCAAGCTTAGTGAGCAGTACTGTTTGGGCTTTAGAGGATGTAGTTTAGCTTTGGAATTCCTATTGATATTAATGATTAACAGGGCAGAATGCATACTTTTTTGCCATGCTATAATATGGGGTTGACTCCAGGTCAACTTAAACTATATAGTAATTAAGGGCATGTGACTAGTGTTGCTGGGCTCAAGAGAATTTATGTATGCATGGGTTCTTGATTTTGTAGTGGTAAGTAGCGGGGCACACAAGAATTAAAAAAACCTTTTGTTAAATCTGAAAATATTTGCAAGAGGCTACAGTTATAATTTACTTCTCTGAAACCCTAAATGGGTGACTTCTTCCTACTTTACTCTTTGAAAAATGCAATTGTTAAAAATTAAATCACAGAGCCCAATTTTTTAGTTATTACAGTCAATTTCCTTGCAGACATCCTTAGTAGGGAACCTTAGTTTCCTTATTATCAATGAATTATATAGTTAAAAAACTATTATTTAAATCTTATGCCAATATTTCAATGTTCTTTTGCTTTTCTCTTTTTCTCTTTTTTTTTTTTTTCCTCTAAGCCCCTTCTTTGTTCTGTGGCTTTTCTTTTGTAACTCCTCCAGACTACAGCTTTGTTCCCCCTTCCTCCACTCCTTTCTGGTCAGGTACTGCTTTACTGCTTTTATATTTCTTCTAAATTTGCTTCTGTTGTTTCTGTGTGCAGCAAGTGAGGGAAGGGACGAATCTAATACTTCAGCTCTTCTCTGACTCCAAAAATGGAGTTATTACTTGTTATTCTTGGACTGTAACAAAAGTCAAACTCTTAAACTTTTAAATTATTACTGCTTATTGCAATAAGCAGTTTGAATAGGTGTTGCAAAGCTCAGTAGTTGCAGCAGATTTCATCAGTGACTACTTGACCATTAATTTGTTATACAGTTGACATCTATGAGCTATGTATTTTTAATGTATTTGGTCAAATGCACAAACATGGAAATCTCACTGCTTGTTGGTACATAATAAATTCGTCCCATCCCTGCAGCAAATCATGCTGCAGTAGCATCTTAGAATACAGTAGTTTTTGTTTTTTTAATAGAGAATGCTTTCTTTAAATTCTACATTAACATTGTTAATTAATTTCGCCCATCTGTTTTATAAATATTGTTTTCTTTATTTCCATTTAACCATCTATGGCTTTAATAGATGCAATAATTCCAAACCAAGAGGCTGCATAAAAATGCTCAAAGTAGTGCCATTGGTAGCCTCAGTCAGTGCATCGGTATGGGTGTGACTTGCTCTGTCTCTAAGATCTGGTCTACAAAGAGGTGAACTGCATTGCTGGACGATTTAAGAAGAATTTTGCCAGTAGAAAGGTGAATGCCTCTGAGGAGCACGTTGAAGGAGCTGCTGATGTGGAGAACTCAGCATTTGCTCACGTTCCACTGGCCTGCCTTTGTGTGCAGGGGTGGAGGACACTGCCTGGGTTGTGCAAAGCAGGATTTAGGCTGACTTTTGCACTAGGGAAGGAAGGTGTCCTGAATCACACATGCAGATGGAGTCATCAAGATCTCAGTGGGCAATGTGTTTTACACCTGCCCCACAGAAATTGTCCAGATTGTTTAGTGCTCTGGGAGGGATTCTTGAGGCTTTCCACAGTTTCCTGAGGGGAAAAGGACGTAGGTGGCAGCTCAGTAGTAGAATGGTTACTGCACTCACTTGTGCTGAGAGCATCTCTGATGACCCCTCTCTTGATTCACCCCAGGGATTTCAGTCTCCATGTCTTAGACTACACTTGGATGCTTTGCCCTTCAGTTGTTTCTTCAATTTCTGTGCCCTTACCTATGGATATTTTTGGGGCAGATACTTCCTTTCAGTAGTCACAATTATACTGAGAATCCAAGCTAGAAGGCATTTGCTTTTATAAATGGACATCTCTGTAGAAAAGATGAATAGAAAGCCATTTTGATGTAGCTGTTTGTCTTGTGGTGACAGTGCTCAGCTGAAGGACTCATCTGATTTGAAACAACATGAAGGAGTTAAGTTTTAGCTCTTTGCTCAAAGTAAATACTGTGAGCTTTTGTCCTTTTGGGCTGGGATAGGAGAAGACATATTGTATTCAATTGCCCAGTACTTGACTGTAGATTCCATTCTTACTGAAACTGGTATCTGTTCCATGGGAGCAAAATTGTGAAGTGGCCTACAATGATAAAACAGCAATCAAGACTCAGTTACTTTAACCCTATCACATATTCCCATATATTCCCACGTGTGGTTTCAATCAATTATAATGACATTCCTTTTTTCATATGAAAAACTGCTGTATCAGAGAATTCAATAATAACTGTAAGTATCAATTCAATGTCTTGCAAATCACAATATGCCAGTTTAAGTATTTTGTTACACAAATACAAAATATTAAAGGAAAACATTGATCAGCAGTGCTTAATTAAGCTTATCTACCCATTACATTCAGAGTGCTAAGCTGCATTGCTTCATGTGTTTGTAGTAAACCTTTTTTATAAAAATAGCCCAATAATTTGCCTATATTAAAAGACCAAATACTTAGTTAATGTGTTTTTTTCAAAAGTGTCTTCCGAGCTGACTTAGTTGCTGATATGGAAGCTTGTAACACAGGAGAAGGTTAATCTGGCTGCTGAGCACTACTGAAGGTGCTGCCTGTGCCTGGATAACAGCACTGAGGTTTGGTGAAACAGTAAATGTACAAGTAAAGGTACATGGCTTCAAGGAGCATGGAAACTGATACACAGGAGGAGCCCTCAGGGCAATGGCTGCAGATTTATGAGGAGGCCAGAGCACAAGGAGAGAGAAACAACAACTCACAGCATTAATAACACTACATTGACCTTAGTAGGAATTTAAGCACGTGAGCTAGACCAGCCTGCTGTGATCACAGGGAACCTCTGTTATTTGCACCCCAGATGCATCATCAGTGGCTCAAACTAGTACTAAAATTCATTTGCAGCACATCTATTTCACTGTTAATGTCCAACATACTCCAGTGTAAATCAAAGCTGATTACAGTTCCTATAGTCATCATCTTCTGTTTGTGGAAGGAAAGGCCGGATTAAATAAAAGCATGTTCTCATTCACACACGTGCTTTTTATTCACCTCCTTTGGATTTCTTGGTCTATTTCCAGTTAGTTCTCTGTATGCCTCCCTTCTATTACACAAGATTTATTCATTACTGCTTTCTCAACAGCTTATTTTCTTTTTTAACACCTTCTCTTCCCCCCCTCTTTAATTTCTCATTCACATTGATCCACCTGTTGGGCCCTTTCTTTCCATCGATCTATGCTGTTAATCTCATTCTCTCTCTGCATTCTTCCTATAGCTTTCCTCTTTCTCTTCTTCACTCAGTGTTCCTTCTCTGTCCCATCTGTACAGGTGTCCTTTCCATGTGTTGACTTCTCTCAAGTTTTATTTATCCTGGGACAGCACTAATTGGGAATTCAGGGTTGATAGTCTCTACTCAAGTTGCTTTTGTGACTGTGTCAGCAGAGAGATATGGTTAATATTTTTTTCCAAAATTAACACTGTCATTTTCCTGTATTCCATCACTCATCTGGCTTCCTTTTATATATTTCCTCTCATGAACTTCACTTTTATTTGAAAATATGGATCTTGGATTCTAAATTAATCTAAATTCTGCTACTTTCTGCCTCAAGACTTTTGAAGATAGATGGTTTTGATTTCTCCTGCTTCTTTCTCCTTTTCCTTTCTTCTTTGTGACTTGAAAAAGAGTTAAAGGCCTCCTTTCCCCCAGATGTGCTTCTCTTTCTTCTCTATCCTAATTTTCCTTGTTATTTTCCATCTTTATTATTCCTCTATGCATTTCTTCCTTGCTTAGTTCTTTTCTTCCCCATTTTCCCAAATTTGTTCAGCTTTGCTTCCCTTCTTTCTAGAATCTGAAATTATACTCTGCTCCCCAGAATCACTCCTTGCATCCTGTAACGCTCTCCAAATCTGCCAGTGATATTGCTGAGTGTCTATGACTGGTTACTGACCCTGCAATCAATAACTGCTCTTTTTCTTTCTTTCTCCAAAACAATTGGTGCCTATGATGTGCTCTTTCCCTGTAAAATTGATTACTGCAATACTGATAAGGTATGGGACATTACATTCGTGTCAGGATCTAAACAAGTAGCATCTGCATCTGTTTGAGCTTTGATGTGCTTAATATGTCACCTAGATTTTTACAACATCAATATAAGCAATAAATTGAGAAGCTGATTCTATGCTATGTGGCATCTTTTACATAATTTATCAAGTGTCTGATAAGCAGTCAGGAATGTTAGGCTAAACTTCAGTGGCGTGATATAAACTAGGGCATTATCTGTTGTCAAAACTGTTTCTTTCAGCATTCTATTTCTGTGATATATATGAGTATTTTAAATGTAGTATTCCTCGTTAGTTTAAAATAATTTGTTATATTTTCTCTTTAAGCTGAAA
The DNA here is from genome assembly GCA_030060385.1 of Muscicapa striata striata. Taxonomy (NCBI): domain Eukaryota; kingdom Metazoa; phylum Chordata; class Aves; order Passeriformes; family Muscicapidae; genus Muscicapa; species Muscicapa striata. Next base: position 301,793 of record JAREIS010000015.1, on the reverse strand, counting down.
GTATTTGAACATATAATGATTTTCAGATACTTAATACTATTATGTATCTATGATCCAGTGCAGTCAGAAGAAAACTTAAGCAGAACTGAAACTGTTAAGATTTTTCAGCTAATTTGCCACATTTTGGATTCCTGATTTAAATTAAAGGCAACTAGATATGAATTCTTAGTATTACATTGTTGAGGGCATTGCCAAACTAGAATCTTAAAAGCATTTCCTAATGAAGACTGGGCATTTCTAACAAATGTGAAGAGGTCTTGAGGACAGATATGGTTGTATGTACATGATATCAAGTCATCCATTATGATCATATGAATTCTTCTGAAATATTTTCAAAGGAAGCTTGCCTGTGTTCCTGAACTCCTCTTAGAGTGATTTACATTGGAAAACAGTGACATTAATGGGAAAAAAGGCTGAAAAATGCTGTGGCCAAGTAATCCAACTACAAAATGCCATGGAGTAATAGATGTTCTTTCTAAAATGCTCAAGTCAAAGGTCTTTTATCTGTTAGGCCATGCCCACTCTACTCTTATTGTCCTCACACTAAAATCATTGAGGATTTCTTTTGCAAGTTTGGGCATTCTGCATCAGCATTGGAAACATAATTTTCTATAAAACTATTCAATAAAAGGAGCTGGTTTTTGAAGTGAGGCTTTTTGCACCTTTGCTTTTTAAAAGTTCTTAACAGCTTTTTATTGTTTAAAATGTCTGGGGTTAACATTGGCAAAATTCTTCTATACTAAAAACTTGAAAGTGTTAATTTCACTGAACCTTAATTTTATAGAAAAAATTCATTGATGATTTACAGAAAAAACTTCTGAAAAGAATAGATTTACATCAGTCAATATTAATGCAGATTGTGACAAGTGATCCATGGAAATTTCCTGTAGAAAGTCTGTACCTTTTTGCTCATGCTGATGTTACCTTTCAGTTTTAAGTGCATTAATATTTAACTTGGGAGCTGTTTTTTGAAAGAACAGCACCTTATTCTGTTTGTTTTGCTTCATTAGAGGTCTAAAGTTAAATCAACTGTAAATGCTAATAATTCTTTTGGAAAGAAATTAGTGACCTGTAAAATATGTTGATGCATATAACTGGCAGCAAGTTTTATTATGAAGCACAAGAATAAAACAATTGCAAATGTATTTAACAATATGAGGATTGGGAATATTTTATTTATGGCTCATCTAGTTTGATTTTTCTTCTTAAAATAAAAAGGACTATTCAAAAAATCACAAAAAATCCCTTCAACTGTTAGACCATTCACTTATATTTAAATCTTCTTGATCTTTGTAGTGCAGATGTTTTGCATAAAATGAATGTCAGTGTATGTTACTGTGGAACTCTTTGTTTTATATTTTACAGTATTTCTATTTACAGTAGTTTGGTATCCTTCGTTTAACCAACCCTAATAATATCACAATCTGCTTCCTTTCAGTGCTGAGCCCAAAGGTGATAGGCATTGCCATAGCCAGGTATGACTTCTGTGCACGAGACATGAGAGAACTGTCCTTACTGAAAGGGGATGTTGTCAAAATTTATACCAAGATGAGTGCCAATGGCTGGTGGAGAGGTGAAGTAAATGGAAGGGTAAGATGACTTTTTTTTTCTTTTCCTGTTTCTTTCTGCCTTCACTGATGGTGATTTCATTGAAAAAAAAGAAAAAGTGTGTTCCTACATTGTGTATTTAAATTCACAAGATGTAACATGTTCTCATCTTTGTTTCATAAGAGCAAACTCATGCCAGGTAGCTTTCCCAGCATATAAATTATTGGCTGTTTATTGTGACCTACCAGGTTGAATATTTGGGCAAGGTTATATGGTTGGAAAATAACCAGGATTAATAGCTCTGCTACAGTTGACCTTTCTTGAAGTGTTTTGCACACAGATATTTGAGGTCAGGCTCCTGGTGCTGTGCAACTCTCTTTACCACAGAATGATTTCCCACATCTTTCTGCCAGACTACAATGCATGGAATCAACCACCTTTTTATAGAAGACTGCTGCTTTGATCTCCATGAATGTGGCCCAGATGAAGTGACATATTTAGAAGGGATTTTTATGAACTCTCTTTACACCCTGCTCTGAGACTTGGAAGTGAAGTTTCAGTTTTGACCTATAAAGGGTTTACTGTTTCAGTCTTAGTTTACTGCCTTATAATGCAGATTAGTCAGAAGCATTTGAGACTGCTGTTTCCATGTCTAAAGAGCTGAGATGCAGGGTCAAGGAATGTGAGGTGGAAGAATGTAAATTGTCTGGAAGCTGGAAATGATAGTTGCAAGTGCAGTTCAAGTGAATGTCCAGACTTACTGCTTTATGCAATTTTTATTGTGTACGTGAGCTTGGTTATATTAAATGGTTAAAGGTTATTAAATAGTCAATTAGACCAGAAGACATAGAAGAAATACCCATCGTGCTTTATGTGAAGAAAGCTGAACAGCTCACTGTAATGCAGCTGCTCACATTCTAAAGGATGCCCTGTTACATGCTAGCATTCCTTTGTAACTTTCATAGACTCAGCATAATAAACTCACCTCTGGAGATATTTTGGCAAGGTAGTCTAAAGATTTTTGCAGTCATCCCTTCCAGTCATGCTCTAGGTTTTGCGTTCTTTGATGAATATTAAATTGACTTCAGGTATAAAGAAGTCTGAAGAAACCTAAAGCAAATACATGAAATAAGGAATATTTGACATTGCATCAGTGTGTGTCTTACATATACCTTATTTGTCACAACAGTAATTTCAGAATGTAGATAACTTTATACCTTCTGAAGTGAAGGACACTAGACTGCTATCTAATTGTGTCATGTGTAACACCTGTGTTGGTGGCAGTGGAATTCAACTCCATGTAAAGCAATCAGATCAGTCAGTGTTCCTTTATAAAAGGATTCACTGGACTTGACTGGAGCCTGTTAAAGGTTTAACTCCTCATTAAAAAAATAGCAGTGTACTGCCTGTAGTAAAACTACTACCACTCTTAGCATTTTTGTGAGCTTTTAGACTTCCAATCTGGGCAAATGTTTAGATTCTAGATGTCTAAAGCATTTTTAGATGTCTTAGATTTTTTGGGGAAGGAAGTGACATAGAGGGTGTTGGTCTCCAAATCTTCATATCTGCAAATTATTGTTATAGCTTAAGTTATTCTTTGCCTTTCTGTGTCAGGTCAGCCAAGTTTATCTTTGTAGTCTTACTAATATATTTACTGAACAGACCCATCCTTGTTGTGCCTAGCTCAGCCATTAAAAAACAAACCTTTGTGCATCTCATGTATTATTTTGTTCTGCTTTCGTCTTTTTTAGGTGGGCTGGTTTCCATCAACTTACGTTGAAGAAGACGAATGAATTAAAAACTATCCTCTGCTGACCAGCAGTTTCAGGGATTATAAAAATTTATATCTTCAATATGTTATTAGTCTTGTTAAGTATTTACACAGCAATGTTTTTGCCTGTCTGAACCTTCCAGTCTTAATGTTGGGATTTATACAGAAGTTTGGGCTGACAGATTATTACCTTACCCAGAACTGTGCAAGAAACAAGCTGCCAGTTTTCCATCACTGGGAATCACCTTCCCAGAAGATCTCTGGAAAATGAAATTCTTTGTTCCTTTTCATTTCACCCTGTACTACACCATGAGTACTAACAATGGCTGAATATTTAACATTTCTCTTCTAGCTAACATCTGTGATGGTACAAGGAGATGAAGGCTTATTATTTCTTCTCACTGCATGCAGAAAACAGATTTCAATCATTCCGGTGGGCATTAAGTATAGTCAGTAGACTTGTCTTGAAACATCAAACTACTTATCAACTTACAAACCATTTTACACTCACAAAAACATTCTGAAGGAAATATGTAGTAAATATGAGTAGCATTCATGCATATGTAATTACTTAACTGGCTACTTTGAGATCCTGCCTAAATATTCTAACAGTCTGTTTAAAGGCATTCTAAAAAGGTGTAGTGATGTGGTATTGCTTTAAAAAACATTCACGAAGTGGAATTGTGGGATCCTTTTATTGTCATCTCAAGCCTTTTTATGTGAGGTGTTTCCATTTAAGCATCTGACAATAAAAGTGCAACTAGGGGACAGTCATGATGAGTTGAAAGTTTTCAGCAATAACATTAAATAAATATTGTAGACTTGCTCTGAAGGAGAAAATACTAATGCAAGATGATGTCATTTCTCAAGAACAGAAGTGTTTATCTTAACTTCTTGATTGATTTGGATGAACTTTGATGCTTTCAACTCAGTGCTGTCTTTTCCTAGTTAGACAGGAGTTTCTATCACTTTTTGTGAATGCAAATGGAACTAGCAAACTTCTTTCTGCCCTTTCCTTTCTTGTTGCTTGGGATGTTAATGGCAGTTCAATGAGGGAGTTGTCCTGTTGCAGTGTTCTCAACATTCTCCAATGTGTCTAGGTTAGCCAGCATGGAAGATCAGGCCTTGTAAAGTGGTGTCCACTGCTTGGTGAGGCAGTGTTTAATGTAATTCCAAAGAGGCAGAAATGTAGTTATAAGCTAAAATAAATGTGGGTGATGTCTTCAGATGTGCTGTTTTAAATAATTAAGTAATGTTACACCGGGCTTGAAAACTTGAAAGAAAATCAAGCTCTTAAATGAAGTTAATTCATCCTATCCCACATCCTATCTTTTGCTTTTGCCTGTCCTCTTTTTCTGTTGGCATCTTACAATCAGTGTGCACTGACACTGCAGAATTTAACACTGCAGTTTTTCCACAAGCAACATAATCTCCCCTATTTGTCCACAGAGCAGAATCTGCTAGTATGTATTTGGGTTTCTCTTTGGCTGCCCCCAGGATTCTTTGCTTCTTTCTGGCCTTTCCTGGCCATCCAGCACAACACAGAAAAGTCACAAAATCCCCATTCATCTCTGCAGCCATCTTACCCATCTGCTACACCTGGCAGGCAGTGCTGTGTGACCAGGAGAAAGAGAGGAGCTTCTCCTTAGGAACTTGCGAGATTCAGCCTTGCAGATGAAATTCTGCTGATGCTCTAACTTTTCAAGGATTTACCTCAAAATTATGTAAACTGTGATTGTGTTGAGTACATTACTTGATGGAATAATTTGAGAGCATTTGTAAATATGTAGATGATGCATAAAAATTTTGTAAATTATGTGTATAGCAGTGTAGGCTAGAGTATGTAGTCTTTGATCATGTTTTGCCATGCAGTTTGTCTATTGTGAGCTTAATCCTATATTCCTTAAGCAGACAATGATGATTCTTTCCCAGTTTCGCCTGCTTAAGGGGCAGAAGAGTAGGCTCTAGGTCTGTGAAGTGCTTTACTGTCATATAGTTCTGAGAAGAGCCAGTTAAATTCAGTATGGGTTGAAAAATATATCAGTCATTTTCAACAGCTTGGGTTTAGAATAATTTTGAGTATTGTCTCCATCTTAAAAATGTTGTAAAGCTTTTAAGCAATTCCTGATTCCAGTAGTCATCCTTTGAGAAGAATGAAAGCCATAGGTAAACTTTACTTTTGTGGTGTAAATCTACATATCATTGTCTGTGTTTAATGCTCTGTATTGATTGAGTTAATGCTGCATCTTAAACTATATTTTGAGTACCAAAGACTTCCTTAATATTCTGGAGCGTCTCTTTAATGTGCTGCTTTTGCCTGTATGGAGTTGTTTTTTGTCATGCCATAATGGAGTTACAGTTCTTTATTTGTACTATTTTGTAAATATGTTAAATATAATAAACTGGTCAATTTTTTTGTTTAATGACGTGTCAAATTGTGTAGTTTGCTACTGTGAAGGTTGTGCTTCATTTGTCTCACCACCTTCTCATTGTGAGAAGCTGATAATGGTTTGTTTTGGTCTCCAAAATTTATAAAATCCTTATTTAGCTGTAAAACTGAGTTGTCAATGTAAGTGGGATAGTACAGATTTCCTTGAGAACTTTTTATTGTCAGGATAATATGCCTTGTGCCACGTCCAGGAAGGTGCTGAGACTTTTTTTGTTTTGTGGTTTTTTAAAATTTTTTAATTCATTGTTATATTTTTAGCTTTAGAGAATCAGTCATATATTATTGATTTTTGTCTGTCAAAGATGATACTTGTAGTTTTTTGATTGAAAAGAAGTTGCGCCTAAAAAGTTTAATGTGTAACTTTTCACAGCAGTGTCTTTTCCACCTTCTATTTTCTTCCTCATGTGAATTAACATATAAATTCAGGCTGAACTGAGCTCAAGTTTGAAGATTTAGTCTGTGTCTGATTTCATGGGCTACTTGATAACCTTTTTGTGATGTTGCCCATTCATGTATTTTTTACAATGTAGCATTCATTATTAATGTGTTTGTAAAAATATTTCTGGACAGGTGAATTAATTCAGTGAGGACAGCGATGGTTCAGTTGCAGTGTTGTTTTTTTGTGTCCCTTTCATTTTTCAGTAACAGAGATTTTCTTGCAGAACTGGCCTTCAAACAGATAATTATTAAACCTAATGAGGCATTTACACATCTCTGCAGATGTAAGGCATAATTTTCCTGTCACCCATGAACATATCACATAACGAAAAGTCACACTTAATGTGGGATGCAAAAATGTCTCCCAATTAAATGCTCTTGTTAAGAGTATCACACTCGGTCACAGACATTCTCCTTCCCTTTGTATGTGAGATGTGTCCTCTGATGGGTGAGAAATTGAGAAAGCACTGTAATTAGGGCGTAAGAACCGCTTTGTGGCTGTGTTCTCAATAGTTTTTTTCCATTGTAAGGCTTGGAAGCTTGAAAATCTCAGCTTGAAAAAATCATATCTTGACAATGAAAATTATGCCAACCAGGATTCCTTTCCCCTTTGCCTCACAGGCAAGCTTGAGATGCTCTGTGAAGAAGAAGAAAAGGACAATTCTTGAGGTTATAGCCATTTGTAAATGTGAGACAGAGGTACATCTAGAAAGAGGTGGTGCTTGTTTATACAAAATACCCAGCCTCAGACCCAGGTTTTGTTCTGTTGACTTTAATGTTCAGTTCAAAAATACTTGTTTCTATTAATTCTTGTCTCCTTGCTGGAAACCGGGCTGCTGAGAGCCTTACATTACTATTTTGTCTGACATTCAAGTTGTTCTTTTCAGAGCACTGCTTATTTCATTTGAGTGACAGGGGAAGTACTCCCTCCTCTCCATTTTATTGCTGAGCATGGTATTATATGACAGACTATTTCTTTTGTTAGTTTAGGTCATCTGCTTTGTGTCCTCCAAAGTTCTGTTCCCTGGGGGTCATGGCACAGAGCTGGAGAAAGCCGTGATGCAGTGCAGCGCTGCCCACCAGGAGCTGAACCCTCAGTTGTTTCCAGCAGTGTTTTTGCTGCAGATGTAAAACAGAAGCTGTAAGAGCTGGGATGGTGGCAGTCAGCACTGTCTGGGGTGGGGAACACCCAGTGCAGGCATGAAGGGTAGGGCATGCCAGTGATTCTCTGTGTGTGTGTGTAATGCTCAGTCCTGTCCCAAGCTACTGCGAGAAGCAGGAGCTAAGCTCTGGAACATGCTGTGGAATTTCTGCTCTTTCCTCCATGTCCACTCTATGGAGGAGGGGGAGTTTTGAGTAATTAAACTTCCTGAAGCTGTGAGATGAGATGTTAATCATATCCACTTTCTCACAAAATGCTGAAATGTGTGATGCATGTATAATTAGCGAAAAGAAATATAGAAAGGATTAAGCTTCAGAAATTGACTGCAGAAGGATGATTCATTGCATTATCTTAGCAACTTCCTTTTGAAGAACAAAGAACCATTTGTTTTTATAGCAAAGGAAATTTGGGCTTCTAATTTAGTTTTCTAATTCCTGATCTGCTGTAGTGTATTCTGCCCATTCATTATGAGGATCTCTGCTGCTTACATGACTGTGAAGTTAGATTTTATTTAATAAGCCTCCTGGAATATTTTTAAGTTATTGGTGATTTTTTTCTGGTGTCCAATTTTCTACTTGATAAATCTGCTTTTTGGAAAATATGTGAGTTCATTATAAAATGTTGTAATATGACCTTAAGTAAACTTACAGGTAAAAAAAAAAAAAAGGCAGGTTTGGAGGTGACTTTACCAAGGGGCATCAAGCTGGTTTGCTTCTTTCAGAACTGGTTTATTTTAATATTGATAGCATAATATGAGGCTTTGGGAAGAACAGAAATAGAGAAGACCAGAAAACAAGAAGTAAAAAGTTGATACTACACCATATGTGTTAGAAATAACCTGGTATGTGGTAACTTTTCTAAACAATTGCCCAAAATATGTCTTTTAATAACATTGGATTGGAAACAGAAATTCTCTTGTCACTGTGTGGGAAAATATTTGCTGCTGTGATCCTAATCAAGGACTCTTGCACTTGGTCCCAGTCTTACCAGATAATTCTCTAAATCTGTTTTCAATTAGTTGTCTTTTTTCCCAAAGCAATTGAAAGGTCTCCTCAAGGAGATGCAGCATTATTTCTAGGATTATAATTCTTACTTGTGCATAAGGCTAATGGAAATACATACAACTGAAGAAACCTTTTCTCTGGTAATGTCCTTATGTCCTGTTGCTGTTAATAATGTGGAGACCCCCACCCTACTCAGTTACCTGGGTGTGCACAAAGATCTTTTCTACCTCTTCTCCCTTCCCTGTTTTTACTTGGTTCTGAACTTAAAGAAAATGGCAGGTATGAGAAAGAAATTACTTTCCTTCAAGCATTTTTCCCTCAAATCATCAGACTACATTTTTATAAAACAAGCCCAGTTCGTTTAGTTTTCAGGCAGAATTTGCAAAAGTACTGTAATATTAAAATTTGTCCATAAAACACAGAGTAGCAAACAAGCCATCAGCTTGACTGTACTCTTCTTTGAAGGCAGATGGTTGAATACTAGTGCTAGGATTAATTCTACTTTGTGTCTGAAAGCATCCTTTTCTTGTTTGACCTTTTCTAGATAAATAACAGTGTTAGCTCTTGGCATGGCATCATTTTTCTCTGTTCTAAATGTGTGTAAGGAGATGCAGTGACTTGTCTTACATGCAGCTGAATTTAGTCTCAGTTTTTGGATTGTCATCAGTATTTTCTAGTTAACAGTAAAATAAATCAACAAGCTGTAGTCTAAATGAAATGCATCTAATAACCTAGCTATTTTCTCTTTCTTGCTCTTCATAATGAATGCACTGTGAGGAGAAGTTTTATTTGAATGTCACTGCATGAGCAGTTCTAATTACTAATAGAATTCATCAAACAATCTAGTAGTGTAGTGACATTAAGTAATAATTAATGAACCGTGTGATATGTGGGTGCATGAAGTGACAATGATTAACCTGTGGCCTAACAGGATGTGCTTGGAAAACAAGTGGCATATGAGATGACACTTTGTTCTTCCCTGTGTCATTGGAGTTTGGCCTGTCTCCACTCACAAAATGAACCTAGATTCAAAATCAAGAACCTGTTGATGTGCCTGGTGTTTGGAGCATGTACATGTTTCACTACATTTCAGCCTGGGTGTGACATGGATGCTTATTTTGGAGCTGATATTAATGGGTCCTTCTGTGGCTCCACCTTACCTTCAAATAGTTGGCAAAATACCAGGATTTGCTCTACTGATCTATTAATTTTTTAAAAAATTGTAAAACCTGTGTTATCTAGACACTGAAGTTACAGCAATATCTGTGTGACAGAGGATGTGTACACAGAATGTTCTGTAGCCAGTGTTGAGAATCTTGCTGCTTCTAGGAGAAGGAATTGGTGGGAAAAATCAAATATTTCATTGGTACAGCCAGTATACTTACAAAGAACAGACAGATTTTACCATTTTCCAGATGAACAGTCAGTTTTCTTTCCTGAGATTGCTCTTCCTGGCAAATCCTTTGTCTTTTATTCTCATTTGTGACTTTCTTCTCTGCTGGTGTAGTGTTTCTGTGCTTTCTTATGCTCTTCTATATCCTTTGTTCCTCCCCTTCTAATGACATCAACAAAAGGATACTTCAGTCAGTTCCTCATCCCCCTTTTAGGAAGCAGTACCAAGAGGCCTTTTTCCAGCATGTGTTAAGTTTTCACAAAGAGTACCTTGCCTTGGGCAGTGGTTTCTTATTATACTTACCAGTGCAAGAAACATGTAACTTTTATTTCCTCACATAGTGTGAAAAATGCTTCGTAGAGCATTAAATTCAACTTGTTGAAGTATACATTATAGAGCAGCTATCAGGACAGACTTCCCAGCACAGGACCAAGTATGGGGTGTATATATAAATGAAAGAAATTCTATGGTAGTAGGAAATTCAGCAGCAAAACATGCACTTATAGTATAATCAACATTTGCTTTGGGTTTTTGAAAGTGAACATTTCTAGTGTGTATATTGTACTTTCCACTTCTTTTCAAAAATACCAATGTTTGTGCCTGCTTTGATGAGATTAGAACCTCAAATAGAATCACCATGTCACCTTGTGGGAGGGTTTATGGGATACTCTGAGTGTGGCTTCTCATGAGGCAGGGAGGAAATTGTTTTAAGAGAGAACTGAACACACATTTTAACAACATTCTGTTGAGTGATGGAATTTTACAGAGTTTTAATGTGATTTCAATATATTTTGTACAGTATTTAAATGATCCATTGTGATCATACAAAAAATAGGTTGCTATAAATGGGAGAAAATTGTAAACTCAAATGCCCTTTAAATGTATGTGGTTATTTCCAAGATAAGAATTCACTATTACACTTCCTGTAGTGTAGCTGGTGTCATGTTATATTCTCTTTCAAGCTTTTGAAATGAAAAAGATGTGTGAAGCAGAGACCATGGAGGATATAGACTATAGCAAACAACCTCAGAAAAAGCTCAAGCTTGACTGAAACTGCTAAGTTCTATTGTAGCCATGGATCTTTCATTCTCAAGAAGGCATAGACTGTTGCAAACTGAAACCATATGGTTCAGTTAGGGTATGTGCTCTTGAGAATTATTCAGCTGAGTGGGTTTTACCAGTGCTGGTGTCTGAGGCTGTATCTTAGAGTTAAGTCATAGTTCTCTGGCAATCACTTAAAATAACTGTCCAGAAAATTATATTCCAGTTGCATCTCAAACAAACTGCTCTCCAGTGCATACAGAGGAACGTCAGCACCCCTGTGTCACATTCATGAAAGCTGAGGCTAAAGACATAACCCCAGAGCTGCACAGACTGCAGCCTCATGTACTGCAGTGGGAGGTAAGCATTCCTGACTCTGAGACTAAAACCTACAGTAATCCTACAGTGTCAGAAGTAAAGCAGACTAAAATTCAAGATTGGTTGCTTTTACCGGGTTCTAGTTGTCTATCAAAGGACTCTGAGAACAGCTTTTTGTATGCTGGATACCTGATGCTTTTTTACAAAACTCTCTAGGATGAAGAATCTGCTGAAAAAAGTTTGAGATGCATTAATTGGTACTGCTTGCTCCCTGTTATTATTTGTTTTGGGTTTGAATGCAGAAGAAATCCAAGTATTTTCACATTTGTTGGATTCAGTTGCAATTTACCCAAAGGGCAAGAGAGACCAATTAGTTGAAAAGATGCTACTTTGTTTCTCTGTTCTTGAATTATTAGAACTGAGGAATTAACAGCATTCTTATTAAGCATGTTAGTATTAGTAATTAAGAAAAGCAACACTCCATCTACACTCTTTCATAATATACATGCTGGTCAACAACTGTCCTATGGGTAACAAAGTCAGAAGGTTTCAATTAAGCCTGCACCTCAGTCCAAACATACTAAAATGATAAACCTGTAGTTACCAGTCCTAAAGAGTTAGGCCTGTTTGTAGAAATGTAATGCACTAACTAGGTGAACAGAAGGTAGAAACTGTATTATTGCAGTCTGCAGGTGCCCAGGCAATTTGTTGACTTGAAGAGACTCAGGGAGACACTGCTGTTAGGGCAGTGTCAGATAAGGCTATCTGCTTTAAAGGCACTCTAAATATTGCTGGGAAGTTGGAATTGATGGGTATTGCAGACGTGGTCAACCAGGATTCTGAGATGTTCTGTTTAAATCCCATAGAGAAAAAGTTTTAAACTCTCCAGAGAAATGGTTGTGACAAAAATTCCACTTTTGCTGACAGTCTCCTTGCTCTCTAGTTTGGTCAGAAATGGTCAAGGACAGACTCTTATTCTTTCAGCGGGGATAATACTTTACCATTGAGTGCTTCTCCCTGGATTGCCTTGAACAAGTGATTCCTCACTGGTTAGTAGTTAGATAAGTTTTTTCCTTTTTTAAAAAAATTCTTCATGTACCTAAGAATTTCTAGTAGGCATACAGAAAGGATAACATAGAAAAAGTTGCCAGAATGGTAAGTGATCATATTTATCAAGTTTCTTTTATTTTCCTCTTATTTTCCCTTTCCCTCATCTTCTCCCTAGGAGCTATTGCAAAGCTTGACATCTTTTGTGTTGTTTCTATTGTCAGACTTGTAAAGTTTCTTACCTGACAAAGAACGTGGCTCAGTGTTTGCTGTGTGAGCTGCTGCTGTGTTTAGCTTGCTTCCTCCAAGGCATGTGGTGTTTGTTACACTGGAGTCCCTGCCTGTTTACAGACAGTGCTCACAGTAACTAGGAATCCCTTGTAAACAGGCAGCACTTCTCCCTGCTATTACATACAGATCAATAGTCCTTTTGCAGCTGAGAAGATCATGTAATTTCTAATATAACCAAACAGGCAGTAGTATGAAGATATTATTGCCTAAAAACAGGTGCTAGAACAAAATAAATGGTTTTATTGATTCCCCTAAGTTTAATTAAATTTTCAAAACATTTCCACCTCGTCACTTTCTTTGGCCTTATGAATTGTTGGTACAGGATAAGCATAGTTTTCTAATTAGTTTCTGGTACTTTAAGAACAAATAATATCACACTAAAGGACATATTCTGCAGTGTTTATACATGGGAAGAATAGATACTTGTAGTGAAGAGATTACTATCCCAAAGGTTTTTTCTTTTTTGAAGTCTCAGTCTCCATAGCAGTGTTGGAAATAGATTAATTTAGAGATATTGAGGATTCTGTTGCTGAAGAAAAGCATTGTATTTGTGAGGGGTGGGTAACAGCTGTGTGCGTGCAAGGAAAACGATCTCTGAGTATGAGTGATGAAGCACTGGGTCTGAATGCTGGAGTATTTTGGAGGCTGGGTAGAATACAAAGGGGTATTTTAAATTCATTTTTCGAAAACACCTAAGTTTCCAACCATTGCAGAACAGGTAACAGTTGATCAGTAAGGTGATGCTTAAGTAAGTGGGTTTTGAAGAGCTGCACTGCTGATACCTCCATCATCCATTTGCCCCACTGCAGGCACAAACTGTTTTCAGTTGTTTGGCAATGATTAGTGGCTGGTGTAGGAAGAACAATCTCAAAGTCTGGATTACCCTGTACTGGAGATAGGTGGGGAAAGTCCGCTCATGATTTGGATCAATTTTTCCTCAAGGGGAGACAAGGACTACAAGTGGTGCATTTGAATGTAGGAAATGAGACAGTACTCTCTTAAAAATGTGTGCTGGAAGATGTTTTATTCTGTTATTTTGTTATGCTTAGTGCAGCCCTATAGAGACAGGATTCAGGGGAAGATTTTGATCAATATTCTAATCATAGCTGTGGTGGAAAAACTGCTACCTGGAGATTGCTGCTAGGACTGGGAAGAGGACAGATCAGTCCAGGGGCACTCTGCAGGGTGCAGCCTAAAACTTGTACTAGAAGGAAAGAGACATTTTAAAAGAATGACATATAATTCTATCACACAATGTCCCTGTAGGAAATACAAGTCAAGTGCACCAATAAATGGAAGAGGAAAATGCCATGAAGGGCGGTAAATCAAAATGTAATTGATTGGAATATTTAGAGAGCTTAATTTCAATTACCGAAAGTGAGACAATGGCATACTGCAGAAGTCTGAGGTTTGGAGGGAGACACTTGCAGCACTTACTGTTCAGCTCTCTCCTTTACTTTCCAGAAATGGTGTGCTGGGGGAGCCCAGCAGCTGACCCTGAGGGACATGGCCTTATCACTCATTTTGGAACAGTGTGTGTAGCTTCAGTGTTTCCAATAGTTTGACAGTTTAAAATGGAGGAATTAGGCCATTAAGCACTAGATTTGGTGAGAATGGAAACAATCTAGGAGCTTGGCTGTCCTCTGGTTAGCAGTGAAGCTTTTAGTCACTGAGTCTTAGCGTGCTGTAATTACCATTTCCATTTGCTTTTCTGGCTTGCCCTGTACTGAATCTTTATTAGAACTAAGGCAATGCCAGTCAAGCTACTGATAATTCTGGTGAAGTTATACACTTCCATCATCTCTCCTACATTTTTCACTAATAATTTCATGTTTGATTTTAGTTATATTTTAACATTTTCAATTGAAATTGTAATTATTCATTGTCAGAACCCAGCCATTACTCTTGTCAAAAAGATGTATGATGCATTAGCTTAAGGGCAATTGGCACTAACTATGGAGGTGACACTCAGTTACACAGGATGGGCAGGTTCTACATATATCTTCCTCAAGTGGTCAGGGTTTGCATGCCCTGCCGTTTGCACTGTTAGGGAGTGCTGCCCAACTAATTGTGCAAAACCAAATTAAATTTCAGTTTGGCTTTGAGACCATTTTGCTGTAATTAACATCTGCTCTCTCCTAGTTTCGTTGAAGTCATTTTATGTTTGTGTTTTATAACTCACTGAAATGAGCTTGATGAAGGGAGTGGAAGGGGGAGGCACTTTGTTGCCATGTAGTCTCCCTAAGCATTTGTGATGACAAAGCTTTGTGATTACTGGGAGGCAGGGACCAAACGATATTTTTGTGCATCATTTAAGTTTGTGCAAGATATCCTATGCTTTTCTAGATCCTGCTATCCTTCCTACTCAGTTTATGCTTGCTTTCACTTGTTACCTCTCAAGAGAGATTTGGAATGTAATAAAACATCCTTTGTTTTATTTCATTGCCACCAGACTTGTGGGACAGATTTTAGATGCATTCAGGAATTCCATGTAATTTCTGCATCTTTGGAGCTTTAAAAATCCAGTTCCGCTAATGCAGCTGAAAGAGGCCCTCGTGTTTTCTCTCTTATAACAAGAAGAGTGGGAGTTAAAGTCAGCTGTGCATGAGGGAGGGGAAGGAGTTACTGGGATGGTATGATACAGAGGGATTTTATTTTCCAGTGATGAAAAAAATTCTCGCCACAAAGATTTTTTTATTTAATATTGAAGTATGCAGTGTTCCTCACATCTTAACTCTGTCCATTTTCTGACACAGTTTGACCTGATACATTTTTCTGGATAAAATTGTGGCTACATTGAAGTTAATGGCAGAACCCATGAAAGCTCAGGAAAACAAGATTTCATATGCTGAATATGGATGCCTGTGTTTGTTAATTCTGCTCTCAGTGATTAGTATAGAGACACTGTTAGCCACGTAGTTTTTATCTAATTCTGTGCTGTTTTACCCTTCTTTGCCTCATTTAGCCAGGAGAAGGCAAACAATGGAGGATTTTACTTTGTGGATCCTTTTCATTTTTTGCCTGGTCTTGCACAAGATTTCTTTATTGGAATACCAGTCACCACAGGAGAGTGATAAACATTGTGACATTTCAAGTCCAATGAACAATATGGTAATTTACATCTAATTACCTGAGCTAGTTGTGCCCATAACCTCCCTTTAAGGCTTCAGGAGGCTTATGATACCACCCTTGTTCTGAAGAGATCCTTGGCTTATCAGCTTGTGCCTTTCTGAGTGGGAGGGCTGTGTTTGCTAATCTTTTGTGCACACCCCTGTGCGTGTCCCAGGCCTCTCTGACTGCTTTATCAATGTGTCTTTTTTTTATGTGCCTTCCTACTTGCTGGTAGCACCTGCAAGTATGTTGTCAGCACTCACCCAGCCTCACTGTGTGGGTCTAGGGCACCATATCTTGTGTCCCTACAGGGAGTTCAGGGCTGGGAACAGAACAGAACAGAACCATTCCTCCTCCTCCTCCTCAATTGCGTGGTTACTGACCAGCTCCTGCCATCACCTGCCTTCCAAAAGCAGTGCTCCTTATTAATGCTTTTAGTTATCTGAGATAGTCTAGCTAAGACAGCATTTCCATACTTAAGATGTCCCTTTTGGAGCGTGGCAGCTTTCAACTGATAACCACTGATAACCTTTGTTAATCTTCATTGCTGTTTTCCATGTGACCATCCCCATGGAAGTACTGGTCCTCAGATGAGAACCCAGTGGCAAAAAATCCCCATGGGCAGCACTGTGGGTATACAGGATGATTTCTTCCCAGCTGTTACTGCAATGCTTCCATCAGCATATTTCCACCTCAGATCACCTTTAGTTTGCATCAAAAAAGCAAAAATCCTTAATGAAAAAATTCACCATGTGTGTATTCTGCGAGTAGACACATAAGTTGTGAAGACAAACTGGCTGCAGAAATGCAAACATGTACAATTGCCTTCTTAATAAGATATGAAGGAGTAGTAAATGTTTCTCTTTTTAAATTTTTCTTTTATTTTTGCATGTTACAGGAAGCCTCACTCACAACCAGAGCAATTAGAACAAACCCCAGAGCTCAAAGGCTGTGGCAGTTTTCTTGTCAGTATTAAGTAAGAACATTTTTTTTCCCCCAAATAAACAGAAGCTGTAATTTATTGTAAAGTGCCCATTTGAGAGCTGAGGGGTTGGCTTTCCATCCACTCCTTTCCCTGGTGGAATTTTCCTGAATGTTGTCATCTGGGAATGCTCATGTCCACCTTTGAGGTTTATTCAGTCAGTGGTACATTAATGAGATGCAACTTTGTACTTCCCATTTCTTGAAATCTATGGTCATTAAATATTAATTAACAAACTAGTAACTGTTCTTACCTGTTGTGGTACTTCTTAAAATTGTTTGGCAGTGGAATCTGTTTCACAAAGAATGAAAACCCAGAACTGGCCAGTGAACAGCTGCACAGCCTTACAGTACCAGCAAGAAAATGAAATGAAATTCATAGGCTGGAAGAGGTGAAAGTGCAGGTTTATAATAGAGTAAAAAAAAAAAAATCCAGCCATGTTTTCTGGCTCTCTGAAGATAATGAGTGCAATGATGCCTTAACTTCAATGGGAACAGAAGCAGACCCCTAGAGAATAGTGGTGGGATCTATAATGTAAACCTCCTGCTAATAACTCTATAAAATAGCTTTGGTGTTGACTATAGAAGTAGCAGCTGCACACACTCTTGGCTGGAGAAGAAGAGTTGGGGAGATGTGAATATATGTGGGAACATCTGGTGTGGAAACTAATCAAACTGCAGAAATTATTTTCTCTGTTATTGCTTGATTGTTGTTCTCTATGCCAGAAAAGGAGAACAGGAGGTGAGTGTCAAACCTCTTCAGACAGTGCAGAAAATCCTGCTAAAAGGAAGAATCTTTTTCTTCTCCTGAGTTTGGAGTTGTTTTGCTTGAAAATGAATCAATAACAAAACTTTTTTAGGAGAAGAAAAAGCAGTTACTCTTCATAGCATGGGTGTTTCCCCTCTCTCCTGCTAGGCAGGTATCCATGCTATGCCTATGTATATAGGCAAATCCACTCTTTGTTTCCTCGTTTCTCTTCCTGGCTGAGAAGACATTCATTTTCCTTGTGCAGCCTGCTGCACTCAAATTCTGCTCTTGCAGCAGGAGTGGTTTCATTCCTGTGGCAAAAATTGAACTGATATTTAGTAGTATCAAAAGAATAACTGTAAATATTCCAGAAATTCTTATTTCAGATTAGATAGATTAGATTTTGAGCAAAATATCATCTGCTGTAGTCCAGTTAACAAAAGCTCTGTGTTATTTGTGACTGTGGTTTACCTTTACAATCTGTTCCAGTTTTTCTTATCAGAACAGGCTGCTGACACTACATCACATCTAAGTAAATGAAATAATCGTATTGTATTGCTCAAAAGCTGTTTTGTATTTGCTTAAATAATACAGGCATAATTCTGCTCCTGTGTGTGGGGATGGTATTTGGGTGTTTGGTTCAGCAGTGTTATGTCCCTCACAGCCACGAGATGTCAGGCTGAGGAGCAGTGCTGGGCTCAGAGTTCTCTGCCTGTCTGTTTAAGTGAAAATGATGATGAGGGTAACAATGAAATCTTGGATTTTTAAAGGCTGCTACATAAACCAGATGTTCTATTCTATTCTATTCTATTCTATTCTATTCTATTCTATTCTATTCTATTCTATTCTATTCTATTCTATTCTATTCTATTCTATTCTATTCTATTCTATTCTATTCTATTCTATTCTATTCTATTCTATTCTATTCTATTCTATTCTATTCTATTCTATTCTATTCTATTCTATTCTATTCTATTCTATTCTATTCTATTCTATTCTATTCTATTCTATTCTATTCTATTCTATTCTATTCTATTCTATTCTATTCTATTCTATTCTATTCTATTCTATTCTATTCTATTCTATTCTATTCTATTCTATTCTATTCTATTCTATTCTTAAAACTCTCAGCCCTTCCTGTTTTGTGCTAGGATATAATGAGGAATAAAGTGCACAGTGCCTAGTTCTCTCTGGGTGAAAGGATTTGAAGTTTGGCCTCTATTCCTTTGAGTCAATGGCCCCACAGCTGGGAGTGGAGCAATGTGAATAATGAGTCTGAAAATGCAACCAACACATGATTTTAAGAAGGCTTTATAAGTACTACTTCCACTTGCTAAGCCCTGTTGAACGAAGTTTATAAAGTTCTAAGGTGTGTTAGAAACGAAGTATTTTTGTTTGTGGGCGAGTTCTTTTAAATTTTGGAAGACCCGCTCTTTTGCAGACATTAAGCAGGCAAGACTCACTAACCAGAACCTGACCTGCTCTTGGGAACAGTGGCATGCAGCAAAAAATACTAGGGTCTAAACAAAAATTTTATATTTTGGTGAATTTCTTAAATAATAGACCTACAGCTGAATCCATCTTTAAAGACTGCCTTTGCTCTGCTTGTCTAAAGTCTATGCATTTCCTTTATCCCAGGTGTTTTAGTTTTGCTTCTTTGACCTGAGCCTCTACAGAGAGTAGCCTTTCTGTCTGAAAAATTCCTAACTCAGTGTGACAAGATCCAAGGGTATGCCAGTTAAAACTAAGTGAGGATATGTGTTATGTCTTGAACTGTGTCACAAAGTTGGAAGACATCTATATGGCAATGAAGCTTGCACTTTTAGACACAAATAACACAGAAAAAAGGTGGGAAAACTAGTAGACACACTAGAATCTTCCTATTTTGGTATAAGTACAGACCCTGGATGGAATAGGAACTTCAGAGATATGGAAAATGGTCAGTCCCATGTAGTTTGAGTACAGACTCAAACTGATGACTCATTACAACCTCTGGTGTAATTTATGAAACAGATATAGGTTTTTGAGTCCTTTTGAAAATGAATCGTGTTTTTGTCACTAAGGATTTACATGTGGTACTAACTGGTGAAGTGATAGGGAATTTGAGGCTATTTGCTTCTCAGGCTCTTGGTAATTTTGATTTATACTATTCCTTCCTAATTTAGTGTCAGTCCTGAAGGAGCCTGGGGGATGCTGTGACCTCTGACAGAGATCATTTGGTGCTGGCTCACACTGTGTGTGTCTGGGTACTGGGTTCTTAATAACACAGCTGGCAAAGATACAGAGAACATGAATGAATTTGAGACTCTTGATTTGAATAATTTTATCTCAAGTCCATTTAGTTCACTTAGTCGTGGAGTCATGACAAATTGGGCTGGAAAGGAGAAGTTTCATATATCAGCCTAACAACCTGAAATGTCATTATATTCCTCGTGTTCTCCTGAACACGTGCTGATTTTGTACTGCTGCATGTGTCTATCTCTGTTCCTTGCTCTCAGTGGATACCAAGGACATCCTAGGAAGCCTTTTACCAAATTTTAAATGTTTCTGTAAGAAAAATGATGCAGTTTTAATGGCATGTGCAGGTATTTGTAGAAGAGCAAATGTGTTTTCCTTTTGGCTGTTTAGCTGTCTGTAACAATAATGTCATAAATAAATAATGTTTCTGTGAGGGAGAAGAGGAGATGTTTATCAGATAGAATATATGCCAGCCAGGATAACTCTGAACAAAATGTTAACGTGGATTAAACAGGAAAACATGCTGCTGGCAAACAAATTGTTGGTGAAAACAGCTTCAGCTAGGGAGTTCCTTTCTCTGTTGGATAGAAATGGTGCCTGCCATACAGACCAGCATCTTAAATTAAGACATTTGTCACCAGAACTGCTGGGTCTGTGGAAACATTCAAATGAGAATAATTTAAGTGCTGCAATAGAATAATGCACAATAAATAGTACATGGAGCTGTACAAATACTGCAGATTATAGTAGGATCAGAGAGATAATGCCTAAGGGATTACTTTTTCTTTCCCTGAAATTATTTTTCAATCTAATTTAAAACCTGATTATGTTTTGTTGAAATCAAGGTGAGGCTTTCCTTTGCATTTAATAGATTCTGGAACAGGCTGTTAACAAATGCAAACTGGTCACTCCTTGGAGAATGAAACCTAATTGTTCACAGAGTAGATGCACCATTTACACTGAAGTTCTGTGGTTTTTTTCCCGAGTGTTTTGTAAGTGTATTTCCTCCTTCTCTGAGGCCTGGTTTTGAGATGTGCAGGGTTAGCTCATCTCCATTTCACTTCCCCTTGGCTTCCTTTGCTAAGATTGACAGCTGAGGAAAAGTCCACTGATAGCTTTTGTTATCAGCGTGCACATCTCCATTAGCAGCTGTACCAAGGCTGCTAATTGCCACACAAGAATTGCCATTTAGAACTGAAACCTCCAGAAGTAATGACAAAGCCATGCCTGTCTCTGCTTGTCTGTCTCTCTGGTTTTTGGGTTGTAATTTTTAAAGTTGTAGCAGGCTGGATGACAAATAGCATACAGCTCACAGGTGATGCTGGCTCAGCGTGATCCTACCTCTTCTTAGCCATCATCAGCCATTTGAGGAAAATAAAGTTTGCATTAGAGACTAGGAAGAAAAAAAAACCACTAAAGAGGACTTTGGTGTTATTAAAGTACATGCTCCAAGTATAAGCATGGGCTTATACTTAATTTCTAAAATATGGTTTCCATCCTGAACTGACTTCCAATTCAGTCTTTGACTTCTGTTATGGGAATTTTACATTTGAAATTTTTGTCTCTTCTCTTTTAGAGACATTTTTTGGCTTAACAGTTGGCACAATTTTACTATCAGTAAATGGGCCTAGTAATGTGAAAATAGAAAGCACGTTAAAATTCCTACTACAGAATCAAACGGATTACTCTGTGATTATCTAGTTATTTATTTATGTACTTTGTCAGCTCACTGTGCTCAGTTCAAAACACAGGGAAAATCTGGTGTTTAATACAAATAATGCTTATTGGCTAAATAATGTAGAATAGGAAGAGAGAAAAGAGTGGCAAGACAATGTCTGAAAGCAGCAGAAGAAAATATAGAGACATTGGAGCTAGCTGAATTATGAAGAAAGTAAGTACATTCAATCAGTTGTTCTCTATTGGCTTGAGGGTAATCTCTGCCATATTACAATGTACTGATTTATGGACTAATTAGTTGTACAAAACAAAAATATTTAGAGAAAATATTTCTCTCAAGCAGTCAGCAAACAAACTAAACAATAGGAAAATGGATTTTGTGTATTAAAAAATTAAATTCAATATATATTTATGAGCCTATTCAAAATGTAGGGTCTTTGTGCTACCAGATTTCCAGTAAGCAAGAAATATCTATGTATCAAAATCTAATTGGGTCAGTACCTAGACATTTTTAGAAGAAATTAAATGCCTAAGCTATAGTTATTTCAAGCCATAAAAGGTATTATATGTATTTATCAAGTCATAATATTATTATTATGTGAGCTCTAATATACCCAGTTAAATAAAATTCAGACAAGGAGGGGGAAAAGAAACCCCATAATAATATCTTTAGTTTGGAAGAGAATTGGAGTGCTGTACTGTTTTTCTGTATGCATGTCTTTTAATTTATCAGTGTTAAAATGCTCCCAATTACTTTGACTCGTATATGACATCCCTTCACAAAACAGTAGTTGTGGTTTCCTTCTAGCCTTGAACTGAAGTGCCAAAGATAAAAAAAAACAAACCAGCAAAATCACATGTGTGAGTTAAATATCACAACATTGAAACTCCAGTGTTTTGGGAGGTGTAATGTAAAATAGACTTGGATGGGATAATCTGAGGTAAGTGGGTGGCAAATACATGTAGATGGGAGACTATTTAACTTCAGATGTGGGTAATTTGGATGGAGTAGGGAACTGTAGGTCTCAGTACTTATTGCGGTGGACGAGGTGTCAGAATTAATCTCTTTTTCTGTAATTGAGTTTGTAAGTCTCAGCATCTTCAAGCTTCAGTCCTTATGAATAAAATGGAAATAACATGTTTCCCTGCTTTGCAGTAATGTCATGAGGCTAACCTCAGTACAGGCTGGGAGATATTCTGATGTTAGATATTGTCAGTAAATGAGAAAACTGTCAAAAAATTGTTCAGCACTGCATCTACATAGTTTAGTCATCGTTCCTTACATCCTACTCAATGAGCGAATTGTAAAAGTCGTTGTGCCTCTACCAGATCTGGGAAGGCAAAAGAGCACTGCCAAGACTAATTCACAGGTACCAATCCACCTACTTAGTGCCTGTGGGAGATCAGCAGAGCAAAGTAAGAAAAATAATTTATGAGGGCATAGAAAAAAATTCTGACACGAGGGAAGAAAGCAAGCTGGAGTATAGCAAAAGAAAGCACTGTAATAAATGTAACTACCAAGGTGTTCTACATGCCAGTTCTCCCATCCTTCCAAGCAATAATAATTAGAGGGAAGAGCTGTTAACAAGACATCAAATGAGTCAGTGCATCCTGGGCCTTTCAGTCCCTTGTAGTACATGGTGACTGCAGAAGGGAAAATATTCTCTTCAGAACACTTTTAATTTTCTATGTTCTCATAAAAATTACTTTTAGAGGTTTCAGAGGTGTGTGGCAAAGAGCAAATGTGACTGCTGGCAGGACACAGATCCTGGCAAGGGGATTGTCCCTGCACTGCATTTACTGTGCTATGGCCTGAGCCAGGCCTGTGATGTGGGGAAAAGCTTCATGAACATCTGGATGTGCGAAGTGCACAGCTGGAGCAAAGACAAAGCAGAGGTGGAGCTGGGGGCCTGGGCTCTTCCAGCAGGTGCGTGGCAGTGTATCACTCAGACAGAAAGGGAAATCCTCAAGTGAAGACTGTCCTGTGTGCAAGGCTCAAGTCCTGCAATTTCCAAATCAGCAATTACAATGCTCAAATCTGTGCCTACAGATTGGTGAGGATGTATGTAGTACCTAGAATGGCTTTCTTCTGAGATCTGGCATTTTTTTAGTCTGAGCATGGTTTATGTTCTCTTTCTTTTCCTTCTCCCAGTGTTGGATTTTCCTCATTCCAATATTGTAAGTCTTGATAAAAGTGGACTTTTTTTCCTTTTTGCTTTGTTTCCCTCTGGATTCTGTTACCTTCCATATACACTTCTATTTGGATTGAGGTAAGATTTGTGTCTGATTGGTAATAACAACAACATTTTTAGTTCTACTTCATCTTGGTCTTGCTGGTCTGCATCTCCAGTTTCTGCTGTCTGGGCTCCAAACATTCATCTCTGTGTTTAACCTTTTAAGTTTCAGCACTGTGAAGCTGAAGACTTTGTTTTAATATTTGAATTCCATTTCCTGTGAATGCTTTTTAGTGCTATTAGATGAGCAGATCTCAACTTAGAAATGTGGCTGTCATTATATTTTAGCTTACTGGTTTTTGGCATACATAGCTTTGAGCTAAGCATGTATTTAGCAGGTCTGTTTTGAAAGAAGAATGCAATACACTTGCTATGCATGAGGTCAGTAAAACCAGCAACAAGTAAACAATAAAATAATTTCTTTTAGGACTTGTCTAAATTTATTGCTGCATTTTTGCAAATACATGAAATTCTCCTGCAATTAAATGACTAATATTGAGTTATAGGAAAAAATTTATGAGATATCATGATAGTTACAACCATGATTTTTATCATTAATTTATCAACCACTATATGTTTTTTATTCTCATTAAAATACCAGTACAGGAATACTATCTTCTTTGTGACCTTGGTATTCATAACCCTTAATAAAGTGAAGAAAGAATGACCTTAAGTAAGAATAGTTACCTGTTCAGGCAAGGAATAATTTCACACCATTTGTAATACATCTGTTTGTCTTGCTTGTTACTTGTGAGAACTAATTTGGTTTGATCCTCATTATAAAATGAGGAGGTGTGATGTATTTTCTAATTAGTAATATAGGTTATGCATAAAAATATTGTATTATGTGTATACTAATGCTATACATAGTGGTAGTTGTAACCAAAGCTACCAAGAAGTTTTCAGTACTCTTGTAATGTAACATTATTCATATTCAATGCTCTGAAGCTTGAGCATGGTGAATTTGTTCCTTGACTTTGCCAGCTGCTTCTTTAGTTGTTTCAGGCAACTTCATTTACCTCTATGAATCACTTTCTTCATCTCTGCTAAGAGATACCTGAAATATCTGAAAATTTATAGACTGTAGAGAATAAAAGTTAGCCCTATTGTATCTTTGAGGGTTTTTGAAGTATCTTGCTTGTGAAAAATGGAAGTACTTTGACTTTGAGTGTCATTAGAATCTTGTAAGAATAACTTAGGCTTGTATTTATTTAGTTATAACACGCAAATACATTTTTTCATTCAATGTGTTTGCAGAATCCAGTCAAAGAGACCCAAGCCTTTGAAGGAGATTTCTTGGTACTGTCGATTGCAAACAACTAATATAGACAGCAGCCACTAATTCTGCATCTACAATTTTTGCAGGTGCACAGTGAACCATGTTCCCAGTTGATGTACAATGCTTTCATTGTTGATGTAAATGTTTTCATTTATCTGTTCTGGTAACCCTGAATACAGCCACTGAGAGATGTGAAAGCACCAGCTAGATCAAGGCTTCTTAAAACCTCATCAGGTGTTTTTGGTAGTTTTGTGGAGGAAAGGTGTTGCACTTCTGAATGCAGAGAATGTGTTAATCTCAAAACAATTGTTGTCCTACCTAGAAAAAATTATTTTTAAAAATCCATTTGTTCAATGGAGCTGAATCTGAAATCAGAGAAGTTTTTCTTTTTTGTTCATTCATGAGAAATCATGTTTATATATATAAGCATTAGAATTTACTTATTTTTTCTTGGATGTCACAAATACTTGCACAGAGTACTTGGGTGAAAATTACAATATATGAGAAATCGAAAATACTAATCCCAAACCAGTCCCATTTTCTTTAAACAGCCAAGCATAGCCCCAGAACCCACCTCTGACCATCTTTTCCCAGAAAACACTGCTATTACTTCAGTTCCTCAACAACAGTTTGCTTCCAGTACAAGAAGTGTATTTCCAGTGACAACAGTAGACTTGAAGATGTGCCCAGCAGTTCCACTGGGCAGCATTGTGTATTCAGGAGGTGCCTTGGAAGTGGAACAAGCACTTGTGCAAGCACAGATGTGAGGCTCTGATGGGGCAGTGATGCCTGGTGTGTCCCCGTGTGAGACGTGCCCCTGCAGCCATGCAAGGCCCACACATCTGGGGTGCTCTCTCCAACTGGACTGGCACTTTGGTTCTCTGCCTGCTGTGGGACTCCCATGCACTGCATTCCATGTCAATCTTTATCCCAGCCCTCCTCAGAGAGGAGCACGGGATAGCAATGTGTGCAGAAATACAAGCCTGAAGCCTTTACAATCTGTTTAGGTCTCGATTGCATAAATTAGTCTTCCCTGTACTATTTGAGGCTGTAAAAAGTCTCAAGCAGTATTTCATTGTCTGTATGATTGTGTCTGTGTAGATAATGATGGCCAGAAAAACAATAAAGGGAAACATATGCTTTGTACTGGAATTTTATCTGTTGCATATTATGGCAAAATGGTGTCTTGGTGAACATACTGCTCTGGTGATGAACTTTCATTTCATTAAATGAAATGCACCATATGGTGCAAAATGCTGCCGCTCCACTTGTTTGTATTGCATATACTTATATCCTCTTCTTTTTGATACTGTGTGAGGATGGGAAAGGTTGGTTAATATAAAATTTCTAATTTATAATACTAGATCTGCATTGTAGTGGATAAATGTTTGCAAACATAAATAATTAAACTTATAGTTTTTCTTGGGAATGAATTGATTATGTCTCAATATTTACATCTGTAACTTTGCTTTTGCAAGGACAAACATGAATGCTAGGCTGAAGGTTGCCTGAAAATCTGGTCTTGCATATTCTATGAAAAATATTACTCACATTTCTCACAGGTGAATAAACTGCACGCATGGATGAATCTAGTTAATTCAATGGTTTAATAAACCTAGAATCCCAATGAGGTTATAACAAATCCCTCATGCATCTTGGAGTTATGAGAAAGATGTATAAAATTATATGCAAGCAGAAGAGCTCTTTCTAAATTTGAGGAGTCTTTTGCACATTATTTTTTTGTTCTGTTCACTACATGAAATAACTTCTCACCTGTGGCTCTGTCATGATAAAGTATTAGATCAATTATTTTTGAGGGCAATATCTGGGGTCAATTTACATCTGGCTAGATTTTTTTTTCCATTTGGATAATTTGTTTTTGAAACAATCAGGTAGCATGAAGACAGATGCCTCTCTCTTAATTTCCCTGTGAGAAAGATGGCTGGCGTGAAGTGGAAATTTCTGCAATTCTCTTGTCAGGGAGCAGCACCTTGAAGCTGCCCCATTTTCAGGTGTTAAACACTTGTGGATCCTGGATCAGAACCAATTCTCTAGGTACAAACACAGAAATAGCAAGCTGACTAGGAATGACTGATTTAGCAAAGCAGCTGAACTAATATAACTGAATAAATCTATGATGAATGCTAGTTTTAGGGTCATTGAACTGTAATCTGGCAACTAAGCAATTTAAAGCCTGGTCAGTTCTTGGATGAGAAACCTTTCAGGAAAGAAGTATCAGACAGAAAATGCTAATTCCATTGTAGGTTTCTTTTGCTGCATTTTGATACAGAAGCAAAATTCAGGTTAGGGATTGGGTTGGCCTTTTTCAGTATCACGAATGTGTTGTTATTTTACAGGCATTCACAGGGAGAGGATACCCTTTCCAAGAAATGTCAATATGTTGGATGGGGTCTATATTTTCTGGTGAGAAATAAAGCAGATGCTGTGACTGCATCTTACCATGGAGAGATCCTACCGTGTGCTCAGGAAAAGGAATCTGCTCTTCTCCACAGCTTCTGAAATGGGGAACAAGTTCTGCCTTCATTTTACACCAAGTTAAGTAAAAAACTGAAGGTAAAGTAATGCTGAGTGCTGTAAGACTTTCTTAAAGATGCAGGCATAACTTTAGGAATATACTTGGAATACAGTAGCAGAAACTTACACTCAAATTTTGACTTAGTTCTCTGTTCTGTTAAACTTCTGTGGAGTTTAGAGGAAAAAATAATGAAGCTGAAGAAAAGCATGATTGATAAGAAGACTTTCCACTGAATGTATTCCTGTATAAAATTGTAATTCTGTTAATAGGTGAGGAAGGATAAAATGCACAAAATGGTAGCTAAATACATGGAAAACCATATACTCTGCCCTGGTTTAGAAGATCCCAAGTATATGAATTGAAATTTAGCTGAGGTGATTGTGATCTTATATTCATTACACTTCAGCACTGCTGGCAGAACCCCTTATAACCAAACGAGCATAACATGCTTACTTAGCACTTTCACAAAGCTTTGAGTTTATAATCATAATTAAAGCAATTCTTTTGCAATAATTACACAATCTGCATTGGTCTGTGGTAACATAAGAAAATTTTAATTCCCCGTTTTAATATCAGAAATCCACTTAGTTATAGGTAGTCTCCAGCTCTGTATGTCACCTGTATTAGCATTTATATTCCTCATTGAGTCTGCTCAGTATACTCTTCTGTTTATTTCATGAACATACTTCTAAAATATATCTGCAATCTCATGTAGGCCAGGGCTGGCAACCAGCAAAGCATTTAATTTCTCTCTGCCTTATCTCATTTAGCCCACAAACGAGTGCAAGTGTGAACAGCAACCTTTCTACATGATGGAGGGTCAGGGCGACAGCCTGAAGAGGCAGCAGCTTGATGTCATCAGCATCTTCATAGTACTCATTTAGAATCCTATTTCTTTTTAGAAATGAAGACCTGGTTTCCCTACCCACTTCTGGAGGCTGGGTACTGTCCTGCAAAACTTGCTTCCTCAGCAGAAAGAGGTTCTCCAAGAAAGCAGTTCTGCAGTTCACCATCTGAAAGAGGCAGTCAAGTAGAATTCATTTCTCTCAGGAATTTTTATTTTGCTGATTAATTGTTTTCCACACTAGGCTATTATGTTGGTAAAATATTTATAACCATCATGACGAAAATTTCCTGGAAATGAATTCACACAGTCCTGCTACTTTTAGATTTTTGTTTTTTTTTCCCAGGACTTTGAAACACTGCTGTGGTTTTGGCTTGCCTCTCTAGTCTTGCTATTCTTTTCTGTCACACTCAGTAATTGGCCTAATAAAAGGCAGTAACAAGAATTTATTACACCTTGGGCGATACTTGAAACAAACTTTATTTGCTGGAGCAGCACTTTTTATCTACTCGCTGCTGTATATTTTGACAATCCTTCTAAATATTAAATCTGACTTTATTAAAAGTTAAATCTTGGTGCTTTTTTGTGATTGCTGCTGTTTTTGCAGTTTCTTAAGCAGACTAGTACATATATAAACATATCTTTTTAATGAAGCTTTTGGAGAAATAATGTAAGCTGTGCCTCTATTTGCTTATAGCCAGAATCCCCAAAAAAGGTACAAATTAAAGAGCAGCTTCTACGATACCTTGCAATTTAGTTTTGGAGTAATGCATGTGATTAATTGAGAGAACAAAGATGAGATCTATTCAACTTTTCATACCTTTTTCAAGGTTGGGATTTGATGAAATCTTCAAGCAAATGATGCCCTTAACATTTTAAGTTTGCAAAGTGACAGCAGTAAAATTAAAGCCAGGTTAGATTGTTATGATGTAATTTCCACTTTTGAATCTGGATGTCTTCCAGATACTGAATGGTAAAACCATAAACTTCTTTTGTTTGTTTGTTTTCTAAAAAGGCCTTAAGAAATAGCAATACGTCATCCTGGAACCGTTTATGCAGGAATTTTTATTCTTTGAAATCTTCCAGTGTTAAAGCAACAAGAAAACATTTATAATGTCCTTTGGTGGAATCTTATTACACTTGTTATATATGTAAACTGATATTCTTTGATGCCAGCACGTTGCCCATACAGAGAAATCTCTGCACAATTAAATGAAAGGAAAAAGAAAAGGACTAAATAAAAAGTAATAGTTTTCTCTTACCTGATTATAATTAAATACGTTAATAAATTGTCTGGTAACACAAATAGGCAATAATACAAAAAATCTACATTGTACATTATTTCAAGAAAAATAACTTCATTTGAATACAAAAGGATAAATACACTTTTTGTCCTATAGCCACTCTTGTACAGTAGGTGAACACAGCATCTTACTGATGCAGTGCTGCTAAGGTATACAAGGATATGACTGGCTTGAGTTTTATTGAGGGGGCTGTTACACATGTGCATCACTAACATCAGACAAAGAAATCTTTCAACCAACAAGGGTTACAGAGCAACGTTCACTAAAGCACAGGTTGGAAAGGATTTGGGGGCGGAAGCAGGCCAATATGGCAGCTTTTACAGATTTCCTTATACCCACAATGCACTGACAGCAAAGAATGCCTTGGTTTGGTCAGTCCACACGCCGGGTGGAGGTACAGTAGCGCACCAGAGAGGAGTAGCGGATGTTGTTGGGATTCTCATCCCGTTCCGGGGCTGTGGAAGCCGTGTCAGTCCTGCAGCCAGCGCTGGTTGATTTAACAGAACAGGCCACTGCCAATGCGCCTCGAGTCACAGGTGAACAGTCGGACTCGCAGCCCTGTCCGTGACTGAGTGATATGGCTTAGTTCAGTTCGGCCTTCCTAGTTCATATGCGGTAATTTTTATTCTTTTTTTCCCTTTGGGATTCCAGTGGTGCAGCCTGGGTTGTGTCCTGTTCCCTGTGGCCCACTGCCATGCACAGTCCAGGCGCGGCCAGGCAGGGCCTCAGCGGCTGCAGAGCGCCCAGGCCATGAGCAGGCCAGGCCCCAGGGCCTCAGCAGCCACAGAGCACCCAGGCCATGAGCAGGCCAGGCCCCAGGGCCTCAGCAGCCACAGAGCACCCAGGCCATGAGCAGGCCAGGCCCCAGGGCCTCAGCAGCTGCAGAGCACCCAGGCCATGAGCAGGCCAGGCCCCAGGGCCTCAGCAGCCGCAGAGTGCCCAGGCCATGAGCAGGCCAGGCCTCAGGGCCTCAGCAGCCACAGAGTGCCCAGGCCATGAGCAGGCCAGGCCCCAGGGCCTCAGCAGCTGCAGAGAGCCCAGGCCACAAGCAGGGCGGGCAGGAGCAGCAGCCCAGGCCCCAGGGCCGCCAGCCCCTGGCCCGAGCTGCGGCTGCAGCCACCCGGGTCGCGCTCGCAGCGCAGCTTCTCGCACAGGATGCCCGTGTAGGCCGGCGGGCACTGGCAGCGCACGTTGTTGATGCACGTTCCCCCGTTCTGGCAGTGCAGGAGCTCGTTGTCACACACGTTTGCTGCAAGATAGCGGGGAAGGGGGAGACAGAGCAGAGAATAAATGTCAGTTCATCTACAGCAGAAATGCACTGAAACCACAATTGAAGCTCCACCTCCCTCCTCTTCCTGAGACATATGAAAAGGGGCTGTGCTATTTCAAATATAATTTTTTTTTCTTTCCCTTAAGGCCATATTCTTGGAAAGCCATCTAATTCACTTAACACCACTGACTATGGTATTGATTAATTTTATATGAAGGACTATTTAATAATGAAATAATAAGAATATTAATACATGCCTCGTGCTAATGTCTGCATCTTTATAATTATTACTGAACTGAAATTGTAGGTGGTGTATGCTATTTGAAAGGGGAGATGTATCTAGAGCTTTTGGAGACGGTGAACACTGGTTAAAAATGCAATATGGCTTTGTGGAAGCAAAAAGATCTGCATGAGAGAGCAAGGTTTCATAATCAAGAACTGGATGTATTAATAATCTGAAAAAAATTATGCAAAAAAGATAAGGCAAGCACAGGCGGGAAATTCAGCATGCTGTTGGATGGGGATTATATGGTACAGACATCTGGAAATAAAAGATAATGTTATTTCCATTATAGATCAAATATTTCATCCTAATTAGATTTGCTACTTTGGTATATGGCATCTTAAAGCTATCTTAGATATTGTAGCCTGATAATAACTTCAGAAATCAGATTTGACAAGGGAGTTAAGAGAAAATAATACAGGCAAAACTTTTAGACCTGCATAATATTATAGTATTTGAAAAGCTGACAGCTTTACTTTGTATTGCTTAATATCAATTCAAATATTTCATGGGTGAAAATGCAGAGGTATGAGCAACATACTAATTAAATGTGTCAATCTGTGTTTTATTTCCGATGATATCGTTAGTATGATATGTGCTGGATTACAGCTCTGCCTTCCACAGAGAGGCAATTTTAGTAAAGGACTTGCACCTACAATCTAGGTAGAAGGTAACAGTAAAAATTTTAACTCTGAGATTTAGGGAAAAGATTATTTGGTAAAGAAGCAGACTCAACATCATATGATGTTAATGTATACCTTAGCCTGAAAATACCCGAAATGATTCAGAATAGAGAAATTATTGTTAATTTAATCTCAAACATTACTGCTGATTGCTACAAAGAAGTACAGTTTTGCAAATATTAATTTACTTATTTTTAAAAGCAGTCCAAATATCACAAGGACTAAAAGTGAAATAAGGTTCTTAAGTGGTGTAGTTCTACATAAATCTGTACAATTTTGTGCACCACTAACCTCCCTGGTAATCATATCTGTCCTGGTTTGTTTTCAGAAAAATAATCTTCTCACCCTAGAAGGTCTGCTTTCTGATGTTCTGCATCCAAGTGGGCCAAATAATGCAGTGTGCTGGAAACTTGTACATGCAATTAGGAGGGATCAGTTAATCATCTTTTTTTTTTTAGTGATTCCTTTAGCAATCAAGGTTTTTTACTAAGAGCTATGGATTTAATATTGTTGCTCAGTTTCTGAATTGCAATGGAAAAAAATTAATATTAAGGTACAACACGTTTTGTTGACGATCCTCTGAATTTTAATGTTCTACACATACATTAGAAAAAATATGTAAGAAACAGTAAGTCCCCACCAAATAAATGTGATGAGATTAACAACCCAGAAAATTCCATGGTAACAGGCAGAAAAATATTAACTGTATTTTATAAGTCAATATTTGCATTATATCTCTTATAACTAAGGCTATGTATCTTTGAAGTTGACTTTATTATTCAC
This sequence comes from Muscicapa striata striata, assembly GCA_030060385.1. Taxonomy (NCBI): domain Eukaryota; kingdom Metazoa; phylum Chordata; class Aves; order Passeriformes; family Muscicapidae; genus Muscicapa; species Muscicapa striata. The sequence continues at coordinate 269,360 of JAREIS010000015.1, read as the reverse complement.
AGTGTAGGTATTTAGTCATCTCAATATGCAAAATCAAAGTACTTTATCTGATGGCACAGCTACTGGATCTGCATGTTCTAAACTACTCATTGCTGGGATGCTTCCTACAGTTCAGGCAGTGAAAATTGTGAAATATCTGCCCCATCAGTACAGACCCTTGTTTGCCTTGACAAACTCAGTGGGAGTCAACAGTTCATTAAACACCACTTCTTGAACAGCAGAGGAGATTTTTGCCTGCAATAATTTATCCAAATTTTCTCAAGTATTAAGTAAACTGTGTTTTAAAAAATGTATTATAAAAAACCATATGTTTCCTATTTTAAAATTTATTTTGCAGACTGTAGCCTGTTATTTGAAGAGGCCCTTAGCTCAGATCTGGTCTCTAGTTGCAGGTGGCTGGAGAGGTGTTTTGCTCCACATTGGCTGTTCTGCCTGACACACTCATGCACACTGCCCCTAAACCATGCCATCTACAAAATTCTGGATACAATGTTATAGATGCTGATTTCTGATTTCAGACCATTTCTTTCTCATTAGGAAGTTTTTGAAATGTGCTTAAAGAAGGGATGGATCAAAAGCTTCATCATTATTCTTATATTATTTTAAATGTTTGCCCACAGGAATGCAGGTAGATTTTATTGTTCTCAGCAAAATACTGTGTAGCAGAAAAATCTGGAATTGTTGATCTTGTATTGCCACAGCTTTCCTAACTTTGTGCTTATATCTCTTTCTCTTGCACACAGACATGTATGCACATATATGTATCGTGTAGAGAGCAATTGTGAGCTGGAAGTTTAATGAAAAAAAATCTGGAAACACCAGGAAGTCCCATTATTTTTGCCAATTTTGTTTTAATTTTGTTCTGATCAACTCCAATACCATTTTCATCTTTCTGAAAGTATGGCCAGGATTACTTTCAAAACTTTAATGTTGACTAATATTTATCTGAATGGCATCAGGTACCAAGTTCTGACCAAAGAATGAAACATGGAGAAGTGACACAAGTAAATTCTGAAGCTATCACACTGAAAACTATTAAGACCTGCATGGCTGAACCAGCTGTGGGATTGCTGGCAGATCTTCCTTAATCAGAAGCCAGGACATCAAACTGATAGTTTAAAAACCAAAACAGCTATCTCATTTGTTTTGAGAGCTTTGCAGGCCTTTTTGAGGGATATTTCTGAGCAGAGTCTCCAGATCTGTGCAACTGCATGAAGTGAAATATTTAAAGTATACTAAAGGAAATTGTTTTAAAATTATTCTCATAATTCATCAATTTACAGTCTAACTATGGTCCAATTATAGGATCCTTAAAACCCTTCACAAAGGAGACAGGAAAGAACGCACAACATGCCTTGCCATATGTCACAAAATACTCTCCATCTTTAACTGCAATGTTAATAATTTTGGGAATGGAACAAAAAAGGAAGACTAGGGAAAAATACCTGTCTTTGAGCTGGCTCAAGGGGTGGTCTTAACCTGTCATCAATATGCTAGTGTTTCATAGAATTTATATTGGGAATTAAATGAAATATTCTTAGTAACACAACTGTTTGACAAATGACTACTTTCCTCTTAAACATTCAAATCTGAATAATAGATGAAAATTCCTGAGTTTCTCCAAAACTCAACTTTAATATCCTTGTAGCTTCTTGAAAGAAAAGAGTTATACAGCTCTGGCTTATTTTAGTTTTGAAGCAGCAACAGAGATAGAGAAGCAGAAATGCAGGTGTTGCACTCTTCAGTCTGGAGAGGCACCTCAGGCACAGCTTTGTGCTCCTGGCTTAAAGACCTGGCTGCTGTGTCTGGGCAGCTGCAGAGCACATGCCCAGGGCTTTAGGTCTGCCTGCTGCCCAGACAGAAAACAAGATGCTACTGAACTTAAATACAGTTTCTTCTACGCTCTGTCTTTCCCAAAGGCCATCCAAGAAGGGAGAAAATAAAATTTGTACCTTTCTTTGTGCTACCTTAATTTTTGTACAGGTAGGACATACTTTTTGAGCTGAGTTAGATAGTGTTCTCTTTCTGCATCAAAATCTGGATTTATGATGAAATTTTCTTTGTGGGAACAACATAGAGAGCATTAATGACATAGTCACGGAAAGAAAAAAAAATTGTTCGAGGTCCTTGCTTCCTTTCTTGAATTCTGAAGAATTAAATTTCAAACAATGTTTTCTATTTTCACTTCTATCACTATTTTTCTTCAGGGTGCATCTTCTCTGGCATCATTTGTTACAGACTTCTCTCTCCCTCTCTCTCTTTTTAAAACCATCTCTTCACTTTCCTCCTTTTTGTATCCCAGATCATGAGTATCACAGTCCCTGGACAGGTTGGTGGGTTTACAGCTCTGAATATATTACACAACATATTGGTCTTTTCTAAAGCACTGATGCAAGCTTTGCCCCGACTTCTGCTGCAGTGAATTTTCCATACTGTTAGTGGTTTTTGTGACTGGCACCACTGAATTTTTGACCTTGGATTCCATCCATTTTTCATAATTTTGAGAGCATGCAGGTCTTGTGGCTGAAGAAATTATTCTTTGCTGTTTTTTGTTTTTTTTTTTCTCTAATGCATCTGTTTCCTTGGTACCTCTTATTTAGTAAAGAATATTACTTGAACTCATGAATGAGGAAGATTTCAGCACACATGCTAATAGAATATTCTGTTTGTGCGCAAGTGAGTGAAAACCCAGCACAGTGAAACCCATGTTTGCAGTGATGATGTTTATAGGTAGCTCCAACATATGCAGTGGCTGACTATATATAGACACTGAACAGCACATTGAAATGCCATGAAAAAATTGGGAGGTTTCGTCTCCCTGCATAAATAAGTTCAGTAAATCCAGGCCAAGCACAAGCGATTTCTTGTCAAATGCAGAATTAGTTCCTGTAAATACTATGAGGAGCCTGTACCTAACATGCATTATTCTCTAAAACTGTGATCATTTAATCAATAAATGATAAAAACAATCTCAGAATATAAAAGAAATCACACTGAATGAAGCTTGTGTGTATGCCTAATAAGAATGTGGACATCTGCACATACATATGCAGCAAGAAAACTTCTGCAGTTGTGACAGTGTTAGCAATTTTTCCCACAGTTTGTGAAATAGGCAGAAATGGAATTGGGGAATGCAAAAGATTTTTGTCTCATTTGAATGCAAAGGTGTGACTTTCTTTCCAGTTGTATCCAGTTGCATGTTTCAGTTGAACATAAATGACCATGATCAAAATATTTCAAATTGCCAGAGTCAGCCATGAATATCTTCATCATTTGGAAAAATATCCTAAAAATACAGTATATACTTGCTGTTTGTTGAAGATCTCTACGTGGAACTCCACTGACTCATGAGATCTCACCCACATAGCATAGATGTCAGGTAAGAGGATAAAAGGGCATGGGGAAAACAGAAGGAGTTAGGCTTCTCCTGAAAGGTTACAGCTACTGCTGCTACACTTTGTGTTGCACAGCACATGACAAAATGTCAAGTTTTTATAGGTTAAGTATCTTACTCATTTGAATAACTAGTGAGTAATGACTGAGTTGAAGGCTTTGTCACTGAAATTTCTTCCCGTCTTCCAATTAGAAGTACTTATTTTACTTATTTTATTCTATTTTTTAGAATTTAATTTATCATTTACATTATTGCCAAAGGGCTTTAAAATGTTTTGCTACCATGAATATGTGTCAGTGTTGATCAGATTTCTTCAGTGCTTTGAACCCACAAACATACCTGATATGAAAACCAGCTACTGCTCTTATAAATGAGATATTCATAATAATTTCTTTGTTTGGAAGTGACACTAATTCAACACTTGCTGTAGTAGTAAAGCTATCTTAGGATATTGTCAAATCAAGACAAGGCAGATGCTTTGATACCATGATAATAAAACAGGTTTGCACTTATCTACCAAAGCACATTCTTAAGTTAAGACAAAATAAATCACTGCAGACAAGTACAAGCCTAAAGCATATCCTACTGTGTTAAAATTATGGTAACAAATGACAAACATTAATAGAAAGATCTCTGGTGCAAAGTTGAAACAATGTTGTGATCAATTACATTGCCAGCAATACAAGGAAATAAACATTGACCAAGTGAGAGTAATTTCTAAAGGCAGACATCTCCATCTTGACTTGTCTTGAAAATGCCTGTTAGAAGCACGATTGAAATGACATTTGATTTTTTATCAAATCAGTTTAATTAAGTTATCAGAGAGTAAATGAATAGGGGAGTAATGGAGTTACTGTGTTCACTGAAAATTTTCAGTGGAATTTTTAGATTGTTTGCCTACATATGATATTTGTTCTTTCTCCACAACCCGCAGTTCAAAACCAAGCCAGTTCTAATCAAATTGCAGGCAAAGTCTTCAGAGTTCCTACAAGAAAATGTAGCTATTACTCAGAGTTCTGCCCAGCACACAGCCAGAGAATGGATGGTGATTCCTCTCTCCTGCCAATAGGCAGCAATTTATCCCAGCATCCACATGGGTAAGCTTAGTTGATTATGTCTCACCACTGAAAGTGCAAAATCCTGTACAGAGTATGTGGGGGGTTTTAACCACGATATGAGGATAGTAGAGGTAGAAAGTTACTGTTTTTCAAAGGTTGTGTCTGTGCCTTCTCATTTTTCATCTCTATTCTTAATCTAAAATCCTTGGGTTTAATGAATAAAAAATAATGAGAAGAAATAAATCTAACCTGTTAAAAGAACATGAGGAAGAACTGAGTTTTGGAATTGATACTCTTACATGATAGCCATAGTAGCTTTGGTAGAGACTACACCAAATTGATTGTGTATTAAAATGGATGAAAACAAATCCAGATTTATTTATCTAAGAATTATAGTTGAAGTAATACCTTTCAATCTTCCTCAGTTTCAGGAAATGAATGATTTAACCTTTCAGTTTTCTGATTTTGATGGTTCCAATTTTATACTTCTACAAAAGAGGATGATTTCCAAAGTGGGGGGAAGAAAAATTTCCCTATTCTTTTTATTGCTTTGCTTATGAAGGAGCACCACTGAATTGGTATGACCCTGATCATACTTTAGGGTAATCTCAGGAGACCAACAAACTACATACCAGCTTTAATTGCTCAAAAGAGACTACATGCCCCTATCATTCATATTCCACTTACAAAGCTGTAAGCTGCAGTGCCATTATTTCTCTCTGTCTGGAGAAAAATGAATATTCTTACATGATCTGTCTTCTCTTTCCTTAACTAGGAAAAGAAGCAGTTATAACTACAGAGTTGATTTTTTTTTCTATTGCTAACAGCAAGGTCAGGGTTTAGATGTAACCACTATCAATAAAAACTGGTTAAGCACAAAAAGTGCTCAGATGTAAAAGATGAAGTCATCAAAAGGCCTTATGAATGATGTGGGGATGGGATTTGGTTCCCTAAATATGAGCAGTTACTGCCATTAGCTGTGCCAGAAGGCATTTCAGACACATACACGGAGCTGGCTGGTGTGTCCAGGGGCTCTGGGAGTTTAACTGGGGAGCACTGCCAGGGCCAGGGGCTCCTGGCCCTGAGGCACAGCTTCCGTGTTCCAGCTGAGCACTGCAGGCTGTGTCTGACCCCATGGCTGCCACTGGAGCTGCTCTGCTCCCCTGGCCTGGGGGGCTGTGTGCTGGGAAACTCGCTGTCCTGCTGTCCTCATCCCTCCTGTCCTGCTGTCCTCACCCCTCCTGTCCTGCTGCCCTCCTGTCCTCACCCCTTCTGTCCTGCTGTCCTCATCCCTCCTCTCCTGCTGTCCTCCTGTCCTCACCCCTTCTGTCCTGCTGTCCTCCTGTCCTCACCCCTTCTGTCCTGCTCCTGGCTCGACGGCACTTTGGGGCACACCCAGCTACCACTGTTCCTGAGACATCTATGGCCAGTTCTATCCAAAGGGCTGGAAGGGAGACCTTGCCTGCACAGCAGCATTTTCTGCTTCATCTGCAACAACAAGATTTTCTTGGAAGTTCCCAAGAACTGCGAAACATACCTGCAACAAGCATTGCTTTTACAGAGCACAAAACCACAGGAGAAAGTTTGGAAAGTAAACCAAAGCAGGATCATGCAAAGGTCAGCAATTCAAATACATGATTATGAAGTATATAAAAGGCTGAATTGTCCTGCATCCTTGGCTGCTAAGATGTTTGACTTGGAATAATGTTATGGACACAAAAAGAATGCAAAGAATTTGTCTTTGTTTACTGAGAAAATAGTTTCTCTTTTGGCTATTCTTCCCAGTGAACACTACGCTGAAGACTTTCAAAATCCATGAAATAGTCCCAAACACTTGTTAATTTATTTGGCAGCAAAACTAGATAAGGTAATCACAACTGAAAATAATTCTCAATGATTTAGGGGATTAGAATTATTCTAAGAAGTATTTTCCTAAATTTCTTAAGGGAAGGGGTAAAAGAGAGTGAAGAATGTGTTGCTGATGGCTTCTATTAATAATCACTGCTACTCTAAAGCTGTTTGTGTTTTAAAATAATTCAAAAGTTGCCGACTTTCTTCTCACTACTTCGGCTGAAAGCCAATTGTATGGGAGCTTTTGAACAACTGGTAGAAAATCTACTGGAAATATATGTTATGATCAACTTCTAAACTACATAAACCAGTATTTGTAATGGAAACACTAACAATCTTTAATTGCACTGTAGTAAATATCAAAGGTATTAAAGTGGGATGGGTATGTAACTAAATGGAAGTGTGACTTATCAGCTCTTTTACAGCGACCACAAGGAAAGGTAAAGCCTAGTTTGTATTTACACATCATTATGTATTCCTTCTGTGTGCATTTGTCAAAAGAAAGGTTTAAGATATCAGGACAATGTTCTCCTACAGGAGACCAAAACACCAGTGTGCAAAGTTAATGGAGTAGAATCTCTCAGGAGATGAACATTCAGGGTTTATGTGAACATTAGCTATAATGCAAAGGGAAAGGTAAAACATTTGCATAATTCCTACAACATGTATGAAGTGAGGGATGGGGTTTTTTGTTCAAGTAACAATGCTGGGAATCAGGAGATCTTTCTGAATCTATACTGATTTATTGTTTTGAGTGTAGATGAAATGCTGCAGAGTGCCTTTGCTGATCCAGCTTTAGAATGCAGATAAAAACACTTCCCTAGAGGTGTCAAAGCTATTCAGGTAAAACTTGTTATTGCAAGTGAACAATGGAGAAGTTGATGCCGAAGAAAGTCCAATGAGTTGCCTATGCAAACAAAAGAAGGGAATGATGCAGGTCCTGTGAATTCCTGCTCTATTTACCACATTGCACTGATGATTAGATAAATGAAATAGCAGAGTTGATTATTGTTTCCAGGAGAGTTTGCTGACAGTAAATTTTAAAAAGGTTTCTAAACTATGAACTTTAAAAAAGGACTATGCAATCTTGTCCAATTGTCATAGGTGATTGCATAAGAAGATGACATCCTCTGACACTCTCAAATACCAATGTCATGTATTGTATCTCCTTCTAATCTCACCTATCAGAACTTCAGCTGCTCCATATTCATACATAAGGAACACAGTAAAGATTGGCAATTTTTTTATCCACTCTGTTTCATCTGATCTATAAAAAATATTACCTGTTATTGTCTATTTTTGTATTACAGTAAAATTAAAAAATGAATTCAACAGGCAGATTCTTATATCCTAATTCCTGTCTGAGATATACCAGATGATAATGTGCTGTCTTGTGAGAGGGATTTTAATTGGTGCAGTGCTTTACTTTTCCACTCTTTGAATCATCTTATTGGTATTCTGATAAAAACAGCTGGCATGTAGCACTCTGCAAAAATAAGAACTAATAAATTAATGTATCAAATAATTAAAGCTATTAGTTGTTTCATGCTAGTTTTCATCAACAATATTTATTGCTACACACAGACTTGCTTTGGGTTATCATTGTGCATTTATCTTCATGACAGAGCAACCATTAGATGGGAAACCCCAGATAACAGATGCTTTTTTTTTCCCAACACAATCTTCTTCAGGCACACCAGTTTTTCTGCAGTGTTTTACCTAGGTGTAACCAATGTCATAGTCTTAGCCAGTGTTTTTTTACCTGAAAACATTTTAAAAACTGACTTATCATACAATTCAACAAAAATGTCTGAAAGACATTCATTATTACACACCAACCAATAGAGCTGAAGCAGGCATACAAGCAGCCTATAGATTTTTCATACGGACATGCAGACTACCACTTATAAGTTGTTGCAATAGTAACAGAATTATATTAATCTTATTTAATCAACTTTAAAGTTTTGCTATAATGTAGAAAAATATTTGAATAAACTTAGACCTGTCTTAGAGAATACATAGCATGGTTTGTTTGGGATAATGTCTGAATAGTTCTTTCTAGCATATCAACTAAAGATAATGTCTCTAACCATGGATATTGATACTGCTTACTATGACAAAGTGTTAAGCTAATCCAGGATACTAAAAAGACCAGAGATAAAATATTCTCATGAGTAACAGCTGTTTCCTTGTAAGCTTTATATGGTTCTAGCATTACATTTGACATGCTGATTAACGTATTTATATTTCTGTTTATCATTTGTGATGCACAGAGGTGTTAAAATTTAATTATTAAAGAAGACTGAAATAATCTGGGATCCTTGAGGAATAGATAAATGCCAAATGTGATTTCACTTCAAAGTACTTTCCTTATTTTGTTTAAAATAATTTTCTCCAATTTTTAGTTCTTTTTAAGTCATGCCAGAGTTGAAAAATACCAAGGATATCTCCATTCATTTGTGATAAATAAATAAATCTAGATAGTGTGTTGGATATTTCTAAAGATGTATTGTACCAATAGTTTTAAATTTAATGACGGAAAGAAGTGTTTCTTCAAAAGTGTTACGTAAAAAGTCTTCCACCTGCACTTAAGACTGAGAAACCAAGACCTTGGTTATTTTCTCCTGCTCCTGAGAGGCTGTGTGTACAGCAAAGTCACAAACCTCTGGTTTGGAAAAGGAAGGGTCACAGAAGAAATTTTTACAAAACACAAACTCAATTTTTATGAAAATGTACTTTTAGAATGTAGTTTTAAAACATAATGTCTGACTATACTTCCTTTAGAACTCTCAGTGAAAAAGGAGACAAATTTCTGCACAACAGAACTGGGATGATGATTAATCTGTATGCTCTGGCAAGTTTCTCTCATTGGGTCCAGTCCTGTCATCTGCCCCAGAGAACCATCTACATTACATAATATGAACTCCCACATTCCTATCCATGTTTGCTCTTCTTTTCCAGCAGCCTTGGCAGTGATGGCAGTGGAAATCTGACTGATCAGATCCCAGCTCCTTGAGACCTCTGTACTCCTTGACATTGACTCCTATGGCAGGAGGGTATGGGCTGCTGGCTGCATGTGCTAGTGGAGAGCAGGGAAAGGCTGTCATTCCAAGTAGGATGAATTTTTGTAGGCCTGGAGCCTTGTGAGGGACATTAGCAATGCAACCTCATCCTGCTCCATGAAGCCCCCAGGTGGGCAGGGCTGGCAAGCATGGCCAGCCAGCACAGAGCCTGTTCAGGTTTCAATACAGCCCCGCAGTGAAGTGAGGGGATGACAGGAGTGTGAAAGGCAAAGGTTTTCTGCTGTGAGACTGCATTTCTGAAGTGGTAAATGGCAGATCTGAGTGGGATGCTGGTTTTCTGAAGCCTGCCAGAAAGCTAAGGAATGAATAGCTGTTTCCCTAAAACAGTAGCAGGAGTGCTAAGGGGAAGTAGTTGGAACTGGAACAGAGGGGTTTGGTCTAAAGCCAGGGAGGGTGGGAGTAGGTGAGGGAGGTGCTCAACATAGCTGGCTCAATGTTTTGTATTTGCAAAACACTCAGGGTCCTTCTAATGGTGCAGTGCAGCGTGGGCTGCAGCATCATCACTAAGTTGTCATATTGCCACTGAATAAAAGATAAAACTGGAGTACACTTCTCTAAGCATCTTTGCACTTTGCTTTAAATCAGTAATGGTTTAGCATGAACTAGCAAAGCTCTCAGGTCATTGCAGAAAAATTATTGCAGTATATGGCTTTATTGTGACACATGGTGTAAGTATTGACCCAAATTTTCATACCTTTGCAGAAGTTATGCAGTGTACAAGCCACCTTTCATATTTCTCCCCAGTTGTGTACCAAAGGGCACGTGTGCAAACGTAATTGGAAGCATTTCAAAGCATGCAGCTCAATTTTTGAGTTGTTTGTGTTGCAGTACACTGTTGTAATCTGTCTCTAAGATATGTGGAATAGGCTGTTCTTTCTGAGAGCGGAAGCCTCCTTGCAGAGCTGTGCTTTGCTGCATAATGTCAACATAATGGAGCTGATTTAAGGATGCTATCTATGCTTGCCCTCAATATGAATTTCCTTGCACTAACAGCCCCAGTTTAAATCTCATTGTGGGATTCTCCTGTTCCTGAAATCAGTAGGAAGTAAGTTAGGTTTTTGAATTTTGTGAGAATAACTTATCCTCCTTGAATGCTAGTCACTGCTTATTGCCTCATGATCAAAATGCAGCTGCAGCTCTTTAAAGTAACAGCTACATGTGATGAAACTCTCTTTACACTTCTTGGAAATAAAACTTCTAAATTCTTCAAAGTAAGAGTCAAGGATACTTTGGCTTAAAAAGGAAGTTGAATTCCCATTTAAAGTATGTGTACCATTCAGAGCTCAGTGGTGCAGCATCTCATTAACAGAACACCCTGCTGAACTGTCTCCCATGGACTGCTGTTTCTATCCTGAGGACACTCGAGTTTGTTCCTCCTGCACTTGTCAGTGTATTTGGGGACTGGGTAGTGGATGTGGGGAGCACACCTGGCAGCTCTTTGTTTTAGCCCCTGTGTGCCACTGATCTGTAGCTGCTTGGTGCTGTTTCTTAAGGCTCATCTAAACACCTATTAAAGGGAGAATTCTTCCTCCAAAGAGATTATGGCTGAACTCCTTTTAACCTAGAAGTTTTGAAGGGCAAGAATAAATCCTTGGGTCTATTGGAAGAGGTTTCAAATTTAAGCAGGAAATAGAATGAGGGGCTAGCATTGGATATTGGCACAATGGGCTGGAGCAATGTTTTGGGTTATCCACAGAGAGATTTGTATATCTGGAAAATACACATAAATGTCTAAAAAGTGTGAAGGATTTGGAAAACTATTCCACTCAGTCTCTAGAAAGAGAATAAAGTGGGTAAATTGATCTACGGACAAATGCAAATCAAAATATTGGCTCTGGATTCAGCCAATGGTGTTTGTGCAGTTGTTGCTACAAGGTTTTCCATGTCCCTCCGAACAAAAAGACAAGTCATTGGCAAGGGAAAAAAAAAGCATACAAAGAAGTACCTGTCCAAAATGTAGTTATAAAAATACAACATAATTTTGGGTATAACACTTTAATCATCCTGATCCTCAGCTGCCTATTGACATCAGTGATGTTAATGAAAACAGTCCTTTAATATAATTATTTCAAGTTGACTTAAGATACAAGTAGTCTTCTATAGAAATTAATTACCAACAGCTGAATTACAATCAAACTCTTTCCCCTTCTGTGTAACATCTTTAAACTATCAGCACTATCACTTCTCACCTGATGATTACAGGAAACAATTTTATTAACAATTTAATTATTCTCTTTAGAAGCCAAGGTAATTATAAGGGGCTTGGCTTCTACCAAAAGTCTTTTAAAATGATTTTACCATTGACTGTTGTCCAGCATGAGAGAAAAAAGACCATAATCAACAAAACCATATATGAATATTGTGCAGAGTTGGGAGAAAACAGAAGAGCAATGCTGTTAATATTTTACTGAACATCATGGTACTTTTGTATGGACTATGAGTTCCCTTTAAATTTATACTGACAGAATCCTGAAAAGCTCTATTCACTTTCACAATGAATTTGTGCTATAAAAGTAGTAAAGATCTGACAAAAAGCTGGACTGACATTTATGAGATTAAGCTTTTGTTCCTGATTTTATCATACCCATGTTCCTTGTCAAAATCTTTCCTTGCATGCTTAACCTGAAGAGGAATTTGAAATAGCTGGAAGGGCTGGCCCATGTCTCAGGGGTATGGATATGGGAGAAGATGATCATGCAGATATTTATTAGAGAGAAATGCAGGGAAAAGCTAAATGGGCAGAATGTTTGCACGTGATTTGGTGAGCTGATTGTATTGGAGATGCAGAGTAGAGTGAGTATATAAAAAAAAGAAAACTATTTAAAAGGATTCTTATAAAAATTACATAATTAGCAGCAGATTAAAAAAACTTTATAAGAAAATACATTTACAAAGGGTAAAGAAAAAGGGTGCAGTTATAATGAAATGAAGGAAAAAAGAAGAGAGTACACATTCTCACAACTGAGCTGTAAGAACAGATTAAAATACCAAGATAGGCTGGAAATGATTAAGCAATTTAGTAAAGTCACAACAATTAGCCATTAATTTTTTTTCTAAACATAGGAGAAGAGAGATCTTCTAGAAAGGCTGTAGGGAAAATAAATGCTTTGTAAGGTAGGGAAGGGAAAAATCTATGCTTTGGGAGGTTACCAGACCTGTGGGGATGGGGGCATGCTCTAGAGGTGTCTAAAAGTTTATACAAACCATTATTTAAAAATGAGAGTAGTCTGTGGCATCAGATCACCAGAAGCAAATATTATTGGTCTGAGAATTTTTAAAAAAATGCAGAAACAAAATTTTCACCACTAGTTGTGATTTTTCTAATTTAATTTTTCTAATTGTCAAGATGGGCTTGATTAACTACAAAAAAGGACCTGTGGCAGGTGTGATTTTTATAAAGATTTTCAAGGAGCTGGAGAGGATCTAGACTGGCAAGTAGAACTTCTGCAGCAGGCAAGTTTAGAAGGAGCTGATGGGTTTTAATTTGCAACGTGCTGACAGCCTCCACTACAACTTAAGTTGCCCCAGTGGTATTAAAAGTAAAAAAATGCATTTTAATTACACATTGATTTAATTTAATTACACATGAATAAATGGATGCCATGGAAGTAGGTATACTATAATTTTGTCCACCTGTAAATTTAAATTTTAAAAGACTAGTTTGCACTTTTGATGGATTTCAGAGGTATTTTATGTACAGAGGCACACTTGTTGTTAAGGTGTGTTTCTGCTCCGAATTTAAACATGCTGAATGGATGCAATCCTAAAGTAATCAGCTTTTCTAATGTCAGATTTGTACTTCTACAGAGCTGAATATTGTACTATCTAACAGCTAAGGAATTCAAGACCTTTTTTACATACTACTACTATTTTATGCATTTGTTCAAATATTTTGGATATCTTGATTAAATGATAGTATTTGTTATGAGTAATCTGTAGAGGTGAGGTTAAAAAATTTCAGGCTGAAGGTTTTAAGGACATTTAGTCAAACTAAGGGAGTTATTATTTAGTATCAATAGAGTACTTCAGCAAAGAATTTCTGAATGTAATCAAGATCTTTCAAGATCTGAGCTCTGAACTAAAACACTTAACAGAAGTGCCTTTTAACATTTCCCAGTTCCCATTTCACCCTATTTTCTGACCATTTTACCTGGCTCATTTTAGAGCTGGCCTTCAAAACCTTTCACTCCTGTGAGTGATATGTTTATCCTCACGCTTGCATGCTTGTAGACAAGGAAATACCTCACAGCAGAAAGTAAAGCTGTTCTGAGTTGGACCAGTGCCCTCTATGTGACATTTGCAGGCTGTATGAGCTGCAGACAGCAGAGGCATCCAGCTGCTGGAAGGTGCAGCTTACAGATTTTCTCAGGCAAAGAACGCATCAGTATCTTCATATTTAATTAGTCTCAGTGAGTCTTTCATCCACTAATTTACCTAATAACTTATTGAGACTTCATACTTCTGTTATCCAAATAACATTTTGTTGTTTGGGCACAAATTTTGTATTTTGTATTTTGTATTTTGTTCTGGGCACAAGTTCACAACAACTATAACAGTACTACTACTACTACAGTACTACTACTACTACTACTACTACTACTACTACTACTACTACTACTACTATTAATAGAATCTCTTTGTTTAACTGGTTGGACCTTCCTGGTTCTTGAGAGGAAAAATAAATGAATAATCATTTCCAATTCACCTTTCCCATAACATCTGTGATTTTATAGATATATTTTATTTTATTTTCCTTCATTTTGTTTTCCCTTTCTTACACTAAAGAAACAATCTATTTAATCTCTCCTTTTAAATGGCCTGCTTATAGCTGTAACAGCTTTTCATTCTACCTTTTATGGCAGTACTATATATATATATATATATATATATATATCTTTTCAATATCAGGACTTCATGCAGTGTTCAAGACATGGGCAGATCATGAAGCTATGTAGTGAAATTGTGGTGTTTCCACTTCACTCATGTTCTTGTCTTAAAAATTCAATAATCTATTTGCCTTTCCGACTGATAAAGAGCATTAAGTTAACATTTTCAATAAAATACCCTGAACTACTCTTAGAGTGCCTTTCCTAAATGGTAAAGCCAAGTATCTGTAGGAACACATTACCCTTGAACACTTAATTTCCATCACCCACATCTTAGAAATTTTTCTGAAGGTCTTTTTAGTCACAATACCTTTGTAGTCTAGGCAAATTTATTACACCATGCTTCACTCTGTTTTCTAGCAAAATTCTCTATGTGTAAGTCCTCATAAGACTGATTACTAGTTCCTGACATCTATTCACAGCTTGTTTCTTATTATTCAAGATCTGATTATTTCATTAAAAAAAAAAAAAAAAGAATTGGAAAAAAAGACTAACAGTTTTCATACTACTGTGTTTGCGCAGTAAAGGAAGTAAAAGGAAAGTAAAGGAAGTTAAAACAACTACTGAAGCACGTGCTGGTGTCAGCAATGCCATCAGTTGCATCAGTGCCAAGATAGGAAACCTTGGCTATCTTTATTTGCCTCAGGTCAGTAATCTTTATCTGCAGTTAAGTAGAATGGAGATTACTTTACTTACTCCTAAATGGTCCTTTTAAGGCCCCTTCATAAAAATGTCCCATCTGGGTGTGTCTGTGCTGCTATTGATCTCTTTATTCTGTCCTCATAAAAAGGCAGTGAGCAGGCAAATTACACAGAAGTTATGGCCACTGAGCAGGCTTAAAAGGAAAGTGTGACAGATTTTTCAGAGGAAAAGAAGTCCTGCTCATCACTGTTCAAATGAAGATTTAATAATTCATAACAACTGAGTTATAAGTTTCCCCTTCAATACGTTTCCAAATGTGAATAGATTAAATAGTAATTGCTATCAAGCTTTATGTTCTATTTCATGTACCTAATAAAAGTTTATCTAGTGGAGCTTACTTTGTATCTTTTTGATCTATTCCTGACTGCAATATACTCTATTAAAATATTTATCATTGTGCTATCAAATATTAACCATTTTAAAATCATCTGACTGAAGAAAACAAATAATGTTACTTGCTTAAGTTTTCATGAATTTTCTGATATATAGTTGTTCAGAACTCCCCCTTGATATAGCACTAAAAATATACAAGATGCTACAAATTGTATTCACTCTTTTTGAATTGGACTGTTTTGGAAATGCACTCTGGTCACATCCATCACCACTTTCTGATTTGGCTCTGCATGCAGAATCCTAGTTTTGTTGTCTGAAAAGTTGTGATTCTGCTTCAGTACAAGAGAATATTAGAGAGCTGTTGGTTTTTCTACAGGTTAGTGGATTTTAAAAACTATTTTCGAAGAGTACAGAATGTTTGTTTTTTTTTTAAGGGTGACATTTTAAAGATGTTTCCCTAATTATTCACCGGCTCATCCTTCTGAAATTATATGGCCTTGTCAGGTAAAAATACTGGCAAGCTCCTAGAACATAGAATGATCTAGTGATGGGGAGAGAATAGTTCTCCCCCAGACGTGCCAGGGTTGCATGGCAGCCCAGCCCAGCCCAGCCTGACTGGCTTCCATCCCTCCCCAGCTGAGCAGGTTACACTCTCCCAGGGTGCCCCTGCTTGTTCAACCAGTGGATGATTCATATCACAGGACTAACATAACAGAAAACTATTCTTTTTTGGTTAGTGCCCTGCTGAGTTAGATCTGAAATCATTCAGTGAAAGGTCAAACAAGTGCCTGAGAGATTGCTAGGGGTATGGGACTAAATAGTGGGGAATTGGGAGAAGAAGGATTGCAGCACTTGCAATTAGAGCAGTTTGGACAGCCATGAAATAGCTGCTTTGAAGCTGACACTTGGGCAAGATCAAGAGAAGAACAACCTCTTTGCTCCATCCAATCCCTCACCTTGCTGGGGAAAAATTGTTCTGTTAAAGGTCAGGTGTATAAATGTTGCTACTGAACCATTTCTTTTTCTTTGGAGAAAGCAATTCCTGATCACCAGGTTATAAGAGTCAATGTCCTGAAGATCTGCAGTGTGTCAGGAGCCTGGTGTCTCTCAATAACATGGTAACTATACTAACTAGTCCCCTCTTTTGAGCCTCACTCTCTGCTCGATTTTATTTACCTGTTACTTTCTTTGGCTTCTCCACACCTATATTACCTAATTCACAACCCCACCCTGTTCTGAGAGGCTTTCCAGCACAGAGACACTGAGATAATATCCTTGAACTCTCCCCAGTACCCCTCTAATCTATTGCTTCTGCAGGTTCTTCTATTTCCATAATATCCCACACACTTTGTAGGCAGCAGTGCTAAGAGAAGATTAAGGCATGGTCTCCAAACTAGACATGCTACAGGAATTATGCAGATCTGTATAACTCTCTGAGAGAGCATGTCATGTTTTCATCTCCTCTGTGCTCTTCATAGAGAAGAGGTGGCCTCAATAATTTCTGTTAATATACAGTGTTTGTGTTCTGACATGTTTACTCTGACTAAAATATCTCCTCCTCAGAGAGAGATCAACCTTCCTTTTCTCCTTCAAATCTAGCATCTCATTAAAAAATAATAGCATTTCATGATATTCATACTTTGGTGAAAACTTCCTATGTATCCCAGTATCCGAGTGACTATTCTGTGGGTTGTGTATTTTGGAAGGAACACATTAGTAAGCACATTTGCCTTGCTGTTTCTCAGGTTTAAAAGACCCCAGTTTTAAAAGGATATCAGGATGGCATTATACCTATAAGTCACCAGCATGCTTCCCCTGAGGCAAGCAGAACCAGTGTTTTGCATCATCTGAGGATCAGGTCTGATAATGCTGTAATTTTGTTTGTATTCTTGCCTTGCTTACTTCTTACTTCTGTAAACCATACTTTGCTGTGAGTTGCAGCAGTTGGATTATGGATTAATGCAAAGGGAATTATTCTGGATTTAAAATTTGAGCCATTTGAAGGAGAGTATGTTCCTCTTGCATTCAAACCCCTGTACACATACACAGTTTCCTTAGTCTGCATAACAGCCATGTAAATTAGGTATTTTGAAAGCAGTATTTTGTGTATAAAGACCAGGGGCAGATGACTATTTCCTGTGGACAATAATGCCCAGCCCCAGCAGAACTTTATCCTTTCCAATAAATTATATTTTACTTCCCTTCAGCCTTCCAAGTGAGGCAGTGTGCTTACCAGTACCAGCCTTGGCACAAAACCACACCAGAACTGAAAGTATATACAGCACCTGTGCAGAGGAGAGTCCCACTGTATCCTGACCAGCTAATAGCATTAAAACTGCTATTGGTAAAAAGATACAAAAACAGACAGGTGGATCTTTTATGGCTCCCCACACATGCAGTTGCAATGGTGAACTTGAAAGCAGGGCACCTTGATTCTGAATTTCTATTTCTGTTTTTTTGTCTTGTGCCCTAGGCACAAGTTCAATGTGTAGGTATTGGATACATCAGTGTACAAGTATGTAAATGATCACTAACCTTCACTGGGGAGACAATTGCATTTATATGTATTTAATCTATCTAGAAAGAAGTGCAGGATGTATTTTTTTTTAAAAAGATTTTTAAAGAATTAGATGGTATATGTCTTTTCCTCTTTTCTTGCTGAACAGTAAACCCAATCTTCCAAAAGCAAATGTTAATTAAAGTTCCAAGTTTACAATTTCAAGTTTGATTTCCTTTGGCAACTCAATCTGCATGATGATTTTGATCAAATACACCAGCTTCTAACATTTGTAACACATGATAAAATCCACCCCAAAAAAGCTCTTATTTACATAATCATATAATAAGTTAAATGCATACTGTGACAGATTATGAATCATCTGACAGGCTGCAGAGTAATACAAGTTTAGTCTGGAAGACAGATACAAGCATAGAGTCCAATTTGGGCATTGAAAGTAAGAGTGCAATCCTTCGCCTGCTTCTATTTAAATGACTGAAAAAGGGTAAAATGAGATAGATTGTTCAGACTTTGATATAAGGCATCTGGCTGAAAACTAAGTTGCTAATTGTTTAAGATTAGCACCACTGAGCCAAGATAATTTAAAACACTGATTGGCTATAGGGTGCCAGCTACCACTGGTAAGTCTCACTCACCCTAGGACTTTGCAGTGCTGTTTGGCTTTTATTTGGCTTTTGTATGAAGGGAGATAGAGAATAATATTAGTCATTGAACTTTCTCTCACCTTTTCCTCCATGAGGAACATGCCTAATGAAAATTCGAGCTGTGCTGCCAAACAGATATTGGCAAAAGAGTCACTTTTTCTTTGCCTGGTTGGATAAATACACAGCTGGTTTTGGAATCAATGCTTCTGTGAGTGAAATTATAAGATATTACTTTAAAATGCTGCTGTATGTATGCAATGGACTTTAGTCACCTGAAATGTCATGGCCAGGAAATACAGGTGATGCAAGACTGTGAGGAGTACATGTAGAAATCAAGTGAATGCTTCTATTTAGTATTTTGGCTGTGTTTAAATGTTTTTTTCCTTTTGATAGAGGTTCCTTTTATCAAAAAACACTATGTTCAGTTTAAAACTGGCCCAAATCAACTGTAGTTGCAGATTAAATTTCTTTCCAGGCTTGGAGCTTTTAATTCTATTTTAATGTTCATTTTTAAGGGAAATCGTTCAGTTTCTATAAAACAGAAAAATCAAATATATGCTATGCTATGTAATTTCTCATGTTCCAGGAGTTCTAAAAGGGTTTCAGGACCAAACTGTTCTGTTCTGAATTCATTCCCTGCGCTTTGATCTCGCTGGTGAGAAATGCAGGGTGGGTATGTGGCAGGGAGCCCCGCTGAGCGCAGCACGTTCCCCGCACGCCCAGCGCCTGCAGGGTGCTGGGGAGGGCTCAGGCGCTGGGCCAGGCACAGCCACATCCATTGTGCCTCTGCTTCTGAGGGCAGCAAACCTTCCTGTACCAGCCAGACCCCGCTGACCGCCACGTCTCTGCAGCACAAACCCTGAATGCTAGAAGATAACAGCTGCTATCACAGTGCTTTTTATCTGGGAGGCAAAGTCTAAAATTGCATCTGACCTCGGTGTGCGCGGAGGCGCCCAGCGAGGAGCGCTCTGCCCGCATCCTCAGAGGGTTTAGATTAAATCACCAAGAGTGAGGTACCTAAATAAATAGTTCTGAGGATAATAGCTTCTGTGACTTCTACTGTGTGTGGTACAAAGTAGACTCCAAACTGTAATTTATCAAATGATATATTGCGGGCCTTAGAAAACGCAACTCGGCTTTTGTGTTGTTTTTTCCCTAACAGGTTTACTAATATATAAAATTATGACGCTCCATTTACTTATGGAATCATACATGTAATTAAATTAGCTATGGTATAGATTTAAATTGTTTATTTATAGCTCAAGCTTATGTTTGCCCTAGGTGAACGGTTTTCAGCAACAAAGCTCCATAAGAATAGAATTTCTTAAGAATGCCAATAACCTATGTATAACAAAAAGTAAAGAAGCACATATTGGTCTGTTGAGTGAGTGTGTGTATCCATCTTTGCATATCTATGCTCCTGTACAGCACAGGCTTAGGGAAAAGCAGATCAAAACCACATGCTACGTGTCCAGACAAATAATCTTTTTGAGCTTTGCCAAGGCAACAGAATGAATTCTTATTTTTCTTGTATATTGGGGTCTGCTTGCTTGCTCGGTCATTTGTTTAGAATTCAATGGGAAAATAACAAAGCTAAAACTGACACAGTACTAAATTAAATTAATTGGAATTCTGTTCCTCCATGATAAGACTTGAAATGAGATTTAAATCAGTGTGTGGTTGGTAAACATGACAATTCGATGTCTGTTCCATAAAACTGACAACTGCATCTAGTTGTTTTTCTTCTGAAATTGATCAGATAATTTGTTGAAACTTGGAGAATATCTGACAGTAACACAATCAGACTGAGATTTGTTCAGAAAATTACAACATAGTGAGGGAAACTCAATTAGTTTTGTCAGCAAATATAAAGACACTAGCTTGCATTTCCAGAAACTGTCCAAAGCTTTTACAAATACCCTTGATTCAGCTAAAATCAAGCTAATTATATGCTGAGCTCAAAAACCTCCTCATTAAAAGAACACTATTTGTCTTAAAATGTCCAATCCTGAAAAGATAGGAAATACTGAAATTATTAAGTAATTGCTTTGATGAACTGGTGCATAGATATTACTGTAAAATTTGCTCAACAGTCCTCCCGACTTATGCAGTATCTCAGCTACTTAATATCTTTTTTAAACCCACTGTGTGGACAGACACAGTGTTTTCTTTATTCAAATTCTGTGCAGGGAACCACACTGATTTCTGTTTTAATTTTTTTTCCCTTGTAGTTCAGGTCATTGCAACATTTCTAATGCTTCACAAATTCCAGGGGTTATTTTGCCAGTATCTAGGACAAGGTACAGGGTGGTGACAACCTTCTTCTGCATATGGGGTGCAAGGCAGAGGGAGACCTCTTATTTCTGAGTGCGTTGTTTGGGAGATAACTAGGATCTGATTTGGTGAAGAATTAGTAAAAGACAACCTTGAAACTTGAAAGATTACTTCACCTACTTTCTGCTGCAGCTCTAACTGCCCAATAATTTTGTGAATCATAACTCAAATAGAAGCAGCTGGAAAATGAGAACACAGTCAACAACCACATGTGAAAATTATGGTTTAAATGCCCTGCCAAATACAAACAGGAGCTTGCTGGTAGGAGCTGAGGAAGTCCAATTTTCTCAGGTTGCACTGAACAGTGTTGCCCAGGCAAGCTTCCTTTCTCTTCATATACTATCTTTAATGCTAATTGGTTAATTATAACAATATTTTCTGAGATTATCTATTGATTTTCTTTCCAGATCTAATTTATTGAGTTGTCACCAGTCCAACTTTTCTGATTCAGAGGTACTTATCACTTGGAGAGGCTGTGGTAATCTTTAGCATTATTGCCTTTTCTGTAATTTATTATATAAAATTTGCATTTGGCTTTGAGTATTTAGAGCATTTATATGGCTATTGACCAGTGTTATAATATTTGTCTAATTGGTGTCAGTAATTACATTTTCTTGTGTTTCTCAGTCTTAAGAATCAAAAGCAAGCTCTTGTAGAAATCTGTCTTTAATGCATGTGTGTTTAAGAATGCAGAGAGGCAGTGAGAGAAGGTGAAAGAAAAATGTGAGGATTCTCCAGAGTTTTTGGAAATAGATGATCAAAACTGTTATAAAGAATAAATCTTAAAAATTTGCTACAAACAAAATTTGCAGTAAAAGTCTGATCTTGTATATACTGAAGTGATATTTCTACTCACTTGTTTACAAGACCAGTTAACTAGAGAAGAAGCAAAATTTATAACTAAGCACTGAAACATGTGTTCTAACACCATTTAAGGAAAATTCCAGCTCTTATTTTTAAGGATGTTAAGTATACTTCCATTTTTCCCAACCATTAGCTTTCATCTAGTTTTCACTAATTATTACAGGAAGCAAGCCAGTGTTTTACAGCTATTGTCCAGGGATAGTTTAAAGGTATGAACACATAATTAACTTTGTCAAGAAGCTGAAGTTTAGGACACAAAAACATAAACATGCAGAGAAATCACCTTCTTTCTTTGAGTAGGAATTCTGAATTTGGAAGTAATTTGCTGATGTTTTAGTACACAAAACTTCACAGTTGCCCAGACGTGTATTTACCTATGCCAGCGGGAGCTCCTCCGGGTGTTAGTGGTGGGGAGAGAGGACCCTGAAAGTGCATTGAATTAACTGGATGGCACAGTCAGAGCTAGGAGCCTCCCAAGGTTCAGGCATTATGGCACTGGTACAGCCCAGAGCTTTTGCTCATTCCCTGCTCCCAAGAATTGGCACATGACAGCACAGGGGCGGGAGGCAGCGCAGCTGCAGGACAGGGGCGACTCTCAGGGTTACTTACGTTGACAGCCCAAGCTGTGCCAGATATATCCCGGCAGACATTTATCACATTTAGGCCCTGATGTTCCCTCCTTACACTCACAAAATCCTCTGTCATTACAGCGATCATGGACTGAACCAAAAGGGTTACAATAACAGTCTGCAGAAACAAGACAACACATACACACTGGATTCAGGTCTACATGTGGAGATAATTCATTCAATACCAATAAAGGGTGCATTTCCAGCGCTAAAGGTAAAGGAAGACTGTCTATTAATGATATCTAGAGTAGTGAATAAAATTACTACATGTCCATTTATTTGTTTGCATGTGTCATTTCAGGAAGAGACGTTTTATGATGCAAAGAGAAAAAGTAAACAGAAAAGATATAAAGGCAGAAGATACCAGAGTCTTTGAGGGTAAGTGATTGTAACAGATTCTCTTTGGCAAGAATATTTTTGACAATTTAATGAACATTAGAAAAGCTTTGTATAGTATGGATATATCCATGTGCCATCAGGGTGAAATGTTTTGCTTTATTAAAATAGGCTTATCTGTATTACTCAATATTTTCAGAAGTGCCAGATGTCTTTACAGGGCTATATAAATGCACTTTACTTATTTCCAAGATAGTCTTCCTTTATAGGTTTGAGCAGTATAATAATTTATGTGAATATTTGTCATTAAATTGATGAGATTGTATTTATCAGTGACATTAATAAACCTTTTGCATATTCTGCAATGAAAAGCTTGAGGTGAGCACTAGTGTAATGCAAAACCTTTAAGAACAGGCTTTATGCAGCCATTTTAATTTCTCTCACCTCCCAGCGTGCAGATGGAAAATGCAGTGAGGCTCATTCCCCACTATATATTTTTCACATGTGTTCAGCTAATTAAAGAATAAGTAGGGTAACACATTTCCTCCCACAACACTTACTCTGTTGTTCATTCACAGCCCTTTTCTTTAATGTGATTACAATATCTGTGTTCAGCTTTCAGCCAGCTGAACAAAGGCAAGGAGCTTGCAGAGCTCATTTTTGGCACTCCCATTCTTCACCTTGATTATTTAGACTTTTTTTTTTTTTGTTTTCAAATGAAGGATTATCTTATTTGTATGTAGACCCATGTAGACCCAGAGTAACTTCACTGTTAACTGAGACCATAGATACCTTTTGGAAACATCTGATCTCTGCTGCTTCCTGATTTGGAGCAACCAGCTGGGAGTCTGGATTTATATGTCTGTGAATCAGTGCTACTTTGATGACTACATTTGGCAATTGTTCTCTAGCATTAGGTTAAACCTCAGTGGTACCATAAATGAAAAAATGGAGTTGAAGTGGGAAATTATATATGTATATATCTCCAATGAAAAACCTAACAGGAAAAAAATCACCAGAAAGACATTTGTCATCTGTTGTCTCGCTGTTTATTAACTGTAAATTACAGATGGCACTTTGAACATTTGGGATGCTGAAGAAGAATAGTTACCTTTGGCAAAGGGGTTCCACAATAATAATAGATTCAATTAGCTGGCAAAATTCATTAATGAAGCAGAAAACTGACATGCCAAAAATACTATGCAAGGCTAAGTATTATAGCAAAGAGAGTGCCATTTGAAAAGCTGGGAATTCTGATGTTAATCAGATGTATCAAATGTTTATGTAAACAAGCATAGACTTGAGATAGATTCTGAATGCAGGAGGTAAAATTTGTTTGAAGAGTATTTATAGAAAGCCTTGAAAGACAAAAGCTTGGAATTACATTAAAAACAGAGGGCCCATTTCTTGTTAAAAACAGCTTTGTTATACATAATGAAGTTAACAGTGACTTAAACAAGTATATGTGAAAGAAATGTATAGCCTGTGATACTGGATGTTATATTTTCCAGAGAACAAGACCCTGAACCAGTGAAACTTTTCCTACTGAACTCTATCACATAAGCATGTAGGAAGTTCCAGGCCCATATAGTGCTGTTGAAGGGAAAGGAAATAGTAGAAACAAAGCCTTAAGCCAGGCCCTTCTGCAAAATTAGTAGATCCAATCAGAACAATCAACAGACTGATTCTAGCTTCCATCTTTCCCAGCTGATACCACAGTAATATAACCTACAGAGGCCCACAGAACACTCAGGGTCATTGTCCAACACAATATCACAGGCTGTGGAACACTTCCCAAGATCTACCAAATACTTAACACATTAAAAATCTCTAAGGTAACAATTTCAGTGTGCCACAGGGAGGCAGTGAGTATCTCCAATGCCGTAATAGCAACAGGGCACTAAATAACACTAAATTAACGTAACTAACTAAGCATTCCCAGATCACCCTAATAAGGAAACCATACACAGGCTCCAGGGTGGGGGAAAAAGCCCCTGCAGATCTGAACTGAGAAAGAATTTTCATCCTAACCTCCATCTGATAACTACTAGTAAGGATAGGAAGGTAACAGAAATTGCAACCTGTTCACTGGGGTTCACTCTATCAATGTGATGCTTCAAACAAAACACAATGAAAGTAAGTAAAAAAGGAGGTGGGGAAATGGGCTGAGGCTTGCAGGCTTGCTGCTTATCAGTCTGGGCTGACAGTAGCCACAGGACAACCCCCAGGACTCACTTAACCATGTCATTTAGGGCTTCTGGTGCTAACTGAAGGTTAAGCCTAACTGACTGCAAGGGTGGTTTTGTTAAAAGTCTGACAGCAATCACAAGTTCAGTATTTATATTGTGAGGCAAGGACCATGTTTTATTACTCTGGGTCTACTTGGTGGTTTCCATGCTATCCTTGCTTGTCAGTGTGTGCATTCACTGAAAGTTACTAGGGCTTTATCAAGAAATAAAAAAAAAACTCTTCAAGCTGTTAAATTCTTTTTCACACTGAATGAATAATTTTAAACTTCAGAATACCTTGATTTATGCTGAAATTGCAGTTGCCCATATGAGGTAATTTTGCAGTTAACATATAAATCCACAAATTTTCGATATTTCATTTTAGGAAATAAAATCTATTTTGTTTCTAAAGAAATTAAGGGCATCAAAAATTTAAATTTAAGCCCATTGTATAATACATTGCATTTGGCTCACTGGCAAAAACCTCAGTATTTGAATTCTTTAGTCTTAAAAATTAAACATTTTACATTTTCTCCATTGATTTAGCATTACCTAAGATTCATAGATTTGTTATCCATGTACTTACCATACGTATTTCTGAAAACTGTAAAGCAGTTTTGATAAATCAAAGCCAAAGCCCTATTAGCTGCCATTAAACTAGCTCCTCCAAACATTTGTTACCTTTCTACATATATGGCTGAAGAGGAAAGAATTAGCCTGAAAAAATGACTTTCATACGGGAATAAGACTTGCACGTATCACTGGAAATCTGCTTCATGCCAACATTTCACTCGTAGTTAAACCACAGAACACTGCTTTGAAACTCAAAGAGAAATGAGCGTTTCCAATAGAGCAAGACTGTGCTTGACCTAGAAGGGTGGAGAATCCATCAACTCTCTCACAGGTGAAAATATTCCATGTTTTGCCCAATTAAATCTTGGGAGCCCCAGATCAAGACAGCACTTTAAGAACAAACTTCTCTGTTTCCTGAAAAGTGCTTAGGTGTCTGTTCATTTCATTGACTTTTTACAAGAAGTAGGAAAGACCTTTTAAGTTGGCAAATCAGCTAGGACACATACATTGGGAAATGTACATTTTGTATGGTAACTGTAATCCTGAAAACTGTCTTAGTCCAGCAAGAATATTATTTATTTAAAATTAATTACCTAAATTGTAGCAAACCAATGTTTGATCCTGTAGTTATTTCACACAGTACAATTCTCATGGAAGCCCAAGAGAATTCTGCTTGCATTACAGTGGAAAATCAGCAAATGTTTCATATTGCCTTTTTTTTTTCAGACTCTTCCTAAATAAAAGGTTTAAGAATTTTATTTCCTCATTATCTTGGTAATTTCAAAGTGCACAGTTGTCTAACCATGACATTTTAAATATATCACTCATAAATTAATTTTAAAAATACTTATTTTTGGCTTTTTGTTTACTAACTTACTAACTTCTTATGGAGCTGCAGCTGCTGTCTTAGCATTTCAGTGTATATGGGAAAACAACATACTGAATGAACTGATGAAAAATTCCAAACAGAGCAATTTAGAGTCGTATTCATTAGGCCTATTTACGCAGCTGAAATTATACAGCCCTGATGTCATACCAATGATGTCTGTCATTTACATCAAACAAATATGTGGGACAGTAGTTTTTTTCCAAAAACATTTGATTGTGTTAATCTCCTCAGCACAGTCATGCTTACAGAAAATCATGACTTGCCTACTAACGTTCTTATTAGCTCTGACTAATTACTGGCAAAGGAGATCATGCATTTCCTGAATGCATTGCCAAACAAAGTTAAAAGAAGGACACATGAAATGCAGTGTATGGATGGATCTCTCTGTTTATCACAAGATAAAAATGTAAATCTGTCAAGTTACAAACTCAAGCAAATAATAGCAACTTAAATAGTTTCTGGCTTGAATCTCAGCAATGGATTATAAAAGTATTAAAATATAATTTATTCACCCGTAGTCTATTTTGGTTTTACAGTATCTGCTAAGTACACTTTGCTTCCTGGAGGATGGACAGAAAAGAAAAACACAATGAAAATCCAGAACAGGTCCTACTGATGCTTACATCTATAAGAAACATTATATAATTAAATTTTTCATCTCTGTTTGTTATTAGAACAGTGTCTTTAGTGGCTATCTGTTATTTACTGGTCATTGTACAAGGCTCCTTTATTATGTTCAGGCTTCACCTAAAGTGCCTTTACTTTGCTGTATACTGTCTTTGGTGACATGAGAACAATGCATCTTCTAGGCTGGTAAAGCTCTTAAATTTTTTTCCTAATATGCTTTTCTTATTATCTTCTGACATCTCTAATTCTGCACTTTGAATATTTATAGCAGATGCTTGTTCTAAAGCACTGTTTTCACCTAGGAATCCCTTTTCTAAATTAGCATCATGTCACACTGATTTCACAAATTCTGTTCCTAACCTCATGGGCATAATTTCAGTTCCTCCTCTAAGCAGAGGGGTGGTAACACTGCATTTACAACCCTGTGTCTGGGAGTAGAATTAGCTGCAACATGTTTTTGTGAAATTTAGTGAATAAAAGGGGTTAACAGAGATCCCTCCTCACGTCCTCTTGATGCAGCTGGCAACTTTTGTAGGTCTCCAGGAAAGTATCCAAGAGTCTATAATTGCAAAAGTCAGATTGGGAACAGGTATTTAAGACTCAACCCCTTTATTTTCATGTGCAACCCCAGTGTGGCTACCTCCTATGTAAGGACAACACATCCAATTTCTCAGGGGCTTCTGGGGAAAGTCTACCCAGGACCCATAGCCAGAGAGGTTCGTCATCATTTATGGATTCAAAATGCCTCCTTGGGGCTACCAGGGCAATCGAAATGAGGTGAGAAGTCTACACAGATGTTCTGATCCATTGAAAAAGCTCATTCTGGCTTAAATGGCAAGTAAGCAGCAGTGGTCCCTAGCGGCTGCCAGGAGCTGAAAAGGCACAGAAGAAAAGGCGCAGTTATCCCGGGACTGACCTATGCACACATTTTCATCGTCCAGCTCTGCAGAAGCATTTCTGAAGTAGCCCAGCCTGCATAACTCGCAGTGCTGACCTCTAGTGTTGTGCTTACAGCTCACGCAAATGACCGTATTGAGCAGCTCGATGTAACTGCACCGGTTGGAGTGCCCGAAGCATTCACAGTCTTTCAAGGAAGAACAGAAATGTATACAGAGTGTATACAGCAGCAGAGTAATAGCACATTACATGCTTAGTAAAAATGAACCATGAGCAGAAGTATGAATGAATGGCACATACATGTTAATCAATGTAACATGGACAGCAGCAGATGTTTATCTGCAATGGAAGTGGAGCTGGTTTCAGGCAGGTTAGCGTGACCCGACAACCATGGCATGACTTCAGAGGTTTGGCTGTTGTTGGCAGACCTGATGGAACTGAAGCATTTGCAGTTGTAAACCTTTCAGGGTTACTGGAGGCTCAGTTTCCGCTGAGAGAAATGCACACATTTTTGCACATCCGAGATGAGTATAAATCAAGACCCGGGAAAAACCTCCTCGTATTAACAATGTTAAATTCAGTGGACAAAATTGTCAAACTTAATTATGATTAAATCCACGACTTAAAAAAAAAAAACAAAACAAAAAAAAAAACTTTTTTTTTTTTTTTTTCCTGACAGAAATGGCAAGTATTCAAAATGCTATTGAACTTGAGGGTGCTATAACTGGTAGGCACCTTGAGAACTAGAGTGTTTTATTCCATGGCCAAACAAATCTCTAGTTTGACAATTTTGGCCAACCTCCTATAACAATAACAGTGAAGAAAAGGAAGGAACACAGTTACTACATCCACTGTACTTTTGAGGTAAGCATTAACCGTTTTTTGTATTCTGTGATGGAAAAACAGTTGGGCCAGAAGAGATAATGAAAATTCTGAAATGTGTACTGACTAGAAAGCATGCTTACTGCAGCCATCTGAAATGAAGTTGGCATGAGAGCCACTTAAAATAAACCCTTTATTAAATATAGAATGCTAGTGCCTTTTAGTCTTTAATCACAAGCAATGCTTGGCTTTATGGAGAACAAAGAAGAAATCAGAATTGTATCAATAACATTATAGAAGATGCAGCTCTGCTTTGTGTAGAACACTTGTGTAAGCCTGATCACTCAACTCTTGGGATTATGAGCCCAGAATGAATGCAGGAAAGGTTATTAGGATGATCAGAGAAGTTGAGTCTATTTAAAAAGTGAAGATAGGAAAATCTGGCCTGTTTAGTCTAGAAAGTGATGATAGACGGTATCAGCGGACTATAGATACAGCAAGGAGCTAAGCCTCCTGCCATCCTAAGGGACAATGCTGGCACAAGAACAAATGGGTGTTAACTGGCTACTCAGCAATTTCAGCTGGAAATCAGAAGATGGTATCTAGGCATTAGGGCAGTGAGGTTCTTGAACACTTTCCATTTGTGGCAAAACACAGTGATGCTTTACAGATGTAGTAGAATAAATTACAGCATGTTTCCTGCAATAATGGAGCACTAGATGCAGTGACTTGAAGGGCTTTGAGATCTTGAAACTATCTTGTAATTAGATAAAGCTGTAGCAGAGGGTGTAAAATGTTTCCATATATGACATAGGCCAAGTCCCCTGTGCTGCCTTTCCTCTGGTATGCTCCTGCTTAGGCTGACACCCCTGATCATCCCTCTGACTAGTGGAGTAGGGCATCACATACAGTATTTGAGCCCATCTGTATTTCTGTAAGAAGACAACAGTCCTAGTACATGTTTCTGAGTCTGCTCTGCACTCTTAATACATAGATATTTCTTTGGCTTTTGTCTGATGTACTGAACCGTAAATAGATTGCACTGTAAATAGATTAAATTTTTTTAGACACTTAACACAACGTATGTTTCAATCTTGAGAACTGCCTTTCTGCTGCCAGAAAACATTAATCCATTTTACATATATGCATTTCAGCTTTACATAATTATATATATTTCTTGTTCTCTTCAATGTTTTTCTGCTAAACCAGTGTGTTGTGGTTCATGCTAATCTGGTAATTTTGCCAGTAACTGCTGGAGTACAGGAAAACATTTGGTGTATCAGTCTCAGTAAGTTACCACTTGACACAATCGAGTAGGGAGGAAAAAAATGTAGATGTTTTGTTGTCTTTTGCAGCTGGTCAGTCTGATTCAGCATCTCAGCCAGCCACCCTGAAGCATTTTACCCCAAGTAGATCCATCTTGCTCAAGTGAAAACTGCCTGTGTGGAACAGATGAGATCTAAAAGTGTAAACTAGCACTAGCAAACAGGAGTCATGGAAAATTGGTGTGATTATGTTTATGTGTTTGATTTTCAAAGTAAGAAAGACTGACTAGTGATAAACAACCTCATCTTTCTGAATCTTGGATTCAGATGCAAGGCTGTCAGTCTTTCTGTCTGACACAGAACAAATTCTCTGCTACCAAGAGAATTTGTTTTGGTGAGATAATACTGTATTGGTGTGTTGATCAGACTTGTTGCTAAACACTTTCATACTTCAGGTGAATTTAGAGGAAATAATTTGCCTATATATTATAAAGAAAAGCTGATTATGATGCATTATCTTTTGTATTTAAGGCAGCAGAAAGAAATTGAGAATAGTACATGAATGAATGGCTGCACTACTTCCACTCTGAAACTGCAATATGACCGTCAATAATATTATTACTACACATAATTAGCCATTACAACAGCACAAAAAACAAAGCTGCACATTAAGCATTTCACACTGTAATACAAGGCCTGCTCCGAGTTATGATTTGGAGTGAAGAAACATCTAAGAATTCTGAAGCACTTGGATGTACACACACGCCCTGAAATGTATGCAGAAGGACTGCCCAAGTTCAGTCATGGAATAGTCATCAATATAAAAGGTAAACAATGAGACTAGTTCTTAAACTTGGTTGCATTTCTATGGGTCTTGCTCTTTTGTAACAACTGTACTATGTGAAATAAAGTCTTTGTCTCAAAGTTAACTAATGCTAAGTTAAAGGATTGCTCTAGGAGTCTTGATCAGACTAGTAAATGTTACATAGTGTAGAAAATAAAACACAGTTAACTCGAAAACAGTCCAACATCTGATCAAACATTAGCAATGGCAAAAGGAAAAAAAAAAGAAATGGCAAGTAAAGATTAAATCAATTTTGTGATAATGTTTGCTTCCCCTCTGCCTCCCCACCATGTTGTTAGTGCAAAAATTTTTTGCTGTTGGCCTGGTCAATGAATCATTTTTTCATTCCTCTGTACTTACAGAAATAAGCTATGTAAAAAATCCTCCTATGCTCGAAATGGAATTACTTTCTCTATGGCTACAAGAGGTGCTACCCTAAACGACTCAAACACAGCACTCAGGATTGCATTCAGCACCAGCTGGGAAGCTGTCAGTGCTGAATGGCCATTCCAGCCTATCAGTGTGGTTCACCTTAACCAGACAGTGTTCTGCCTGTTAGAGCTGTCAGAAGCACAGCTTAGGGTCCTTAGGCACACAGCTCTGGCCAGCAGCCTAAAGTACTGCCACGCACTGGCAAAGTCATGCAGTCACTGAAGGAGATGGGAAAAAGTATCAAAATCAGGCTGCACATGGTTTAGCAACCATTGTGAAATGACATGAGCTTCTTACAGTGATAGAAAATGCTGCTTTCAGTTCTGAGTACCACATGTCAGAAAAGACACAGGTAAGTTGAATAACAATAAGGAGTGAATGGTTCAGAAACTGAAATCTCAGAGAAGAGGTAATGACAGCTAGATAGGTTTAATGTGAAGGAAAAGGGGATTGTCATGTTAGATGTGATCATTGTTTTTGGCTGATTCAGGAACTGTCAAATCCCTTGCAAACGACTCTGAGCCTCCCTGACTATTTTCCAATGCAATGATTTTATTGAAACAATCTTGATTCTGTTGCAGAAAGCATGACAAAATTACCCACTCAAGCAAGGTCATGAAGTTGATAATCTAATTGTTTTGTTTCTATAAATTGAACTCCTCCCCCACCTTCTAATCCTACGCACTTACATCTTTGAGATAACATACTATTATTGTGGGGACAGGCTCAGCTGAAGCTTCAGCTATGGCCATTAACACATGAAATGTCATCACATGAAACAATGATAAACACACATGGAAGGGTAGCATCATTTCCAAACCTTTCCAAAGGTTGCATGAGACAGCTATCAGTGTCACTTTTTAATTAAAAGCACAAAGCATATTTCAAGAAAAGTGCATTCACAAATCATTAAATTATTTTTTCTTTTTCATTTTCTAGTCATTCCATGCTCCTCCTCCACACACTAAGGCAAACAAAGGAGATTTCATTGTAACCTTAGAAATTACCTGCTTCATAACAAACAGTATGGCTCATTACCATGATCTCATCAAATAGGTCAAACTAAGTTCAAACATTTCTTAATAACCCTTTTCCTTGTTAATATGTATTTCATGAATAATGAGATATTCACAATAGCTGCAGAAAGACAAAACATCTTCATACATACTCTTTACAGATAAATTTATGAGGAAAAACAATGAAAAGATCTCAGGGTTATGACTGTGAATGACAGATATGCAAATGAAACTGGTTGCCTGTAAGTCAAAAAGAATATTGGCATCCTTTATTATGTCCATATAATTTCATTATTTTGATAGAACACTGGAACATCAGTTCAAAATGTAATGCCTGCACTCTGAATTTGCACACTTACAATAAAATGAAGACATAAGGCACACTTACAATGCATTAAAAGACACAACAATGCATTACATTCCATGGCATTTACAGATACTTCTTGAGGACATGGACAATTGATGTTTTATGCATTGTTTGCCCTCAACTAATCTGCTTATATTTCCTCTTTTACAATTTGTGCATATCACTGAGGAAAACATGACTGTGGTAAACATCTGCTTTCTAGGCAAGGATCTGAGTGGTCATATTCATATATTTAACTCCTTTAAAAATAAATGCCATGTCATTTTATTTGCCACCAACAACTGTCTGAGAAGCATATTTATTTGTCTTTGCATGGCTTATGTTTATGTGACTTAATGCTTCTGTTGTATTCAATGAAGATGCCTCACCAGTAAACTAATGGGTACACTCCACAGATATTCCAGATTCATACAGTGCATTGTTTTCACAACACAGAGCACTATGGGATCACTGTATGAATCCTAGAATTCCTACCTCTCTTGTGGTTTGCAACTTGAACAGAAGAAACAGTTGACATAGCTAATTTGGGAGCAACTGGACAGGTAATAAAATGAACAGAAAATTAGAAAAAGTATCATATAGGAACAAATCAAAATATTAAACATCTTTATTCTCTAACTTTTAAATTTAACAATGGTTATTTTTTTTTGTAAGGAAGGGTAAAGTTACCGAAAATGAGTTATACACTATCAATTATTGAATCATTTGAGCTGTAACATCCAAGATCAAGACAGGGAATGTAATTCACAACTATGCACTTTGACCGTTTTGTGTTAGAGGTTATTTGGTGGTTTCTCCCAATCCATGACAATTGACAATATGGTAACTAGAGTGGTCTGAAAATGGTTTTATTGAATTTGAATGCATATTTATTCTGGCCAAATAGTATAAACCTAAACCCCACAAGAAAATAATTAGATATAGGCGGATTTCTGGAATAATTATTTTCATACACTATCCTTAACTGAAATATTTAATCTACACTGTATGTTAAACACTGTATCAATACGCTGCAAACACACAAAAGCTGAATAGAAATGCTTTGATTTTTTTGTGTTTTGTGCTCCCTACAAAAACATCAAAACTACTTAAACTCTTATTTTTGGGGAAGAAACACTGAATAATTCTGTGTTGTTCAAGACATATTTTGCAATGAAGTTAGGTCTTAGATCACACACAGTATAATTAAGCAATGAAATCCATGAGAAATGCTAAGTATAATTTAATTGGGAATGTTTTGATTTAAAATTCTTCTGAATAATGTAGGCTAATCCTTATAGAGAGCAGAGGAAAAGAGATCAATCTGGGTGTTTTTTTTTTTTGTTTGTTTAAAAAAGACATTAAAAAACTTGAAAAATACAATGGGAGCTAAATGAAATTGGAATACTAGGTATTCCTTTATCAGGGATAGTTAGTTTTAAGTATATGGTGAATAATGCAAACTAAAGTACATTTCTAATCCTTACAGAGAGCACAGATCAATTAGTATTTTCTGTTTTGTTGGGCACATAGACACTGGCACGTATAACATGGTAGATGTCACATGCACATGCGGATGTTTGATTTGGTGATTGTGATCCATAGATTTAATTACAGCCCTTCCAGTGTAATTCCCAACAGATTCCCAATATATCTCATTTGGTTTAGTGGCCATTTTCTAGATTGCCTTTTCATTAATTTTATTCTCCACCTCTTTGTGTTATAGCACAAAAAGGACACCCTTTGAACATGAAAGCAAACCACAGGCCAGATTTCTGCAGGGACTTTTGGGGGAGGAAAGGGCAGTAAATAAGAACAGAAGGACATTATTTTTATAATGAGCAATCACTTTGAAATGTGCAGTATAGCTGAATGGTTCAACTAACAAAGAGTCTTAGTTTTATTAGTAATTTTAAAAAGTAATTTTTTTTCTTTCAGTGCTAATCATCATGCCACAGTATATAAGTAATTTCTTGTGTAGCACTCAAATTGTAGAAAATCATGGGTCTTTCCTGCAGAGAACTTGCTTGTATTGTGGATGGCATGAAAGCTGAGAATGCTTCTCAGCTCACTTGGGAAAATGAAGTGGAAACGAGACATTAAAAATGTGTTTGATGTTGATGATCACAATCTTTGCTCACTTAAGAATCTCAAAACTTACACAAACCATAGATTTTGTTATCTAAACAAAGTCAAAAATTATCCTGGGCTTTCTGTGTATCACAAATTTTAGTCTGTATGTATAGTATTCTAATATTTGCAGTAATGTGCACAGTCTAGTGTTGGAAGACTCCCTTTTCAGGTGAGCTTTGTTTTATAGTTATTTTCTCACAGGATAGCATTACTTAGCACCAGAGAAAAACTGAGTTGGATTATCATTATTACTTTTGTCACCATGTGGGACTCATTGAGAGCAATTTCAGTACCTTTAGACCACTAGGAATTTTACAGAATCCTACCTTGGTTTGGTTTAGAAACCTCAAGGGAAGAAATATTCGGCCATATCCTATCAAACTTTGGAGGATCTGCATGCATCAGGAAAAATCAGGTTTTGTTATTTACATCTGTGATATTGTTCTAAACAGGCAAGCATAAGGACAAAGACAGAGATTACACACAGCTATTACTGGACTAGTCTAAGTTGCACTAGAACAGAACATGACTCCACAGTGAACAAGAAAAAAAGCAATTGATGATTCCCAAAACACCAAATGGACATAAAATACTGTGCATAACAATTTCTCTTCTGTGGCTTAAAATATAATTTTTCATGATGAGAAGATATTCTAGGCCAATATATATGGTTCTAACACCAGGAACAAAACAGAAACATATTGTGTTAAATCTGCTCTGCAGAGATAAAATGACAGTATCAGACAAATATGGATTTCTTACCAAAGACACATCTCTTACTGTAACATCCTGTTTCAGGGCCTTTTGAGTGAATTACATATCTGTTATCAGAAAAAATATATTTACTGGTAGAGTGGGCCATTTCTTTGGCTCTCACACTTTTGTGTGTTTCATCTGGTTCCTATCATCTCTGCTGATATATTTTACAGCTTGATTTTTTTTTTTTTTGTCATAATGTTAAATATCTAAATTATTAAAAGTTCTACAAAATGTGTTACTTGCACAAAACATTTTGTGTGAGCAATAGAATTAGCTGTGTCTCTTACAGCTTCATCTCCTTTCATTAATGTGTTATGGGGCTGGGGAAGTGAGGAGTGACAATCCTTAGCAGAATGGTGCTGGGTCTTGGAACTGAAAGTGAAGAGGATGGGGTTGTGGGGAAGGAAAGAAAACTTGTTTCTCTCTTTCCATCTGCCTAGCTTTGAATATTAGATTTGGACCATGTTTTTATCATCTTCTATGAGTACTGCAGTGGTTTTGTCTTGTCTGAACCGAACAGAATTCTTCTTAAGGGTCAAATCAGCCTTCACTATGCTGATATTAGTGGGGAGAGAGCTATTCCTTCTCCTCTACGTATGAGGAATTCAGCTGGGTAGTAAGTAGACTGCAGTTGTCATAACCTGGTTGGCATCAAGGGGCTGGGCCTGTATATCTTTATCTAGATGGTAGGTTTCACTGTTTTCCATCTTAGTAGAAAATCCGTAGGGAAGCTATGACTGGGGCTCCAAACATCTGATATTGAAGGAGGACATCCCAAAGTATCTTCTGACCCATTTGTCAAGGGTGAAGGGAAATTGACTATGTGGGGTTGTCTGTCCCTAAAGCCCTCCCACACAGAGAGCAATTAAAGGAAAGGATGGGACCTGCACTGTGCCACTTGCTGTTAGGCAGTCTTCTGCAATTCAATGGGTCAAGTTGTAATTTAATCACATAATTACAATCAGATTCTTGCATTTTGTGCCTTTTCCTTACCAATCAAGAAAATAGAAGAAAGAAAAACTGAGTCAGTTTGGTAGATTCTCAAAGTCTATATATTGACTAACATTAACCTGTCTCTACAGGTCAGATCCACCAATTCCCACACATAGGAAGTGCAACGCCCCAGTCAGAGAGGATGACAAAAAGTATCTGCAAGCTGTACCTAGTGAGGTGGTATGGCAACCCTCACCCCCTCCACTGACAGACTGCTACCATGCACCTGGGAGACCTCCTTCCTCCTCCTCACACACTCACTGACTTACACAATTAATTCCCTGGTAAACTTTTGGTAGATTTAGGAACACTTAGACTTAATCTAAACATTTTAAAGTGACTGGAAATTAGGCATAACATAAAAATCAGGAGATAAAAAAGGAAAAGCAATTGTTATGGACTATGTTGTTCTGCTGTCCCCTGAGTCTTTTTTTCTTTTAGCCATTGTGCAGAGTTGTTGCAGAAACTGGTCACATTTCACACTGGAGTTTCCAATATCCTGTGTGTGTTGTTGAGTACTGTATGACACACCTGCTATAAAACTTCACATGTATAGTGGTCATCAACTAAAAAGACCTAGGAATTACCAGAAGTAAAATTAAAAGTGTCAAATAATTTTCTAATGCCTTAGAACTAAACATCTGGAATTTTTAATTTCATAAACTGTAGGTCCTATATAATAAATCAGATACTTTACATAGTCAAACTGATATAATCAATAATATTTAATACATAACTTATCCTGATTATGATTTCTCTAAGTAATATCATGTCCAAGTAAAATCATTCCTTGTAAGGCAGAAAAGAAATAATATTTGCATATTAGGATATTAGAAATCCTAGAAATGCTATAGATCTGCTATGTGTTTTAGCACACTTACTTAAAATGGAGGTTTGGACTTACTGCAAAATAATTAAAAATTCCCTGACCCTTTAAATTAGATAACACTGAACTGAGTTTCTTAATGGGCACCTAAAACAATAAGGAGCATATTTACAGTGCCAGGAGATTACCATAAATATTATTACTAGTGATAATTACTGGTTATTACTGATAATTATAACCATATTAGAAGGGACTTCTAGAGGTCATTTATTTCCACAGGTTGCTCATGGCAGGGTCAACTTTAAAGTTAGATGAGGTTGTTGAGGGTCATATCCAGCTGAGACCAGCTGCTGCTTCCTAACGTGGTTAATGCTCCTGAGACTTAATGCTTCTCTTACGTGCTTTTCTCGATCTTTGGTAAAGAGGATATCTTCATCTCATGTTTTTTATTCATGGCCTGTATTTCCATCAAGATTACAGGTTTCTTGATAAAGGTCTTTCTTCATAAGTTTGATTTTTTTTTTTTTAAATGGTGATGACTTTAAATGCTTTATCTGAAAAGGTAGGTGAGATGTCCAAGAATGTTGGCTGTCATTCCCACATGTACATTGGAGCAGATGAGTCATCCCTTGAACAGACACTGGGAAGATTCATTTAGCAGCTAGTTATTCTTTCACAGCAACCTGTGAAAGTATTTCTAGTCCTTGGTGATTACCACTAAGGGCTTTATTTATAGAGAAGTTGACTAGATAAAACAATCTTTTCCAGAACAGTTCCATGTCTGGAAACTGCATTTTGTAATTAGAGTCATTATTTACCAAAATAATAGATGAATCTTGGTGTAGGTATTCCATAAGATGTGCTATTTCAATCTACTGTCAAATATTCCATGACAGTTATTCTGGGCACACAAGGCTAAGAAACGTGAAAAAATTTCTAAATTTATATTTGAGTGTTATTATTTAAAAGTGAAGCTACTGTAGGCATCTTTAAGAGTGGAGGTCATTTGCAAGCTATATGACTGAGCAGGAAATCAGATATGACAGTTTAAATTTGCAATGGATATTTTTGCATTTTTAGTTACTATTGTTCCAAAACCAATTATATGTAGAAAGTAACAATTGGAAAAAAATTGTACCTTCATGAAGTAAGGAAAAACTTTCTACATTATATTTATTAGATGTATGATAATTTCCTTTTTCTCCTCCAATTTATTTTTTTTTATTTCCTCCCTGATATAGAGTATCAGAATTACTTCCAGTATTAAATGGAGAAAATCTGTCCCAAATATTCACTGAAAGTACAGTGTGCACCATGGGCTTTATCCTGGTTTGAAATTGGGGAAATAAAGGAAATGAACGGGTAGTTTCAGCCTAATTCCAACCAGACAGCTGCACATGAAAAAAACCTGTCACGATCTTGGCAGAAATTAACTGTTGGTTTCTCACTCCAACCAAGTACTGAGCTGGCAGTAAAACTGAAATGCATTCCCAGGGAGTGGGGCTGTCCCTGCTCAGGGAGCAGAGCAGAGGCGATGGAGCGCAGGAATTCTCCGCTGCTGCCTGGGCTCTGCAGCCACCAGTGCCTGCTCTTCTCCTGCTGGCCCAGCCCACAAACAGTGCATCTGCTGGAAATCACCACTCAGCAACCTGCATGTCTTAAATAATGCTCACTAGTGGCAGGCAGGGAGCACTTGTGTTGACAACTACCATTATTAATTTAATTTTAATAACAATAAGGAACCCTAGTGAGATATGCTGATTAAGATGTTTTCTAACTTTTCATTAAAAAAAAATTAAAAATGTATCAGTATAAACTTAATGATTCAGTAGAACTTCATGTCTCTAGCCACAGAAAGCTGGCCTTGCCACTGCCGATTTTAAACCATGAGTAGGCAGCAGTAAATATCTGTTCCAAATTATAGATGTCTGCTGAGGACAGTGGCAGTTGTTTCAGGTGCTAATATTGAAAAGAAAATAAGATTTTTAAGAAATAATGCTTACTGAAATCACTGGCAGATTTAGAAACTGCTGGAGTAATCCAGGGTGTTTGTATCAGGTTGTATTCGACCAGTTCTTGCAATCATCATATTGTTACAGCATTTCTATCTCCTTTGGTATTCTTGAAGTTATAATATTCTACCTCCCATAAAATTTGCCTTTTAGCACTTTCATTAAACTGCAATATCTAAATCACTGAAAGAGAGAAATGCTAATTGTTTTTGGTTTTTTTTTATCAACCCTTTATTTTATTAAATTAAATACTTGGCCAATGTTAGGCAATCTTTCTTGGAGCAATGTAGGAAGTTTCATACCTGTTCCTTTGAAGAAAGGAGAATTCTGCATAAATGTGAAGATGTGGTTGTTTTATGGTAGCTCCTCAGCCATAATAGATTTTATAACTGTTGGAAGAATTTAAATGTAATTAGTCCTTTACACGTCCACTTGTAGAGTAAAAAAGAAAGTGATATTTTAGAGGCTTAAAAAAATAATCCAAGGATCCATCTCTGGAAACCTTCAGATATCAGAAAAATACCACTGATTTGAATAAATTGCTGGCTGATTCTCCAAATAGTAAGGGCTGAGGGAATTCTTTAATTTTAAGTATTTCCACAAAAATGTTTGTAGAAGTGCACAATGAATTCAAGTTTTTTTGGAATTAAACATTCAGGTACCTTTTCATGAAAAAAAAGAATTACTTTGTTGATAGTTTGCAGGGGTTGTGTTGTTATTTTTTATTTGGACTGGTTCTGCTTTTTCCTATAAAAATGCTAAAATTGTCTGGTCACCTGGAATTACTGTACAGTAATTCACAACTGATGAACAGTAAATCAAGATTTATTTTTTTTTTAAATCACTATGCTGATTTGGAAACCTCATTCTTTGCTTTAGTCTTTGAAATAAACTGATTACATATCTTAAGGAACAGAAAGAAAAAGATGAGAGGATAACACAGAAATGCATTTTTTCCTGGCAGTTTCTCCCCAAGCTGTATAGATAATTAGATTTTAAAATATCTTTTTGGATGGTGTCTATTCCCTATAAACTTCCTTGAGTAACTGAGCTCAACTTGCATATTGCAAGTGAATGTGTTTTGCATGGGTACCATGGTATATATTGGAATGTTGATATCTTATTTTCTAGATTATCCTATCACTCGATTATTTGTTAAAGGCTAAAAGAAAGATAACTATGAACTGAGTAGCTTTCTATATATTACAGCAAATCAAAAAGCTTTGAAAGCACTATTTGATTAATACTGATTTAAACTAACTCAAGACAATGATGGAAAACTGGAAAGAAGAGTGAGAAACAACTCTGAACTCTCAGTGGCTGTGTGTATGAGACTGCTGCGCACAGCTCTTCTTATCTGTTAAAATTGGTGGATCTGGCAAAACCAAAACTGAAACAAAGGCTCTCCCAAATCCCATCCCAATGACCTCACAGTGCTCCCTGGGGCAGCACTGGTGGTTTCTGACCCTGCCCTGGAAATCTCTGCAAAGAGATTCCTGTTCTGTGCTGGGCTCAGCTCTGCTTCCTCACCTTCAGGGGTCACACCCTAGTTATACAGCAGGAAAGTGGCTCTGTTGTGACTCCTACCAGGTAAAACTACCAGTAATGGCATTGATTGGAATGTAAATTTTTTTTGATCCAGTATCCAATGAGCACATCATACCACAAAGTCTGTGTCTTCTTTCAGCTCAGTAATGTTTTCATACCATGTAAAATCTAATTTTTAAAGCAAAAGATTCCAAGAACTTCAAAGCATTAAAGGCGGGAAAACAAATACTGGCTTGATATTATAATCAGTTATCTAGATAAGGTGATTGCCTTAGACTGGAAGCCTGATTAACAATATTATTTATTAGAAGGTCAGATTTGAATAAAATTAAATTGAAAGGAGAACATTTTGCTTATACGTCCAAAATAATAGATACAGTCTGAAGACAGTTTTTGAATGTTTTAAGGAGATAAATATCTTAATGGTCTCTCAACAGTACAGCTTTATGTAAAACTTGACCTCAAATAATAATAGAAAATTAATGTGCAACCTAGTTATGTATGTTTATGCCCTGCTGACATGTGTTGGGTATAGACTTTAGTCCAGAGCTTGGCATGGTAGTGGCTTTCATCACACAATTGAAGATTTAACAAGAAAACTTCTTGATTACTGCAAGAGGGCAAAATCAGGTCCAAAATACCTTGTGTTGCAATTAAAAAAGAAAAAAAAAAAATCCACTAGTATTTGCTCTCACCACCTTTTAAGATATATATTTACCACATTAAAACTTCACGACAAATGTGGAAAACAAATAAAGCTATTTGTTTTATCCAGACACTATATTAGCTCCAGAAAAATACCTACAAGATTTTTCAAGGTTAAGAAAACAATAAAATAAGAACGTGCCCGTTCAGTCATTTTTCCTTTTTTTTCCTGCATCTTGCATTCATTGTCAAAAAAAAAAAAAAAAGCTCTCTTAATTTAAAATTGACTATAAGGAAGAACAAAAACATAGAGAACAAAGCAGAAAATACCATTTGATTACTGTGATTGCATCTTGCACTTGGGTGCATGGTCTGTCTCTAAACTCTGACTCATCTGCCAGCAGCAGGCTTTAAGGTGATAATCACCCACACAGAGCTATTTGCACATCATGTCTATCTTATCCTCTATCTAATTATACCCTTTATAACAAACTGTTTAGCATAATTAGTGGAGTTATGCTTTACAGGAAAAAAAGATAGAAGTAATAGTTTAGAATTTTTTTTTAATGTATACATGTACAGATTAGTAATGTTGGTATTTGGTCACAATAATGAACATTTGGATGCACTGGTCTATGTAAAATTGTACAATCATTATTTTAGCAAGTAAAATAATGTAGTTTTCAGAATATTTACATACTACATGTAAGCACTGCTTAAAATTATGAAATGGTTTTGGGACTCATTAATTGCTAACACTTTCACCAGTATTTTTTCAGACACGGCTGAAAAATGCTGAAAGAGCCAGCATTGTAATCAAGAATGTTGGAAATGATCAGAGAACCTATTATTCAACTGATAGACAACAGCAGGTACAAATTACCTTAATGGGAAAGCTCTGGGGTTTTTGTTTTGTTTTCTTCTAGATGATCAGAAAGGATGTTTACTAATGACCACTCTTTCTTTGTGTTCAAATTTTAGTGATAAGCTGCTTTAATACAAAATTCTTTGAGGTAAAAAAGGAAAACAGAGAATAATACATATATGTGCACACAGGCGAATATATTTTATTTTTATTTGCTGGCTTTCATTGCAGTCTTAAAAAAAAGTATTAAATGGACATTTCTTGAGTTGGCATCTTCTTTGCATGCTGGAAGTTTAGCATTTCTAAGCCTCCTGCCCCAACCCCATTCTCCATATAAACTACAAAGAGCTGTGAGCACACAAAAGCCAATACCCCCTGTAGGTGTTAGCTGCCAGGCCAAATGAAACCCAAACTGTATCTCCTGAGAGTAACTTCCTGTCCCCAGATGGGAAAAAACTCTGCTGATGTGAAAACAAATACTGTGTTAGCACAGACAAAACAAAAATCATGCAGAATCCATTAAAGCAGCTGCAACTAATTAATCCTGTTTGGTTTTGTGTGTTAATTGGACTTTTGTTAAATTCACTTTGAGAACAGGATAAATTTATGGATTCTATCCTTGTTTAACAAAAATTCTGCTATTCCTATGTTATGGGAAAGGTGTTCAGAATATTAAGCAAGTAGAGTTATTTCCCCCGTGAGCTATTTAAGAAAAAAAACATGGGAAAAAAACCCAGAGTATCAGTATTTGCTTGTGCTCATGAAGAGATGCTCATACTTCACCTTTTCAGGCAGTAAAGAAATATGTTGAATTCTACCGTGTTATCCCAAGACATTTACAGAAGACTAAAGATAAAACATAGATTTGCAAGAATTCTTGTATTTTGTAGAATGTTAAACAGAATTTTCTCCGTTTGTAATACATAAACTGTACTAATCACCCCAGTGTAAAGTACAAAGAGGTCAACAATGCATCCTTTCAGCTCACCATTGTTCAAAAGGTATTTGAGTTTCCCTATTAAGTTTTCAAAGGCCAACATCTGCTGATGCTCAGAAATGGTAGATGTGGTGACAAAGGCTGTATGGAGTGTGAAGTGAAAACAAAACCATATAGACCATGCAACACAATACTAAGAAACTATATAGCACAATCAAACTCCAAGGAGCTATTTCCCATTCATCCCTTTTCTGTTATTAATGGCAGGAATATTTCTGAGAATGGTGACATAAATTTATTCTCTTTCATTTAGAGAATTTAAACTTTTTTTGTAATGAAAGGTGTATATTTAAACACAAAATTTTGAAAATAGCACATCACTATGAATCTGCAGGCATATAAATACCGGAGGAGACAAATGACATTATTAAGATTGAAGGTTTTCATTTGCACATTTTTGTCATTGATGCTGTTTTGCTATTTAAAGCAGAAACAGGTGCTGTGGCATTCAGCTGCTAACACTGCTCACACTTGCAAGGGAGATAGTTTCGATGGCATTTAACTTGGCTGTCTAGAGCTTAACAAATCAGTGCTATTCATGAGCTTAAGTAAACTGAGTTGATCATTAATTAATAGTCCTCAGCCTGCATCATAGGAAGTGAGAAAGTTTTACCCCAATTATTAAAAACTTCTCACTTGGATATCGGGTATGGCAAATTGCATTTAACAACTGTGATATTTCATAACTGTGATTGTCCTGTATTATGCAAGTTGTTTCCAAAGTATCTGCAAAGATGAGGCTGTGGGGAATACTCCTTCCTTGAGCCACAGCAGTCTCCCATTTCTCCCTCCCTGCTTCATTGGCAATTAACTAACGTGCCATGACTGTGTGCACTCCTCTGCTGCGGAACTCAGCCCAGGCTCACAGCTCAGCTACTGTGCACTTGGTCTCTTCATATGTTCTGTTTAAGTAATCATCTATTTCATTGATACTATAGTTCTTTACATAATGGTGTTATGATTTTGTTATAGTTTAAGAGTAGTATTTTGGTCCTTTAATTGCATACAGGAAAGCAATTTTCTCTGAAGGAACACAATTCTATTTATTCTGCGGAGTAAAGCTGAGTTCAAAGCCCACTAGAGTTAATGCAGATTCCAGCAGATACGCTGCATTTGCTAATCTGCTTCATAAAAATGAAAGCTATTCCATTTATAAACTTTTCCATTTGCTCTTTGAACTTAGACATATACATACATGAAAATTGGTCCTACACTTCTGTTATTAGCAAACACTTTTTTTCAAAATGTTCAACAAATATTTTCTCTGCAACAGTGTCTTCATTCTTGGTGTCACACTAAGTCGTATTGCACTCAGTGCTCATCTGCTGATAAGAATTGATCAGAAAATCTGGGGCTGAATGCAGATGTAAGGAGTGACATTGTCTCTGACCAC
Organism: Muscicapa striata striata; assembly: GCA_030060385.1. Taxonomy (NCBI): domain Eukaryota; kingdom Metazoa; phylum Chordata; class Aves; order Passeriformes; family Muscicapidae; genus Muscicapa; species Muscicapa striata. The sequence goes on along the minus strand of JAREIS010000015.1, from coordinate 224,618 downwards.
CTAATAACAGTTGCATGTTAATGCCAGAGAGGGAGGCCAATACACAGCCCCTGCACCACAGGGCATGCTGTCACAGAAACATTATCTACACCAGAAAGGGATGTTGGGAAATCAGATCCATGAAGCTGAATGACAAGGCAAAACAATACTGGTTTTACTACTTACTACCAATACTGGAAATACTGGGTATACCTGCAGAGAAAGAAAACACAAAGAAGTGTAGTTAGCTGTTTGCCGTAGTTGACCAAGCTATTACATATAAGATTCATAAAACGTTTCCAGAATACTTTATCAATACATAGTTAAACTCAAGCATCTGCCATTATGTGCCCAGTCCTTTATAAATGCAGAGTCTTTTAGATTTTTCAGTATGGGGCTGCAGGGACCACTAAAATGCGTTGACAGATGGGATCTATACCAGCTCCCTGAACTTCATGAATTTGTTCAAAACAGTTTTGTATCTCAACTAACCAGCCATTAGGTTTAATGCTCTAGATAAAAATATCAGTCATGCATGTATTATGCAGATCTAGGAGAGTAATTTAACCAAGGGATAGATGCATTGCTAACTGCTTTGGCCAGCTGCTTAAATCAGTTGCTACCTTCTGTTGCATTAATTGTATATAACTATTTTCCCTTTTTTACCTGACAGTTATCTAAATTAAGCTATGTAAAAGAAATGTAATTGAGTGAAACAATCTAATGCAGTAGGTTGGCCATATTGATTAAGCCTCGCATTGATTAATTTTTTTTCCTATGTTCATTTCAATTCCTAAACCAAATTAATGCCATGAAACCATTCCAGATGTAGGTGAGATTTACCATAAGAGGTGGGGCTGTTAAGGAGTAAAACTCCTTTACCAGATAAGCAGTGCAGGATCTCATGTTGTATAATGCAATCCCAAGAACTAACTTCTTGTCAGGTCTGTCCTGAAACCTAGGCTTTGTGTGTAGCACAAAACTATGGATATGAAATCTTCCCTGAAATACTATTTTCTTAAGATTAAATGCCATTGTTTTTCCTTAAGATTAAATGCCATTGTTAATGGCACTGTGGCTCATCATTTGGGTTAGAACTGCAGATCAGTATGGAAATCCTGGATATTTGCATCCTCTTTCTTAAATACAGCCTGACTTTTTAAAGTTTTATTGACTTTTGTGGCATGCATTTTGTTGCAGAAATCTGTTTCTCCATTGAACACCTGCTACACTTCTTTCAACATCTATCTTGAAGTTCTCTCTTAGAGATGGGCATGGACCTCACACTGCAATTAAGTGAAGAAATGTTTGAAAATAAATAATATTCAATGTAAGCAAGGTTCGGAGTCAAGCTGGGAACAAACCTAACTTGTGGCATGGCTAAGAAAATGCTGAAGTAACAGAATTTGCAGTATGGGGACAAAACCCAGACTTTTTATGTTTCACCACATCAGTCCGGGGGCATGTCAGAATTGCAATTCTGAGGTTTCATATTCTGTGGCAGCTGTGGCCTGGCAGAGCACCATGGACAGCACCTGCTGCTCACCCAGCCCCACACTCAGAAGCTGCTTGCAAACTTAATTATTTCTACTTCTGCTGAGATTAAGGGCATTTTCCAAAATTTCAGCACCATGAGGTATCAAAAGCTAAATGTAAATATCATCATAATAGAACAATGTGGTCATGGTTTTAATCGTAACAAAAAGTGGTTTTTTTGGTTAGGATAATTAAAGAGTGTGTCTATCCCCTTATTTTAAATGTCAAAAAGACAATCAATTTTCAAGTATTTTTCCCTGAAGTTTCAATAGCAGCTTGTTTAAATTTTCCCAAGTCATTGTAGCTGGTTTAAATTAGCAGGATTAGTTTTCCTTTATACACTCACGGAACCTACACAAATATTAGATAAAAGACAAAAACTGTGTTCTCGCAGTCACACTTGCACTGTGAAATTTGTATTTCCTCTGGGTATACTCCCCCGCCTCAAACCTCTCTGTCTCCTACACACACATACAAATATCCTTTCCTTTCTCTCCTGAACAGATTGTAGCAAAGGAAGAGGTTTTCCTGTGAGGTTTTTTTCTGCTTGCCTCATATTATCGTACTTCAAAATTTTCAATGAATTCATAGTGATAAATGCTTCCTGGGCAGAGAATAATGAACACAAGATGCCTGGTAGCCTGAGGGCTCTGTATTAACCTTGCAAAGATATCTTCAGGTTCTGTTTCAAAAGCTGTTTTTCTATTTCTGTACAGAGTTTCTTAGTTGATGTGGTCTTCTGTAACCAGACTGGTTTTTGTACTACCAGGTATCCCTGTGTGAGGTGGCTGGCCTTGATAGTGCACTACTTTATGTCCTTCTTATTAAAGAGAGTGAGAATGACACTTCTGAGTTTGTCTGGAAAGAAGCTGGTTATGTAGGGCCATGAAGCAGGATCTATTAACACTCTGTGAAAAGCGCACATATGATGGGGAAATTATTCTTAGAAGGAGTGTTTGTGTGAGATCTGGAGCTACATATTGAGGCTAGCTCTTAAATTCAGCTGAGCTGTATTTGGTGCAAGTCCTTAGGTAACGAGGCACAGGAGGTGTGATTCTGCTCTCACTGTCAGTGTGGAGGCAGCTGAGGGCCTGAGCACACAGCTTTGCCTGTGCCACCACTGCTGGGGACAGCCTCAGGGTGTAGGGTCACCCCCCACTGCTGCAAACAACCACTGGCTATAGGGTCACCTCCCTCACTGCTAGGGACAACCACAGGCTGTAGGGTCACCCCTCCCACTGCTGGCCCTTGGCTTGAACCTGGTCTGTTAAACAGCATGGATGGTTTTCAGGCAGCCTTGTACTGAAATCTGTGAGTACTTTGCAGCAGTGAAGTGATGGGGACAGTGTAGAGAGATGAGGGATCAGGCCCGTTACCTCCTTTGATGAACAGTTCTATTGAGCAAGGTACAAAAAGGGATTGAATTTACATCTATTCAATTGTTAAACCAAAGCAATGTTCAGCCTCAATTATCTTCCAGTTGAAATCACTGGGATGGTTACTAATGGTAATAGATTTATAGTGAGGGGACATCAAGTAAAGCATGCAAAAATAGTTCAGAGGTTGGGACTGCCCCTGAAATGACAAACATTGCAGGAGAAAGTCACTAATACTACTTATTATTTTTGACTTGACTTGAGGGCGGTGGTTTGGTATATTACATGTTCACTGTAAGTGCATCTAAATATATATGCATTACTTGAGAGGAAAAAAATCTGGTGTTTTCCTTTCATACGATCTTCTGCATCTGCCCTGTAATTTTCTCATTTCCCTTGCTTCCAGAAATGGGTTGTTTTAGCTCTTAGCTACCATGTCGCTGGCTATTGAGATGATGAAAAAAGCAAATCAGATGCTAGTGAAGAAAGCAAGTTTTTGATTTTGTCTCTAGCTTGTGTCAGAGTGAAATCCTTAACACAAAGGAAATAGAACAAGCTTTTGGTGAGAAGGACCACACTGCTATTTCCAGTCTCAGGCAGGTCATACCCTGCAGACCCTCTTGGCACCTCCATTGTCAATGCCCACGTGTGCTTCTGGCAGGACTCTTAAACAGGAACAGAATATAGGGCTTTTCATAGCAGAGTCAGAGAAGGGATGGTAATGCCTTATCTGATCTTTTGCTAGAATATCTGCCCTGCAGCATGACAGCACTCCCTGCAGTGAGTCTTTCTTCCCTTTGCAGCTCTTCCATTGAGGCATGATTGCGATATCAGATCCTCAGCATCAATTTCAGAACTTCTGAATTCTCTAGCAATTTAAAGCCCTGAGAAGCTCGATGATGCTGGTGTCTTGTAATCCCTCAAAGGGAGTGATCATTATGATCATAGGAGTAAACTTTTCATGTATTGTTAAACCCATATTCAGACAAAGGATTACACACAGTGAAAGAAAATTCTTTGGCAATTCCATCTGCTTCATTGCAAGAGCCCCAGAACTCCTGCTACTGTTAATTTTGCAGTTGTTTCTCTGCAAATATTAAATTAATAGAAAAGGAACTGCTTTGATGAAGATTGTTATCCCTAACCTCTGCTTTCCCAAAAGCAATATCACCAGAAATAAATGGGACAGAGGAAATAGTTATTGTTTTATTGGGTAACATCTTTTAACATTTGGACTTTTTTGTGTTATGTTTTACTGAGTCCAAACCAGTATTGAAAACTCTGTCTAGGAAACACCTAGTGAAATAAAAGGTTTTTTTTTTTCCAAGTAATTGTAACTTATTGATAGAATATTAGAAACTTTGAAAAGCCTGAAACTCATCTTTGACACTTTGAATATCTTAAAACAGACACTTTGCCTTCCTGTGCTGCTGCTGCTGCTTAAGGACCAGAAGTCTCTTTCATTTCACCTCTTCACTGTATATGGCAAAAATAGAGTTGATTGAAACCAGTGACGTATGGAAACAATTCATTTCCAGCAACAGATGTCACCAGCACAAACAACCAGCTCAGCAGGGTCATGCAAGAGGGTAGAGTGCTGAAGGATAATTTTTCAAGCCCTATTTAAAAAAAACACAGCACGTTATTTATAGTGCATTGTTTTTAGGTATGTACCTGCAATGTTTCGCTGGCTATTGCACTGGATACCCAGTTAAAGGAAAATGAGTTTATCAGTTGCAGATTTTCAGTTTTTCCTGACACACTGTTTACCTGAATGCTCTTGATACACTGCAGTTTTGCCCTCACACTAGGCTTCCCAGCCTTTTGTGTGACACGTTCCTGTGGCTTTATACCTTCTGTAAGCTTCATGGGCTAAGATAAATATGTAATATAAAATAGGAACAATATGAAACTTTGCTGTTTTGTAATTTATTGATTGATATCTTCCTTTTTCTCTTTGAAACACATTGTCAAAAGCATTAAAGAGCAATATTTTATAACTTCTACCTAAGTGTCCCATTCCTTCAAATTGAGTCATGAAGATGGCACTGAAAAACTTCCAGTTATTTGGGAGAATGGGCCCTTAGAAAATGGGTCACTGTCTAATTTATGAGTCTGCTTTACTGGAAGCAGGATGTGTGATCCTTTCAGTTAGAGAGATCCTTGTTACTGAGATTCCTGACTAGAAAGCACAACTTCTTGGACAACTTCATTTATGCTGGTCCTTCAGATGGCTTTGTGTCAGGAAATGTTTATGGGGAAAACTGAACATCAATGAGGGTAATATCAGTGCACTTCTGGAGATGCCATAAGTTTTGCCAGAAACTGTTTCTGTGGCAGCTGTGCTGCACAGATGCCTTGTAAGTATTTTCCCTTTCAGGGAGGTTTAAGGCTGTGCTGCTGAGACAGAGGCTGTACCATGGGAGGGGGACCCACTGCAGGAGAAATTCAGTAAACTCAAGATTGTTTGCCTGACTCTTGACTGAAAAGAACCACCAATGTTTCTCATGTTCTGGTCAATCCTTTGTTTCACGTTGTACTATGACTGAGGAAGGTCATCTAACAGCTGGGAGGGGGTTTTGCTGAGTGTTGGGCACTTTTGACACAGGTGATTGGTGGTGAAGGGAGTGACACAAAGCGAGCAGGCTTCGATCCATGGCAGCTCAGTGCAGTCTGAGACAGCTCTGTCTGATAGAGCAGAGAACATAAGTGCCAAAGATGATCTAAACAACAGGAGGAAGAAAAGGGCTAGTGCTGTCAGACACATACAACTGCTGAGGAGAAAAGCTATCCTGTAATACCAAGTAGAGAGAAATTCAATAAGTTCACTTTGTGTGTCAAAACATATTGCAGAAAAAAACTATGTACAGAATGTGGCAGCACAAGGGAATGAATGTAATCACAAAATAGTCAATAAGATAGAGTGGAAATATAAAATAAATGCTGTGTGGAGACAAATGGAGAAATATTGTTAGTGCCAGTAAACAACAGAGTACTTGCTGTCTTTCACAGGTAAAGCATGGAAAAATGTAGACATTAAGCTTCTTGTTGAATCTGAACAAATTTCACAAATTCAGAGAAACTCAAGAAAGAGTATATTTTTATTTTGTGGAAAGAGGAAAAGAAATTCAGAGTGTACTGTATCTTATTTAAGCATATTCATGTAACCTTCAAATATATTACAATTTTTAAATCATTTGATCTTAGATGAAAAAGATGGTCTTTGAAAATTGGAGGAAAGAGAAGTATCAAAGGGACACTGTATTACTGGATAATACAAAGTGCCCCCTGGGAACTGAAGTAATATAAGAAGGGAAGTTATTTCTATCAACATGTTTCAGGAACTATTTCAGAATCCACATCTGACTAGGGAGACTGTAACACCAGGGCTGCATTGCTGACCACACAATGGAGATAGTGCCATAAAGGCAACAAGGTAGGTGAAACTTCACTGGCTGTGCCGAGTGTTTACACAATAATACATAGCTTCATATGCTCCAACACATCCAGCCTTAAATCCAGGAAGTGACAAAAGAAATGAAGATTTACATACCATAAATGATTGCTGGAATCAGACAATGCACAAGAAGAAAAGCTGATTTAGTTCTGAAGCAGTGCATAGGACACAATTCAAGAAGTAGTTATCAGAGGACCACTTCTGGACTGAAACTCAACATGCTTGTTGAGAAGGAAAAGGATAGGAAAAAAATCCACTGCAGTAATATCTAACTTTGAGGGAGTGAGGAAATGAAAATGAGGAAGTTAGATAAAAGAAAATTGAAAAGAACATCTAAAAAGATATGCATGCAAACAGCATGGAAGCAGCCAGAGACAAGTATATGAGAGGCTCAAAATAATCATATATAACTCATCTCTTTTTTTTAACTTATAAAAATTAACTCTCTTACAAGCAAAAAGACCCAAAAAATCCAAACCTCAATGCCAAATTGAAAACAACAGAATGTAGACGATTTTGTGAAGACACCCTTCAAAAGTGTAAGTCTTCTCAATGGAGAAAGATATGGGGAAAAAAAGCATAAAATCTGCCAGTTTAACTATAAATCACAGTATTTCGAGAATCAACTTCCTATGGACACAAAAATTAGCAATTCTTTTTTGTTAAAACAATCATATTAGAAGCAGGAGGCTCAGAGAGATAACTGGGAAGATAGGCAATTGAGGTATTATAAATTCTATGACTAATTAATAATCAATTTAATTGAATAATAAATTAATTGTTTTCACTGATGTTCCCAACAGAGAAAGTGAGATTCTTACATACTGAGGAATTATCTCAAAGTCTGTTCATATCTGAAGTAAATGGTATTGAACAAGAATTGCCATGAGGAAACATTGCCCCAAGAAGTATTTTAAAGGAATTCAAATATGTTGTTTCTGAGCTAACTATTGTAGCATATAACCTGTCATTTAAATCAGCCTTGAGGCCAGAAGAAATTTTTTAACTATGGTAGTCTTAAAAAAAAAGACTCAAAGACTGATCCAGAGAGTAACGAAGAGGCACATTTTTATTTTATTGTAAAAGAGCCATGTTGTTGTCATGTCTAGAATATCATGTGTAGTTTTATCCTCACCAAATTAAAAAATGACATCGTAGAACCAGAAGAGAGCAAGAAAGCACAGATGGCCACAGATCTGGTATGGTTTTGATAAGGTGAAAGAGATCAGGATTTGCCATTTAAGAAGAGTGGAGGAGTGGATAAGGTCAAATCTATGTAATGATAAATGGCGTAACAGGTGTCAACAGAGGTGCATTATTCTTTGTTCCTTATCAAAGGAGGTACTGGGTTATCCATAGAAAAACATTTAAGGCAAGCAAAATAAATACCTTTCACTCATTGTCTCACTAAAATTTGAAATGTATTGCCATAAGGTATCACTGAGGTCAAGCTTATGTCAGCTGGGTGTTTCTCTCTGTTCAGCAGGAAGCAAAGCCTGCAGTCCAGCTCAGAAAGACAATTTATTTCATGGTAACTGAGAAAGTGAAGAAGAAATCCTTTATGCCTCTTCCTGTTTGCCACAAATTCCTGCTGCTGATCACTGCTGAAGTCAGGATTTGAGGGTAAGTCGAGCATTAGTCAGCTCAAACAAGGTTATGTTTTCATGATTCACCATCATTATCATCAATCCCAGAAAGTACTATCAATTATTTACAAAACATTTTGATATTTGATGAAACTGTATATTTGCTGAAATTCACTGATGTTGTTTTAACATGAAGTTGATTTAACAAGCTTCAGACACTTTTTCAGTAGGTGCTAATTCCAATGTTCTGTCTGGTGTGTGCTCAGCTGACTGAGAATGTGGTAAATGACACAGCAAGCTGAATTTAGCTAAAATCAACCTGGCAAATCTCACCATATTTCCCAAACATAGCTTTAAAGTATTAATTCTGTGAGCCCCACTCACTTTTTATAACAGGCGAAAGAAAGTGAATACTCTTACAAAATGTTTTTCCCTGCTTTTTGGAAGTTCATTTTTTTTCTGCTCAGTAAGAATTTTATCATAATTTCATGCCCCCACACTTCATGGTTTGTTAGTTGGTCTATTACTCTTGCATTTTACTTGATAAGGTCCTGCTTCCTATGATCTTAATTTCTGAGTTTTGATTCTTCACAGCTGCTGCTTTGAAGTCTTAGATAACATTCTGAGCATTGCACACTGCTCCTGGTTTTAAACTTCTCATTCAGCTGCATACATAGCTATGTTTCTCTCAAATAACTTTTTCAATAAATTCTTATATCTAATATTTTAAAATGAATGTTGTTCTTTTAATCAGGGCAAAACTGTGGACTTATTTCTTAAAAGAAGCTAGAAACTTCTGTCAAAAGGTTTATCCTCATTTTCAGTCCTTTCTTCAAAGGAATTTAAGTCTGTTACTCAGTTAAGGAGGATTCTAAATCACTGTGTATTTCACATACACATGAGAGGGAGAACTGATGGTCATTCTTGTCTTTCTCCCCTCTCTTTCACCACCATGTTTTATTTTGACCCAATCCTGTCCAGGACCAGGAAATAGAGCTGTCAGTAACTTCTTCCCTTGGATAATATGGAAGTGTGCTGGAATAGGACACATATGTTGTGGAGTGGCTGGTAGCTGGAAACAAGCAGATGTAAAACCTCAGGCTTGGCCCTTGCTTTCTCTCTTCAACACTTGATCTACAAGAGTGCATCTGAATCTGGACTGCAGGTCAACATCAGGGAAATGTTTCACAACATTTAGATCTTTAGTTAGTAATACAAAAAATGTGGCCTGAGGTCTTATTTTCCCCCTTTTTCAAATGGACAAAAAATGAGCAAGGTTCTCACACGTAGAGCTGAGAGTGTCACCAATCTCAAGCCAATAAGGATGTATCAATGGAGAGCTGAGGGCACCATGGCTGGAGCAGTACTGCAGTTATTCCCACTGCATGTTTTTTTGTGAAGAGTCCTAATTTTTTCATTCCTTAGCACTTTCTGTGCAGTGTCCAGAAATGTGTTTATGGATATAAACATGTAGTTCTCCTGGAAGTTATTTACAACCATGTGAGAGCACAGATGATGTATACTTAACAATTAGCACTTACAAATTGACACCTTGTCTAATTATACACGCCGAATCAGAAAGAAATAACAAACCTTTGCAAATATTTATCTTCCTTCAGAGTCATAATATGGGGCAGAATTGTAATAATGAAATATCTTTATTATAGAAAACTACTTACAGATATTAGCAGTGCCCTTAGGTATAGGCAGGTAAGAACCAGGGCTCCACGGTCGGCCCTGATAATTCTTCTTGCATTTTCCACAGTCTGGGCCCGTTGTGTTATGTTCACATTCACAAAGTAGTCTTTTGTTTTCTTCTTTACAGCCAGTAGCATGAAGGTTGCACTTACACCTAATTTTAAAAGGTAAAAATAAAACAAAGTGGGATATTATTTAGAGGTGAGGTGAGTTTAAGCTCAAGTTTTAGAAAAGGCATGTCCTATGGCAACCGCTCAATTTCTGTGCTGTCCCTCTGTTATTGTTCTACCATGAAAGCATGACATCACAAGACATCTCCCAAAGAGCAAGTAGCAGATCTTCAGCTTATACAGGTCTAAAAGCAGAAATATCACTATGACTCCAAGATGCTGAATCTTGTTTCCACTAATGCAGCTCCACTGAGAACAAAGAAATGATTCATAATTTTTATTACAGACAGGTCTATAATTCTGCAAAAATTCAAGAGTTACTATTCCCAGGAACAAAACAATTCCTCTCTTTATTTCCTTACATAATCTGGCCCAAATTAAGGTCCAAATTACAACCTGGGAGCCTGAGAAAACAGACTTCATTTAAATATCCTCTGCAATGCCACATTCAATAGAAGGAAAGCTCACTACAATGATGTCTTGCCATTCTTGTGCAGAAAGTGCTGTCTTGTTCAGACAGGAAATTTCTTTTCCTGCTTCAATTCAATATAGCTGTAATAGCTCAAAGTCAGATAAAATATTTTGCTAGGCACATTTAGTTTTACTTGGGAAAGAAACCTAATCAAGCCTTGCGACAAAATCATTAGATAAACCAGATTCTGCATCTGTCCTAAAACAATTGCAGTTTCCTTAAATTCCTCTCTTTTCCTGAAACTAGGACACTTACAGAATGGGAAGTTATTTTCATAAACAGTAAGGTATTTTCACCTCTTTCCATTCCTTTCCAACAGACGTCAAAACAAGCAAAAATCTATTTCTGTTTGGGGCTGGAGAGAAAACCTGTATTTAACAATCTTTCCTGTTTGTTTTCCTAATGACTGTACATCTAGTAATTTACAGGGTTCTCATGTGGGCATTTGTCACCTGTTCCATACAGTGACCAATAATTAGAGCAAAACAACACATGGAATGGCCAAGTGCAAATTAACAGCTGTCAAGCTGACTTCCATTTGGAAGGAATATGACCTGAAGCAATTGGCCACATACATATATATATCCCCGGGGTAAAACAAGCTTGCAGTTGTCATAAGTAGCTGCTGGAGAAAATCCGCAAGAATATGTAATACAGTAGATGGTAGAGCATTCTCCCCAGTGCCAGAAAGGAAGCATATGAAACTGCTGTTATTTGTGCAATGCTCATTCTAAAGAGAAACAGGTTCAACACCTTTAAAATTGAAGTTACCAAAATGTATTCAATATGCTGGACAAGAGAAAGAGAGTAATTTTTACACAATTTACAAAACATGCGTGCTTGAAGACTAAATCTATTGTGAGTTTTCAGTGAGTTGCCATAGCAGAATGAAAGATGCCTGTCTGGGATGACATCTATCTATTTACTAGACACTGGACATTTTGGTAAAGGGTACTGCTATTAAAAAAAGCTATGGGTTGTTTTACTGTCCAAAGGAATATGAAAATGGAAGACTCCAAACAGAAGAGATATATAGTAGGAATAAGACCAAAAAATAGAGGAGAAAAGCAGGAGAGACTGTCAAGTGACCAGAACAAATTAGAGAGAGGAAGGGACTGGATTTCTGTCAGGAGGAGATTTCTGTTCTATTGTAGAGACTCAGTGTCAGAGGCAGCAAACTGATCTAGGCAAGAGGAAAAAAAAGGCTGATTCTGAGGAAAAGCTGTAGTACCTAGAGCTCTGAAAGGGTATTGTAGACTTGTATGGGAACTGAGGTGGGGGAAGTAAAGGTATGTCCATTTGCTAATTGGACTAAATATGCACAGCTTTTTTAACAAGCACCTGAAAATGAAGAATAGTTGTGTAACAGAACCTTGTGCAAAATCTCTTTGCACTTCTTAGATGCTGTGCTTGTCATATGTTCCTGAAGAGAGACTGATCCTTCCTTAGTTTTGCTTGCATGGGTAAAAGTCTTGGATGGACTCTGGCCTTCTCCATCCTCCCCTGCTTCTATCCAGTCCTGTGCCATACCTCTCCAGACATATATGCAAAACATACCCATGCATTTATATGTATGGATATATACATGCATTCACAAATAACTCCCATATAGCCTCACGATTTCCTTTTACTGCCCACTTTCCCTAATCCCTCTGTGTCCCACCTCTTTCCAGGCTGCCTCTTCCTTTTCCTGATTTCCCAGGGAAGGGAGCATGGGCAACACAGCTTTACTGCCTGTGCTGGTGCGAGTAGTGTAGCCTTCTAGGAGTATGTTTGAAAGAGAATAAGAGAAACAATGAGTCTGATCACTGGAAAAAAAATAAAGGACTGATGTAAATTTTTTGTAGGCAGAGGATGGTCCAAATCTTATGCTAATAACCGAGCAAAGAAGAGCCAACAATAGTGAATTTCCAAAGAATCCTCAGAATACTTCAAACTTAGTTGTGTATGCTTTCTAAGGGGAGGAAAGTAAGGAACAAATGTGGTCACAAATGTACATACAAATGTATGTTTTGCTACAAGACTAGCTAAAATTAAGATTGAAAATACATTTATATTAAAAATGTAAAACTTGACTTAATAAGACTTAGTTATACGAGGCACAAAAACAAATGTTTGAACCCCCCCTAAACCCAAACCACTGAAGATCAGATGTGTGGTAAAAACCACCTTGCCTTCTTAGTGTATAGGCAACAGAAAAGTTTGGCTCATGATTATTAGTGTTATACAAGTATGAAAAAAATCTGTAGAATAAAAAATCTGAAGCAATTGAACTGATGGTCTTGTTAGAGTCAGCAGCTATATATAAGGAGTAAAAGAGTGGAAGCATAAGTAAAATAAGACATTTGGAAGACTGAACCAGAGGCTCTGATTCTCCTCTTGCATAACTTTTTTTGTTGAAGCCACTTGACATTTCTTGAAGAGATTGATCATAATTTCCACTGCAAATCAAGGATGTAGCTGAATAGTGAATCTGTGTAAAATGCAGGCAGTGCTAAAACTGAAAAAGAACAACAAGCATCTATAGCTTCTTGTAAAGCAAACTGGAGGGTACCGTGTCTGGGGAAAACCAAGCCAGCATCAAAATCTGTGCTGTATATGGGGAGAGAAACAGGGCAAAGTATTTCATATGCTTTTGTTTTTTTACAAGAGCTGCACTAGGAATTGGGCAATCTTTCCCAGGGACCTCATCAGAGTGTACACATGCACTGTCTCAGAGACTTCTGCAAGGAGAAATGCATGTTGTGCTTGAGGGACAGACTTCTCTGGATGACTGAAAGAGGTAAATGAGCACAGCAGGGCAGAGAGATGACTAGAGTACAATAAAAAGCTGCTTCTATTTGCAGAATAGGCAGTAAGAAAAACAGAAATGTTTAGGGTTACAAAAAGAAGGCTATTTCAGTAAAAGTAGCACCCAGATGGACCATGAGAGAACCACTCTTCTGATGAGATACTCTGGGTTATCAGTGGTCTGCAAACAAAGCAGCACAGTCTGGACCTTAGGAATTTCAGCTGTCAATCAGCTGAGCACCACTGATCTGGGAGCTGACATGGGTTCCCAGCAGATCACTCTAGATGTGCAATCAGCTTCCTAGGGAGGATACCCAAATTCATCACTTTCTTATGGAAGATTACCTTTCTTTTCTACTCCAGAGGTAAGGAAATATTTTGTTATCTTATATGAATATCCATGGTGATAAATTATTACTGAAAATCCTAGGTACCACTTGTAATTTCATTAAACACTTGCTTTGAAGGCTCTTCCTAGCTTTTACTGCTGTCAATCTGAAATACTAACAAAAGGTTTAATTACATTCAACACAACAATCCCATAGACTGTTGATACTTCCATTGGCAGAATGTGGTTTCTTTGGCTGAAAGAAAAGTCTGAAAACCTAACAAACTGATTTCACCTCCACTGTACTGACTTCCATATGACAGTATTCCATGCCTATCTAGTTTCTTGAAATCCAAAGAAAAAGTCCAAGTCCTGTACAGGGTATGATGTACACAGACCCAGAAAGGCAATTACTGGGTAGCAGTGGGTGGGTAGCAGCTGCTGGCACACCAAGTGGGTTTGCCTGCACAGAGAAGAGATGACAGAGGGAGCTGTAATCAGTACAGCAGGTTTGAGAGCACAGGTTGAGGTCTGGCAAACAGAAGAGGATCTGTGCTGCAGCCTCTGCACTGCACTGGCAAACAGCTTAAGGGCAAAATCTCATGTAAGGACACAGCAAATGTTAAGGGCAAAGTGCAGTTCTGAGATACAGTACATGCTCACTGTAAATGGCACTGCTGAGGTCTAATGCTTGTATGACTTTACAGAGAATGACTGAAGTCCATGATTATAAATATCAACAGCTCCATGGACAATTAGGTCACGTATGGAGAGCTGTAGGCCTTGAAATGGCTTTCTACCTGAAGGGAAAAGCTGTCTGCCATTTACATCTGGTGACAGTTTTTGCAGACTTTTTTATTATTGTTCCTGGTGGGGCAGCTCTGTCAGTGCTGAGCTTGTGGAAGTGAATGCCATGGCCCCACAATACTTGTCTGCGTTTGAAAACTTCCACCCTGCTGTTTCTGCAGCACAGTGGATATCCATCTTGCCAGCTCAACCTGCACAGACTCCCCCTGCTAAGCAGCCTGGTTATAGCACACGCAAGAACACATTTCCCTCAACGTGCAAATTCAATTTTGAATCACTGGAGATTGATATTGCTGTCCAATGCTATAAACCCTAATTGTGTGGGAGAACAAATTTGTTTTTCTGACCACTCATCTCTGACAGACTCATTATTTTGTCATAAAGCAATTGAAATGATATTTTTGGCAGTTCCATAAGGCGCAGGAGCGCTGTGGCGCGCTGACGGAGCAGCGCTGTTGTGGTGGGAGCCCTGGGTGTGCTGTGCTCCTCACAGACTCTATTTACATACAGGCAAGTGACATTAAAATGCTGTAAATATCACGAAGGTAATTGCTAATAGCGTGCTGACGCTCCCGCAGGGGAGTGCCAACCAACAGACTGGGGGCACGTGAGGGGATCCTTGATGTTCAAGAGATCATTCATGAGAAAGAAAGACAAGAGGAGCTCTTTGATACATTTTTAACGACTAGCCATATGTTCCTCACTTAGATACATCTTTGAATCATTCTAGGTCATCGCCAAAGTTTAGAAAATTAGCTTGAACCAACTTGGAAGCCTTCTGCACAGACTCTTGGCTTTTGCAGGCTTTTGGCTCCCTGTTCCCAGGTAAGCCAAGCCCGAGCCTGCAGAGGAGTTGGCGTGTTTGCTCTTCACATTACTGCCCACACAACGCAAAATACCATCCCTACACGCTTTTAATTAGGCACTTTAAAACACTGTTGGCAATGTTAGGAGCCTTAGTCAGCTCCCAGTGCTAGCAACTACTTCCAGCACCTTGTTACAGGTGTCCTAAAGGACTTGGCCATATTTACCATGACATTAAACGTGTCCAGGCTGTCATCTACATTATGCCTCTCAAGCTTACTAATGACCTTGAGGCAGCTTGCCCAGTGAGATTTAGTTTTCTAATGTAATGTAGACAAAGAGGAAAAATTCCACATTACAAATACATTTGAAGTGATACCTCAGCCAGGAAGGAGGATGAGATATAAGCTGAGAAAGCAAAAGTCAAAATATAAGCACCTTTAAAATTTACCAGGAAATCTTTGCAATTGAATCATTATTTATTAGGTTTAATTTTCTTTTTTTACTCTTTATGAGACAAATTCATCATAGAACTTGAGAAACTATATGTACAGGTAAGTTACAAAACTCTTGCACCGTTAAGTGCACTTGAGAGTATCATTACTTAGGTAAGTCTGGTTATCCTTTAATTTTATCTGACAAGTGAATACGTTTTCATTAAGGCTCACAGTCTCAGAAAGATCATGTCTTCTGAATATTATTATTCATTATATTGTAAGATTTTTCCATGTTATGTCAAAACCCCAAAGTGTGCTGCTCCTTATTCTAGTTTTCCAAGCTTAATAGATTTTGTGGGGATAAAAACAAGTATAAAGGATACTGTTGTGAAGAAATAAAATGACTGCTGGCCAGTTTATTTTCATGGGGATGCAGCAGACATCAAGATGCATCTTTCATCAAAGAGGTAACAGCTTAATTACTGCAATCTTGGCTACTAGTCCTCACTGTAAGGACTACCCATCTGAAGTCCTGACCTAAAAGGGTCAAAACCACCTAAGGACACTTGACAATCAGAAAATGGCATGGATTGCTTGTAGTGAGTAGGTCTGCTGAAGAAATGTTCCAGCTCACATGAAGCAAAAAAGTAATTTCCGTTTTCTATTAGTATTTATTTTTTAGTCATATGAATATCTCAGGTTCACATTGCTGTATGGAATCTAGATACAAAGAGGGCACTGCATCTTTTGCTGGACAATAGGAAAAACCCCTGTGGTCTGGTGGTTAAATGTAGCCAGTGTAGTGAGAGTAATGAAATATGAGTCCTTTTTTTTACTTGTTTATTTCTGGAAATGCATTTGGCCACCAGTTTTCTCCCGTCCTTTTCCCTGAATTTATCTAATATATCATAATCTCTCACTGAAAAAAAAAATTCCTTTGTGGAATAAGGCTACGTCAATAATAAGGGATAAACAAATTCAATAATAACAAATATAACTTTGTATAGGTAGATATATTATTCTTTCATTTGCAAAGCAATGACTAATGTTGGATCAGGTTTTTAAGCTTCTTAAATCTGTAAGTAGCTTTGTGGTTAGAAAAGAAGTTTAACCTGTGCTCAGTAATCCTGCTGCACCTTAGTACCTTAGAATCCAGAGATTTACAGAAGCCTCTTCAACTTTATTCTTTACTGTTTCGTTTTCACTGCTAAATTTGGGAGGAAATTGAATTAGATTCCCACTGGCAGTATGGAAAATTGGGGAAAATAGCTTCTTATTCTCCCTCGGCTGAGTATAATGTATCTAGTGGGGAAGAGCAAAGCCGAGGCACAGAGAACATGTTTGCTTTGCTTTCTCAGCGGCCTACTTCCGAGCAGTTCGGAGAGCTTGAAATTAAAAAAGAAAACAAAGTCCAAAAGGGCAGCATAATTCCCTTTCCCTCAGTCCCAAGGCTCACAGAAAGCTTGCAGGCCATGGAATTGCCCACTGTTTGCACTAAGCCAAGCCAGCAATAAGAGTAGGCAAGTGCTAAATTTAAATATTAATGTGTTTATAAGATTTATTGTGTTCATATGATAGCAAGCATTTCTATATACTGTCAAGTAAATGCTGGCCATACAAACAACTACAGCATCACTACTGATCAATTTATATCTCAACTGTATTTGATTAAGATTGATTATTGTCTGATAGATGCATACTGTCTTCCTTCTGAGGCAAAATATCACTGAGGCAGGTACTTCTGGGTTTGCTTCTCCTTTTCCCCTGCCCCTTGCAGCCACAAGGCCACAAGCTACCATATCTTGCCAAATAAACTGTAAATGTGTCTGAAATGCAGTAGTTTACCAGATGACAGCCTTCCAGACAAAAAGGCAATTGAAAAATGTTACAGCCTAGATCAACAGCACTCATCACAAACAGAAAGGAGGAGGCAGCAGCCTGAGAAAATGCCTCAGTAGTTATGCATTTATAACTGTTCTGATTCTGTGTCAATAAAAAATGTCACAGACCAACAGATATTCTGACTCCAGAAAGTATTCAGACTTTCTTCAGTTTCTTAGATCCAAAGTCTAAAAGTAATCCACTGATTCTTATGTCTAGTAGAACAGAACGGCTTATTCTGAGTCCAAGTTATTTGAGTGTACCACATAAAAAAATACCTATCCATAATGTTAAATACTTTTATAAACTTAGCCAAGTGGAGTGGACACATGCTTTTTCTAACTTTGATTCTCTAAGTGTTAAAGCAGAAATAAATGTCTGAATATATAGCTGCTGTTAGCTGCTGCAGAGAACTAACTCCCATTCCCTTCCTAAACATTCATTTTTGCTTTTTTCTTCAGAGGTATTAGTTTTTATGGAAATGTGTCAATAAAGAAAGTGATTATAAAATCTGCTAGAGTTTGCCAGCAGTGTGTTCTGCAAATACTTTCACTCGTGAACACTTTGTCAGATTCTTAGCCGATGTAAATCCATCTGGCTCCTGTAAATTCAATGAATTTATGTTAGTTCACACTGCCTGAAATGAAGCCTAATTTGTTTCCAGCTTTCATTCATATTACCCTAAGTTTGGTGGCTGTATTTTTAAGTAACAACAGATAATCTTTTTATAATTTTCAGTGGCAGGTCCAAGGTCTTGAATAATCATGGGATGGAAATTGGGAGTCAGTGGAGGATAAGGAGCGCAGGTGTGATGTGCTTAGGGACAGGACTGCTGGCAAGGCAGCATGCCAGTATTCCACATTGTTTCCATGCATCCATTTGCTCTAATCTTTAACCTCAGAAATGGGAATCTTTTCTTACCTAGATGAAGGATGCTGATTGGGGACAAAGGCAGTCATGTTGCAAAGCCTCTTGTGAAGATGAAGATCAAGAATGACAGTTTCTTTCAGTGCTACCAACTGGTCATTTAACACTAGGGATTGTTTTGGTAGGTTCCCAGATTACCAACGAAGAACTGAGAAAAAGCAGCTGATGTAAACTCTAAATACATCAGCATTACAAGTAGTTTTACTTTTTCTTTTTCTCTCACTTGAAAATTTCTTTTTTTCTCACTGGAATCCCCTTGGTCTCACCTTCTAAGTTGCTGTACTGCACACAGCAATCAATGTCTTGATACAGGGATGGGATGAGAGGGCAGAGGGGGAAGCAGGTGTTGCAGAGGTACTCCAGAGCTCAGGTGTTCTGAGTTGTCATGATGTACCTCCTGGTTTAATTAGTTTGCTTTAAATATCCAGAAAAACTAAGAGATGCAAAAACCTGAATATCCTCATCTCCCCATAGTGTCACATATGAGAGTGGTAAGGAGTACTGGAACAAGAATACATCTCTTTCCACCAGCCAGAATAACAGTCTGCTTGGCAGCACCCTGCCATTATCTGATAGTGCAAAGAAGTTAGGGAGCATGTTATCTGGGATTTGACAACTGCTCATTGCCATCAGGCTATTAAGAAAGAAAAGTTTTTGGTATTTTAAATTTTTTGGTGCTGTCCAATGTCCTTCTTAGCCAGTCTTAATTTGCCATCCATCATCAGGCAGTTAGTCATTATCAACAATTCAATAAACATGAAAAGATACCTGAAAACCACCTTCTATTTTGATCATGATAACATCAGCCAGTAGAATTTAACCACTGTATTGCAGCAATTGTAAAAGTCTCTACAACAACCTGTTAGATTTAAGAATGTGGTCCACAGACCTTGCATGAAAGGTGCAGCAATAAATCACTGCAAAGTTTTATAGCTTACAAATTTAAAAAGAGAAGTTAAGAAATTTTAGGAGTCACTTTTTCTTCTCTTTTCTCCTGATACAAATCTGAACACTAGATTTGAAACTCCCAGCATTGTGCTAATGTGCATCACCACTTTTAATTTTATTGAGAAATCAATTTTTCTGGCTTTAATTTAATTAATAAGTACCAGTCTTACATCTGCTCAGCAGCACTCCCAAGAAAGCTGCTCTAAGATGCTAGTGATTACACCAAGCTTCCTGTCTTTATTTTTAAGTAGTATTTCACAGCATCAGCTGCCAGCTGGTCCCAAATTCTTTTTCCCAGCACAACACTGAAAAGGAACAATTTGTTGTGTGGGAGGTCTGAAACTGTGGCCATTAAATTACCATCCAAGTGGACATGGTTTACAAATCCCATTCAAAAATGTCATTTAACTCTCTGCAATGGGAGAAATTTTATTCTTGCATGCACTGATACCCTAAGTGTGCTGTTAGGAATTTGTGTCCATGACTGATGCAGGACAGACCTGGCTGAAGCAGAAATATCTTTACTAGCTTAGAAAAAGACTCAGGGCATAGCAGCTATTGTGTCACAGTAGGGAATAAAGTATTTATAGTCAAGAGAGAAGGGTTTCTGCTACATGAGAAACAAGCAAGGTTAATTTCATACTGATTTTGGTAACCTTTGGGGGACTATAATTGAGAAAAGCAGCATAAAGATATCCATGGTGCACACAGAATTCAACACCAGGGAAACCAGCTCTGTGAAGCCATACATCTGCTGCTCTCCTTAAAAGGTTTCAAAACATTTCTGTTTAAGAGACCTCCCAAAGACTCATTCAAAAGCTCAATATGTCCCCAGTAGTCACTGCTGCAGGTGGCATACACGGAGGAGTGGGGTGTGGGCTGTAACTGGTTGTCTCCAAGGGAGAGGAAATACACCTGATAGCAGCACCACTTTATTAGTGATACCACATATTAATTAGTGGCTGGTTTCTTTTTTCTTTTGCCTTCACTCAGAGTCAAGATTGAAACTTGAGAGACAGATTTTTTTTGTTTGGACTTGGTTGTTTATTAATTTTTATCTAAAGTACAGAGAGTTCTTCAACACCTCTCGCTAACAAGCTAAAAGTGAGAAAATGGAGGTGTATTTAGGTAGTTACAAGGTCTTTTAAAGGCCAACCATCCAATTAAAAGCTAACATCTATATTATTTATACTTTTGACCCAATAACCAAATACCTGTGGCCTGCACTACAGTACCTTTTAATTAATTAAAAAAGAACCACCTAAAACCAAGAAGGAACAAGAAGGAAGAAGAGTTACTGCCCAAGAACCTCCATCTTGTCCCATACCTATTACTAAAACCCCAAATTCCAAACCCTTCACTATGTGATATTACACACCACTATTTAAACTACTCACCAGTGATCTTAACTCTATCACTCAAATTTGGAAGCCTGCTCCAAGGCCTCAAATCAAAAGCAGTGCTCTTTTGAGGGTCAGTGTCAGAAAGCACAGAAAATTCAAAACTCCCAGGCTTCAAAACTTTCCAGGCAACAACTGTTCCTGCTGCTGCCTCTGCCACACACTTCTCATGAGGGTGAATGAGAATGAGGTGCTCCCTATGACGGCAGGTTAACTGATCTCTTTTTGAAAAACTTCAACTTTAAGGATAATAATAAGGCAGCTCTGTTCTCTTCTGAACTGCATTCCAGGGTATTCATGATTAAATCAGCCAAGCTGAGAGTGCTTAACGACCTGTTCAGAGCAAGTAAGCCAAGTAAAGATTTCAAGACTAGTTTTGTCTTCGTGTTTTCTTGTGCTTCATTAAGGTTGACTTTTAAAATGCTTAGGCTTCATAGCTCCATCTAAAATAATTGGGAATTGGTAGCTGCTTATTACCAAAGCAGACACTCCCAATCCACTTTAAAATACATAGCGCTTTCACAGTTCCTCTTTTTGCCTTTTCTCTTTTGGTTTTTCATCTTGATTGGATTCATAACTTGAAAGAGAAAAGTGTAAAAACAAAACAACATTTCTCAGTGTTGATCATGCTAGCCATAATTTTTTAACTTCTAAATTCCATACAATATAAGCTCCTTGTCACAGAGTAATTCCCTCTAGAATGACTATTATTTGCCAGTAGTGCCATTGCAAGTAATTGATTTTTTCAGTTCACTGACTGAACTAAAAAAACCCCAAAAAACTGTGGGGAAAAAAATCATTTGTGTCAAATGAAATGTGTAGTTTTATTTTCAGATTTTAAATTCAGTTTTAGAATTTTTTTGACGATTTTTTAAAGAAAAATATTTCCAAAGAAAAAATTGTACCTCTTTTAAATTTTCAGAAAAATTAGTCAAAAGTATTTACTAGTGTGGGTTAAATTCTGAAGGTACTTTCAGCCATCCTGGGCAGAAATTTCTTCGGTGAATAATCCTTTCTCCCACTGAAAGAAAACTCGATGAAAAGTGAGCTGCTGAAGTATGCCAAAAGCAACTTAGCATCCTATAGCTAGCTTAAGATACTGAAAAAGAGATACTGGGTCACCCTATCTCTAGCCCTGTTGGTATAACAACATCACAGACACAATGCTATATGTGGGGAGTAATTTTGAACAGTTTAGGAAACAACGTTCTAAGTGTATATTTTCTCTTTAATTTGGGAAAGCAATGCTTCTTTCATCTGCTGTATTTCAATTGCTGATTTTGTGTAGAGAAAGCTAATTTTCTTTTACAAAAATACTATATGACAGTACTTTTTAATTATAGACACTACTTATTGTTTTCTCGAAGTCAATAAGCTGGCTACAATCTGCAAATGTTTTATTATGTTGTATTAAAGTCACTGGAATTACACAAAGATGGAAAAACTGAAAATACTTTTTAGTAGTTGAATGCTTGAGATAGATGATAAATGGTCCCATTTTTACTTGCTTTTTACCAAAGAAAAATCTAAAGGGAATAATTTCAGTGCAGAATCACAGAACATTCTGAGTTGGAAGGGAGCCACAGGTGGTCCCTGTATGGTCTGTGGGTGTGACTCCCAGTGGCTGATGTGGTGTTCTCAGAGGGGGATGGCCAGAGCTGGGCAGTCCTGAGCACAGGCAGCTGCAAAGGAAAGGAGCTCTGACAGCTCAGGGGGGGAAAGGCAGAGGGGACCTGGCTTCTGGCACTGGCCTTGGAGCAGCCAGTGGGTGATGTGGACATGAGCAGGTGACACATGGACAGGAGCAGGTGACAGGTGTGGACACAAACAGGTGACATGTGGACACGAGCAGGTGACACATGTGGACATGAACAGGTGACACATGTGAACACAAACAGGTGACATGTGTGGACACACATCCAGGCCTGCCCATTGTGGTACCACCAATGCTGGTTTTCCCCCAGCGCCAAAATAGCTCTGCCATTGGGTTTAGTACTTGTCCTAGCCACAAACTTATGTGACACGGGACAAGACTTTGTCATTGTGAAATGGGGTTGCTGACACTGCTTTGGAAAGTTTAAGTGACAAAGGGCTGGTAGTTTTAAAGCCTTGTATTTGAAAGTCTTAAAATTCTGACCTAATGTCAGATGAGAATAAAATAGTGGTCGCTTTTGGCCTTCAAGTGCTCTGGAACATTTATTATTCATGTTTGTTTTTAACAAATACTGGGGAAATCAAAGAATGTTCACACAGAAGCTGCAGTATCCACTGAGAGGTTGGGAAAATGTTTTTGTTGTCTATAAAAACAGACATGCTGGGGGGTCAAATTTGATCCAGTGACTATAATATTCCATGTACCAGAAGAACTAAACAACTTCATTTATATTTTAAATGTTTCAAATCAATACTTCCCTTCATATTCTGTGACCCCCACCAGGAAACTCTTATAACTGAAAATTTAAAGAATAGATTTTAAGTTATGAATAATGTAAGGCTGTCATAGGGGAAAGCAAAAGTGAAATACTGCTGACAGAAACAATCAGTACATGTTTATACTGAAGAACAAACCTTAGCAATTCCATCTTGCATAACACAGCTTTTTAAATCCTATACAAACTTTTCAGTTTTCCCTGAAATGTCAAGCAGTCTTCCTCAGCCTTAAACTCCACTGGAAAATATACAAGCTGTTTCTGTTTCTCAAAGACTGAGCTAATCTGGAAGTAAAATATATGCATATATAAAATAAATAGCTGTATGAAAAATAATAGAGAGCTAAGAGATACAGGTAAAGAAATAGCTTATGTTTGAAAATAAACCCAAAAGTCCTTAATGCAGGGAGGTCTAGCAGTATCTATTTCTCAAGCAGCAGGTTATTACCAGGAATAGATCTACCAGGGTAGGACAGGATCCATTTTGGGGCACAGTCAGTGAGATGGTGCACAAGAGCTTCCTTGCACAAAAGCATTCCTCAGGGCATAAGTGTGCTGTTCAAAATGAATTGAGTTTTGTTTCCACACTGACAGAGAGTTGCCATCCACTGAAAATAAGAAGAGGTATTTGTCCTGTAGACTGGATGAGGAGGAAGAGACACAGTGCCCAGAGAGAATCCTTATAAAAATGCTTGCATGACACAAAGCTTTATCTTTAATGAATTTGGGCATAATTATCAGAAACTCCCTGAATTATACAAATAAAAAATTAAGAAGAAAAATATAATGGCCACTTCATTAGAAAATATTTTTGTAAGTAATACTTCTGGGGATGAAGGAGTTATTTTGTGATTTGAGTTTGTGTCTGATATGTTTATAGCTGTGCTCTCTCTCAGACAATGAGGGCTGCAGAGGAGAAGGAGGGAGACAGCTCACTGGGATTTAGGATGGTGCCCACAGCAGTCATGACCTCCTTTCCAACCACTGCTGTTCATTGTTGTTCCTCATCTATTCTCATGCCTGCTCAGCATTTCCTCCTGCTGACTTACACAAGCCAGGCAGGGGGAGCATTATGCAGGACTCAGAAGTGTCCCCAAATCTTGTTAAAGCAGTTCTCTGCTTGCAAACTGGGCAAAAAACATCGGGAGAGAAAAAGGGCAGCACTTGTAGATTTTCTGGTATACACAGATTTATCATGATATGCAGCAGATTGACTGAGCCAAATGACTTCGTGGCCATATAATCATATCACAAAGGGGACAGCTTCTGGCATCTGTTCTTCTAACAGAAGTTGAATGTAGCTTTTTCTTTTTTTTTTTTTTTTTTTTTTTTGAGAATGCAATATTTTAATTACTCTTATTGTTTTTCCCCCTATGCAAATCACTCCTGTATTTTGTCTCAGTTTTACCTCTTCATAATATTCTCTGGGTTTTCAGATGCTGACCTACCCGTGAAGGTGAAGAACTCCATAAATTAAGGAGAAAAGTCTTAGTCTGTAACAGGTTTCTCTTGATGCAAGCACTGCAGAATGGGAACTCTGAGAACACCCCTGACGAAACAGCAGCTCCCTTTCAGTCTTACCAGCCCCTGCTCTCCCCTTCACCTCAGGGCAATTCTTCCTCTATTCTTGCTTGACTAATGTAGTAATAGCAGCTTAATTTTTAAACTATTTTTAAAAATGTGCTAACTTTATGATGATATAAAAAGTACATATTTTATGATTAGGAATTAGGGGGAGGCTCCTGCATACAGGACACTGAGACTGGACTTTATGTTGTATTAACTGTGTTTGCATTGCAGCAATATTTGCACAACTGTCCTAAAGGTCTGTCTTCTGTTACAACACACACTCAGCCCATTTTAAATTCCTGATTAAATTTAAATTTCAGTGGTAGTAAGCTCTTTTTTTGTGGTTCTAATATGCACAAGAGATTTTTCAAAAGTCCTGATATAATAAAACATAGTCAAAATTTCCAAAATCTCCAATTTTTCCCAAGAGTCAGCACTCAACCACTGTTACATTATTTAATTTTAAATGCCAAATGTCTCTAAAAATCTGTGAGTGATGCATCAAGTGATGCTCTTTGGATGAAGCCTTTAGAGCATATGTATCCCCTCTCCACAATTCACAAGCAGGCTGAATGTCAGCCACACACTTCTTGTGCATTTGTTAGTCAAACCACAGGTATGAGTGCACAGTGAGGAAACCAGGAAACATTAGAAGTATTTCCTTTGGAATCAAAACACAGAACCCTTGGTCATTCCCATGGTATCACTGTCTCACATCTCTCCTATTTAAAGCATCTATATTTCATGAAGCACTAACAGACAAACAAACAAACCAACATATAGACCACAAAGTCAGCATTAGTCTCCAAAAGTAGCCATTGGAAAGATGAGGTATTTCAGGATATGCTCTCTCCATACAGTGATTTGGTATCTTTAAAAACAAAATGTTCTGGTAGGTATTTTAAGGCATCAAGTCCAAAGCATGAGATATTAGTACATACCAGAATGGAGGTGGTTGCTGTCACACCCCTCAAGGATTACTGTTGGAAAGAATCACCACACAGGGTTACTCCTGCAGTGTCTAATTGACCTACCTGATGAGAAGGTATAATGATGCAAACTGCTTTGGCTGTGTAAGATTCTACTCTGTTGATACTTTCTTTCAAGACATGTACACTAGAGGGGAAATGAAATATTATTTTTCATTTTACTTTTTATTTCATCCAACTCTTTCTCTCTCCACTCAGGAATAAAAAATGGAAAAGGAGGATGAAGCCCTTTATTCACCCCTGCCCCAACCCTCCTCCCATCTAGCTTCTGGATTAGGTTAAACATTTTCAGTAGCAGAATATTGACACTCAGATTGTTTGATCTTTAGCTCATTACTGACTGTAACCCACCATTCTCAAACTTCCCATCTTTTAATTCTTCTCCTGTGCTGCAGAGAGGAAGGAGCTGCCCTTGCTGGCATACTGCAATTCCTGTGGGACACAAGTCATTAAAAATGTAACTGGCTCCTTGCTGTTTTGGTGTCCTGCTGGAAGAATTATTTCAGGGGCATTCAAAGGGAGGATGGCATGGTTCCATAAACACTGGATCTTTAATGAAGCTTTTAAAATGATAAACAGTTTTCTGCATTGACAAAATATAATAGCTTTACTTTTTAATTGTAAAGGGAGATGTTCCTCCTGAAGGTTTCCATTATTTGAGCCACACGTGCTACACCTGAAGGAGTGATGATCACATAATGGAAAAGAGAATCAAAGGCAGTGAGAAATGAGCAGCTGGAGGTGTGCAGGGTGTGGGATGAGGGAAGGAGGATTTCCCTAAGTGGGTCACTGACAAAACAGATGCCTTGTCATACTGCAGCTCTGTCCCCTGGCCCCACTGCCATTGCTGCTCCCTGTTCCTGCTCTATGCACTCCCCCAAGGGAGCTGAAGGTTTTGGGACCTCCTGTGCTCTAATTGTGGGGCAGAAATGGTAATTTTTTGAAAAAAAACAAACAAAAAACTTTTCCAAGCCAATCCATGGTCATGCTTATATGGCAAAATCAACAGCTTTAGCTCTGTCTAAAGGAAGAAAAAGCCCACAGTTCAATAACTACGAGAAAAATCTCAGGCCAATGAAAAAGATCAGCTGCTGAGGAAATTAATTTCATGTTTTCTTTCCTGCACAAAAGGCTGCCAGAGTTTCCTGGACTCCAGTGAATGTTCATCTGCTTGGATTGGCTTTTCTGAACAGGCCTAAAACAAAGCATAATAGAATCATTACCAAATCAAAGAAGTTAAATTACTATGGTTATGACAATTTCAGTAAACACCATCCCAACATCTAAAGATCCTTAATGCACAAGAGAGTTAAAGGGGAAAATAAGGGAAATCTGTTTTACCACATATAAAAGTCAGAAACAATAAACAGTCCTGCAACCATTCTGTATCTGGTAAAATACTGAATCTTGCATTAAAATATATATAAAGTGTTCTGGGAACTGAAGCAATGCTTCAGTTCAATAAAACTAATGTAATTAAAGAGAAAGAATCCTGTTTTTCCTCTGCTTGCAATTTCAAATGAGAGCTTCTTAAAACTTGTGACCGTTGCTGGAATCCAATTCAGGACCTCAGCTTATCAAATTCCCAGCTCTGGCACCATGCCTTTGAGGTATTATGAAGTGCTGCTCATCACAATATCCCTATCTATAAATGCTCCCAATAACTTTAAAGTGCAGACACCCCATTTCAAAACAGGCAAGTGTTCACTGTGAATCAAAATGGAGTCACCAAACACATGCAGCCTTCAGCTGGTGCTGCTTTTCTTGCAAGGTAACAAAGGAAAATGTGTTAGCACAAAAAGTCTCCTTGTAACATTTTCAACTAGGAAAGCTTTGCAGGACAGCACACCTAGACAGTGCCACAGCTTTTTGAGACCCTGTAGACCACACATCTTATTCTGCAATTCATTCTGGAACTGAGAAACTGCCAGGCTAATGAGCTCTCCTGCAGCCTCTTCCCCTGCAGGTGCTTCCCTGGAAGCACAATCTTAAATCAGACACTGCCATGCCAGATGTAACCTCCTGAACAAACACCAGTCCTCGCTCCCAACATGGTCTGAGCAAGCCAAGGCAACACGAGTGTCTGACTTTGATGAAATCACAAACTTCTTTTCTATTCAGACAGTGGAAGCCAAATTAATTCCTCAGCTGCTTTAATACTGAGAGCCACATCTTGGGAATTCAATGCAGGAACATATTAATCTCTCTGATAGGTGATAGTGCAATATATTACTGATGGGGGAGCCAGCACGTCAGCACTGTGACAGTGACCCTGACCAGCAGATGACTGAATGGGTAAGGAGTGAAGGAGCTGCTCTGGCTTGAAGGCACAGCCTCCACTTTGGCAGGCAGTCCTTCACTCTTGTCCCATGGATAATTTCCCAACACATTAGTTTGTCACTTGGGTATCCAGAAAACCTCATTACGAAGGAATGTGACAGCCCCTGATAATACACGTCTGTGGCAAAATAATTGATCCCTCTTTGCAGTGGTGATCTTTAATGCTCATAGGGCATGGGAGGTTATTAGAAGACAGGCACCCTTTGATGATCTCTAGCATAATACGTTACCAGACAGCAATGTGCCACCTATCTATCACTTACAAAGTCATGTCATCCCTGAAAAAGGGCCTGGCAGTCGGGGTTAGGGGAGGAAGGGGGTTTAATTATATTTGTGGATGAAAAGATGTCCTGAGAAAAGTGTGCAGCCTGATTATTTATTGCCTGTTCAGAAGCACTCAACACAATATAAGTAAAACATCAGGCTCTCCAATACGGTGGTTCACATTGCTGTTACAGATTCTAGCCTTGAAATCAAGTTCAAGCTGAAGAACAAAATTACCTCTTACAATATGTGGTTTACTTCTGAAAATGAAAAGGGTAAGAGACGTATTAGCAACGTTGGCATTAGTGGAGGCAGCTGTTTTTAGATATTTGGTATTTCAGGGATGTGAGTTTAGCATCGTTACTAGAAGGACAGCTTACTATATTCCTCTGCTAACTTTCCAACAGTGAGCAGATGGTAACCCTATTACCAACCATTTGAATTTAGCATATTGTAATGATTTATATACCACATGTCACCGAGCAAAGTAAAAACAGTCGATGGTAACTAATTAGTTGAGTGTGAAGATGCATATCTCAATGTATATATCCTTATTGTAATAAAATTTCATCTTCTTGGTTGTTAATAGGTTTAATTAACAGTGGTGTAACAGAAATACTGGTGGCAGTTAAACGTGAACCATCGTGTCACTTCACCATTAGGACAGGATTGGTATCATTAACATTTCCACCAGCACTCCCTTACATGCCTGTTTTATGAATGATGGTGCACAGAGGACAGATTATAACAATCCATTGTGCTTCTCTACCAATCCTTCTTAAGTGTATTTCAAAGTACTTTATAAATCTTAATATATCAGATATTAGCTCATACTACAGGACAACACACATCTGGAGAGGGTGGAAGTAGGAATGCTGCTTGGCAGAGAGGAAAGGCACTCAGAGCTACTGTAGAGACAGAAATGGATTTAAGGGAGAAAATGAAAAGAATCACAAGGTCTTCAAGGGAGTTCGCAAGGTAGAAGCAGACAACTGTTGACATTTACACTAAAACCAAAGTCAGAAGATAGACTCAAGGGTTCAGAGGAAGAGCACCAACTTTAGAAAC
Organism: Muscicapa striata striata; assembly: GCA_030060385.1. Taxonomy (NCBI): domain Eukaryota; kingdom Metazoa; phylum Chordata; class Aves; order Passeriformes; family Muscicapidae; genus Muscicapa; species Muscicapa striata. Next base: position 195,363 of record JAREIS010000015.1, on the reverse strand, counting down.
CTGCCCTGCACAACTAGAATATGGGCAGGTGTATGTGCCATGTATCACACTATCCATGGTACATCCCAAGGCCTGATCAGATGTAACCTGTGGTATGAAGCTATGGATTATTTGCCTTATCCTGAAATGGCTTTTGTTCACTTTTTAGCTTATTTCAAAATGGTTGCCATCACCCCAGATATGTAAAAATAATTGTTGGTGAAGTACAGCTGGGTTACTCCAGAGTATAGCAGCATTTCCAGCATAAAAGTCTGGATGAACTGTTGTGTGAGCAACCAGGTGCTGTTGACAGACTGACTCCAAGGCCCCAAGGACTCAGTATGCTGCAAAAATTACAGGTGGTCTCATTCAGGAGTGGCAGTATGTCATGAAGTTCAGCAGTTCCTGCTCCCTCCTAATATCATTAGGACACCTCTTGCTACTCAGCATCCTTTCATTTCTACCATGTCCTGCAGATCTCCTGGGACACAGCCTGTTCTCCTGCAAAGGGCTGCAGCCAGCATTATGCTTTCCTGACTGCATCAGCAGCCAGACTTTCTCTTGGGAATACGACCTGCAGTGTAACTCCTCATCTTCTTTTCCCTGACCATATTGCTGCCTCCTAAAATTGCAGCATTGCCATTTGTTTCTGTAGCTCTTTCCTTACTTTTTCATGACCAAAATGATAATCTGTGGGAACAGAATTACAGCAGTGTTGAAAACTTACCCTGTAGTTCAGCCCAGTTAACGATACGCTTCACCTGTGTTTTACTGAGGATTTTTCATGACAGCCTGCTGTGATCAAATAGGGACTGTGATGATTCCCTTTGTGTATGGGTCACTAGTACTGCTGAGGCACAAAAATCCCAGAGGTGGACTCCAGAGGGAATGGCAGGAAGGGTCTCACAGACCCCATATAATGATACGATTAGACCTTGGCCTTCACTAATTCACTTTTTAGTTTCTGAATAGGTGTGACTGTATCACTGGACTGAACAGAACTGGCTGCTTTGCATCAGCTCTATCATACAGACATGAGACAGGATGAACAGACTGAGAGGTGTGGGGTTTTTCTCAGTTTTTTAAAACAGAAGCTAGAATAGCCTTCTGACTTCTGTCCTCCCTCCTTTTTTCCCCTTTTGTTCCTTCTGTCCTCCCTTCCTTTTCATCACTTTTTTTCCCTCATTCCTCCTACATGCATTTTGAAACTCAACGGGTTAATAAGAGTAACTTCACTCAAATTACTCGTGATTTACTGGATGGCATCTGAAACTACTATCAGGGCTGGTCTCTTGTTTTAATACTTAACTTTTAATATGTAGGGGGTGATACAGAGTATACTATGTCACTGTTCTAAAGGGAAATGAGATGAAGGGTAGTGGAGTTCAAACTCTTAGTTTCAGATATTTCTCTAGATCACAGATGAATGATAGGTTATTTATTACAGCTACCCCTCAAAAAAAAAAAAAAAACACCAAAAACAAAACACCAGAGAAAGAAAGAGAAACATCACTTATGTCAATAGAAAGTACATGAATATTTTGGATTCAGCTACTACTTTCTGAGGCACTTCACACACTGAGAAGTGTCCAGGAAAAATCAGCTCCTAAGTAGATGTAATCAGGTACTGACATGAACAAAACTAATGGCAGGCAACACCACCACACTGGTACCCATGGAAAGGATCAGAACATAAACTTAAAACCCCTCCCCAAACAAACCCACACTTAAAAAATGGTAGGTCCTATTACGTGTGAAATAGTTGGAAATTTTTAAACTTTCAATGTGATAATACATTGTACCACTCCAGCTTTAACTTCAACCAGAAGGACATCCCTGTGCCAGGAATCATTTGTATACGTGATACAGGAGATCCTTAAGCTTATTTCAGTGTTTGCATTAAATTTCACTCTATTCAAATTAAAAGCTTAAAGGAAAGAAAGTTTCTGCAAGCTATTGGAGTAATTGAATTTATTCAGAAAGGCTCTTTGGATTGCTTTTCAGCATACAAAGCAATACAGAAAGAAAAATCCTCATTTCTTTCATCAGGATTTTTATCTCTACTCCTTTAATATTCAGTGGCAAAATGAATTATACTACAAAAAGGCTTGGTGCCTCTCCTCAAAAACCCTGATTGTGCACAATACTGACTTCCTTGAAAGACATCTGTGGGAGATCAGTATGAAAATACTTGATGTCTTGGAAAAAGGAAAAGATGATCAGATGCTAATAAGCAAAGGTGGTGAGTGATGCCTGGTGGTTTAAAACCACTGATTTCAAAAGCATATAGCAGAATGAGAGTCCTAGACAGCATTCAGACTCCACTGCTCTGCTCCCCTTCCGGGCCCTGCGACTGAGGCTGCTCTGAGCTGATGGACAGGACTTGTGTCACTGCCATCAGTGTTATCCAGACACAGGCAGGAGTAAACCCCACCCAGGACTGAGTAAAGCCCTGGAGACTGCTCATGTGTGAATAAACACCATGACCATTTAATTATTTCAGTTCCTAACCATCCTAGATTTGCTTACAGAAAATGAAGGACCATTTTCCTTAGTGACATATTACAGCAGATATATTAAAAAAGCAAAGATTGCACTTGGGATTTAAGAGCAATTGACATGCTCTTAAATACATATGTTTCTTTTTCTTCCGTGTTCTCTAATGAGTTTATAATTTAATCAGGGAAACTGCTAGATTCCCTCAAAATACTAGTGAAAATCTCAAAGGAAAAAAGCTGCTTATGCAAGTTTCCTGTAAAACAGAGTATTCAAGTATGGTAAATAAATACTAGAGTCAAGAATGGTATTCAGTTGTCTCCTTAAAAGCTTGAAGCCTACATATCTTAATATTGATGGTCTGGTTCTGAGCTGAACATCAGTGAAAACATTTTCTATTACAAATCAAACTACAGAATTTCTATATATTATCATTTCCCTAGGGCAAAGTTCTGCTTTTGGGTGAATTACAGAGGGACATTATCATATAGTGTTGCCAAGTGTATGACAGGATAACAAAGAGATTTTACTCCAATTAATCCATCCACAGACTGCAGCTGCAGAATAAGCCAGAGGATGGGAACCAGTAGAGCCCAGCCTGCCTGGTGGAACCTCCTGCCTGAAGCTGCAGGGTGAGCTCCCACTCGGGAAAAGTGGAGTCACCCACTCCAAATCCACCACAGCCTCAGGAGCTGTGGCTCACAAGCTCACAGCTGGCAGGATGGGTGAGCTGACCAAGAAGACAAAAAAGCCCCAAGCCCCTAAGTAGCAAATATATTTTCCTTCAGATTAATTCATTCAGATGATGAGATGGATTTAAATTCAGAAGAGATAATGTGAGAGCAAGGAACTGTTAAAACTGAGGTTACTTTTCATTTGTGTACTGAGAGTTAGATATTTCTATTGCAGCTGGAACTGCAACTGCAGCTGAGACACAGTCAGAAAACCCTGGGGCTTAAATACAGAAGCTTCAAGGCGAGAAGAGTATAAAAATAAATTCCAAAGGGCTTAATAGCATTGTGCAGAGACTGGATATTCTGGTGTCAGAAAGAAACTGGTGGCTCTTAGATCAAAACCTAATCACTCAAAAGCAATAAGAGCCTTTGTTTTACCCAGCCAGTCATTCTGTTACCCACTGGGACCCTGGTTTTTACAAGCATCCCGAATTACAGTTAATTTACAGTGTATAAATGTACACGTCACTGACAATATAACAGCTAGAGCAAAAAGTACTTTAAAATTAACAAGGTTAAACCTTCAGCAGTCTGATCCAAAATCTGCTAGGAACCTTTAGCTTGACTTCAAAGGAATTATTATCAGCATTTTAGTGAACTTCTACAAAAATAAGTTTTAAACTGGGAGCTGTACCTCAGTGCTTACTGCCAGCACTGTCCTTCATGTGGAATTGAAGACAGGCAGAGCCTGCAGACAGGTCAGGCCACCTCTGCAGGCAGCACAGTGAAAGAAACCTTCCTGGGATTGCAGCACAGGACACTCTCTGATCCTCTGCAGCAAGGCCAGATGAGGGGAAAATGTCTGCTCTTTCTTAGCTTCCCATCCCAGAAGACTTTATTTATGCATTAGTCGACCTTTCTAGCTGTTAGGACCATCTTGCTTCAGCAGTTAATTAACACAAGTGCCATAATTTAATACAGTTAATGCTACTTTATGCCCTTTAATGTACCTTCCATTAGTGATATTATTGTAGTATTACCCTGTAAATTAAAATAAGATCAAGAATAAGAGAGGCTCTCTTTAATTAAGGTACTGGCACATTGCATTGTCCATTATTCACTAGAAAAAATCGCCCTGATTTTGTGAAGCAGACCATCAGTAAGTCAGAATAAGTTCATGTGGATTATTAGGTTTCTTGAATAATGTGAGCACAATGGGGTTGCTGAAATTGCTAACAGCCACGTTTCCTTTTTTTCATCACCTTAATAAATACAAAATGGAAGTGGTAAATTGAAGAAGAATAAACAGGTGGTAATAGAGGAGGAAAGGCATTCGTTGAGAGTACACAGGTTTTCATCTCTAATGCAACATACATCAGGCTTATTTCACACCAAAATGCAAAGCAATGACAAAACAAACCTATATTAAGTGGGCAAATCTCCTGCCTATAATTCATTGTGAAGTGTTAACCACCACAGTATCATGTATATTTAAGATAGTGGCTTTAAGATAGATGCTTTTCACTGTCATTGATGCTCAGAACACAGTGTGAAACAAATTACATTTTATGCTGCTGTTAGAAATATCCATTCTGAGCTTTGGTGATTTTAACTATACTTGACCTCCAGGTTATGTTTTTCCGACAAAGGACTAGCTTTAAAGTGTGTCTGCCAGCATCCCTCATCCACTACATGTCAAGCTCCTTGGTAACTTCCCTTTGTACCCAGTCTTCATGGAATAATCTAGTCTAGTTTTACCAAATTTATATAAATAGCTGTGTCTCAAAGCCCAGAATATGAATCTTTGTAGCAAAACAAAATAATTTTTTAACAATTTCCAATTAACATTCTAAATTAAGGAGCAAGAGCTGAAAAGCTCAGCTGAACTGGAAACTGGCATAACTACCCTGGTAACCCTTGCTTCCCTCCACTGGTTCTCATGCTCAGGGCATGCCAGGGCACACGCTGAGGAATGTTGATTGGGAGACTCTGGTGGGGAGAGGCCATAAAGCTTCTGGAAGAGACAAAAAATACCTAAAACTAGGTAACAGTGGGCTTACTGCAAGTCACAACTGGTGCAACTAAATAACCAGAACCTGTGTATTGCAGCTACTCAGCAGCAAGCAAACCCTAAAGGCTTTAACAAGGAAAGCTCATTAGATATTGAAGGAAATGGCACCAAATCCCAAAAGAGCTGTTCTTCTCATTAGCAGAAAAGTGATAAGAATTCACATGAATCTAATCTAGTGAGGTACCATTACACATCAGATACTTCTTTTAAAGCATGTGTCCAATTAGACAACAACCATCAGCATCAGATAAGTTCTCTGTACAGTCACGCTGCATTTCTATAGATAATTTTTCACAAGATTGGTGAGCCCCAGATGTGCTCAGAAGGTTTCTGTTTCTAATTTGCATGCAATGCACTCTTTTTTAATCCCTCTGATGCTTTCTTTGATAAAGTAATGATAATGTAATTGAAGTCAGACTAAGCTCCAAATGAGTTTTCAGATGGGGGAACAGGCTTTCCTTAAAGCCTGAGGACCTACAAATCCTGAGCTTTGATATGATGCCTCAGTGGAGCTAACCTATGTGGAGCCCAATGGAGAAAATACACCCATTAAATAAGTGTTATTTTTTATATTGAGGCTAATTGTACCAAACTGTTTCAAACAATATCTTAAGCTGTTCATGATCCACTTAGCCCTCCCAAGAGACTTCTGAAAAATAATTTACAATTTAACGAATGAACATTGCAAGAAGAATTCTTAAAACATTTACTTTAGATTTTCAAATGTTGGAGTAGTAATTCTGTATATATGGATATACACTTGGTGTGGACACAGAAGTCTGTAACTGCATATTAAATCTGTGGTCCTAAGAAATGTATTTTGATGATTTTGATTTTCACTACAGGAATAATAAAAATATAGCCAGCACTGTTTTATATAATCACTGTCACTATTTTTTTTCACTCAGTTCTGAGTCTGCAAAGGAAGTCTCTAGCCTTCCAAGATATATTAGCTTTTCTGTTTGTTTTGATACTTAGATTCTCGTAAAGAAAAAATTTTTTTAAAAATAAAATCTTAAATCCTGTATAGGAGGAACAGAGGAGGAAGAAAAGGTATATCAGACTGGCAAGTGAATTACTAATAGAGGTGATCCCACTTATTTTTTCCGAACAACTTGGCATCCAAGACCCATACAAAGGGATCACCCTCCTGCTTGAGGGCATCAGTCAATTGCTAGTTTGAGTTGGGAATAAAATTTCCTGATAGGAATGTCATTGCAGTTATTATTTTTGGGACTACAGCACTTGATACCAGCCACAGCTTGCCCTAGAGGGAAGCATTTGTCTTGAACCCAGCTGAATAATCATCTTTGTTATATTCAAATCAGTCTATCTAAAACACTGCTGGGCTTTTTTCCACTTTAATTCAGCCTCTCTGCATTTCAGAGCTAATTAAAATACAAGGAATGGACTCTAATCTCTGCTGCTTTTCTTGTTCACAGCCAGACCTAGTGGGAAGGGTTTGTGCAAGGGCTGCTGTATCAATCACAGCTCACGTTAGAGGCCTGGAAAGGTCAAATGATAAAAAAGAATCTCTGTTTTCAGTTAACTGCCACTGGATCAGATTCCAGCTACATAAGAGAAGAAAGTGTTCCATGGCTAGAGTGAATTCCTGAGCCAGCACATGAACCAAAGCCATCCTGCCTGCAAGACCCAGGGCTCAAGATCCAAGGTGAGTGCCAGCAAACACAAACCTTGTGCCCCTGAGTCAGAAACTTCTGGTATGACAGCAGTGGCCTTCAGCTGAGCCAGATTTCCAGTGAACACTGGCAGAAAATATCATCTTGTTTGGGGAAATAAGCAGTTTTGAGTACCTTTTCAAATCAAACATCTATGACTGTTTCTAAGGTTATATATTCTCTTACCTTCCATATACCCTTATGTCTGAAATTGCATAAAAGTAGCGTGCCAGATGTTGCTCATCTACATATATTTCACCAGTTGCTGGTCTGAGCAGTCTTATCCTCAGATCTGTGATGGTAAAGAAATCTCTTAACTTCTTGGTGGTGTCGAGCTGGCCATAAAGGGAAGCCATGTTATGAAGCCGAGGTCCAGCAAAAAAAGCAAATCTATCTTTGATTTCGAAGTGGATTATTTTACTGTTTGTCATGTACCCAGTAGAGTATTCCTCTGTGCAAATGATTTCTAGGACTGTGTGCTGTGATAAATCCCTCACTGATTTTGGATCCATGTGAAAAGCATCTAAGCAGTCCGTGGCATAGTATTGGTAGGGCTGCCACGTTCGTCCGTAGTCGAGGGATTTCTCCAGGATCATTTGGTCGGGACGGCCAGATTCAAAGGTGATCACTATGTTATCTGTAAGCTCAATGGTTTTGTTCCAGGAGAGTGTAATATTAACATGAAGAGGCTTTGGATAGTCCTTCCAAGTTGTGGACTGCCAAAATGTGGAGGGATGTCTTCCTTCCAGATCGAACATCAGCTCTGGAGGATGAGCCAGTTCTTGGGTACTCGCATCACATTCATTATTGCACATGTAGGGATTCCCCTGGAAAAGAGCAAACCAGTGTTACAAGGGGCACCACAGAGGTGAGTGTTACACTCAAGATGTGCCTTGACTGAGGACAGCTTTTCGCCGGAGGGAAGCCAAGAAAGAAAAAACAAATTTTAATATAAAATTTAATATGCAAGTAAGAACTTTATCTTAATGAGATTCATCTTGGCTGTTTTACCTGTAAAAGTAAATGTACAAACACAACATAGAGAACACCCTTGCTTCTGTAATATAAACATTTTTCTTATTATATGTTAAAAAAAGAAAAAAGCTTATTTACCCTGAACAACTTGGACCAGGGATTAAATCACAGTATGCAAGTCTCTAATAGCTCAATAATTCCAACTCTTCTTAGAAAGATGCAGCAGCCAAAGAGAATTTCCTTTTGAAACAAGCATGTTCCTCAGAGCTCTGCCCAAAAAAGAAGTAATTTGTAGAGCAAGTGTATTTCCTTAGCAGAGCAGCCTGTGTGTACTCAGTATAAGCCAGTATTCTGTACACTTTCAAGTTTCCTTTCACCCAGGTGGGAAATTTATCATGCTTAACTTGTGCTCCTGGCTCAACACTGCCTTGCCTTAAAACATTTACACTTGCCACCAAAAGCCATTAGAAAAACAGTGCTCTGTCAGCTCTGGGGCTTGATTCAGGTATCTGCCATCTTATTTCAGGGTACCAAAGTACTTCAGAAAAGACTTTTCATGAGGCAGCAGGTTCAATTTATCAGGACAAGATAATCCAGCACTTGATTAGGTGGGAGATGTCAGTGGCTCTGGCTGGAACACTGCCGAGGTGGCTGGAGCTCTGAACTGAGGGTTGAGTTAAAAACAGCAACAAAAAAAAGCTTGCCTACAGTGCATGGCTTTTACTGCTGCTTGTCCTCTGAAGCAAGGTGAAAGTGAGTTATTCTCTTTCTGGCCTGTTGATGCATTAACTTTCACACTACAATCTTCTGTTTCTTCACAAAGGCTATTTTGTCTGCAGATTGGAGATATCTTGCAGCAGTTGCCAAGATATCAGACCCTGTAGGCTGCACTGAATCACGTATATCTTTCAGCTTTCAACAGTACATTAGTATTTTGCTACTTGTTCATTCTGTGCTTGTTCCAGAGAGGAACTCCTGCTCTGTATCCTCTCCTCTGCCTGACACTCAGACTGTGGAAGAAGCCTCTATTCACTGATAGTCAGCACTGCTGGGGAAAAATATGCACATGCCTTTACCTAGCAGAGCTCAATGAGGTCATTAATGTAGCTGTTATTGCCATTAATCAGAGCTCCTGCACCTGCCCTGAAAAGAGAACAAACCCTGGCATGATGATCAACCTTTTCTTTTCTTATAATTGCAGTTCTACTTCTCTCCATCTCAAAGCCTGAGGGCAATGAAGCGACTCAAAGCTATCCAGTGTGAAAAACAGGTTTCAAACATGAGTTTCCACCTTGGCCACTGCTCTGCTCCTTGATATAGTCCCACAAAACACAAGACAAAGAACTTCTGCACTCACTTTGACCTCCCCACTGGCAACCTCCTCTTACCTGGGCTGGAAAATACTATTTTCTTTCTCTTTCTTGTTAATACAGCTGAATGCTAAAATTGACAACGATTCACTGGGACTGGGAGTTAGGGAAAAAATAACAACTACAAGACAACAAAAAGAGTTATTTGAAAACCAGCATGCTGCTTGTTACACTGACAGCTTCAAAGCATGCAGCTGTAACTGGAAATACTCTGCAAAATATTGTCTATAATCTGTTACAGCTCTAATTTCAAGCTCATGGTTGCTATTTCTATGCCTTCCTTTTGAATAAAACAGTGAAAATTAAAAGTAAGTTTCAAGCAGAAAAGAGAAAACACAGAATTTTTAAATATTTAAGCTCCATTTAATATATCAGTTACAAAAGCCAGAATTTGCTAACTTACACAGGCCTATTTTCCTCAGGGGAAATACACATATTGTGAAATTTGTAAGGTTCCAGACCCTTTGGCTATATGTAAATACCAGTTTATCAGAAGATGCTCAGATTGCATAAATCACACCTGTCTGAGGCTGCCCAGAAAAAACCTGGTCGCTTTTATCTGGGTATCTCTAACCTATATGCTTTATGCTTCTGCTTTTGCTTTGGCAAGAACAACCACACAGGGCAGTCACAGGTATCAACACCCAACAAATAAATGCTCCTGTGCAGCCAGACAGTGCTTTAAGCACTGCAGAGGGATGGCTTTAGTTTCCTGCTCCACAAGCAACCGCTGGGTCTGCTGTGACCCTTTGTGCTAAAAATTAAAGCCACTCTGATCCCTTAGTCCCTGGATGCTGGAGGAAGCATGTTTTATGACTTCCAGCAGCTAAGCCAGGTTGTATGGGATGTAGTGTTTCTTTCTCTATATCAGTTGATTTATTTTACTCCCTTTGCCTTTTGTCTTTTGATTTTCAGCAAAAGCTGAGGTGCCAGCAGAATCAGAGAATAACTGGGAGAGAGGCTCCAAAGCTCCACAAGCTAAGGTGAATCCAGTATGACACTGAGAGCTGGTAGCCCTAGCTTGCAACTGGAATGCAGTCTACAACTCAGTGCACAGAGCTTTTTAGGGAAAGATGAGACTATTCCAATTAATGGCAGAGTATTATGAGAAATAGGTCAGAATCACAGTGCTTTTCTGTCCTACACCTGGAACTCTTACCAGAGGTAACAGTGATGCCACAGTCTGCCAGTGAAACTTGGCATCTCTGGACATCACTGCAAACGAGAATCCTAAAACAAGCTTCAGGTATATCCTCACCAATAAACTGAATTATTCTTTTAATTTTATGGCACAGAATTCTCTTTTAAGAGGTGAATGATTTGATGACACAAAATAACCTTTGTGGAGTTGAAGTGCTTGAAAAGAAAATTAGGAGAAAAAAAAATCTAAGCTGATTATAAGCCAATAAAGTAAATGTCCTGAATTCTAACAGGAGGAGAGAAATTATGAGTTTATATAAATTCACCTCTGTCTACTGACATGGCAATTGCTGATGTAATTTTGAAATATTTAACATAATTATTGCTTCAGAAGCTTGGAATCAGGTTCCCATTTTCTCTACTAGCAACTTGGCTTTCAACTGCTTCTAATTAATCTTAAATGTAATTTGCATGGTAAGTCATACTTACACTACCAAAACAGTCTAAAAGGGTCTTACTCTACACAAATGTCCCTCAGTACATGTTATTATGAAAGCAATTAATTTAACTGGGATTAGTTACATATTTTAATTCCTTGATCTCTACAATAATCCTCTTTAAGACTTTTGTCTCAGTAAAATGAATGCAACAAAGACAAACTCTGCCCAGTTGGTGAAAAGTAAGCTCAGTCTGTGTTGGGGCCATCTGAAGGACCAGAGCATTAGCATTTCTAAGTAATTTTGTGCCTAGCAGGCAGCTGTAAATAGATCTTCATTTAAGCCTTCCAAGAAGCAGCTCTTCAGTAGGACAAGGTGGAAAATATTTGTAACTTTTCAAAATGATATTTAAGCCATTAGGAGAGCTCTAAATAATTAAATAGTGATAAACACTTCTCAACACTTTACTGCCAATTAGCATAAAAGGTAGCTGAGTCTTTCCCAACACCACAGCCATGACCACCTAAAAGAAACCTGCTGTTTTCCTGTACACTAATGGGAGATTGATATTAGATAGCTCTTTGCAGGCAGGCAAATTAAGCTGCTATTTATTTTGGTTTTGGCTGCTCATGGAATTGAAAATATTACTGAAACTACTGACACAGTCTAAGTGATGGCTTTAGGAGGAGGTACCTGATTTGCAGGCACAGTGAGGATGTGTGGCTGTACCACACGATCCCATTCAGCCCTGGCTGGAAAAAGCAGAGTTTCCTGAGAAGCTCTTGAGCAGGACTGACTGGTCCCAGCAGCTGGATTTAGTTTGTTTTAGCACACAGCAATGTCTCTTTGTCCCAGCCAGCTTGAAGTTTTACAGTGGTGTTGGAGGTGCTCTGCAAGTGTCCCTGGCTGGGATGGTGCTGGGGCAGCAATGTGTGCTGCCAAAAGCCTCTCCAGGATCAGCACAGTGACCCTAGGGTGAGGACTGAGGTCAGAAACAGAGGTCCAGCAGTAGTGTGACCTCTCTGGAGCAGGGGAGCAGCAGCAGTGCTGCAGCTGCTGTTGAAGGGTTGAAGTTTGAGTGCTGCTGCTCAGGTGAAGCCTCAGGTTTCTCACCTGTACAGCTCCTCAGTGGCACCCACACAAGCTCAGGGCTCGACTGAAGATGTTGCTTCTTTCAGTGTGTTCCCTGTCCACATTGAGACCTCATGGACTTTCTCACTCAGGAACAAAGGCAGACAGGCTTAACTCTTCTGCAGTGTGAATACTGGAAGATGTATCACAGATTACATGCTGTAATGGACACCTGGTTAAATCCCTACACAGGATTATAACTTACATTTTCAAATTGATGAAGGGTGCTGAGGTCAAACTGGCCAAGATTTTAAGAAGAACTAAAATAAATTTTCCAAAAGTGAGTCACTGCAACTGATTTTTATACCACTGCCACAAGGTAATTAGATCAGATGCACAAGACAAAAATAAATACAACCTCACTTATGTCTGGAGTGTGGCTGTGTGGTAAAGTACTATATTCAAATCACACTTTTGGAAATAATGGAGTATTTCTTTTTTCAAAAGATCATTACAATTAATTCACTTGGTGCATGCTGTACATTGTAGGTGATTAATTAGACAGTAATAGCTAACAGCAGCAATTGCCCTAATGCTTACATTTTGCATGTGGTTTCTAACCAGGAATTACTTGTTTACCATGACAGAGCCAGATTATGGGGCCATTAATTGTGAGATAGTACTTATGAGCTGTTGTTCTACTAAGGGCAAAGAGTCAGTGAGGTGGAGGATTGGCAAGGCCCAGGATCTGGTGCATGATAATTGATGTTATCAAAGCCACTACATCCATTAGCTGGTTTGAAAGCATCTTGGTCAATGTCTGCAGAATTATTGCTGTGATGATGGCAGGAATGGCTGTAGACAAGAACATTTTACCATCAACAGCCTTTCATCACTGCAGTGACAGCATTTTAAGTTAAAGTGATTTAAGTTAAGAAAGAAAAAGTGCTAAAATCGGACTGGAAGATTTGATGCTCTTTCAAGAGCTCCCAAGCGAGGGCATCTGGATGCCCAGACTGGCACTTTGAACTTTGAGCTGCAGGCTGAACAATGTACATTCTTCAAAATGAGCAAAAAAGAAAATAAAAGCATGTTTAAATCAATACCTTCTGGGGAGACTTAAAGAGATTAAACCAGAGAGGATGTGACTGGCCAAAAATAGACAATAATGCTTAACAACTTCATGCACTTTTCAGCTTGAAAGTACATTGTAGATTATGGTCCTGATCCTGCAACAAAGAAGGCCCTTGTAACTCAGATTTTAAAAATATATTTAAACCTCTAAAAATCTGGCACATTGCCGTGTGGCACATGAACCTAGCTAATTATTCTTCATGACAACACCTCCACGAGGTATGGAATCCTATACCAAATTTACATATAGATGCAGAATTAGAGAGAAATGCTTTTGCATGATGAACTCAGTAATCCCTGATTATATTGTACTGTTTCTTGCAAAGCCTTTTGGTAGATCATGTGAAGGTATTCCTGGCATACAGAGTCGTTCTCAGATTACTGCCTCTTTTCAATGCTATGGATTGAAAATGTTGCATAGGAAAACATTTATTTGCAGCACCAAATGCATTGGTGCATTTGCCAAAGGCATTTACTTCCTAGCAGAACATTCTCTATTTTTAGTAACTTTAGCTACTTTTTGAAAATTATTTTCAATTTACTGTATGAAGCAAATGGAGTTTTGTTTCTTCTGAAATATTTCTACTCATTTCTTGGGAGTGAAAATCCTTCTTTTCCTCACTGGTAGCTTTCTGCTGCTGAAACTGTCTCTGACTTGGCAACCTTGCTGATATAACTTTGGCCACTTGATCATTCTGGCATAACCTTATGGCAGATCTTACTGGCACTGACCCCAGTGTGGTTTTGTTATTTCAGAAGCTCAATATTGGTGTTTTCCTCTTGCATCAGCAGGTATCTGGCAACATAATCACTTTCCTATTTATAGCTTTTGCAGTGTCATGACACTCCTGATGCTGGGACCCCACAGTGCTGAGCTCTGGCTGAGCAATACAGCAAATGTTCCAAGAAAAACTGAGTTTCCTTTATACCAGATGCATACCCGGATTTCAGAAACTGAAATCCCAGGGGGGTGTAATGTCCCCCTCTCTCAGAACAGTGGCATTTGTCCTGGCTAAAGCAGCCCATCCATGAGAGCACTCCTGTGACAAGGCAGCAGAGGGTATCCATCTCCAGCCTCCTGCTCAGCTCACATCAGTGCATTTTTGTCTGAGCCCGTTTTCCAGCATCCTGCTGCCCTGCAGGAGCTCTGGCAAGGAAGTTGTGCAGGAGATACAGTGGGTATCCTCAACTGGAAATAGCTTATGCTGCCAGTAACAGCAGCTTGGGCTGTCTCTGCATTAGGTTTTGTGTTCTGATGCAGCTCTCATCTTGCTCACTTTCTGATCATTTTGGACTAGCCATGGATTAGAATGGGAGCCAGGTAGAAAGAAGTCTAAAACACTACAGCTGAAAGGTGCTATTCTTGAGCAAGGAAAAACCAGCACAGAGGAAAGTTGGTCCATTATCATGAACAGATGTTATCAGTGATCACAATGATCATGGAGAGAATGTGGGCATCAAAATCTGAGAAATTTAATCATCCTGCTGGGGACAGGAGAAATTAGGGTGCTGGAAACACTAAGAAAAATATTTTGTTGGGTTTTTTTTTTTGTTCCTTTGTGGTTATAAATGATTGCGTTCAGAGTTTTGGTCCAAAAAAAGAAAACTGTGCATACCAAAAAGTCTGAGAAACAGGTTTTGATAACATGGAAGACACCTGCATGCTTTAATGTCCCTGACCAGCCTCACCTGGACCCCACGCCAGACCCCATTTAAACTCAGGCTGAGCTCTCTCCCTGGTCTTTTCTTCACCTTAGGTTTGTGTAGTAGCCCTGGATTCTGCTCTCCTCCTGAGGGGTGTCCACTGATGACCTTGATTTGCCCACTTGTTGTACTTGGGATGCCTGGTGGGGTGTCAGTATCCCCCAGCTGTGTGGGCTGTCTGATGGCACATCTTCCCCTGCTGTTCCCTGGTGCTTGCTCAGGGATATGCAGGGAGTGAGGGGATGGCCAGAGCAGAAATGCAAAGCTTCTCAGCTTGCCCAGGGTGGTGTGTAGAGAGGAGCTCTTCACACTATCTGAGTATGAAATCATTCATCTTCTGCCCCTATGGCCCCACTCCTGTGGTAAGGATTTCCTTGTCCTCCTGGTGGACAGCTCTGGAGTAATAACTAGAGAGGCTTTTGTGAAGTATTGATGCCAGAAGTCCCAGCCAGGATGCATATTTCTACCTGATCTTTGTGTAAATCAAATGAAGTGAGCAGAGCACTGATGTGGTGTTTAACTGAGGAGCTGCAACAGTGTTCAGTGCAATCCTATCCTGTGTAATTTCAGTAAATGTATTTACTTGGACAGCTCTTTCTATTGAGTATTCATCACAGCCCTAAAAAAGTTATGTGTGTCTGAAATGCCATGCCAGGTTAGAAGAGAGCAGTATAGAAATATAAAAATCCTGAAGTTAATGGGAAATAAATGTACCATGTTGTAATGACTTGAATGAAAATTACATGGCTCAGGTTCTCTCCATTAAACAAAATAATTGTGATTTTTGTGTATATGGTATAAAAGGTTTTACAGTGAAAAGTTTTCATCAAGCTGTTATTGGTTAGTTATATCTTATTATGGTAAGATGTTGGATATAACAGGATGAATTTACACTGCAGTTTAAAAATCTTTTGTCCATAAGAGATCTGGATGAAAACTCTCCATTGTTGAATTGCCACTTAAATAGCTTGATGATAATGCTGAATGCATTATTTACTTGTTGTGAAAGATGTACAAAGCTCCTTATTCTTTTTTCTCTTGGCTGTGATTTTTCAATCCAGAAGCTTTCTAAAATGTGCAGCTCATTAACATCACTTTATTAGCTATCTGAATGTCCACCAAAGCATTTAATAGCACACAGCTATTCTACAGTGTCCAAATACTTAGGGAAGAACTGCTAAATTTGATTTAAACTTGAAAAGTGTTTTAAATAAACATATACAAAAATGTAAAGTGCAAGCCAACAAACTATTCTAAACAAGCAAAGTCTTTTTGTCTATTTCTACTCTATTTAAGTATAGAGTAATAAGAAAAGTCTGCATTACTACTATGAAGTTACTATAAAACAAATAATATGAATATTTTTTTAAATAGCATCCACTTAACCCCTCTACTACTGGTTTCTGTGCAAGTTCTGTGCAAGTAGTCTGAAATGCTGATGTCCCTCTAGGATTATGTAAAAACAACTTCAGCACTTCTATGTGTAGTTCATACAATAGCTCAATTTATGTGTGAGGCTTGGCCGACTGATCAACGTGACAAGTAATATGCTTTATAATTAGTGTTTATTAAACTGGGAATTTTCAGATTCAGTGAAGCTCAAATGATGGTTACAAAGCAGTATCATGTAGTTTCAATGGGGTGTTTTTGAGGCTTCAGTGCTAAGGGTGGGTGCATGTGTATTCAGACAGGCTCAAAGGGCTCCCAGCCATTCACCTGCTGCTCTCTCCCTCAGCACAGCAAAACACACCAAGGGCTTCCAGTCCCTGCAAGTAATTTTGCACTAAATTAAAATAAGGCTACTCTTTAAAATAGCACAGATGTCATTCTTCTGGGTTTGGAGGAGGGGGGGCTTGAAAATATTGGAAAAAAATATAAGAAATGCTGTTGTGCCACTTTTCTGGTCCAGCAACTTCCAGTGGATCTCTTTCCTACAGGATTGCACCTTTGCCATGGTCTCAGTCCTGCCTCAAGTGAGCACCAGCCTCACATGCAGCAATGTGCTGCTTGCTCAGCCCTCACCCTGTTCACCTGCCCCTGCTGGGGATCTGATGGGCTCTGAGCTGGCTGCTTCTAACACAAATTGTCTGCAAATTTGGGAGATCCCACCTTTGTGCCTAGAAATTATGCTGCTTCATTTGTGAGTTGGATGCATCTGAAACTTTTCCCCCAGTCCCAAGTTTTCCACTGAGTCAGTCTCTGTTCTGATGCACTGCTTGCCCAGATGAGTATTTGAAGCTGGGAGTGAAGTGAAGCAGTGCAGATAGATTGACTGGCTTAAGGGCACCATGAAAATGCACCCTAAATAGTGAACAAAGAGCTAAATGATGCCTATGCTGTTGTACTCATGCTTATCTGTTAAAAGGCCACTTATACACAAAAATAGCTACTTGCATGTGCAAGAGTTATTTATGTTGTAGAAGACTACTTGGGGGGTGTATGTGTCTGTTGGACTTGGGCACAACCATTTCTGTCCCAACAATATGAATTTCACTACATATGTCCCCCAAGGCATCATAACAATTTTATTCTTACAAAGAGCAGCAGGATTTAGGACAAAACCGTTCAGATTATCTCCTTTCTGACAGATGTAAACATAGCACCTGCAAATGCTTACCCTGGTCTGCACTGCAGGTACTGCTGTTGCAATCTCAACAATCCAAAGTCAGGTATGAAGAATTCTGTTTTTTCTACTGGCAGACTTTTATTTTCTCTGTATTTGCACATCTGTGTGAGCATGCTTTATATTTTTAATTTATTTCACCTGATAATTTTATTCTTTCCTGAAAGTGGAAGTGTAGAATATGCTACACCTGGGAAGTAAAGCAGTGTGATGGAAGGTGTATCATGTTATGTCATTGTGATTGTAGGTTTTGTGTTTTACTCTGAATACTGGCAGACTGTGTTAGTGGAGATAGCCAAAGGCACTGTATCAAGCTATTCTGATTGACAAGAAGTTTATACAAAACTATTTTCATTCAAAGAAATGTACAATTCCTGTACTAGGAACTAGTTAAACGGGAAACTAACAAAACCAAATCCCAAACCTTACCTAGCTTTGTGAAGACAGTGTCTTTATTTAAGTATTCACCCTCAGAAACAAGACCTTATAATTTATTTCTCACTTGTAATTTTCACCAACTTAAAAGTAGCTATTTGCTTGCCTGGATGTGCAGCTACAGAGTCATTCTGCAAAATCTGTGGGATATTGACTATGAATTATGGCAAGACAATGAGCAGAAAAAAATCAAATCCTCCATGGTATTCATTAATGGTTGCCTGTGACAAACCACTGTCAGCTTTAATAGTTTTCCTGGGGTGATTCCTGCTTCCTCTGTGGGAGACTTTTGAGATTGCTAAAGAGGATTCCTAAGTAGTAGCAATAGTTAATAACTTTCATCAAATGTAATGCAAAATATAGTTAGAAAAAAGTTATCTTCAATTTCATTTTATTTCTTCCCAAAGAAGTAAGCTTTTTAGAACAGATGGTCTAATCAAATACCTACACTAAGGTATATTCACTAGAGCATTACCAAAACAGTGAGCTGATGTTTTACTATTCACCTCAATGAGAGAAATGCTGAGTGCCATCCAATAAACAGTTAATTTCCCAAAACTGGACTAACTTTTACTTTGTTATCATTGAAATTAGACAGCTTTTCCAAGCCAAGGAGGCTGTCTTCCCCAGCTCTGACAGTCCTTTATTTTGTAAGCTGTCATACCAGTTTGAATAGGTTGTAGTGTAGTAGCTATGAATAAGGGTAGCAAAACCAGGTCACTTACAGCTGTAAAAAAACTTTAAATCCAGGTTTATGTAATATTGCATGTTTATGTAATGTTTTTCATGCTACTTTTTAGTTCTAAATCTCCAAATGACTTACAACCATGTTCAGCTGCCCACAAAGTTCCAGGTGGGGGAGATCAGACAAAGAGGTGAAGTAATTAGTGCTCAGACAAGTGGTGGCTTTTTCCTTTGCCTCACAGACCTTTTTTTCAAAGAGAAATTTTTTTTTATTAATTATTTTTTTCAAAGAGAAATCTTTTTTATTAATTCTATGGCAAATGCCATAGAGAAAAGAAAGTGCAAAGCCAGACAACAAATAAAAAGGACTAAAGAGACAGAAGAAATTCTTTTCTTGTTAGGGATGTCTCAGCTGTGCTTTTGGGACTGTCTGCATCTGTAGGCATTGTTCATTCTACTCCAGAGTGTTATTGATTCTGTGCTCGTGGATTTCATGAAAAATTGTATTTCTACAATAACTGTAATTTTATTCCTGATTCTTAACATCAGTATTATTTTTGACAATTTGAGATCTACTAATACGTCTACTGCCATTTCTAATAAGTTTTAGAGCTGATGGATTAACACTGACTGTCAAACACTACAATTAGAATTGCTGATGTTATGCAGAAACACTGTTTTTAATATATATACCCCTCCCCCCATCTTATTATTGCTACAGAATCTGCACTAATTTCTGTTGAATTTGGCAAGTTTTTTGTCAGAGGATTCCCAGGCTTAGAGGACCTTTGCATGTATGTGAACCACTTAAAGGAGGAATGAAAAAGAACATAAACAATAATGACAGTTGTAAGTGAAATCCAATTTCACCTCATTTCTCTTAAAAGGTGAGCCACATTGTTTTCCCTTCATTTCTGTTTGTCAGGATGATAAAATAAGTATTTTTAATGAGTCACAGTGTATACCTACATAATTGGAATTGTTATAGAAACAAATTTGAATGTTGAATTTCAATACACAGTGAAGGGATGTCTTATTAGTATTCACAATGAATTGGGTGATGTCTCTCCACATTCAAATTACAGCACATAGTGCTTTGAAAAAGAATAAAGTCGCTCATCAAATCCACATTAAGACACTGCACTAATAGAAGTAATTCAATCAAAAAAATCCCCACATATTATCTTTTGAGGAGGGGTTGCAAACTTTATGATAAACTGGTAATTTGTTCAGTTCTGTGCTGGAGAATGTCATTAAATTTAATTTATTACATATGTCCATAATAAAAAATAACCACACAGCTTGGAAAAACATACAATGGCTTCCTGAAATCATTAATACTGTTATCTGCAAATTTATACTTCAGGTGTGGTATGTGCTTGCAGTGCCTCCTAACAACCTGTCATTTAAAAAACTTATTTCATCACAGCCCACTGGAACATGGAGCAGCCCAGCTGGTTGTGTGCCAGTGCTGCTGAAAGGGGAAGGAAAGCAGCTGCTCCTGGCCCATGCAGAGGGCAGCAGTGTAATGTCTGCATGGTCTCTGCTGCTGCCTCAGGTGAGCACCTCAGAGCAATGGGGATACAAACCAGTCCCCAACAAGATTTCATAGCCTCAGGTACTGTCCCATGTGGCACAGAGTACCTCTCAAGTCTGAATGTGAATATTCTACCTGAAGTAAAGCAGGAGCATCACTAGGTGAAAGAAAGGCTTACAAGGTATGTAACACTTTCAATTTACTCATCAGATGTGTAGCATGCAAGCAACTCCCTTGAGCTGAGGCAAACTTGCTTCCTGGGTTGATTATAAAGTAATTAAAATCTGAAGAGGCTTCTTTTCCTACAGAGCTGTGGCAAGACTTCTGCAAGCTGGGGTTTCCCTCTGAACCTCTGCATGCCTGCAGTGTAACCAGGAACAGTCACAAATTCATGGCACATCAACTGGGCTAACTCAGGTAACCTTGTTAGAAAGACCAGGGCAGCCTGGGCCATGTGTTGGTGCTGGGCATTTCAATGCTGCTTCCTACGGGGATGTTGTGCTGCCAATTCTTTTTCTGTGCTATTAACCCCCTACAGAGATTAAATCTGTGTGTGTATGCTAGGACAAGACAACTGTAACTCATGAACATTGTCCAATGAATTTAACCTAAAATGTATTTGACTTTTGAGAAGTGTTAGGTGGAGGAGTTTCTCACAAGAGGAGACTGAATGTAATTTTTCTGTAGTGGTAAAAATAGACTTTCTACAATTGCCTGCTGGGATGCCTGAAGGTAAAGTTTAAGGACAGGGTTTCCTTTTATCCTAATACATTTCAATCTATTACAGAGCAAGTTGATAAGAGAGGCTCTAAATATGCTTTTTTCCACTGTACCACCCTGGGAAGTAATAAATTACAGCATATTATGTTCCCTATCAGTCCTACCCATCACACATCTTACAGAAGATGTGATAAAGAGAAACACCTTGGATAGAGTAATGCAATTAACTGCTGCCATTTGAAATGTGAAAAATTACATTCTCTTATCCTAGCCTAAGATAGGCTAGTTGCTCAACTAATTTTAAGCAAAAATGCTGTTTAATGACTTGATGGTTGACTGTATGACTGCTTTCCAACAGACTCTGTTTCTTGGTGCAAGAAAGGTCAAAACCTTGCACCAGCCTGCAGCACCCTGGCTGTGCAGCCCAGAGGTCAGGGGTGCTAAGGGACAGCCCCAGCCCAACACTGGGATGTGCTTCTGATGTCAGATGGCAGCTGGGCCAGAAAGGGATGAATATGAGAGAGATGCCTCCATGTGCTCCTACAGGGACTCTGCAATTTAAACAAGCTAGTGCTGCTCAGCATTTATCTTTAAATGGAATTTTGGGTTCCAGTTAGTATGAAAGGAGCTGTATGAAGTGCACTTAGTTGAATGAGAATTATCTGTTTATAAAATGAGTCAGCACTTTTAAGGGTGCAAAAATAAAAGACCTCAGAGAAGATGAGGTATTCTCTCAGCTGACAGAGAATTTAAGGCTGTACTATGCTGTAAATCAGAACCATATGCTCCTTTCTTTAAAGGTATGCAACATTTTCATTTTTTCATATAAAAAAACCCTTGCATATAGCATCTGAGTATTTTCAAGCCCCAATAAAGTGTTTTATGGATAAGAAGTGGCATAGCTCTGCTTATAACAATGTCTTTAGACAGCATACAAAATCACGCTGTTCCACATGGCCATCTGTGATATGTTAATGCAAAAGTAAAAAGGAAAAAAGCAACTTCAAAAGATATGCCCCTGGATTTTTCAGATTTTCATTTCTTCTAATTTTTCACTGGGAATTTACTGAAAGTGCTGTAGTGAGATCAGTGGAAAATAACTCCAAGTTTTAGCTTATAATGGAAGTGAACATAAGGCTGTAAATAATTTTAAATGGATTTGAGATTTTTTTGTGAATTCTGCTACGTAGCACTTGAATGCACCAGTTAGTAATACTTTGTGGGCACATGCAAATTCAAAAAGCCAGTCAATAATTAAAATATATATAAGAAAATAGAAAGCCTCTTAAGGTATCTTTGATTTTAATAACTCATAATGACATAGTAAGGTTATGGAAATTATGTATTAATGTAATTTATTCAAGAAGCCAGAGAGATACTTGTCTGTGTCATAGGAGCTATTAAAGGAAAAAAAAATCTGCTGTTTACCTCTCATCTCCTTGCAAACATTTGTGACTGTATCTCTCTACTTATCTGTATATATTCTGCAACAGTACTGAATAGCTTTTAATCATAAAATCAATTCCTCCATCTGATATTATGCCTACTCAAGTTTCTTTCCAAGTTCCTTCATATTTCTTAGACTGCTTTTCTGGACTTCATTTTTTAATCATTATTTTGTGGATATGAGAGAATCACAACTATATATATATATATATGTGTGTGTATATATATATTTATGTAACATTTTCTTGTAGGGTCCTGTAACCCTGCAAACCTGGAGAAACTGCCTGAATACTTGCAGATGTCTAAACTTGGCTGATAAAGTTTGGATATGATGCTCAAAATTAGAAACCTCTGACTTTTTTTAAAATCTGCAAGCACATAAGAAAACCATTTAAAACTATGTGTTGAATATATGACAGGATATTTAAGTAGTTATAAAACAACCCTATGCCATAGAAAATATTTTATTATGACTTTATAGTTTATTTAAATTCTCTGGAGTTCCTTTCAATGAGGCAAATCCTATCCTGAGATTCAATTAATTTAATTCCTAGACATGAATTTGCTGAAACCAACAGATGTTCCTTCTGAATAAAATCTGAACAGCAACTGAATAAAAGCTCCAGGAGGTATCCCAATGCTTATGCAGTCCCAGCTCATCCTGTCATTTCTCAGCATCTTTTAACTCCATATACATTGAGCTTCTCTGCTTTGCCATCAGCTGCTCTCCCCAGTGGCAGTGGAGGAAAATGAGGAGGCAGTTTTTGACTGAGGAAAAACCAGAATTCACCGCCCTGCTCCTGGAGCTGGTAGGTGTGGCAAGGCTTAGGACAAGATCCCTGCAGCATCCTGGGGCTGTGAGGGGAGTCCATGAAAACAGGGAATGGGGGCCACAGCCCCACCTGAAGGCAAATAAAAAGGCAGTAAAACAAGTGTGACTTAAGAAAGTCTGAAGAGTAATTGTGTTTCATACCAGTGCTTCCCTTCTCAGGTGCTGCCTTTGTTAATTAAAGAAATGCTTTATAATAGGATAGCTGTCATAGATGATATAATGCTATCACTTTGATATCTTAATTAAATTACACTGCAGGCTCTGAGTCCTTCAGGACACCTTCAATTTAAGATATTCTGTGTTTGTCAGTTACCATCACAAATGGGATTTTGTTTTGTTTTGTTTTTAATACTTCACCTACAAATGTCTGGCTTTATTAGCTGACTCTAGGCTAGCAGAGTGAAGGTAGGGATGGGATTATGTAATTAGAAGAGATTAGACTGAAAAGGCAGATTTGTTGAATTTCTGACTAGCTTTTTTACAATAAGAAATTTTATCACCCTGCAGGAGAGTTTAATGTAAGTTATATAGTAATGGTGTTAAAATGAAAATTATATACTGGACAGTCCACATTTTCCATTAAAAATCACAGATGTCAAAGAGTCCAAACTCAGTGTTTGTCATCCTGCTTCTTACTTGCAGCAGAGGAGCCAATTTTCAGCTCACGCTGTGGTCCAAGGGGCATAACTGTGTTGAATACCATAAGTCTGTGTAAAATGTTTACAGTTCAGTTACATGAACGAGATTTATACAATGGTTGTAGCTAGAGAGAAAAATACTTTCTGCTGGCTGTCATTCTGTTGAATGTCCTCATTATTGCTGTTTGTTTACATGTTGGTATTGCAGTGGCATGTCATGGAGTGGTGCAAGCCCCCAGCTTGCTGAGGGCCATTGTCCAAATGGGGGGGAGACAACCTGGGCCTGGAGGCACTGCCCATCTAGACAGCATTTTAATATCTCTCAGTGTCAGTTTGAGTATTTTGTTGATGGCCAGCTGCTCTTTTGTCACTATTACAATGACAAGCTGTCAAGCATGTGCTGGTCTTAGGCAAAGCTCAGGTGTTTGCTTGTTGCTGTGCCCTGAGAAGGTGATGCAAAACAGCCCCATCCTAACATTCCTGAGTAAATCCAAATAGCAAAACTTCAGGAAGCAGCAGAAGTATAAGAAGAAAATACATATATGTATTTGGTGCTGTTACTCTGGCATTTGTGATGGACAAGTCCTTCATGTGTCATTCTTAACTCCCACTGAAGACTGTGGGAATCTTTGCACTGATTTAAATTGAAGCAGACTTGCTCCTAGATGCTCCAATTATGGAAACAGCAGCAAGAGCTTATGAGACAAAATTTTCTCACACCGGGAGAAAAAAATAATGAGGGGACACACTGTATTCGATGTGGGACACCGAATAAAATCAGTCTCTTAATGATTAATAGTTGTAGAGGTTAAAAAAATGACATTGCAACAAACAATGTGCCCTTCTAGTCACCTCAGATGAGGACTGATCTCCCACTGTGTTTCATTGTTTTCTTACTGGACTTAACTTGATGTAAAATTAATTATTCCTTAATATATCTGCATTTTAAAAGTGCCAAGCACCAATTATGAATGATGACATTTAAAATAATTCGCCAAGTGAGTTTAATTAAGTTACAAATAGACTGTTCTGCAAATAGAACTGCTGCTCTGAGGGCAGGCTGAGCATGCTGCCTGCATGGCATTAGCCAAAAAGGCGCTTGTGATGCATGTGTGCTCTAGACCTTGGAAACAAAACTCTTCTGAGCTGGTGAAATACCAAGAATAATAATTACTTGTGAGAGTGATCTTGTGAGAAAATATACCATTTAATCTATAAAGGTAATACCCCAGACTGCAGTGTCCCAAGTGATTTCATGCTTTGTATTTTTAAAATAATTCTTTAAAAGGCCATTGCAGTATAAGCCAACTCAATGGTGAGAAGGCTGCAGGAAGGATTTATTTGAGTTTTGAATCTGTAGTAGAGCAGATGAGTAAGAAGGGTTGGGGAAGGCTTATTAATTTTTTCAACTATTCAACACAAGCAAGTATTTGTAAGAACAATACATTTCCCTTCTTGTAGTACAGTTGCTTTTTCAGCTTTAGAAGAAACTCTTGTTTGTTAACACTCCTCCATGATATAATACAGAAGAAGTTACATATAAAGAGATTCTGTGTTGCATTCCTAAACTGCTCCAGAGTTTGAGGGGAGATGATCTCTAGCTTTCTGGATGATATCAAGGATGACTGAATAAAATCTCTGGAAAAATATACATTTACCCTTTAGTGCTGTGAAAAACATTCTGGGCCTTTTTTTTTTTTTTTTTTTTTTTTTTTTAAATCTGTGCTAACACAGTCCATATTGCTGAACTACATTCATGCATATAAAATCACACCTTCATTTTGTTGGGTATGAGACAAAGAATTGAGTGTCCAGTCTGAAGGCAGTAGATGAATTTTGCATGCAAGAAGAAAAGCAAAAGGACATAAAAGATTGCTGTCTTAAGATGGGTAAAGAAAATGGGATGTAAAAGGGCTAGATTACAAAAAAGTGAGTTAACATTAAGGAATTTTCCCTACTGCCTGATTTCCTTTCATTCCTCTAGCTTAGTAGACATTATGTTAAATGACAAAAAAAAAAAAAAAAAAAAAAAAGGTGAAGACAAGGACAAGAACTTCTCATGTAGAACAGCCAGAAGTGCAGCTTAGTAAGTTGTATTTTATTGTCTTTCTCCCCAATGGTTTAAGATGTTCTTATAAAGAGTACATGCTTGTGAACAGAAGTGGGCTTCTAATAAAACTGAACCATAATTTATTTCTATGGCTTACAAAGGTAAGTAATTTTACTTACCACTTAACTGCCATTTTTGAAACTAAATGCATGATAGAAGGGAAAGTATGAGCCACAGCAAATGAATGAAGATTTATACATTTCCACTGAACAATAAACTGCTGGTCTGGTTCACTGACACCACATGCCTCCAGCATTAGGCAACTCTTGCAGGTAAGTCTCCTATCATATTTGACAAATCTACTTCTTAAGGTGCTTCTAAAATATATATTTTTCAGATGAGGGAAAGATGTCACAGTTTAACATTAACTGACCACTGGATGGACCAGAGAGCTCACACTGACCACTGCACTGAGAGGTGTTGCAGCACAGCATTTTGTTTGCTGGATGCAGAGATTTAGCAGCAAGACCAAAATTTGTTAACTATGTGTTTGGTGTTACTGTGTCACATCCATCATCACCACATCTAGCACCCTCTACTTGACAGTTTATCTCATTAGAGCAACTGAAAGGAAAAGGGTCTTCTGAACCCCTTCTGACTGGGGCTGCTGCTGGCTCCACCAGGAAAACAATTAGGAAACAAAGCTGCTGTTGGCAATACTACCACCTTAAATGCTTGCTAAGATCTTTTATCAGGCTCTAGTGATTATTTTTAAGTTTAAAGAAATTTTTTTTTCTGCTTTATTAGCCTGCAATTAAAGTGAAATATATGGATGAACAAAGACAAACCTCACCTCTCTTGCACAGTTATACACAGCCTTATAGCTTATTGCTGTTTTTTAAGCACCGCATTGCAAGGCAATTTTAAAAACCTATTTAGAGCACATATGATTGCTGAATTTTTTTTACTTTTTATCTTCTTTTCAGTACCTCATACTTTTATTTTGCAAACAGCTGTATATGATTGTGTGTTTGGACAAAAAAGATGAACAGCAGGAAATATGACCTGTGAGTCTATCTGGCTAATAAACCTATTTCAGGAGAGGTACAGGAGATAAGCAAAAATCTACTGGTTCCTGCCTTTATCCTTTGCCAGGCTTAAGGAGTCTCCTAATTTGACTTGAACATATTTTTGAATTCCATTAAAGCTAGTGTTCCTAAAAATACCTGAAAAATCATTTAGATACTAATTGGAACATTGTGTTTTTTTCCACAGGAAGCTTCACATTCCTATTTCTGCCTCAAACCAGCCAATTTCTAGGAGAAACACCAAGCAATTCATTGCATTTGCCTCCAAAGCCTGGGTCACTCTGCTGTCAAATGGTGAGATTCAAGGCCTAGAAACTTGGATTTTTGCAAACTGCGTGCCAGCTGCAGCCAGGATTCAGGTGGGCTCTTTTGTAAACCATCTGTCTCACCTATACAAATCTGCCAACTGGCATTTTTCTGTAAGTTTTTAGATTTCTTTTCCCTTATTTTAGTGATGAGAGGTACATGAGTACCTAGGGCTATGCTGCTATCTGTAGTCTGAGCACTTTAAAGTAAATGCCTGTTTATACATCTTCTGCTTTCTCACCAGGTATTAATGCAGATGTGTGTCACAGCCTCTTGATGTGGCAGGTGTAGGTATCCTCACTTCTCAGGGGCCCTGCCTGGCCTCAGTATGTTAAATAGTTTGTTAAATGTTGAAGCCTTAGAGATGTTTTCCCCACAGAAATCACAAGGTAAATAAATGTTATTAGTAATCAATCTTCGGAACAACAATCAGGAAACCTCCTAACGAACATCCTACACAAATGCAATAATTAATCTAAACTATGACCTGAATGGCAGTGAATGTAATCAGCTTGAAATGGTGCATACTGTACTCATTTTTTGGCTGTCACAGATAGTCTGTTATATGCAATACAAACCTATTGGGTTGTTTTGAAGAATACTAATTTCTGGAGGGGAATGTGACACAAGCAGTGCATGCAGATCAAATTGTCTGTTCTTACATGTTCAGACTAAGGCAAAACACAATGTCAGTGTCAAAGCAGAACAGGAAGGAAATAATACACTCAGAAACCAAAAAACCCCAAGCCATCAAACCACACAGCAAACCCAGTCCTTTAACCACAAAGCCTCAGACAAGTGACCAAGGGCTGTGAGCAGTAAGTGGTGGAAAAAGAGATGTGTTTGGCACAGGTTCAAATTAGGCAGTGTAAGCTGTCCCTCATTAATTAGGAGGACATGCCTTTTGAAAACTGCAGGCTGATCTTCAGCCAGTGGAAGTCAGCCTAGTGCCATCTTAGTCCAGTTGAAGACAGTAATGCAATTTTTTTGAGACAATATCTTTTTTAATCTGAATTAGTAAGTAACACTTCAAGATTTTACAAAATGTGTCTTCTTCACTTGCCATCAGTGTTGAGCATTAGAAGCAGGTGGGTATGTTCCAGTCCCCAGTAAACAGGTTGTTGTGCAAAGTAATGTTTCCAGGACAGTATTGTGGAAGTGTTTTTAAATAAGAGCAAAAGCATTTCCCTAAGGATTAAACACACCTCAAACAATCTTTTCTTTTACATAGATTTTTTTAAAAAATACACCTAGTAAAATTAATCCAGGAAATGCCTAAAGAAATGCCACCAAAAATAAACTCCTCCTTGGACAAATACAGGTAATCCTTATTGACTTTCACTATCAGACATGTAAAGATCTGATTTATTTTTTTATTTGTTGTTGGTGGTTCCTCACACAGGGCACCAATTGACAATGGACACACAACTGACACCAAGAATGGTTTCAAGCATCAGCACTTCATTATTCCCCAGAACAACCTTTCCTACCCTTTTCCCTTACATGCAGGACACCTGCATGCCCTTTTACTCTTTTGTGGTTGGTCAATACACATCAGCATTCCATGCTTCTCCTTCAGTGCTGTTCACCTGTCTTAAACAGCTACACCCCATTCCCTATGTCCCACAATCTTTTCTCCTACATTTATTTATTTACTGTTTATTTACTTAATTTGGCTGTCATTTCCAAATGATGCAGGGAAAATAAAAAGGAATTCCTTGTACTTTTTCTGGTGGTAGCTCACACTAGTTGAGATTGGGTGGATGCTCCCTAGGGTCTGGTGAGAAGTGCTCATCATGGCATTTTTCTTAAATGACACTGAAATTGTCTTGTGAGTCATTAGATCCATCACCTAAATTTAACTATGTATTAAGCATATTATACCAGGTCCATGAAAACGTAGGGCTGGCCAAAGGATGGAAAAGTCTGACAGGTAACTGTTGAGCAGTTACATGTCAAAAAGAAAATCAATTGTTAATAATAACCTTGCTCGCTCAAAGAAAGAGCATGAGGAGCAATGGAAAAGAAGGAAAAAAAATCAGGGAATAGTGGAATACAAGAACAGGAACATACTAATGATGGTTCAAGAAACATCCCAGCACAATTAATAATATGTAAAATATATTTTATTGAAGATTTTTTCTCTTCAATAATTATTTTCTGCTCTTCTCTGTGGCATCACCACAGACAGCTCGTTTCCACTTCCTCTGCCAGGATTAAACATATATATCTATGTTTTCCTTCTCCATATGGTGTGAAAGAATTATTTTCCTAATTTCTCAGCCATTGAAAGAATGCCTGTTGCCACTTTCACTGTACCCTACATTTTCTTATCTTCACCCCAGAAGAAAACAGCAAAGTCAATTTTTTTTCCCCTTCCATTCCACAGAAGATGTTAATTGTGGAAAGCAAGCCTCCTTCCCTTTGTCCTCCCTCTCTCACAATGCTTGTTTCCTCTGGCTTTCTCTGTGGCCACTTTTCCCAGAGAGCAGCAGCAAGAGCTCCTTGTGCCCCCATGTGCTGTGGGCATGGTTCACACTCAGGCTGTCCTGGCACAGCCCCTGGGATCTGCTGCCACAGAGGGGCTCTCAGAGGGAC
Source organism: Muscicapa striata striata (assembly GCA_030060385.1). NCBI lineage: Eukaryota > Metazoa > Chordata > Aves > Passeriformes > Muscicapidae > Muscicapa > Muscicapa striata. The sequence goes on along the minus strand of JAREIS010000015.1, from coordinate 165,676 downwards.
AGGGACAGGCACAGGACGTGCCCTTCCACTGAGAGAATGGGAACACCCTGTGGAACGGGGCTCAGGCACCTTCCAGTCCTGCTTTGAGGAGGGCACAACTCGCAGCTTGTGAAAGATTGAGATTTCAAAGTCTGGGCTCTGAGCTGAACATCAAATTGAAAATTTCACTTGAAAGAAAATTCCCAACAACAGTGATGTCTATATCTAGCAAATACAACTTTTTAAAAATGTTGACACAAAACACTTTGAGTTGTTTCAGGTTTTTGGAGGAAAAAGAAAAAAGTGGGATACAGAGAAGCAAGAAATGGCAGCTCTAGACAGACCGTGATTTTTACTTGTGAGATTTTCATATTCGAGACAAAATCAACCTGAGTTTTAATTTCAGCAGGAAACATCAGCTATTAAAAACCAAGTAAACCAAGCCAGATCTACAGACTCTCTCTCACCAGTTCAGTTGCTCTGGTATACATGAGTAGATGAAATAGGTTAAGGGTATCCCTGCTGAAATGTAGAATGCAAGTGCCAAGGAGCTAACCAAGCTGTATGAAAGCATACCAGCTGGGCTGGGACAGCAAAGGAGGAAGGTCAGGAACTCTGAAAAGAAAGAGGATCAATACCAAAGTCTTGAGAGGAATGCATTCAAGTCCTACAGAGAAAAAGAAAACTACCTTAGGTGAATTGTCAGAACCAGCTGCCTGTTCAAAAAATAATAGTGCTTGCTCTTTTGCTCAAGTTTCTTTTTCTTTTTCTTTTCTTCTCATTTCCTTTTCTTCTCTGCATTCCCTTGATTGATAATGGAAAAAAATGGTGCCTCTATATGCTATTGCAAAAATGTTGAAATCTGGTAAGTGCAAAAAAGGCAAGAAAAATGAAAGATTAAAAATGTTAAAGTATATTCAGCAGCCAAAAAGCTAACCCAAAACCACAGGTAACAAGTTCATGCAGATGTCAACTTAAAGTTCAGATGGATCAGCATTTCAAGTGAATTTTCTGCAGGGTTTTTAAAGAGAAAGGTAAGAAAGAAGGTAATAAAACTGAAAATAATCTTTCAAGCTTACTTTGGCCATGCAGTCCTCTCTGCAGCTCTGCATAATTGAAGAAATATTCAAATAGTCTAGATTTTTTTTTCTTTCTGCAAATTCCTCAACTAGAAATGATTTATTAATTAATGGAAATCAGTGGACCTAACCAGCTGAAGAATAGGAATTACTGTACTAAAGGCAGCATTTCATAAACTTAAGATCTATAAAGTCTCTTAGTTCTAAGGGGTCTTTGTATTTTTAACTTAGTTACAGCTATGATGTGCAATGAGATATGATGCATGATAAAGACCTTGGCTATCAATTAGTAATAGGCAGGAATGAAAGATGAATATCTAATGTTTGACTGATACAGTCTCCAGTGAGAGTGGCTGGGTATTTTAAATGCATGCCTGCATTTCTGGGGAAGATACAGTGAGCTGCTTGATGCCCACAGCAGTTGGCACCAAACAGTTGGCAGCTTCTTCATCTGCCTCTCAGGAGAGTGCCTGCTTTACACCAGGGCTTGGTTTCATGTTTAAACCTGCCATGGAGAATGACACTGATGATCAGCAGAGAGACAGTCAGCAAAGGCACCCATGTCAGGCACAGTAAGAGAGAAATGTCTGTGCAGTTCAAGTGACTGCTCAGAAATGGGTTAAACCTCCAGTGGCATGGTCACTGTGGATTCCATGAGCCTTGGGGGCTGTGTGCTCACTTGCACGGGCAGGAGCCTGTCCCCACAACCTGCCCCCAGCCCCAGCACAGGAGCACAGTGCCCAGGGCTGCTCTCCATCCCCACTTTCTAAAGCTCCTCTGTTCAGAGATAAAGTTATGTCTAAGGGGCTTAGTGCTCTGAATGTGTGAATGCCTGTGTGTAACACAGCCCTATAGATAATCTAAACCCTCAGGTGTTTAGACATCCTTTTAAGTGAATAGCCCTCATAATGTTTAAACACCTGAGAGGGAGAGCAGTGAAGTTTTTCTGCAAGAGAAGATGTTTTAAAGACACATTTCATTACAAAAAGCCAAAAGCCAGCAAGATTGTGTTCCTTATAAGGGTAGCAGCAGCTAACACATACAGCACAAATAGATCTATTATTTACTATCTACCTAAAGTGCCAGTGTGGTGAGCCACACTGAATCTTATCAGCAAAACTGCTCTGACATCAAGCTGCTTTTCCCACAGAGAGTTTTCCTGGAATCTCCAGTCCCTGCAATGAAAACTGGAGAAACATGCAGGACAGTGTACGAGCAAACAAGGCCACAGAAGCAGCCTGTACTAATCACTGGAGCTGTTGGCACACTCTTAACCTCTTGCCAACAGCTGTGAAATTATTCTTTTTTCAGATCTGAAAAAAAATAATAATCACAGTTTTATTTTTTCCTCAAAAAGTTCCAGAAACAGTGATATGACCTTTCGGGGAATGCTACAGAAAATAGGAGAGATAATGGGTCCTTTGAAACAATGAATCAATGGAGGAAACATATTTTCTTGCATAATCCATCACCCTGATAAAATTTGCACTTGCTCTGTTAGGGAATAAACTGGCTATAAACTGTTGTGTGCCGGGAGAGCGGCGTGTGCGTGCTGCAGCCTGTAATGGGGACACACAACTGGGGATATTTTGAGCTGAGTGATTTACATAAGCAAAGAGCCTGATCCTGTGCATGCAGGACTCTGGAGCAATGAGGAAAGCAGGGAAGCAAAAGAAGGGATCAGCTAACTTCCATGCATTCCCATGACTGTGGTACCCAAAAGAAATGAATGGAAGATAATGTGGCTGTGTGAGCCATGGCTGGCACGGGGGGCTGCCTGGGGCACTGCACTTGGCTTTTCTGCTTGCTGGACAAACACAGAACCCTGATGGTTGTGAAGATGAAAACTTTCACTTGTTCTTCTCTGACAGTCTCACACCTTTTGTGAGATGTTTTGGGAACTGTATATCAGAGCTGAGGATTTTTAAGCGTGGTCTGTGGAACTTGGTGGCAAAGGTAACCAGAGCAGGATTAATGCAGATTGTCTTGGACTGCAGATACGAATCATACAATTGCACTGACACAAGAGTTAAGCTTGTAAAATACCTAAATATTACAGGTACAGAGCATCAACCAATCTCAAGATAAAAGGATGTATCTGCTAAAAACTACTAGAGTCCATACCAATATAAAGTTTTCTGTACAGTTTTATAGCTGTCATCTTCCAGACAGAGTCCTTTGGGAATCAGAAATACTTCAAGCTTTGAAAATCTTTATAAATTCACTATGAAAAGGAATCATTCACAGCAGTATGTTTAGTAAAAAAATCTCCAAACTGCTATTCTTTAAAAATGCTCACAAAATTAATAATTCAGGGTAATAAAACTCAAAATCATTGCCTTTTTAACCTTACAGTGACATTATTAAACAAAGAAGCAAAACAACTCTCAGATTTACCTTTGCTTCATCATCTGAGTGTGTTTTAGCCAATTACCGTGAAAGATGAAACCCCCAAATTACTACCAGTGTAAAATGAAAATAACAGTGGATTTTTTTCCTCTGCTTTCTCAACCCTTCATCATCTCTTGATTGGACAGCACCATGGATTTAGTTCATTCCACTGTGGCCAGTGCTGGTTTGCTGCAAGTTAGGTCAGGCTGCCTCTCTTGTGCAGCGTGTCAGAAACAAACACAAGAGAAATGAACACAGAGGAAAAGAATGCTCTACAGTAAGAGTCATGGAAATTGCTGGGACCGTTAGGCAGGCATCACAGCTGAAATAATTTCTGCTTTTTTAAAAAGATAATGTTTCAATTTAGTAGTGTCACTTCAAAAGAAAGCAAACTAACATTTCATTGAAGAAAATAGTAATTTCTTAAAAGATTAAAGTTTGTTTAGATGTTCTCTTTTCAGAACAGGAATAATTCATAGCAGAGAGACATGCTGAAAGGTGCATGGTTTGTTGGGAGTAAATAGTAGTAAATACAATCCTGCTCTCTCCATCCTGCCATTTATGTAGTGAAGCTGGCTGGGCTGCCAGCTCTTCTGTCCAAGAATACATTAGCAATTCATCAAAAGAGCAAATGTCATTATACCTGGCAAGCCCAGGGAATTATTTTGCATTTCACTTCCAGCTCTGATAGCATTATCATGGATGTAAATATTCTCCTGCATAACATGCACTAGACACAAAAGATCATTGTATTTTTGAACTTCCAGTCACAGTCATCCTGAGTTGCCCAAATACTGATGGCTTTAATACAAATGAATACACAAACCCCTTAGGTCACACTTCTAGCCTGCTTACTGATGAAGTTCAACAGAAGCTGCCAGACTAAAGCACAATTTATGAAATATCTAAGAACACAACCCTAAAATAGCTGTATGAGTATACTGTATACTTACAAAGCCAGGCAGGAATCCTTTAGTGCAAAAATCTGGTTTAGCTAAAAGTAGCAAAAAAATTAGTAGAAAATGAAGAAGGAAACATTTCTTTGTGTTGCCTGTCTCAAGTAACTAATGACACTTTGGTCATGTGTAATCACAGCTCAGCCTCCCCAAGGGACTGAGCCCAGGCCTCCCTCTGAGTACAAGGCTCTGCCACCTCCCTTAGAAACGCCCATTTTAGGAGAAAAATGGGAAAATACCAACCTGATAGAGAAGAAATGGGATCATTTTCCCTTTAAATGAAAAGGCTTTTTACTGTTTTCCTTGAAAATGCAACTTTATGATTTATTTAAAACATAAAACTATCTGGCTGTACAATGGGAAATTATGCACATGTTGGTGGGTCATAAGAAAAGGGGTCCTTTGAATGTTTCTGACAGACATCTCATGTCAGACCCCACCTGACAGGACCTGTGATGAAGGGTGGCTGTGGTACATGGCCAAGGGATCTTCAACAACTTCCCAAGCTGCATTAGGAAACTTACAGTGCTCCAGGAAGCAAGGACTCATGGATAGCCTTTGGTCCTCTCATTAAGTCATTGCCTGAATGTGAAAGAGACTTGGCAGGAGACTGGGGCACAAAACAATTTTGACAGTGTTTTGCAAGATGTCCAGAAGAAAGATGGGGAGTTGTTTCTGCAGCTAGTGAGACTATATTCTACCATGGGTGAAGCAGGCAGGACTATGGCTTGCAGCAATTTAAGGCTGTGTATGGATTTAAATCAACACAGCTGCTGAAGGAATCAGAAAAAGGAAACAAAAAGACCTGATGACTCCATGTGGCTGTATCTGAGAGGACTAGCTGGGGTGTTCCTACATGGCCAACATAAAACAAGTGAGGGTGAGAACTTGGTATGAAAAAGCACAAGTTTACTATTCCTTGGTTACTCTGCTTGTAACTAGCATTGGATACAGAGGAGAACTGGTACTGAAGGAGTTTGATCCCTCTCTCTGTAAATGTCAAACCAAAAAGCAAACAAACAAAAAACAATACAGAGAAGGAGCTTTGTTTAAATAAATGCACCCATCCAAAACCAAGAGCCATGAAGCACTGCTGGGCTCAGACACGATGACTCTTCCAGCTCACGAAAGGGCTCTGACATCTGCTCCCCAGTGACTGGATGGAAGCATGAATTCATGGTCCCTCCCTGGAGGTCACAGACCCACAGCAGCTGGCAGATGAGACTGGCTGCTCAGTCAGTGCAGAATTCATCAGCCCTGCTGGCTGTGGTTTGGAGCTAAACCAGGAGCTGAAGCAGTGGGAAGCCCTCTGTGGCCTCTGCTGAGGGGAAATGGGCAACAACCCCTGCAAGCAGAGGAGGACACTGCAGCAAAGGGAAACCCGTCTTCTGCCATGTGGTGCACTTGTTGAATGAGGATTAAAAGACACTTGAAACATCAGATTCTGTGAAACTAGAAAACCTCCAGAGGTGGCTTGTAGAAAAGGACAATAGTGACAAATAAGATTACCACCTCTATTAGATGCTTCACTAGATTAGCATCTGCTTTATTGAAATGTGTTTCTAGCTTCAGCCTCATTCCTGGAAGTGATGGAGTCAATCTTACTTTTATCAGCAGCAAAAGAGGACTGTGGTCCCAAGACAGGAGAAGACATATATGCATGTACAGACATGCATATTGCAGCTTTCCAGTCCCTGCTGGCACAGCTCAGCTTGGTCACTTTTAGCCCCAGACAGGTAACAACTATTTTCTGTTTACTTTTTTTCTCACTTAGCAAATTGCACTGGAAAAGTTTAGTTATCAGAACTAACTTGTTCCTGCCACACTGGTAATGACATACATAACTGCCTACATGCTATATAAAAATTCAGTGATCCCATACCTAGAAAAACACATGTATGTGGGCTAGGGAAAGAGTGGGATGAGGACAGGTACAAACAGCATAATTTAGTTAGCTTGACTGAATGTTAAGCTTCAGTGTGTTATTCCAAGATACCTATTTATTTATAGGTTTGGATTTTTGGATCATACAAATTTTTTATAAAATTAATACTTTTTAAAAATAAAATTAAACTATCCTCTATTGAGAAGGCATCAGAACACATTCCAGATATCCTAGGATGACAGTGGATTTGCTCTGCTTGATTTATTTATTGAAGTTTTATCCACCTACATTTTTTTCAGGTGCTACCATTCTGCTTCCAGTTTCACATTTTAAAAGGAGTATTATCCTTCTAAAAAGAGTCATTCTTCAAATCCTATGTAATCTCCACACTAGACTGTTATTTCTAAAAATGTAAGTCTAAAAATGCAGTGCACGAATATGTTTTCATCATATAAAAGCACAGTATTGATGGAGTGCTCCATTCCCAAATAATTAAAGTGTGAGTATTATAATATGCATTTATTTATTTCAATTCCATTTTTCATTTTTTAGGTTGACTTCTTTTGAGAGCCATGGTGAACTTTGCTTCACCATGGGCCCAGCTTTCAGAAGCAAGGTGGTAATTAGACATGCATGATTCTTCTGTTTGAAAACCTCCACAAATTTACCCAATTAAGGTTGGTAATGGTGGTTGTTAACTAAGAGCTTCAGCAAGCATGTCTGTTGATGTTGCTGTATTGGAAGACTGTGATGGCTTCTTGTGTGTCCTGAGCAAGGTGAGCTTCAAATTACTTTAATAAGACTTACGGGTTTTATTCTCCTAGAATTCTGCAGCTGTTTTTTGGGGGTTTTTATTTTGGTGGGGTTTTTTTTTGTTGGTTTTTTTGGTTTTTTTTTTTTTTTATGGATAGCATTTTATGGGCAGCCAGTACACTTATTTTTTTATGCTGTGGTTATCTGTTTAAAGTGTTGTGTGCTAAGCTCTGCTGTGTGTTACTGTGTCCGCTCGCAGCAAGTGGTGATGGTCAGAGGACAGTGCTGGCAGGACAGAAATGGATTGTTTGATGTTGAGTTTGATTGTTTGATGCTGGTGCTATGGCCATGGATGTGCTCTGGATCTCCTCAGGGGCAGTGCTGTGTCTCAGCTGTGCAGTAAGGTTGGCTCTCAAGCTCTCAAAGCTGAAGGCTTGAGAGGTTGTGTGCAGAGCCTCTTGGCTCACCAGGGAAGGCTGCAGCACATCAGGAGTCACTGGACAAAAGGCAAGCCTGGGGCAGCTGCACTAGTGTGTCCAAGGTGCTGGAGTATCCAACACCAGAATAGCTCTTTTTTTTTCCTAACTTAAAATTTGACATGTACTGTGAAAGAAAAAAATCCTTCAAACAATATGTGTTTAATACCTTGCTAGTGAGGCACTTTAAATAAGTTTAAGTAATAAAGGACTCTATCAATCCAAGGTTGCCCTACTTCACAAAAGAACAGTGAAAGACTGCACTGGGTATTAGATACTTTGAAAGCACCTAGCTGCCACACAAACTGTTTTCCAAGACATTAAAAGCATATGATTCCTCCAGTAAGTGATGGAAAATATCAATTGCTAAAACTTTCTCAGGAAAGCTTCTTCCTTGATAAATTTAAGAATCTCCATATTGTGTTTTGCTTCCATGGGAAAAAAATCATTAAGATGCAAAAAGAATAGGATAAAAAACATTGGAAAGACTGAGATGTCACTCCATAAATCATTATTGTACCCTCTCTTAAAATTTACTTTTGCTTTCCTCACCTGACATAGGACATTGCAGAAATAGAAAAGACTCAAGATCATCTGATAGAAATTATTAGATGTCTGGACTGACTGCTACAAGAGGAAAAATGAGAGCAAAAAATGAGAGAGTAAACTGTTTAGGGAGAATAGAGTGACTTGCACAAAAGTAGTAAATGAAGGGCTCTATTTGTTATTTTTCCTAATGAAATGAGGTAAATCAGTGGAACAGGCAATATATTTAAAATTAATTACTGATGAAGCTTAATCCTATGGTGTTTAACTGAATGCCTGGGCATTACAAAAAAGGTAATAAATGTGAAGCAGAAATACAACAAATCACCTTTCAGGTCAAGGTAAATTCTGGACTTATGCTGGTGGTAGCAGACACAGTACTGAAATAGAATAAAATGGCTATTTAAAATTTGAAAAGATAAAAACCAACAACCAACTGTTTCAAACCCCATCTTCAACCCTTGAAAGGTCAAATTCAGCCCGAGAACAGCAGGTACAAAGTACACACAAGCTGAATTTGGTGCTAAAAGTGTATGACTTTCTCCTTCATCTCCAAGGTTTTACTGTATTTTTTTTTTTTTAAATTTGTTAAAAGCTTGGACTGAGTTGTTATTCTCAGCACAATCCCATAGGCTTTAATGTGACTATCATATTTTATTTGTGCATTTTAGGCAAATGCATTAGTCATGTATCAGAGATGACCTTGTAAGGGATAATGTTGAAAGCAGGAGAATATGACAATATTATGAAAGATAATTTAATTAAAATGATAAAAGTTAATAAAGATAGAGCATTAAATAAAAAACAAGCTCAGGGAAGGCACCAACTTTAAATGGAAGCAGGCAGTGAATATTGTCATTCTGAATTATTTTTGCTATAAGCATGCCCACTGTTACAGATATTTGCAACTTAATGCAGTTAGCATGTTCCACTTTGTCAAATACAGGGCAATCCATTTTACAGACTCCTTTTCTTGCAATATTAAAAAAAAAAATAAAATTGCCCATTAGAGAATATTTAATAGCAATTGCAGAATACAAACCAACTGAAAAAGGAAATAAAAATAAGAAATGGCCACTTTTCCTGAGAAAGCATGGTGGATTCTGTTGTCTGTTTGCATCATGCTGCAGGACTGGGAGAGACAATGCACAGCTTGCTGTAGGATGTAGGCTCCAGCCCGTTCCCGTGGCTGTGGGATGGAAAACAGCTCTCACGTGCTGGGGTGGCACTGGAGGTGCAGAGCTGCTGTGGCTGTCAATAATGCTGAGCAGAGCCAGGGCAGTGCAGGTCAGCAGGGCTCTGGCAGGAGGGGCAGTGGCAGTGCTGGCTTGTCCCAGGGGTCACCTCCTCTGTCCAGGCTGACTGACCCAGGCTGGCCCCGCTCTCGGTACCGGGGTCGTGCCTGTGCCCAGAGTGCCCACGCGTGTCTGAGCACCTGCTCCTCCCCTAGCAGAGCTGTGTACACAGGACACACTGCAGGATGTGGAGGCTGTGTTTATGTACTGGAAGCCCAAAGAGAGGAGCCAAGAGGCGTATTTATATCCACTGCCAAAGCAGAGAAAGAAAATGTATAAAATTCTGGTCCTAACTTACACTAAAATCTTAGAAAATGCCATCATTGCAGTCTTATGTACAATATTGCCTGAGGATGTGACCACGGCAATTTGCACATCCTCAGGAAAACTAGTGATTATCTCAACATGGCCAGAAGAAAAACTCCTGACAAAATAGAAATGGAATGAAAAAACTCGATAACACAAACACCACCAACACATCTGAATCTGATTAAATGCTGCCCTCACTGAGGAGAACTGTGCTTTATGTTCAGAAGAATGCCCTGAATGAACACTCAAGCTATTTAATCCAAATATGGTGAAACTGAAAATTGTGTTATCCCTTTTTTAGGCTGAATTGTGGGCAGAGCTTGGCACAGGGAGGCTGCCTTTGGAAACGTGCCGATCGCACGGCTCTGCCTCTGCAGCCATGATGTGATTTCCATCAACCAGAGGCAGTGGGAGGGGGATGCTGACTGTAAAGAGCAAACCCATCACCTGACAATAGCCCTGTGATGAAATCTCTCACACAGATTAAAGAGGGAAGGGCAGTAACTCATCAGAAAAAGCAGAACTGTCTGCTTAATTACTTGAAAAATGTCTGAGCCACTACCTTTTATGACACCTGGCGGGTATAAACATGTCCACAGTTTTAATTAATTTTACCTCTTCTTTCATTGCACCTGTATAGCCTGGAGAAATGGAATTCTAATGAAATTGCAATTGTGCATTTCTGTGTAATTTTGAAGCACACTTTGGCAATAACCAAAAAATAAGGCATTTCCATGGATTTAATGAGAGACAGAAAGTGTAGTTGGAAAAATACCTCCCAACAATTCTAATTATTCTAAATCAAGCCACAGTGCAAAGTCCCTTCTCTTAATTCATATAACTTAGCTTTTTGGTGTCCATTTTAATTTAAAAAGAAAATGGAGGAGGCTTTTCTCTGGAGTGAAGCAGAGTTACGGTAAAAATCCCTCTTGGAATTTTCAAAGCAGCAACAGCATAAGCTCATACTTTTGACCTTGCAGTCCTGCTACTCTCATTTAAAATTGATGAGTGAGACCCTTGAATTTATTCTGCTGAAAACAACACTTTTTATAATTACTTTTATAAACATACCACTAATTGTTCAGCATCCTGAAGTGCCAGCTCTGCAGAAAAATAAGAGGGGGTGAGAAAGACCTCTGCTCCTTTAATTTTTTTAAAATTTTTGGTTTGTTTTTTTTTTTGTTTGTTTTGAGGCAGGAACAGGTTTTCTTCCATTATTTGGGGACACGAGGTAGGAGCCACTGACTTGTCAAGCACAGTCTGAGTTTGTGTCAAAGCTTAAGCAAAGATACGTTCCATGTTTCTTCTTTGATATCATTCTAGGGAAGTCATGCTTATGCTGGTCAAATGCAGATAAAATTAAGATATAACCCTAAATACAAATTCTAGATAGAAATCAAATGTTCTCTAGCACTCACAATTACTCAGTCACAACAGGTAACCCTTCTACAGCTGAAATGTTTCAGTGCTTTTTAATATCAGTCTGTGAATTTGTAAAGAAAGCAAGTGCTTTAGAGGTTGGAATGGTTTCAGTGGATGAAATCAGGACAAATTAACGGACGCAGGCAAATAGTGGAGGAAGCAGAATCCAAAATGTGCAGGAATAGTGCAGTCACAGCAATGAAGTATTGACATTTCTATCAAACCTCAAGCTCCATAGCCTGGGAGTTTGGGTTGGTGCAGGACCAGTGTTTGGGCAGCAGCCAGGATTTGCAGTGTTCCACAGCACTGCTGATGAATACAATGATGGCCTCTGACTTGGCTAATGCTGACCAGAACACTTTCCATGGGCCCCAGCCATGAAATCACAAACCTTCTGAGCTGCTGAGGAATGGCTTGAAGGTAGCTTTTAATTTTATTTGTGTCTCAGTCATTAAATTTCTCATTCCATGGACAGGTAATATAGTAAATGTAGCTCAAGTTTATCAAAAACTCACTGACTGATACTGTTTTAGCATGTTCATACAGGTGTTTAGCTAGGTCTTATTTTATGCAATCGAGCACATTACACTTGTTTTAATTTTTTGCTTCAAAGGCTTAACATCTGCAAGTTACTGAATTAATACCTATGAAAATGTCATCCCAAGTATATGAAATACTTTTAAAGTTAATTTTGTATCTTGGTAATTTGGAAAAAAACCCCAGTATACTGATGGTAATCAGATTCAAAGTACCACAGCATGAATTTTCAAAGGTTTTTTACACCATTTTTAGCAGCATTTTGGATTCCATGTTTTCCCCTATCCAGAATACCTGTGTTTATCATTTAGCATCAATAGAAAGCTCTCAAATATTATCAGGTGTACAAATTCTTTACTGTAAATGCACAGAATGGTTTGGGCCTACGATGAGATGTGTGCATCCTGTGCCAGTGCAGCCTGGAACTGCCAAATTACTCTGAGATGGGCGTGTCTTGGAATGGCCAGTGTATCCTTTGGGAAGCAGGCATGGGAAATCTCCATATGCTTAATTGCCCTGAGGAAAGCCACGGCAGACCTGACATACTGAGGCAAGAGAAATGACAATATGCTGCTAAGGAGAAGCACAGCAAAAAGCCATATCAGAAGATGTCTGTTCCTGAGAGTACATCCCTCCTCTCAGTGCACGTCACTGCTGAGTATCAGTCTCAACAAACATGGTTTGCAATGACATGGAATACAAAGCAGGACTGGACCCTCGTACTGGGGGAGGAAATGGGGCTGCTGTAGGGAAATTGATCAGCAAGGCTGTAAGTGACTGAAGTTGAGCACTGTGAGTCAAAAGCAGGACTGCAGAGAAGGGAAACTGATTGCAGGAAACATTCTGCATAGAATGACTTCAAGCAAGCAGGATCTGCTGAACCTCGCGCCTGTCAGGTGGATTAATTTGGAAAGTCACACTTAGGCTAAATATGTTTCCACTGTATTTAGTTGCAAAGAGCAGATAACTGAGCTAGCTATAAATCTGTTGTTTAGATGTTCTTGTGATAGCTCAAACCCGATAGCTGGGGTAGCAGACACCTCGCTTTGGCAGCAAAGGGCTCATCATGGGCTAATTGGCCTTGCTGACAGTGGACTGGCTCTGCCAGATGATTTATGGCTTCCATGCTACTTCACTATCCTATCACTGCCATACAGTCTTTCCTATCCATCTTCCCAGTTAAACTCTCATTTAGGCTCTTCCCAAACCGTGTTTTGATTACAGCAACAACCTTTTTTCTGGCCCTGACAAATGCAATCTAGGCCTGCTGATAATCATCCAGAAATCCAGAATGCTTCTGCTAAGATAATTTTTCTATCTCCTTGCACGCTCTTGTTGCACTCCAGCACCAGGTACTCCTTCTCCATCGGTTCTCCCTCACTTACAAAACCCTTCACTGCCTGTTCCACTGCCACACTCATCATCTCCAGTTTGATATCAGTCAGTCATATCACTGCTTGGTGATGAGAGCCTTTACTCCTTACCTGATTTTCACTTACTTATGCCTTTTTATTACACAGGAACTCTTGTACTTTTTTCTGTGCTGATTTTCACACTTGGGAGGAGTGGTCCATAAAAATCAGTGAAATGACATCATGAATCTCCTTAAAGGGGCCCTTCTTTTTCAGCACGTGGAAATATGGTACTAAATATTAATTGTGTGCTCTATTACAACACTGGCTAGTGCTGATTCCCTATTTCCCTGTACTTCACAACTTGTCCATAAAACAAGAGCTTGCATTTGGGGTAGGGGATCACCCATATGCTTGGACAGCATGCAATTATCACAAGAAGAAATACATGTTACACTAAATAATACAGTTGTAGAAATATTTTCACAGTGACAGCAGAGAAAATGCTCACTTGGGAATCAACCAGTTAAACCCCCATCCTCACTAAGTTTATGGAAATGATGCATCATTAAGTGCTGACGCAGAGTGTGACACTACTCTCTGCCTGACTTCCCCTGCAGACTCCCACAACTTTTTAGACATTGTTACTGCTGTTGTTCTCACGCTATTTGATGTTCAGAGAACTCTGATTATCTTGTGACAAAGAAAGGATGAGAAGCAAGGAAAGGTTTTTAGACAAAGAAAATCTGGACTGCTTGGCTGAAGGAGACGATTGAGAAATGATAGATGCAAGTAAATTAAGTTGCTTTAATAGCACCATCAACTTAAAAAAAAAAAAGAAAAACAACTAACTGGAATGCCTGAGTTATAGCAGTAATCTTCTAAATTTAGCTGGCATGGCAAATAAGTGCTATTCCTTGAAAGCTACCACTGAGACTGACTTTTTAGAATTCTGTATGAAAGCAGGAACTTTAATGCTCTGTGATCTCCTGTATAGCCTGACTTGGAGTGTACAGTGAGATAGACAAGGAAATATGAATTATGGTTTTCTATAATTTTCTTGTATTAGTTTTCTTCTGGGAGAATCCTTAATCACAGTATTCAGTAGGAGCTTGCACACTAAAACACTCAGAAGCAGTGGGAAGTTGCCTGTTCATCCACAGAACTGGTGTGAGCTGGGGTGCAGGTGCTGGCTCCTGTTCACAGCACATTACTGCAAGTACATGGATTGTCACAGGCACTGCAGATGAACAGGAAGATCACATCTTCCTGTATAAATCATGTTATTTGAGTCAGAGGTCTTCAAGTTTCAGAAAGTACCCCATGATGCATTTGCTCCACAGCACAAATATTAAGTGCAATGAAAGTCCATCAGAGACTGCATTTCTCAGGATCACTCTTACAGCTCTGTGCTTCAGCTCATGGCAAGAAACTGAAGTGTAATCAGCTACCACTGTACACATTTATTTCTGGTCATTGCAATTTAGATTAGTTCATGCCTCTATAGGATTTCTGTCAGGCACCCTGGTTACAAGTGAGTCATTTCTCTGGAGAAGGGACCAACTCCATGCACTCACAGATATCCACATTTATCACAGCACAACACCTACAAACACTTAGGTCTCCTGTGAAGGGCAGGAAGCAGCACTGATTTATGTGCTATGAACTGAAAGGAAACATCATAAAGGGAGTATTTTAAACTTAAAATAATGCTATTCTGAGCTGGCAAGACTTGTGATTTTGATCCTTCTCAGATACACAGCCAACAGTGAGCTATCTGGCTGCACAAATGCCCCCGCTTTTCTTCTCTCTGTTAAATCTGTGATTCGAATGCAGGCTCCAGTCCTCAGGAACACGATGTAGATTTGCAAAACTTTCAGAAAGACTTCCTGTCCATTAGCCACTGGCTGCTTTACAAAAATGCACAAAGATAGTGTTTTCCTCTTTTAACAGATGTAAGCTCCTTGCACTGTTCAAACTGCTTGAAGGAAAGCAATATTCCTTTTCTCTTTTTGCTGAAACAGTGGCATCTCTCAGCATAAACTGAAAATATACTTGGAACTTAATTTAATGCAGCTTTCAGAATTTCACATGTGAGGGAACAAATGAGGATCAGCTTTCTGTAATTAGTGAGGCATATTAGAAGGGCTGCATCCTGTAAAGTTTTCTGTGCTACAAATAACTTGTTCTTGTAGTACCAAGAAGCACTTAAGATCTGTGTCCAGTTCTGGGTCCCTGGTGAAAGGTCTAGAGACTGAGGAGCAGCTGAGGGAGCTGGGGATGTTTAGCCTGAAGTAAAGGAGACTCAGGCTCTCTAAGATGACTTGAGAGGAGGCTGTGGACAGGAGGGGCTGGCCTCTCTCCCAGGCAACCAGCAACAGGACAAGAGGGAATGGCTTCAAGCTCTGCCAGGGGAAGTTCAGGTTGGACATCAGAAAGAAGTTCTTCTCTGAATGGGTAGTTAAGCATTGGAAGGAGCTACCCAGGGAGGTGGTGGAGTCACCATTCCTGGAGGTATTCAATAAACAACTGGATGTGGCACTTAGGGCCATGGTTTACTTGACAAGGTGGTATTTGGTAATAGGTTGGCCTCTGAAGTCTTTTCCAAACTTGGTGATTTTCTGATTCAATTCTGTCTGGAAAGTTTTGAAATTTTTATTTCAGTTGTCATTCTTGAAGCTTATTTGAAATAGATTCACTTTTTAAATTTATGAACATACTGTAGAAATTGTTACCTACAGTGGGGAGCAAATGGATGTATTTTGGTTTCATGCTCATTGGAAATTAAGAGGGAGAAAAGTAGTACTAAAGAGCGTTTCATCCTGATTAAGACTTGGAAGAACTCTAAGCATAATTTAGACCATTCTGTAGGCTACTCTAGCTTGTGTTGGTTACACAAGTCCCAGCATTCTGACTGTCTGGAAGGGCTTTTCTCAGGTCTGCTCGAGGAATTTTTCCTGTGCCAGTAAAAATCCTCTGTTCCATCCTAAAGCCTGGTTGGTAACACAGTTAAGGCAGTATGGAGAAAAAAACCAGGATCTAGATTCTTCCACTGTGACTTCAGTAGGCTTGCTCCAGACTCAGAGGTGCTGTTGGCAGTGCAGAGAAGCCCATGGCACATAAAATAGGTGCTTTGTAATGAATGAGGCAGTGCTGTGCAGTAAATTCATCAGGGACACTGTGGCAAGCCCCAAAAGAGAAAGAGGTCTAATATCCATTGAAGAGTGATGATAAAAATAAATTTCGAACAGCTGCTCTCCTCACTTTGCACTAGACAAGGACATTTTTAAGGGCAGATATTGTTTAGAATAATCTAAAAGCTTCTGCATAATGAATTATCCACACTCTTCAGGATAGTTACCCTGAGTTTTATGTCCAGACTGTCCACAATTATTTTCCTGAAAAATCATAAGAAAATACATAGTTCAAAATCTGGACAAAGTGCTTTAACAAACTTCACAGCAAAGCAGGAGCAGGCTGCTGGGTGAGTGGTGACAAGGTGTTTCATAACTGAGGATCTGCAAACCCTTGCTGACAGCAAGATCAGCACAGTGGGACCAGTGTTCAAGGAAAGATATTTTAAGTCTGCCAGAAATTTTACAGCTTTTGTACAACCCAAATCATCACAGAATCAGTTAAGGCAATTTTTATTTCTGAAGGGCAGCATCTGGCCTACTTGGCATGCTTAAAAATTTCAAATGTGTATTTTTCAAAGCAAGAAGCGTAACAAAAATATATAATTCAAACTGGCAGAACATTATACTTTGGATGACATTTTGTAGTTAATAACAATTTAATATAGCATAAACTGTACTTCTGGTGCAACCTAGAAAAGCATCACACAGTTTAGAACAGACGTGCTGAAAGTTCATTTCAAAGTGGTGGTGCAAGCAGGCTCTGAGGCTCTTCCAGGAGCAGTAGCTTCTGCATTATCATTAGTGACTGATTATAGCATTTGATACTTGTAAATGGACAAGATTCTGAAATCATAAGGAATGTGAGGGGTAACACTTTGGCCATGGCACTGAAAGATTTGTACTATAGTTTTGTCTGTTCACAAAATCAAAGGGCTGTACAAACTTTAGGAGACTTGTACCAAATACACTACATGGGATTTTGACTTGTGTCCTCACTGGCACAGAAAGCCCCGCCTGTGGCTGAACCCAACCTTGCCTGGTGCAAAACTGGATTGTGCCCACTCAACCCTTTTTTTTCCCCTGCCCTGGTTTATATTTGGTGGCACTTACACTCCGTTTTCCTTTCACCAAGTGCCCAAACACAATCTGAGCATGTCTTGGAGAGCTAAGCTGTGCCTGAGCAGTGCAACTGAGCACCAGCTGCCTTTGTTTGTCCTCAAGTATCATGACAGTCCTCCACTCAGTACATTCTGGAAAAATCTGGGTAGCCCCTCACTGTGCCTGGGAATGGCCAGACCCTGGGATGTGCACACACCCCGCAGGCTGGAGCAAAGCCAGACTGGCTAATTCCTCATTTGTGTCAATGCAGTTAAGCTTCTTCCTAACGATATTTTGACCTGGGTAGAGAAGAAGAGCCATATGGCATCTTCCACCCCTGACAACAACTGCTGTTAGTGCAATCAGCACATTACCTAGGTGATTTGTTTAGATTCAGCTGTCACTAACTTGTGGCAAACTCAAGTATAATTAAGTTGTGTATTAGGCAGAGTCCTAATATAAACTGGTTTCATTTTCATATGCCATTTCAGTTGTATTTTCTGCCATAACCCTGCTTACAGATGAAAAGTCCTGACTAACTCTTCCCCAGGGCTATTGCTTTTCCCACCTTCTAATTCAAGATGTGAATTTGTCTAGGATGGCAAACCAGAGAGCTACAGCATCAGCCAGAGAGCCATGCCACAATTGCAACAAAAATAATGCACAATCATTAGCCTTAACACATGCCTAAGTCAGCCTTTGGAGCCCCACTTTTTAATTGCTTTTGACATCTGTATTTCAATTATGCTCTAAGCTATTTAAAATGGTGGCAATGTCTTTCCTTGGTTTTGGGCAAAATACAGCCCAGTGCAGCGCCAGGTGTAAAGGAAGTCACAGAATCACAGAATATTTGGAGTTGGAAGAGACCCACCAGGACCATCTATTAGGTGAATGGCCAATACAGGGATTGAACCCACAACCTTGGTGCTGTCCACACCATGCTCTAACCCACTATTTGTTTTTGCAGTTTGCTGTCCTTGGAGGTAAATAATGGTTTAGAGAGTGGCTCTGGTTTGCAGCAGCACTTGAAGATGTTTATCATGTAGCTTTTCTCAAAAAGTGTTGATGCAATAATGGTACTCATTTAAGTCCTTTAAAATTCCCAATTTCTCCAAACAGTATCCTGTGTTTATTAACAGGATGAAAGATCTCAATAGTACTAAGCCCCATCCTGCAAAATTAACCTTCCTCCCCCAATACCCTGAGGACAGAACAGTGATATCCCATCCTTTTTACAGTATAGATTTCTGAATCAAATATTAATGCTAAGCATAATGTAAATGGGTTCATAAAGCTTAGTAGAGAGAGAGACAATGTTGATGGTTATCTAGGGCTATACTATTTCTCAACTTTACTGCATTAACATGCTAGTTAACAGAGGGCATGTAGTTCTTAAAAGCTTACTGCTCAAGAATACTGAATGGCAAAAATATTATAGATGCTGTCAGATCACTGCAGTTGATTTACAAGCTTTTGCTTTTGAACCATAACCTCAGAAAAACAGGGGAAAAGATTGCAATAATCACACATAATGATCAAGCATTGAATTATGGCTTTGATAAATGCTTTCAAAATTGCAATGATAAACAAATTAGCACCCTTTTACTATGCAGTAAATAGGCACAGTTCACTATTAAAATAACAAAAGGGTGTAGTTTCTGTAGGTATTTCAGGCAAGTGTGAGACAAAATACAGGGCAACAGACAATGGAGACTTAATACCAAATGAACACTATTAATATCATTCAAAAATTCAACAATTCCTTGAATTGTCTCCATCCCCTGCCTGGAAATGGAGGAGACCAGAATGAGATGCAAATCAGTGCGTTTATCTAATGAATAATGCAAATGAGTGCTCCTCTTAAGGCATGGCAGTCTGCAGGAATCCTCTCTGCCTCACCTCACATTTCGTGTGGATTTAAGCACCATGTGTCAGAAGAAATTAGAGAACAGAATTGCCAAGAAATGACAAAGCCTTGGAGCCTCAAGTCAGTGCAGACAGCAAGGTACATTAAGATGCATAGTAGAGAGGAGGAGAGAGTAGACATCTCATTAAAATGAAAATGTTGCTATTTTTCCTTCACCTCATTAATTGAGTTGTATGACAATTTAATCAGCAATTATTTGTGTGGCTACTAATTAGAAACATCCTCTAAAATGTGGGATACCAAGGTGGGATCTCAAAAACTCAACAAAATCTTCCAGTTCAGCTTTTTTTTTAAATGCTGGTGCTATTTTATCTATCAGTTAACTGCATCAGCATTTTTCTCATAGCATCACAGAGCATACGGCATCTTACCCATTAGTCACAAGCCTTGCTGTAACTTTCCTTTAGCATCCAACATCACCCTCCAAGAAAACAAATCTGAAGGCATGCAAGCCCTGAAAATTAAATTTTTTTCCCCCAATCATATTTTGCCTGAATTCATATGTGATTCAGAATCCAGGATGGATTTCATCTGCCCCATTAAAACCTCTTAGCATGCAGACCAGCTATGCTGCCACAGCTGGCATCAAGTTCCTCCTCTTCATCATTGCATTGAGTCCCCAGTCTGGGGATTTGTGAAACTTTATGCTTTTCTGACTGGTACTCTCTTAAAATACAGATCTGGTACAGCCAATTGAATATAGCCATTTGCTCCCTGGACAACTTCTTAGTTATCAAATACAGAGTGGTGAAGGTGTTGCCTAATGGTGAAAGGATTTGGGATCCCATGGATTTTGGATGCCAGGACAGGATCTCCCACCATTGAGATGCAGAGGGAATGCACAGAAACCAGAGGTCTGAGAATGCAGTTTGGCCAGGTTCAGTCCAGTCTGGGGTGGAGGGAAATTGCCTCCCATGTGGAAAGGGAAGCACACCTCAAATTTCTGAACCATAAAGCTGAGAACTTCACACAATCACTAAATTTTGGGGTGCTCGTTGTGTAAAATACAATGTCAGGGCCATGTTTCCCTGGGTCACTGACCTTTGTCGTGAACCCGCAGGCAACAAACTGGTGGTTTGATTCAGTAACCCATCAAAGACCTAAATCTATGTATTAAGCAAAATAAGAGATTAGAGATATCTTACTACATATACTTCCAGGAAATGTGGGGGGAAAAAAAGCAAACTGAAAAACAAAACGAAGATCCAACCCTTTTTTCTCACAAGCTGACAAAGACATCATCGTTATTTATAGTTGTGCTTCAGTTCATCAGTTGGAGGCACACTGCAGAAGATGCTAAAGCACTAGCGACATTGCTGCTAAATTAAGAGCTTGCAGTTTCTTTATAATAGTTGAAAGCAAAGCTATTTCTCCAGTGGGCAGCTTGTTGCAAACTCCACAATACTGGAAAAAAAAGGGTATATCATTTTGATGGATTTTCTCTCAGGTCAATCCTAGTGAATCAAGGGGGAATTGCCTGGGATGCAGGTCTGCAAGGAATTTGGTGTGAGCTCCACAAAAATGTGACTTGCAATCAGTAGCATTTTCACTCTCTTAAATTAGAAGGACATGGGTAGGTTCTCTGCTCCTGTTCCTGTTGGCAGTTACCATGCCAGAAATATACAGAGAGCTTAGGTTTCTTACAGCAAGGGCAATGGTAACTATAGCAAAAAAAATACTGGTAAAGCAAACTAAGCAGTTGATTTGAAGCAAGGAGACAATTAAAGCACAGCCTTTCTGAAAGAGTAATAAAAATGTCACTGCAAATGACAGATTGTTACAAGTCCTTGGCTTCTTCCTAGCACCGCAATAGAATACGGTGTTAAATCAGTTCCCAGAGATTATTAGTGGTATATGTTATTTTCCCAAACTCAAGGAACTCAGTATCATTTCATAAATCAACTGCAGGTTAAAATTAGATTTTTTTTTTCAATCTTAGTTCTTGTGACCCTTGCAAATACAATTAGCAAAGAAAATTATGTTTAAAAAATAGCTGAAACCTGACTCATCAAACTTGGAAAAGCTAAAAACATTCCACCAAAAACCCAAACCAAATCAGAAAATAGCTCTTTTCTATGGCTACTCCATGCCTGTGAGTTTCACTGATTGCAGAATAAGACACTGAGACAAAGACGTTGTTGGAATGGACTCTCATTTCTCATTAGCTTAAAGTTCTGTAAATTACCTGTAAAGTGTGCCTGTAATTTGTTGTGCTTACTATCTGTACTGCTTTTCTATATAAAGCATTAAGAAACCTAGGTCAGAAAACTGTAAGTAATTAAAGCCAGTAATAACTGAACCCAATCACCTGGAATGTGAAGATCTCCAACGTGCAGGCTTGAAGCAAGTTTCTGTTGTCAGATACCGTGGTATTGCAGGCTCAATTACAAGTTCCTCTGTCTCAGGTGTTTATGGGCCAGATAATGTCTTCTAACAAAGTCTCAGGGACAATACTGCTAGAATCTCACACACATTTCTTATGTGGCAGAAAGCTGCTATCTACTGGAAATAAATTATCCAAGAATTCTTCAAGTTCCCCACAGAAAGAGGAGGGATCTCTGTTACCATCTTTAATATGCACCATTGCTGAATGCTTGTTTTATTTATAAGTTATAACGATGAGGTTTATTGCCTTCTTCTTCAGCAGCTGCCCTTTGCTGTATCTGCACTGCCAGTGTTCACACATGTTTCAGTAAAATGCTGTGCACCTGATCCTTGGTTAGGACAGGTAATTTTGAATTACAAAGTGTTTCCAATTTATGATTTATTTCATCACTGTAAAAGTAAAGTTGTTCTGCTTTTCCTGTGATGCTTTATACAGCTGATAATTATCAACTAAACCATCACTAACTCCTAGTAAAGGCAGTGACAGCAAAGGTCTGCTCAGCATTGCCCTTACATCTGCTTTCTGCAGCCTTGGTGGTTGGCTGGGCTGAAAGACAAGAAAATCAACTGTGGCTTACATGACAGGAGTTGAGAGAAGCTCATGTACGGTGGTGTCATCAAGAAAGTGTTAAACAGGTCAACACAGGCAAGGTACCATTCATCTCTGTAATAATTTGTGAAGAGCATTATTTTTTCTTAGTCAGCTCCTGTAAATTTTCTTTTGAAGTTACGAGAACTGGCCTGACAGGAGGAGGTTGCATCAACCATGTTGATGGTTGCATTAGTAGAGGTGTAATGACCTTGAGGATGGGCACTGAAAGAAGTTCCTGATACTAAGGTAAAATTCAGTGGTGCCCTGCTGCTTCTGTTTTGGTTTTTTTTTTTTTTTTTTCCTTCTGCACAATTTTATTATTCCAAACCCAACTTAGTAGTATGAGGCCCTTGACAAGATACAATCACCAGAACAAGATTTACTTCAAATTCTTAGCCAGATTGTTATTGATTGGGAGAGTCAAACACTGGCTTGTAAAAGGGCTGTGCTGTGCCTACTTTCTCTGAGCCCCTGCCATGTATTTGCTGTCCTAGAGTCAGCACCTGGGAAAAGCAGCATGGTGAGCGGGTCCTCATCAACTGATCAGCATTCCTGCATAATCTTCTCTCATCCTACTGCTGAACTCTTTCAACTTAGAAAACCTTTAGAAAACACTTTACCTGTACCCATCTAAAGTCAACAGATGAAGTCTGTGTGGTCTATACCACTTCCAAAAAGAATATTATCCAAACAGGGTATCAGAATTCTATGTAAGAACAAACCCATCAGCCCTGGTGTCTTCTCAAGGTGCAGACAGGTGCACCTTCAGAGAAAGGTGTAACAGGACAGGGATGCAAGCCAGAAGGCAGGCAGGCAGGTTCTTCTGTTCTCTGGAACAATTCCCCATGTTTCTCTTCAGGTTTTGTTTTCTCCACCATTTTCAAGACAGGGAGAGAGGGGCTGGCTCCTTGGAGGGCTGCATGGACTGCACAAGTGGCAGATGTGTGACAGCTGCCTGCCACACCATCCCATTGAATGTGCATACACTTTATACCAGCTGAGGAC
Source organism: Muscicapa striata striata (assembly GCA_030060385.1). Lineage (NCBI taxonomy): Eukaryota > Metazoa > Chordata > Aves > Passeriformes > Muscicapidae > Muscicapa > Muscicapa striata. Next base: position 142,552 of record JAREIS010000015.1, on the reverse strand, counting down.
TTGCAGACTGTAGAAGAGGGAAAACAATTGTCTGTATGGCTTCAAAAAGCTCAAACAAACCCCATGTGGCATTTCAGACATCAGTCCGCTGTTAAACACTGGAAAAAATGCTGAAATCCCCACCTTTTCTGATTAACAAAGGAAGGATAACTTTGTAGTGCTTTATGAGACCTGTTTTTAAACTTACAAAACTTGAAGTTCATGATTGATGATGCCTGGCTAATGTTTGAGTGCTGCAAGCAATGATGGTGCAGTTATGGAGAACTATGGAAAGATTAGTCAATAATAGTCTTCTGTCCTTTTCAATTATTTACAAATAATCCATGATATGCATAAAGCTAAAATAGTCTAATATGCAAACCCTGCTATATATTCTATATATGTATCCTAGCTGGCACTTTCCATCTAGATGCTTTCAGTGTATTCTTGTATGTCCCAAAATTGTACCAAAGAAAACATGGATAATGTCCCATTATCCAAAACCTGTTTTGCCACCTGGGACAAAGAACCTTGCACTGAAGCTCACAATGGCTGAATTAATCCAAAACCCTGCATCAGTAAAATGAATAAAGAAGATTTTAAAACTGAAAACGCTGGAAATAAGTGAACTTCAGTGAAATTGCTTCTGACAAGAAAAATATTGAATATAAAGGCACACAGTTAACTTTACCTTTACTTAAGATGGTTTTATGGTTTCCAGTTGAGAGTTTCAAACTGGTACAGTGCAGAGGATATGCTCACTAATAAGGAATCTGTATTTTGTCACCATCCATTGCTGTCAGTAGGAGTCCTGCCTAACACAGGACACATTAATTTCAATGGAAGATCATATTTTAAGTCCTGTTGATGTAAAGTCAAACACTAGCTCTTGGGCATGAAATATACATGATGAGTCACTTCTAATTTCCTTTTAGTTATTGAAGCGTATCTTTTTTAAAAAATCAAAGCCACTGCTTCAGATGGCAAAAAGCTTCTATGTTCTTAACATTTTTTTTTCAAAAGGCTTATCCCACTTCTTTTTCAGGAAAATAGGGATTTCATCTGCAAATGGTTGGTGAAAATTTACCCCAGAAATTAGTAAGGGAAGCTGCAATGCCTGAACCCCTTAAACCTGGGTGTAAACTTAAGGTGTCTGGAAGTCTGAATCAAGCCTTGTGAAGTGAGACATCTTGCTAGGATATTTCTGCAGGCTATCCCTACAGTATTCCTACTACTTGGCAGATCCATATGGTCAAGGAAGCCAAGAGGCATGTCAGTCTGCAAGCCTGTCTTAAGAACAGAGGAGGAAAACAGCACATGTAGAAAAAGTTGTTTTAGCAGTTAGAAAACTGCATTCTGTACTTTTTTTTTTTTTCCCTACAGCTATGCACGTTGCAGTTTTTGGAGAATGAGGGCTTTTGCATAGTTGTTTGTTGTTCCTTTTTTTTTTACCATACCCCTACCCCCAGTCACTTGTAAATGTCACCCACAAGTAGCTCTGTCTCCAGTTTACACTGGAGGAAAGCGTCTTATGAGCAGGTATAGCTGGTAAAAATCAAATGGATGAGTTAAAATGTGGCTCGTGACAGTTTTACAGATAAAAATCTAAAATGCACCAAGATGTTGGAAAGACACGGCACGTACATGCAAGAAAATTCTCCTTTCATCATAATGGTGTCTTCTTTTAGAGGTTTTACAACTACTTAGCTATAAAAATTCTCTCTGGGCTGAAGCCTGACATAAAATATCCATGATATAGTACAAGTTCTTGCTTGTAGTAAATATAATTGAAATTCATTTGCACCCTTTTCTTTCCTCCCCTATTTTTATTCCTAAATTCCACATAAACAATCTGCCTAAAAACTACAAGAAATAAAACTATTTTCCAGAAAATACAACACAGCAAACATCAAAGCTACATGAAATCACTTATGCATGTCGCCAAGTCAGCTCAATGCCAAGAATTTTTGTGTCCTTAGCTATATTTGTACTTGTAGACCAAGATGATGTTAACACAAGTGACCTGTGAAAACACAAATTTCCATACCTAAAATGTGTGCAACAGTCATTGTTTCTACAAGTAAACTGGGTACAGAGCTACCTCTATTTTTTAGCTAGGGAGATTAGTGTTCCAGTGTACACAGGGATCTGCATCTCATCACTCAATGGTCTTAATAGTATCTGGGATTAATTTTTATTTTATATTCAGCCAGTACTTATAGACCTTGAAACAAGTAAAGAAATATTTGTATTAACAGATTTCTCACCCGGTTTTAGCTACTCTTAAATAGGTATGTTATTTTATGTATTGGAAATGGCCGTTTTGGCAAAACTGTATTAAACAGTATTAAAAAAAGAAAAGTGGCAGTGGTACTCACACTGAAATTGACCAGCTCCCACAGATTCAGCCCTTTCTAAACTCTGTGAGTAAAAATAAATGACAGGTTTTCATTCTCACATAATGAGATGGCTAATTTCCATACTTTGTCAAGAGGAATTGCTAATGCCTGTCTGTATTTCTCCCCCTCTGCTTCCCAGTGTAAAGCAGAAGAGATAGAAGTGCAGATTATCATCTCAGTTTATACATTTATTTTTTTCTTGAATGAATGAAGGTGATTTGGGTTGTATTGGGCTGGATGCTTTATAAGTAACATAAATGTCTAAATGGTAAAATCATTACTTGAGAGCCAACTTACTGATTTCTTCCTTCTGAAGGACTCTGGGGAGCCCACTGACCAGAATGGTTGTCCTGACTAACACTAGGTTTGTAGAACTCTCAGCTGAGTTTACTCGGCTTTGTTTCAACAAGATGCTTACAAATTGAAATTTTAATATATGGAAGTGCCTCAGGAACTTGCATTTGGTTTCCAGTGATTCTTAGCTTTTACAAAGTATAAGCTCTGCGAGAAAAAGGGGGGTTCAGAGACATACAGGTACTAAATGAAAATGGAAAAAATATGCTTATCCAGATAATTTGGACAAGCCCAAGCAGCACAAAACTATCTCTCGCTCAGTTCTGCCAAGTAAATCCAAAATTCACATTCTGAGACTTGTCCACCACAGTGGGAAGCAATATAATATCATGCTCCTTGTAGAGTGTCCTCAGCCTGGCAAGGCTGATGCTGCACAGCTCCCTTGGGAGCGCAGGGCATCGTGCCCCTGACCGAAAGGTGTGAAAGCAAAGCGAGGGGGCGATGCTGCAGCTCCGCTCCTCCCGGCTGCCTGCCTGCCTCCCTGCCTGCCTGACACCAGCAGTTGGCAAGCAAAGGTCACCCTGCTGAAAGGAGGATTTGCCCTCCTGGAAAAAATTCTCAATCCAGGCATTCTAGCAGAGAAGAAATGGGGTCACCCAGCTCTGTGTGTCAGCCCAGGAGGGATGTGCTGTCCTGCCCTGGCTGAGGAGCACCAGCTGGGATGTGCTGCTGTGCTGAACTGTCTCCTGTACCCCAGCAAATCTGCTCAGGAGTCTGCCTGAGAGAGCCACGGGCTCCTGATCACCTCTGCCTCACCAGCAGCAGCTCCAACTACAATAGGTGTAGTAAATATTTTATTTATAAAGTAGTATTATTTTACTTCACTAAAGGTGCTGCTGAGGGGATGTTTCTGGTCCAACTGCATTGACAGCCAGCCATTCACATTCACCATGGATATATGGGTATTTATTTTAGAGTGGAAAATACTTATTTCTTTATAAAATTGGTGTTGCTGGTTCCATACCTGAACAAGGCCAAAACTCCAAGTTCCCACAGAGTACTTGGGTATTTTATTTCCCCCCATATACCCACCTTGGTGCTTTGGGGACCAGGGAGGAGGGAGCAGCGGGGGGAGGCACCAGCTCAGGTATTTTTAAGAACCTCATCCAGAGAGCCACAATCTCCCCTGGCACAGTTCCTTCCTTTTTCAGATCAATTGTTATTTTAATAACTGTCTAAAAATGTCTACTATCTCTAGCTAACTTCAGGGGAAAAACAAACCAAACTAGAAGAGCAAGTAGCAAATGGAATAAAGGCAATGCAACAAAATGCTTAACAGCTGCTCTTACTAAGTGTATTTATAAAATATAAATCTTCTTAAAAGGATGCTCTTCTATACATACTAGTGACATGTGCTTTAAAACTGCAACTGAAAATATGTAGAAACCGTTGATTTTGTTTAGGAATCCTGTTTTACCCTCAATTATTTTTAACAACTGAAGTACTTTGTGGGCGTACTTTTGTTTTGTTTCAGGCTTGAAAGCATTCCAGTACCCAAAGTGTAACTGAGGAGGGGAAAAAAAAAGCAACTGGACAGAGTGTTGTTAATTATTTACTAGAGCATCTTGATGTGTGATAATGAATAAAATGCAAATCTGTTTTACTGCCAATCCTCAGTTTTGATTTATGAGCAATTATTAATTTTTAGATTGCTTCCAGTTGGAAGAAAACAGAGATTTTACCTAACTATATTTTTATTCCTGCTGTCATTAAGTATATCCATTTTTAAAAATCTTGTAGGAAACCAAGGAATCCTTTCCCACAAGGACCAAGGAGCCTTTGCAGAGTGTGCAGCAGGTGCTGACAGAGGCACAGGTAGGCTGGCATGTGGCGGTGCCCAGTGGGAGGGAACTGGGGGACAGAAGGGACAGTCTGTACCCCCGGTGTTCCTGGGAGACAGAAGGGACAGTCCCTGTCCCTTGGGGGTCAGACAGGGACAGTCTGTACCCCCAGTGTTCCTGGGGGACAGAAGGGACAGTCCCTGTCCCTTGGGGGACAGAAGGGACAATCCATGCCCCTGGTGTCCCTGGGACAGCCTCAGCAGCGAGGCCTGAGCTGTCCTGCCCTGTTGGGGACAGGCCAATGGGCAGGGGCTGAAGCTCACAGGTCTTGGAGTATTAGAAATGAAATGAAATATTTGGTAACTTAGGAGAGGCACCAAAATAAAACCCCACTCCCAGAAGGGTAAGGTGCTCTCCTACAATGACGAAACGACACCTGTAATAATTTTATGTGCCCAAAGAGTTCAATGAGTGCAGATGTTGTAAATAAAGTCTGCAGTAACTTTGAGCTGTACAAACTTCATGAAAATCCACTTTAAACAAGACAGTAGCAATAGCTTCATCTTCAACTTCCTGTTCCCATTCTAACTCATGCTATCTAGGAAGACTATACAGATAGAATTTAGAATCCTTTATTTTTATTCAAATTTAGCCCATAAAAGAAAAAAGCTTTTTTCTTAACAGCATCTCTTAATGATATTGCACAACACTGTTTTAAAATGCCTCACTTGAGAACACATGTATGAATGCCAAAATGCTTTCAAAAATAATTTTTGTTTCACATTGTGATTTATCCATTACTCAGAAAAGTATCTGTTCATTTAATTATTTCAATAAACATAACACTGGCATCACTATCTATGCTACACTGTATTTCCCCCTTTTTAAGGAACGTGAGCCTACTTGTAATTAAAGGAATGCTATATTAATGATGCTGAAAGTCTCAGAGGGAAAAATGTAATGTCCACCTCATAATATTATGCCAGAATTACATGTGCAGAATATTTTTAATAATCTTTGTTTCTTAATTTAGTTTTGATTGGTTATGAAATACAGAGTAGCACTCAAGGGCTCAAATTTCTACTGTCTTCAGCATTTCTGCTCTATAAATTGTACAAAAGCACAGGACTCCCATCCGCAGGCTCCTTTTCAAGCTTCTGTTTAACCTATGAAGTAAATTAGCTGCAGGCAACTATAACTGATGATAATTTCATCAAATTTTAGCTGTTGGGATGGTGTGATGATGTCTAGGTATAAACACAAACAGAAAATTACATTTTCATGCTGCCATTTGAGCTGCAAACACAGGTCGGTAACGCAAATCCGTCTTTAGTTTGCAAATTACAGCAGCAGCCACTAGGAGTCTCCTGGTCAAATTAATGATGAATTTGCACAGTAATCGTGGCTCAGGTTTGAATGCAAGCCCCATGCTGAAGGCTGGATTTCAGCAGAGGGGCAGTCCATGTGCAGGGCTGGTGGGACTGGGGTGAGAGGGTCCCTGAGCTGTGAGCAGCATCACCAGGCTCCTGACGCTTGTGCCAAGGATATAGCTGGCACATGTTTTAGAGGGAAAGCCAGAAGCCACCTACACACTGTTCTGGTAGAGCAAAAGATGGTGACAGTCATGAGAAGTCAGATTTGTTTCTCTTTATGACTGGACAGAGTATTGTGGAATTGTTGTTACAAAGAAAGAGGTAGTTTTCACTGACTGTTAGTTACTCCCAGGGATTTCAAACAGATTTCTTTCGCACTGAAATGCTGCAGGCCACAAGAACTAGCACCAGCAGGTACTTCAAAACTTGCTTAGTGTCTCTGCACAGTGAAACCTGCAGTTCCAACCTGAAAATGTGAATAGCTTCTTTCTCTTCTCCTCTCTCCTCCCAGGCCAACTGTGTACAAGCATATGGTGCCAGACACACTCAGCAATGCCAAGTGCTCCAAGTTCATAAATTACAGACCTGCAGGAAGGGGTCACGCTGGCTCAAACACTGCGGCTGCTCAGGCCAAGTCTGTGACTGACTAAAAATGTCCAAATTTCCTCGAAGGAACACCAAAGAAAGCAGTCATGCACCTTCTGCCAGCGTTTGTACCTCAGTCTGAGACACTAGAGATTGCTTTAAAATGGACAGGGAAGCCAGAGGTGACCAGTGAACCCTTCCCCGCAGTGCTGGTTATCCCACAGGCAGCAGGAGTGCTGTTTATTCTGGAAGGATGCTGTCACATCCTCCTTACAGATACATGCAACTCCACATCTAGAAACTGTAAGTGTTCACTGCTCTTAGCCACTTACTTGTTTATAGGTTTTTAATGCATCTCTCCTCTTGAGCAAAAATCCTTTCCAAGCTGTACAAATCCTGAATGACTTTAAATCTGATGAGATTTTAAACAAATAATAATTTGGAAGGCTATTTATTTGGCTTCTGCTTTTTGAGCTCCTTGGTTTCATTTTCAAACTTTTCCCTGCAACCAGAAGGACTGAGGAAATAAAGATGATGTTTTATATGAAAGCTGAGAATCTCACATAATCATAATTGTAGGACTCCAGGGGTTTGAGGTTTCAGGATAATCTCATGAGCTGTCAATATTGAATGTCACCAGAAACTATAATGTTATTCTCAGAATAGATGCCTAAAAGCAACTGTGGGATAGTTTTTCTGTTGCATGATCCCCATAATACCTACAAATGCTGTTCTGAGGGGACACCTCAAAGGTACCTGCAAGTGGTGAGCTGCCAAATGCTGGCTCTAGCTGCCAACTAGGGCTGTTATATTTTGCAACAAATTTACATATGCAAAGCCTTGTTATTCAGTCTGTCAACTAAACAAGCTCACTAAGTACAAATTCATCATGGGCTCATAAGAACATTTAATACCATGGGGAACATGCAGAAATAAGTAGGGGGCCAGTTTAACCATCCATCTCCTCTGTGTTGTATGCTTGCACACATTGCAATTCATGGCTGCTTTGTATGCTATTGCAGATTATTATCAGTTATTCTCACAGACTGCTTTAGATTCTACCATAATCTCACAGCAGGACTTGAATGAAATTCTCAGTCTGGTTTGTTTCAAGGATCTAATCTATATTACACCGAAGGCTGGCAAAGACTCAACAGCTAGTACCTTAGTCCATTTGGTGAACAGAAAATTAGTAAGCCTGATCAGGGAACTGACATGCAACTGAAACAGGAGGCTGCTTCAACCTCCTTGTCATCCTGCAGAAGCAGACTTGGCTGCTTGGTATCCTTGCTTATTATTAGAATAGCTGAAGAGACCTTGTTCTTCTCCAAGTCAGTGTTAACCTGATTTCAATAACAAAACAGTGGTACAGTTTAGCAGGCACATAGCCAGTACTTACAAGAAAACCAAGCATTTGTCTAAGCCAGTTTGGCACTTCACCATGCTGAAAAGAAACCTTTGCATCTTTGTCACTTCAAATTTGTGATTTTTTAGCACAAGAACAAGCCTAACACGAAAGAACTCTTTTTTCCACTGCCCACTTTCTCCAAGTATGTCAGTGCTACTTCTTAACTCATTTTCTAAAACTAAAAGTGAACACAAAAATAAAAGATCTCTAAAATGCCAAAGGCTCAGCCCTACAAAATATATAAAACCTCATTTTGAAGGAAGTATCTAATTCCCTCAGGTAGCTATAGTACAGATAGACATGAAGCATTTTTAGGGATGTGAATGCTCTGCTGTGAGCCATGGGCTGCTCCTTAGGAACATTAAATATTTCTGTGATTTTCCTTATGTTTCAAGCAAGTCAAGCCATTACCAATGCATATCTAAATAAAGTGTGTATGTACAATCTTATCACGTAAGAGTCAGTCACTCTACACCTGTGTAGCTAAATACACACTCTCATTCTGCTTGCTCTCTCTCCCTCTTCCCCAGCTGCCCCCCTTTCTCTGCTTCTCATGTGAGGATTCTGGTGGTCTTCTGCATCTCACAGGCTTAAGCTGCAAGTGAGCTACAGCTGTAATCTCAGGTCACTGCCAAGCAAACTTTGATCCCACTTCACAGCACTGATGACCTGGTGCAGTCAAATGTTTTCCAGGGGAGTCCTGGCACCATTTTTAACACTTAGATTTAATCAAAATGTCTTTTGTTTGCCTGGGTGTTTTTTGGTTAAAGTTGTTGTTCTAACTAAAGTGCATACTGATAACAAAGACCTTCAGAAACTTACAGAATTACTTAAGATAGGAACTGCAATGTTTATCTGCACTAAAGGAAGAAACAACTTTTAATGGGCAGGTTTGTTTTTGGTTTTTATTAAAAGAACAATTTTCTGCATTACATGATGAGTTACTAAATATTATTGAGTACTAAACAACAGCTATTACTATTCAGAGGGAAGAAATGTATTTCAAGATGAAGGACAAAAACCAAGTAAGACAATATTATGTGGGGCACATGACTTCCATTTGTTTTTAAACAGTGGCTGCTTGAAGCTGCTTGGAGGTTTAGAGTGTCAAAGACATGTCAGCAGAGATGGATTAGTGGGCAGAGAGCAAGTGGCGCAGTCAAAGGTTCATAGTGAATGTAATTTATTCATGTAGCTCTGCAATTTATCACGTGGCTATTACCATAATGTACGTGGGAAGCAGCTGCATGCGTGCAAATAATGCCTTAAATGTATGTGTGGTTGGATCTGAACTCCTTACAGAACAGCAGTGGTGGAAAATGATGCCACAAGGCATTTAAAAGCAAATTTCCTTCCTGCGGGGATGCTGTCACCCAGCAATGATGATTTGTACACAGGCAAGTAAATATCTCTCAGATTTTTCTCAGTTGTGATAACCTCATTTACCAAAACTCACTGGTTTTTCAAACCTAAATAATGTAGGTAATGTGGTACATGTTTCCAGTGCTATATTAACAGATGTAAGTGTACATGTTTTGTACCCCAAACTCGTATTTTCTAGTCAAGGAATTCAGTATCTTCCACTCACTATTTAACAGAAATATTCAATGGCAAAGAAAAGAAATCCTCTGTGGGTGTGAGGATGAAGAAGTTATCTACAAGTTAAAGATCTCCTTTAACTAAAAAAACTTCTCACAGTGTGATCTATCAAACACTTGGGAGCAGCACAGCTGTAAAAGATTGATATACATACATATATGTGTGTATATACATATACAGATTCTGCCTGGTTTCTTATACCTTGCCTTTACTTACCAAGCCAAACATTTCCAAACCCAGTCTATTTTAGGACCATGTAAAATCAGGAGCTTTGGTCTCTCAGTTTGCTTGAATGACTACAGTTTCAGCTAGGAAGAAAGCTAGAGTAGTTGCTAGAGCTTGAGGGTGTTTTTAGGTGTCCACACACACCTGCTGCAGCTCCTTGGGGAGCTGGGAAAACTTTAACAGCCCAACTCCCGCCACCATTTTTTAAGCTTTAGCAATTTGAGTTCAACTGGTCTCACTGTTTGGAAATTATGCTATATTATGCCTTGCTATGATGCCTTAAACTGATTTTAGAGGAATCAGCTCATTCAAGTCTTTCTTGATCAGGCAAAGACCACCCCAGTTATGGGTTAGCGCAATAGGAGTTTTATGCTGGTTTCTTTTGATACATTAAAAGTTGCTGTAGAGAGACTGAATTCAGAGAAACTCAAGCTATGTCCTAATAAGCAGAACATCTCATTGCTCAGCTTAATGTACTGCTCAGAGTTTTGTACAGCAGAACCTTTCACATTTGGAATATGATGCAGGTTTTCTTGGTAATTTTGTGTGCCTTCTGTTTTGAAGCCATCTATCACAAACATATCCCCACTAATTATGCAAAATGAAAAGCTTGCCTTACCATTGCACAGAAAGTCTCAGGAGGATCTCCACATGTTATGTCTGGGGGATCCAGAGTAACTTTTACATATTTGATCATGTCTCTGGCTTCTGGCTGGCAGGCCATGTAATCCCATACTTTTCCTTCTTCCGTGTAAATCTGAGTCTTACACACGTCATAGTGTCCCCACACAGAAGGGTAGTGCTGCATCACGGAGGATACAGTAACCCAGAGGGCGTGAAGTGACAGGAATCTTGACAAATACATCTCTAAATCCTTTGATGTCAGCTTCGTAAGGATGCTCAGTGCTGGCGTATGTGCAGTCTAGAGATTATATGTACATATACATGTATATATTTATAAAATAGGTTCCAACTCAAACGTGAAGCATTAGGATAGGATGTTTTTTCACTATGTTAAAGACTTTGGTAGAAGCCACCCAGGCCCTGATGACAGCCTTTCACAGCCATGCAGCACTTGTCCTTCGTCTTATAACTTATCTGTCAGGGGTTCTTGTAAAAGATGTCCAACAGCAGATAATAATTTGTGAAGTTGCAGGTCTTCTGCTACACTGTTGATAACCCTGAGTGATCCTCCGTGTTCAGGGCTTGCAGGGGATGCCTGGACACACTGATAAATCAGTATCCAAAGGAAGAGGGTGAGTGTCTATAGGCTGGTGTCTGTTTCCCATCAATCATCCTTTTCTTCTGGCACCAGCACCCTTTTAGAAACAATAAAAATTAGAGTTATTGTCCAAGAATCAATGCATTACAAAATATACGATATGTTGACATTTTGGAGGTTTGATGCAATATAAAGCAAATTGGTACAATATGTATAACCTTTACTGCGGGTTCTCTGCTAGAATGAAGAGACTACCAAAATCATTCACAGTGAAAAGTATTTTGACATGGAGGATTTAACTGCACTCTAACAAAGATTTATAATGTTCCGGGTGAGTTAGAGGCTCCTACTTCCAAAACTGTATTTTCACCCTGGCAAAACTGGAGAGCAAACTACTGAACTCAGCCACAGCCCAGATGGTGCAGGCAGGCGGGGGAGCAGGCAGACCAGCACTGCGGGGCAGCAGCAGCAGCAGCAAGGTTTTTATTAAAGTGACACAGACATGGGCATCAGGGCTAGCATGTGATGGTAGTTTCTTGGCAAGAGGACCTCATGGTGCTCCAAAAGCCTTACATGTTTCTTTTATGTTATTATTATTATTAATAATATTATTATTATTTTAAGAATAACGAAGACACAGCAAGTACAATTCAATTTCCTTGGCAATTCTTATTTGGATGGCAAGAGCTTTTCTCCCCTTTTTTTTTCTTTTCCTTTGAACTGTGATTTACTGACCACATGGATGACAAACTACTGAAAAAGATAATGGCTTATTTTGCAGCCTACTATATACTTGCTTTTCCCCCCTTATTTTCTTAGGTTTGAGGGTGGCTGTACCTGAGTACTCAGCACTTATTTCACAGCAGATCTATGCCCTTTCCCCTCTTCAGAAAACAACCAGAAATTCCCTCCCTTTGTAGCACCTGAATCACAGGTATAAAATGCCAGAATGTTATCACAGCAACTTCAAATGTACATTTCCTAAATAATGCAGGAAAGAAAATCCAAATTATGTATGAGGCAAACGGCCAAGACAAAGTAAGTGCCCTAAAGAGGGCCAAGGAGAACTAGAGCTAGGAACTGCAGTGCATTTGTGTCAACGTGTGCCACCCGAGGCTGGAGCTCCGGGACACTGGGCTGTCGGCAGGAGATTTCAGCCGGACGCCGCAGCACTTCCACACTGCCTTTGTCTGGCTGCTAAAATCTAGGCAGCCCTGCTGGACAGATGTTGAGAAACGACCGTAAGTCACCACCTTCTGCAGTCTGCTTTGCTTCTCAGCTTTAAATTATGCCCAGTGTCGTGAACCCTCCAACACCCCACAGCACGGGAAGAGGTGTGTGACCTGGTAAGCTCCTTAACGTGTCACGTCGGCAATATGCATTTTCAAAACTTATCTTCAAAGCTATTCCCAAACAGCCTCCCTATATTTAAATAGTGCTTCATCTTAAACTGAGCTAAACTACAGACACCATGAAATGCCAACAGATGGTTGAATTGTGTTTCCATAGCAAAGTAATTTACAATAATTGCTGTATGGACGTAAATGCAATTTTCCATTATATTCACTTTATCAAGTGTTACCATACAACTCTCATGTATTTTATCAGAATATGCAGAGAATATCTGAATTTTCCTGCAGTTACAATTCTCAATTCGTTCAAACATATTTAAGCTTCAAATCTGAATTTGACACAAAAGCAGAAATATCTGAGACCAAATTAAATTTAAATCTCTTTAAGAAGCACGCTGGGTAGTACTGCTGGTTTTGCCGAAACCTTACATTCTTTTTTTTTTTTTTTTTTTTTTTTTTCAGTGGGAGTGTTTGCATATTATTTTGGAATTCAGTAATTCTGAGAATACTTTCCATGTCATTCTAAAGACACTTCTTCCCCTCTGTTTCCTTTCCAATGTATTTACTATTTTGAAGGGAAAAAAACGCATCCACAAGACCCCATAGCTTAGGGTTATGGGAAACTATGTCACTATGAAAATGGAAAAGAACTCCTTGCTAGAAGAGCCCCCAAATTATTTTAAATTTTTAGCAAATCAAATACCCTTTATTGGAGATGGCTTGGTCATAGCTGGAATAAACAGTAAGGATATAAATAAATATAATTTTTCTGTGTAGAAATAAGAAGTTACTGAGTTTAATTATCTTTAGACTGCAAGCTTGAGTAATCAGACAAAAAGAGTTTGTTTTCTTTAATATCTTCCTTTCTTGCTCTTCAGTTACCCATAACCTTTTATAAGTTCTGAGACTCAGATCCTCTAATAAACAGGACTGGATAGGACTAAATAATGTGAAGCAAGCCGCTACCTTAACACACTGTGCTAAAATACTTCCCATATAACGAATTCTCATTAAAGTAAGCCAGTCATAATGATGGTCGTTACACAGAATTATAGACTATAACATCGATTGAATTTAGTGCACTGACAAGAAAAAAGTGCAGAGGAGTGCACGACATCTGAGCATTAGGCAGCTGTAGCCGTGTAGGACAGACACTCCTGACAAGAAGCAGCCAATTATAGCTTAAATTTCTGGCATATAACCAGTTCTGATTAATAGTTTTCCATTACATTACAGACATATTATTAATGTATTAAAAATGTCAAGCTTTGGCAAGAACTAGTATGGCATGGCTCAGTTAGTTTGCAATATCTTCTTTTAATGAGCTTCCATTGATATAGAGAAAGATATTGACCAAAGCACATTAAGGATCATGTGCTGAGTGCTGCCAGGATTTTTTCTGATGGAGCTATACGATTTATCTTGCTTTTGTTTTTTCCTGCAGAGTCACTCATCATATGCATTTTACATTTCAGTGCCCTATTCCTAAGGACATACCTATTTGAATTACTTTGTAAAAGAACCGTTCAGAGTAACATTTCTTAAGTTTACAGCTGTACCAGATGTTTAGTGATGAGCCTCTAGCTTCGGGCAACGCACAGCAATGGGGTATTTTGTCCCCTGTAATGCCTGTATATTTGACCTTAGAAAAAGGTAATCAGACAAAGCAGGAACAACTACAGCCTGATGCCCTGATTGCCTCCACCCTGCCCTGCCAGCAGCACGCCGTGGGGCCATGGAGGTGGCAAAGAGGGATCAGCATCCTTGCTGGCGGGGGCAAGGGAACGGCACACTGCCGGGAGGAGTCCAGCCGATGGATGCAAAGCCTCCAGAGCACACCGCTCCCGGCGTGTTCTGTGTGGGACAGCAGCGCTGGGGCCCTGAACATTCCCGTGTGCCACAGCCTCTGCACTGTGGAAAACACCAGGAGGCAGCGGCGCAAAGGCCACATCTGCTCGCTGCCTTCCCCTCGGAGCGCTGCTCCGTCTGGTCCTTCTGGCCACAGGTGAGTGTGCCACAGCCGCTGAGAATGGCATGCAGCTGACCCCCGGCTGCAGTCAGCTGTGAGGAGGCTCTGAGCACATGCATCCCTTTCCAGGTGCGGCAGTCACACCTCACGCAGCGTGTTAATTCTGCAGACGGAGGAGACACCCCCTTCACAGAACAGATAAAATGCATCTTGGCAGAATCAGCGCCAGGGAAGAACTTCAGGTCTCATTAGGGGTTGTTAGCAAACACTCCTCCTCTGCCTCCTTCCATCACTGTGAAAATCCACCCCCTTCCCCAAATAACTCCCTCCTCACAAACCACAGCGGCTGGATGTCTTGCATGAGTCCCTGCTGGGAAACCACGGTGAGATCCCCAGGGATGGATGGGCGCTTGGGCCTCTCTCTCTGGCAAGCCACAAGGACGTGAAGGAGGCAATGAAACAGTGCCCACCTCCCCAGTGAGCATGCACTGGCTCGAGTGTAGCCCACAGCACACAGAGCGGGAACGAGAGCCAGCACCAGATCCCACACTGCCTGCGGAGAACTGGCTCAAAGAGCGAGGCGAGGCAAGGAGTGCCGGCTGTCACCTCCCAACAGCGGCAGCTGCACAACAGATTTTTCCAAAGGAAACATGTTTCAAGTTTGTATCCCGAACAGCTTAAGCAGATGAATGTATCCAATCAAGCCCAAGTAAAAAGCTCCTTTGCCTCCACTCCACACTTGTTAATTATTTAAAGCCAGTTTAGAACACAGGAAATAATGTGTATTAGAAAACAGAACTAACTCTCATGCAATTTACATTTACTAACCTCGTGTTTTATACCATGCTACACCTAGGTGACTTGAGAACCTTGTACATATACAAACCAACCCCTTTTATAAAGGCAAGATCATTTATCTATTCAAAGAACAAGAGAATATGTAATTAATGATTTAATACACATTATTTCTGTCAATACTTGTATGAAATGCAGTATACTCAAGCAACTGCTTTGGTGTCTTTAGCCTCAAATGCTGTTCCAATCAAAGTTTAGGTTCTATTCTTATCCAGCTTATTTAACTATTTAGCAGAAAAAGATTTCTTTGCCTCAGGAGAAATTTAAAATGTCAATACCTATTGGCTAAAGAAAATAAAATACAGCTACCAAAAAACTGCAATTTGGCACTATACTTGAAATACTTTTGGTTTTCACACATTATTCTTTGCTGACTGACACATCATACTACCACTGCCATTACTTGCCAGGTATCATCAGCTGTCAGAATACAGAGTAAAAAGCATTTCAGCTATTCAAATTTTAGAGCCTTAGTACATAGCTGCTTTTTTTCCCTCCGGCATCTTTATAATTGTAGCTTATTGCCTTAAATAGCTCTGTACCTAGCATCAATCTGTTCTGCAAGTTTTTCCTCTGTGAATTTAAGTTAGCATTTGGGGCAGTTACAGGCTTTGTTTTGGGTTTTTTTTCCAATGATTCTTCATGCTCAATAAGGTGATGCCGGCTCATCACACAGTGTATCCAGGGTATAGGGTTACAGAGCTTTCAAGTTATGGAGTGAGCTGATGACTTTCTAACTGAAAGCTCTTAGGCTCAAAAATGAATGCCTATCGGTTGCTGGATTTGTTCTGTGCTATTGCTGTATTTTACATGAATAGCCAGAAAGTTGGTGCTGCTTATCAGTGTCAGAAGGTTGAGGGTTGAAACAAAGTTCATAACTCCATGAGAGTATCGCCACTAACTGCTCAAAACTCTCTGGTAATCATCCTTTTAAGGTCCAGAAATATACCAGAAATCAACTTTTATTATTTCCACGTGAAAACCACAAAATGAAAAAAACCCGAAACAAACTACCACCATCACAACAAGAACAACAAAAAAACAAGCCAGGGGAAGTTCTGCTGTGGTTTTCTTCCCTTTGACAGGCTTCCCAGGCCACAGCTTCTCATGCTCAACCGCATTGTCCTTAGGCAAGACAGTGACTTATTCCCTCTTTAAAAGCTTGTTCCACTCACTGTCTCCGCTAACATTTCTGCAGAAGTAATGCTGGCTCCTACCACATCAGATCCGGAATATTGAAAAGTTGATTGCAGAACAATGAAAGTATATCAATCAGAGGCCAAAACCGCACATGCACCAACTTTGAGAGTAGAAAAGCATCTGCTTTATCGCGTTTAGCTGATCTGCGCTGCTCACCGCCATGAGGGGTTTTCTTTGGGGATTCTGTGGGAATGTTTAGAAAAGCCGCCTGCAATTTCCGAGGCAAGGGAGGAACAGTTTCCAGGCTGGGTACCAGTTCCCTGCGCGCCGCTGCTCGCCGGCGGGGCGATGCCGCCCGCGCCGCCGGGACCGCGGCTGAACCCGCGCTGCGGGCGGGCGCGGCGCGAGGGACGCGCCCCTCCCTCAGGGCTCGGCTCCCTCAGGGCTCTCCCACCGCCCGCGCCCCTTCAAAGCTCGGCGCGGCCCGGCCCGAGCTCCGGCTCCCGGTTCCGAGCTCCGGCGGAGGAGGCACCGCGCAGGTACCGCCCCAGCCCGGCCCGGCCCCGCCGCGCTCCGCTCCGCGCGGGCGGCAGGGGGCGCGCGGCCCGCGCCGATCCGCCCGCGGCCGGCGGCCCGAGCCCGGCGGGGCGGCCCCCGCACCCAGCCCCGCACCGCACCGGGCCGGGCCGGGCCGGGCCGCACCGGCTGCCCCGGAGCGCCGGCCGGGCCGTACTCACCCTGCGGGCTCGGGCCGCCCGAGCCTCACCGCCGCGCCGGGACGCGCTGGGGCTCCCTCGGTGGCGGCATGAAGGGCCGCGGGGAGGGCGTGAGGAGGGGGAAAGCTCTTCCCCGAGAAAGTTTCGGGCGGGTCGCGGGACGGCTCGGCGGGCCGCGGCCGGCCCCAGGCACTTGTCGGCGTCGAAGTTTGGCGGGGCGCGGGCGGGCGGCCGCACTCCTCCGGCGCTCGCGGGCGGCGGGCGGGCGCTGCCCGCCGGGGCTCCCCGCCCGCCACCGCCGCTCAGGGCGGGGGCGGCCCCGCGCGGGGCGCCGGTGTCCGCGGCATGAGGCGCAGGGCGAGCGGAGCGCGCCCCTGGCCGGGGCTGCGGCGCGGAGAGCTCCGGCGGCGCGGACAAACTTCGGGGGCGGCGGCGGCAGCGCCTCCTCACTTCGGAGCGACCTCGGCGCGACTGCCGAGGAGCGGGGCGGCGGCAGCTACCCCACCTCCGGGCCCGCGCAACGCGCGGCCCTAGCGCCGCCGCCGCGCCCGTCCCCCGCGCCGCGCTCCCCGCCCCGCCGCCCCGCGGGCGCTCTGCCGGCGCCGCCTGCCCCGCGGGGGCAGCGCGACGGGACCCGCGCCCCGCGCCGAGCGGGAGCCGCCCAGCCGCCGGCCGGGCTCCGGCCGCTCCTGCCCGCTGGAGTAGCCTTAATTCTCCCGTGCTGTTTCGGCTTCAGCCTGGTAAGGCGCAGGCGGAGGTGCTGTCCGTGCTGCTGCCGTCCGAGCACCGAGCCCGGCGCGCTGACCCAGCGCCCCGCCGCAGCCGCGGTTGGCGGCAGGGACAGGGCAGCGTCCCGCCCGGCTCGCCCGAGGGTCCCTCCGCAGTGCCGGGCACGCCGGGGAAGCGCCGCTTCGTCCTCTGCCTGCAGCACCGAAGTGCCACCGACACGGGGAGGGAGCGCGACTTGTCCTGTTGTGGTGCTGCTGTGACCGCCCGCCCCGTGCCAGCCCTTCGGGGCTCCTGAAAGACGCGAAAACCCCGTCTGCTCGTTCTGCTGTGCTTTCTCCTTCCCTCCTGCACGCCCTCTACTTCTCTCGCTTAAAGGAGAGGCGCACGCACTTCTTCCTTTTAGAATTCTCCAAGCTACAAAACCGTATCTAAAACTAATGACTAGCAAGTCCGGTGCAGGAATTGCACTTACTCCTGGCAACTACCTGGTTACTGAATTTGACCGGCTGCAGCTGCCAGCGCTGGGCAGTGGGACACTGGCTGCATTGTGAACGCTCAGAAGCTGCGTTTATCGTTTGTTTGCGTGTTTTGCATGTTAAGAGGTGTTAAATGTATTTATGTAGGCAAGAGTGCCGTTGTATTTTGTTGACAAAATTTGGCGTTTTGCAATGCTAGTAGGTAACCAGATAAAATGAGGCAGAGGATTTCTGGAAGAGTAAGAAATCTTTCTCTATTTGAACCATGGAGTTCAGTTGGTAGGAGCTATTAGGAAGGACAGTTTTCTTCTTTCCCCTAAACCAGGTAACCCAGCAAAGTAAAAAAGATGCCTCCTAGTTCCTCTCAGCTCTTGTTTCCCTGTGTGGGCAGTGATGTTGCTTTGGCCTTTCCATTCATTCTCTGGAATGATCTCTGGCCGTATTAGTGCAGGTCCCCATGCATGGACAAGTTCTTTGTGGGGGAAAGCCAGGAGTGATCAAAGGGGTGGGAAAAACCAGCTTCAGGGATTTTCAATCCCCAAAAGCAATTCTTGCTTTGTTTGCAGCATCCAAGTCCCTGAGGTGGTACAAAAGGATGGAAGATGGAAATCAGTAATTTTTTCTTCCCACTTGAACTGGAAGCATGTGAGGCATCGGTGCTCTACAGGACCTTTTGTAAAGAAGAGGGGCAGAGTTTCCCTGCAGTTGGAAGAAAAAGGTTGTTTTCCTAATTGCTAGACAGATGGTGGGCTGTACAGCAAAGTGCAGGAGACTGTGCACGCTGAGCCAAGTCGCTGCAGTGGCACATGCGGAGGGACCTGCCCTGCTGCTGTGACAGCTGTGGGGTTCCTCTGCCTCGTGCCGCTCCAGGTGTGGTGCCTTTGTCTGTCTCCGGGCCGGCTGCTCGCAGGTGCTGCGAGGGGAGTGGTTTGGGAGCGCTGGAGGAGCGTTGATTGCTTCAGACTTGAGTTGGAGAGCACGCCTTCTTTCCAAGTGTGGAGAGTGTTGTGTTCGTGTCACAGCAATGCCACTGGCAGTGGTGTATTTGGAGAGCAGAGCTGGGTGTGCCATGCACACCTGCTCTGCACCTTGTGCTGCTCTGGGCACATGCCCTAAACCTCACCTCCAGGGATGTGTTGGAAGTTTTCTCTCCTCTGTGTGGAGTCTTTGGCCTCTCTCCTGAGACCATTATTTGCCTGGTGGGACTAGCTGGCCACAAAGATTAAAAGCAGGATCGAGTCATCTGATATGTCAAACATCATTAACTTCTTCATGCTAATGATATTGGCCTCTTCTGCATCAAAGCTAGAGCAGCTGGTTTGAGTGCAGTGTCACCAAGTCTGAGATTAGATGTGCCTTACTGGTAAAAATGATGGCCAAGAATCAAGTCTAGTCTGAGAATGTGGCCAAACTTTACAGCCAAATTTTAAGCTCATGAGAAAAAAGGGAACTGATTTAAATTCTTTGTCAAAGGCTGTTGGAAGCATAGAAAAGCAGATGGAATTGAGCAGCTAGAGATTTATCTGTGTTGTTTATGTTCTTTTTAGAGTCATAAGCTGCAGATAAAGGGACAAAGGACAGTGCTTTTATAACCAAACTTAAAATACTGTGCCAATACCTGTATTACACGTCTGACAGCTCTTTTAGTAGCGAGTAATGATTGTTCACATATAAATGGACTGGGCAACTCGCTGTCACAGCACCTTGAGACTGGACTTAAGCAGGATTCCTAAAGCAGATTTGATATGTAGACAGAAGATTAACCAACATTTAAAAGAATATTTAACAACACTGCAGGTCCCACTGCCTGCTTTACAGGATTGAAAATTGACTAAAATGAAGATTTAGTCAGTTGTTAAATACCAAAGGATGGAAAGTCACAACACTGGGGAAGTGTTATCTTGAAAGTGCTTCCAGCAGTATTTCTTACGTCTTCTCAGTAATAGCTGGCATTGGCCCCTAACAGAATCAGGGAAGGCATTAATTTTTGATTACTGGCCTGAACATGGGTACACCTATGCCTATTAGGACACTCCTTGCTACAAGGCATAATATATACTAGAAGTAGCATAAATTGCTGGTACAGAAGTGATATTGCAAAATTTCTGTGAAACACCAGCTGAACTGCAAGTTTTTAACCAACTCCTAAATCTAAATGAGGTTTGCATGTTTTCAAGCTGTGGTTTGGCTATTTAGTGCATCCCCTCATGTGCCATTATGAATCTTTTATTACTTGCTGTAGTCCAAGTTGACCTCTAATGATACAGCAGAATTATTTTATTAGTGCCTTTCCCCACAGCAGAGTACTGCTGCAATGGGCAGTAGCAGAGTACCTGGCTTTGCCTGAAGTAGCAGCTGTCCCTGGAAATGGATCCAGAGGCACAGGGAGCTTCCCTGCCTGGAGCTCAGTGTTCCAGCATGGTGGTGGCTGAGGGCTGCAGTGAAAAATGCAGGTGTGATGTGATGCAGCAGCTGGGGCCTGACCTCAGAACAGAGAGGCTGATCTTGGTGGGCCAGGACACTCTCTCCTGGCAGGACAGAGGGGAGCAGGCAGTGGGTGCAGCTGCTGGGGCTCAGTGGTGGCAGGGAGGGTCCTGCTATGCAGAGAGCAACTCAGTGCTTCTGCACACCTCTGCTCTGCAGAGCCACTACCTGCTCTGTGTGCTGCTCTGCTCCTCCATCACACTCCATATATATTTCTGATCTCCTTTGTCACCTGCTGAAGGAGTTTTTCTGGAGCAGAAGGCAAAAGGTGTGGGAGATAAGAGCAGGACTAGTGCTGATTTGCCCCTGCCTCCCACTGCTTAGCTGAGACAGGGGTAGAAATGGCAAGAAACAGCAAATTCTCCCAGAGGCTCCCAGAGCTCATCTGTCCACTTTATTTCTGCTTTGCCCACAATAGTTTAACCTTCTGTAAAAATCAATTGGCTGTCTAGAATTTGAGTGTTGTTCTGGGCTTCCATCTTTAGTGCTTCCAGTGCTTACAGCAAAATCATTGGAAAATGGTATTTAGATAAATGATAAATCAAAAGGTTTCTGCTTTAGAGTTGGAGTTCTTCAACCTGGAGAAGAGAATGCTCTGGAGAGACCTTATAGCACCTTCCAGTACCTAAAGGAGACCAACAGCAAGAGAGCTGAAGAGAGATTTTTTTGCAGGGATATGTAGTCATATGGAAAGGGTAAATGGCTTTACACTGAAAGGAGATAGATTTAAAATTGGTATTAGGTATTTTATTTTGAGGGTGCTGAGGCACTGGAACAGGTGGCTCACAGAAGTGGTAAATGCCCCCTTCCTGGAAGTGCTCAAGGAGGAATTGGATGGTGCTCTGAGAAACCTGTTTTAGGTTGTTAGCAACCAAGTGTGTTCCTGTCCATGTCAGGAGAATTGGAACTAGAAGCCAACTCAGGACATTGAAGGATTCTATGATTTGTACAGGCAGGGGACAAATCCTGACCTCTATTCAGTGAAGCAGTGTGTACACAGACATCCCTATGTAGTGTTTTGACACTGCTTGAGCTTCAGTGTAGCTCAAGGGCAGGGAGCAGGGAGGCTACTGAAAAAAATATCACCCCGTGCTCTGAAACCTCCATTGCAGTAATTTGTGAGAGGTTTTCTCTGAGCAGACTGGGTGACAGAGCATAAACTGCTGGCAGCTACAGGTGCCTTGCCTAGACCACAGCTGCCATCACAGCACTCTGCACCAGCAGACCCAGCTTAGCAGGCCTGGGAAGTCCTAACAGGGAAAGGGCTGTGAAGGCACACCCCTGGGTAAGGGGATCTGGGCAGCCAGCTGGGAGTATGATGTTACACTGACAAACACTCCATCAAGAGGTATGCGAGTCATCCTACTCCTGCCTCCATTTCCATACAGCTTGATAATGACTTTTTCTCCTTAGAGGGTAAGGAGATCTTTCCCAATTATGTTTCAGGGCTGAGAGCTTCTCTGATCAGGACATTGGGGTCTGAAATCGTGCAATAGGGTAGGTATGAAATCTGGGAGAAAGAGTACCTCATCAGCAGCGTTTTTCATCTGGTTGGAACTGCTTCCTGCTAGCAGGCTGTGGGACCCCATTACTCTGTCCTCGGGTCTGGGGTAGAAAATGGACCATTTCAGGTCTCCTGGGGGCAGTGTGTTTGTAATTCTCATGCAGTTCCCCAGGGAATGCAGGCAAAGAATTTCCATGAGATGTGCCCTCCGTGAGAAGGCAAAGTCAGTTATTTTTATACAAAGTGTTGTTCTTAGGTATTGTACTTGTTGATTCAGAGATGCATGTAAATTACAGCCTGGATTGCCACTTGCAGAATGAAAAATGTTTTGTTCTAATAATAAATACTGAATCTCTGCTGTTCCCATTTACATAACATACATGACACAATGTGTAAATCCTCAACAATATTTTTTCAGAATTTAGCAGCTTGTTTTTCTGCAAACATAAACATTTATTTTTGGTGTTAATAATTAATAATATGCCACATGCACATAGTAAATGTGAAATCTAATCTTGTATAGACATAAATGTATCTGCCAAAGTGGTCTTTCTGTGCTGTAAAAGACTCTCACAAAGTGGCAGCATACATTCTATTTTCAATTGCTGTTTTTTTGTTTTGTGAACAGATATGTCATTAAAGGAAATGTTTTCCTTTTCAATTAACAAATACTTCACACTTTAAAAAAAAAAGAAAAGAAAAATAGTTGATAATTATTTTAAAAGGGACATAGAAATAGAAAATAGAAAAGTCTTTGCAGCTGTATCTTAAGCAAAATGCAGAAAGAAATGTAGAATATCCTGGCAATGGAGGGAAGACCAGATCTGAGAGTATCAGTGAAAAGAAGGAAATGACCTAATTGGGGTCAAAGTAACTTGTGCAGTTGGACAGAGGATGGCTCGATGCTGTGCAGAACAAGATGCTGGAGTGGTACTGCAGGGTAGCAGATAGAGATACACCCATCTCTCACTCATTGATTCCTCCCTCCAGAGCCCAGTATTTTTAGGTTTCATCACTTCCTAGAAACCAGCAGCAGCTGAAATCCTCCTGACAGAGCCTTGGGGCTGTACTGCCGCTGGTGGCTGTCCCACCTGGCAGCTGGGGCCGCTCCTGCCCTTCCCCACGGGGTGAGCACAGCTGGCAGCAAGCTGGGGCTGCACTCAGGAGCCCTGGCTAACAAAGGAGATGGGATTTTTGCACTGATTTCTGGGACGAGGTGCAATGCAGTTTGTCTCATTTTCAGGGAAGCCACGTGGAACTGTGGTTTGTGTATTGCAGAGGAAATAACCTTCTTTCCAGAGTAGGCTGAGCTGGCTTTCTGGGAAAGGTAGTGATGCGCTAACACTAAAGGCTTTTCAAAACATGAGATGTTCTGTTAGGCTGTTTTGTAAAGACTTTTTATTTATGTATTTGTTTTGCTTTTATTTATACTGTTCTGGTCATTAGCTCTTGTCTTTGTTGACAGTTCATTGGTTGTGGTTAATAGTGGGGGTGACATAAAGGTCATCAGAAATATGTCAAACCATCTAGAGAAACGAAACCTTAATATTCCATCATGAAATAAGAGATGAAAGAGATTTATCTGAAGTGTTTCCATGCTATCATTTTGCATTCTGTAGAAGACAAAGATCATAAAAGTCCAGTTGCTATTCATGAGCCAATACTTATTAATCAAATGAAAATAAGGTGCTCTAAGAAGGGTGAGTGCAGAGTAACTGGGCTGGGATGACTCAGCCATCTTCGCAGCGACAAACTCACTAAATGGTATGGTCTAAGGTGCTTTGGAGGAAAGTCTTCAAAATTCCCTGTTTTCTGAATTTCTCTCTACTCAGTTCACCGTCTGTTTGGGCACTTTTTCCAGAAATTCTGGACACTTTTTTGGAAACACACAATCACGTGGAGCTTCACAGAGGCTTATGTTGCTGTAACTGAACCAAATTCTGGGGGAGCCTACTTACCCCCCATGGGTGATCAGAGGGTACAGCTGTCAATACAATTGATCCAAAATGTGCATAGCAAGGGGTTTTTGCACTTCCAAAAAGGCTTTTAAAACTGAAATGTTCTCTAGAAATGGCCAGCACCAATGCAAACTTCAGCCATTTTTCAAATGTAATAGTAAACACAATATATTATAAATAGGAATAGATTATTTGTCAAAAAATATTGAGCCTGTTTTTGAAATGGAGGTTCTATCTTTTGATTTTACATTTTGAAAATATTTCTTGTACTTGAGCTTTTGTTTTAGCAGACAGACTTGTCAGGACTTGGAGCCAGGCACTACTGCTTATGCTTGTGTACAGAACCAAACACTGCTCTCATCTCAGTTATGCATCTAAGGTTGGACTTGCTGCATATAATACATACAGTAATTAACAGTCATTCATCATCTGTCATCAGATACCTTCTGGCTGTTAATACTATCCTAAATGTATTTCCTTTGGAAAAATCCCTTTTCTAAAGGTACATAGGTCTCAGTATGTACATGACAACTGGCTGAAACAACCAACTAATCTAAATTCAGTTCCCAGATGAAACTTAAAGTTTGGACACAGTGGCTATGACATTTGCTGAACCAGCTATATTCTGTTTCCTCAGCAGGGCAAAATGCACATATTGAAAACTCTGGTTCCTGGTCACACCTGTTCCTACACATAATTCCTAGACATAATTTAGTACCACTCTTAATCTGTCCAATATTTTAACATTGAATAGAAACATTCCAGCAAAGATTTTAATTATTCTTTTATTGAGGGATTTCTTTCATGGAGGAAAACATAATTTAACACTGAGGAGGGATTACAGTTATGCTCTGACATGGGATAAAACACAAGAACAATTGTCAGGGAAAGAATTGGCAACTATCTTATCCCTCCCAGAGAAGAACATAAATAAGTATATAAAAGCATTTATTAATTGAAAACTTGGATTATGAAGAGGCAGTTGTGGGTGTTCATTTGATAGGAATGTGGAAGTCCTGGAGGGAGGAGTAGAGAAAACTCAGTTTTCATGTGGCTGAGCCACAGTTTTGTCAGGTAGCCATTAGATTTGATTTGTGGTATACCATTATGAACCAGTGAAGGGCAGCACTATCCAACTGTTCTAGGTGACTAGATAGATCACTAATTATGTTCTCAAGTTTACAATGATGTAAACATTAAGTGCTTGACTAGGTTTGCTATGAAAATGGTTGTTTCTGTATTAGTGCAAAGCAGTAACTTCAGGAGACTTTTGTAATCATCACCAGATTTCTGCAGCTACAAATTAACAGCTTACTTGTAGTGGATTTTAGAGAAGGGCATTTCATTTATAGAAAAGCTGAATCTCTTGCTAATTTTTTTATTAGGTTGCAGCATAGGGTCTACACATCAAAACAGGTTTTAGCAAATTGAAATATTATTAATATCAGAAATATGTAAACAATAATACAGTTATTTCTGTAGTTCAAAACACTGAAGATATGGTTTTCTACACAAATTGGTAGATGAGATTAGTGCTTTTATTTCTGAAGTTTCCTTCAACAATTTTCAGTAGGAATTAATGATCTATGTGTCTGATACTCATATTTATGCTCACTATAACAGGATATTGGAAAGAACTTTTATTAACGGTTTTATTTTTTTCTTTGTGTGTGAAAATTTAGCTGTGTAACTTACACAAACCCTTTCAAAGTGCTATCTTATTTACTGTGGTGTTTGAGAGGGAATAAAATGTAAAAGTGCTCTACTATTTAGTCTCTTTTTAAAGGTTCTATGCCCATGTGCACATCTAAAAAATAGTGGTTTTGTTTTTACTCCAAAAATAATATTTTGATTTTCCAGAGAAAGCTGCATTGTACTACAAGTTCATGCTAACATCAGTTCAACAAATAAGTAACAACAGTTACTTATTTGTAAAAGCAAAGCTATAATTTGTTCTGGATTTGAAGCATTTGTCATGTGAATTCAGATGGTGACACTGTATCATGTTTTGCATGATGTGAGTGCTTTAGGGTTTTTTTTTTTTTTAAAGATGTCTAAGTCCTTCTGGCATACAGCTGTCTCTTCTGAAAAAAAAAAAAAAAAGATTCTAACTTGTGTGTACCAGTCAGAATTTCACCTGTGGTGCTTCAGACACAGGAAAGTAGGAGCTGCTGAGGAAGCTGCCTTGGCTCCCCAGGCCAGGGGATTAGACAGGGTTCATCATCCCTGTAAGGTCTGAGTTAATGAGAACCCAGCTGGGAGCCTTAGGCTTAGGGCTGGGCTCCAGGGCACAGAGCCCTTGGGTGCTGCTCTCCAGCCCCAGCATGGCTCTTACAAACTGCATCTGAGAGAAGTCCTTGTCTTCTTTTTCACACAGATGTACAATTCCTTCAGCCTTGCAGTACTGTGGAGAGGGTGTCAGGGCCAAGATGATGTTAGTTGCTGTCTTTCTCTAGCAGATTTGTGTACTTACTAAACATAAATATCAGGGTATTCACACTCCTATAGCCAACACCATTTATTTATATTTTAAATTTAAATTTCACCTGCATTGCAAGACATTTATTACTATATTTAATGTACAAGACTGTCCAATTAATTCATGAAAAATTCTGGGACACTGGTTACAAATTAAATGACGACATTTGCTGCAATAATGG
This sequence comes from Muscicapa striata striata, assembly GCA_030060385.1. Classification (NCBI taxonomy): domain Eukaryota; kingdom Metazoa; phylum Chordata; class Aves; order Passeriformes; family Muscicapidae; genus Muscicapa; species Muscicapa striata. The sequence goes on along the minus strand of JAREIS010000015.1, from coordinate 115,784 downwards.
TTTTTATGTTGGAGAACCAGACCAATACATCAGATTATAGAAAGATGAATGAATCCACAAATGAATAAAATGATTAAAAGCTTAAGTTGGCAGTGAAGTTTATATGTTTATTCTGGTATGTAGAACATCTATTGATCTGAAGTTCGATCAGTAATATTTACAAATTTATTCTCATATACATCATTATGATTGTGCTAAAAGTTTACTAATTTACCTGAGTAGGGTATACTAATTACCCAGGCTGCTGCAGATGCTCAGACACCTTGGAGAGCTCTGCTTTCCATGCATTGGTGGGGCTTCCACCTGAGGTGGGAGAAAAATGAGCAGGAGGGCAAATGTTTATCACGGTGGAGTGGAGCCGTAGGGACACATCAGTTGTCCAGGGCAGTGTGTGACAGCAGGCTGGGGACAGTGTGGGGCTGTCCTGGCCCCAGTGTCTGTGGCTGCAGAGGGAAGGAGAGCAGTGTGGGGCTCAGCCCTGCCTCCTCCCTCAGGACAGGGATGCCACTCCCTGCAGGAGCCACAGAGCAGTGGCTGCAGGAGTTTGGCCATTGGCATGGATAGGAGCAGGAGACCAGCCCTGTCAGGCTGTGAGCTCAGGCTGCAGTGCCCTGCATCTCTCTAGACTCCTTGTGTTTGTTCTCAGAGGTCTGTCTCTCTAGGGCTTTCAAAAGTGAAGTTCCTGAGGGCAAGCTTTCCTTTTCCTAGTCTCTTGTTCCTCGTTTCCTTGATGCTCTGAAAAGATGTTATATTAAACATCACACATTCCCTCCCCTCCTCTGATCTGGACATTTTGAGGGATCCAAGGACTGATTTCAAGACCTGAGAGGATGGGAACTCACTGTATTATACTCCAAAAAGGCATGTACAGAGAGAAAAAAATGTGAACCTGGACATTTCACTTTTAAAATAGAGCTTAAAAAGAACTGTGAACAATAGACAAGTAATTTCAGAAAAGCAAAACTGGATTAAGCAGAACCTGGGGTTTCTTAAGAGAGGAAAGCTGGTTAATGGGTATGGTCTGGAAAGTACAAAAGATCTCTGAAAGCAAATATTTTAACAGAATTATTATTTTTCAGAATGACTCACAAACACATAAAAAGAATTGAAAGAAAAAGGTTTCCAAAACCAGAAGTTAAATACCAAGGGGATGCATCTAACATCCATATTGTAGTTGATGGTGAAACTAGAACTGCTTTCAGCGGGTGCAGGGTTCAGATTTGGCTCTCTCAAAGTTGCCTGCCAGGTGTCCTTTGGACCATCTACCCTCTGGAGCTCTTTGCTTTCAGCAGCTTTGTTTGCAGATCTGGGGCTGGATTCTGAGGGACTGAGAGCTGGGAGAGCATGTTTTGACATTAGCATCTGTCTTGCTGGGGAACTTGCCACCAGCTTCCAGTCCTGCCCAGCATTTCATGCAGATCAGAATCAATATCAGCTACACCTGTCAGTTTAAGTATTGGCCATGTATATCCTTCTGACTTATGCAAACCATAAACTAAAATATGTGTTCTCATTTTTCATATGCTTCACCTGATGTCTGAATTCACAAATTATATCCAGAATGAGAAACATTGTGTGTGTACTCAACTAGTATATATTGCAACTTAAAAAAAAAAAAAGTATTTTTTTATGAAGTGTCATAATATATTATACTTATATGTATTTAGTGGCATGGAGCTAAGCAGTATTTTTACAGGAAATATAAATGTGCTGCTCTGATTGGAATCTGCTGTGGCTCTGCTGAAATGTTCCATAATGGACACCCCCAGCAGGCAAAATGGGGCAGGGAATCAGCAGGAAGGGTGTGCTAAATAAATACTCAGAGGAGAGCTGAGACAGTACAACTTATAACTGCAGGTGCTAAAGCTTGTAAGTAACTTTACTTAGGGGAATAATTTCATGTTTGTTCTTAAGAGTTCTTTTGTCTTTGTAATTGCATTCTCTTATAAATAAATATGCAGGTTATCTTACCAAATTTTTTTTACAGTAGGAAACTGAAATATTTAAAGTCATGTCATGCAATAAGTTGTTGCCTGAACACTCAGTTACTTCTGAGAAACTTGGCCCAGCTGCCCTAAAAGGGCTGCTTACTCCATTTAGATTCTGATTAAAAAATTGTATTTAAAATAGGTTCTGAACTAGTTTTTATTGGGTTTTTTGTTTGTTTGGCTTTTAATTTTGTTTTAAGGCCCTGTTTTGCTCAGGCCAACAGTCTGAGAGTTCAAAAGATGTCCATCTTGTGACATGAACAACCTGAAATGTATTTTAAAAGAAGGCCATTGGAAATACTGTTTTCTAACAAATTTCACACTTTATTGATGCTGAGTAGTGAAAAAAAAAAAGAAGAAAGGTATCTAGAGTAATTTTGTCACTGGATCATTATAGAAAGTGTGATTAGTCTCATATTGAATAATAAACAATGTGCAGCTGAAGCTGCTGGCAGGAAGCATGTGCATGACTGCAGTAGAGGTCTCATGGGTTAATTGTGTCTATTAAGGTCCCCTCCCCCAAATGAAGAAATGAACATCTAGCAACACAATTGTTTTTACTATGTCTTTCATATACAGGCTGCTAAAAGAGTGTAGGAAATGAATTGAGTTGTGTGTCAAAAATGACATTAGCATGGAAAGTCTATTTTCTTGCCTTGGGCTGTCTATGGTAACTTGTGTGTGGATGTCTCATTGCAGCTGTGTTCTTATCAGCACCATCAATTGCATCTGCTTGCTTATTTCTGCATCCTTTTATTCACCACAGATCAAAATGAGAAGGTCCATTTCAGCTGTGTGCACGTTCTCCAGTCAATCCAATAACTTCATCTATTTTCTCCTGCAGATAGGCTTCTTCACTCCCATCTGCTGTGTAGATCTCCAAAATGCTGTGGAAATTGCTTCAGCAACCTCAGTGTATCAGATGAGAGATGCACTCACTGTGGAACAGATAGAGAACTTCCCTTCCCTTCTAACAGTTTTGAATCATTTAGTTAATAGATGGTTAGTGGCTCATGTAGCTTTATGGCTTCTTGGCAGCTTCCTGAGCAGGTGGGAATCTTTGGATGGTCTTATTGCACTGTGGTTAATCTATGTGATGTCATCCTCTACCACAATGGTTCCTAGCAGGAGTATGGAATTAATCCTGGGGATTTCTGAATAAGCTATTCTAGTTTTGTCCTAGTGGATACTGAAATTATTTAGGCGTGAATAGGATGAAGTTTGTGTTAATGCCATCTTTGCACTCCCCTGTATGGTATGTTAACCATAGCTCAGTCATCTGTCAATATCTGCACCTCTCAGTCCTATTGCCAGTTACTGGAACCAGCCACTCTCCGTATGTATTTTAGAAATTAGTCTCTGATTATTAAATCATGACTGCATGTTAACACACATTATTTTTATAAACCCACTGCAGACTCCCATGCATTATAAATAAATTGTATTAACTCCAGTTCATATGAAATATTTATAAACACTATGGAAAGGGTTCACTTTCTGTGCATAGTTATTAGACATTTTAGATTATAAAAGATTGCAAATGGTCAATTACGTAAAATTATGAGAATACAAACTTAAACCAGGCTCATAATCCTACAATGAGAGACACAGAAAACCAAGATTCCAACTGGGTTCAAGAAGAGTGGCATGCTTTATGTTTCTTAATTATCTTTATTTCCCAGTAGCATTGCTATTGCCAGAGCTCAATTTACTATGTGCCAATGAAAGAGTAATAAGTTGCAGAGACACTCCTATATCAGATGAGAGAGTTTCACTCTCCTCTGTTGTCAGAACGTAAACCCATAGAGGTCAGATTATTTTAGCTGTACCATGTTTGACTCAGAGCAATTTTGTAATTTGGGGAAAAATCAGCTGTGAAATAAATGGTTCTTACCAAAAACCCTTCCAGAGATGGGCACTGAGGCTGCTGATGTCACTTAACGCTTAATATTAAGCAGCTATTAGGAATTAAAAATCTACATATTTCTGTAAATCTAGGTCATAACTCCTGAGCCTTTGAAAATATACCTGAGTGGGGCAATAAACCCCAGAAACCAGAGCAGGAGCACTGAGCCTGCTGGTTTGCAGTGCTCTAGTTTATGGACTAGGGAAGGATATGGCTGAGTGACAGAAAGAAGTTTTTGAAAATATTCATTGATATTCCACTGAATACAATGGAAATAATATTTTCTTCTCTGGGAGAGCATGGGGAAACCAGTGAAAATACCTCTGAACCCTCAGCCTGCTGGTCTGAGCTGACCTTCATATAGCTGCCCAGCTCTGGTTTCACTGTCAGGGATTAGAAGGTTTTGAGACGTTTTACCTTTTTGTTTTTATGAGAAAGCACCTCTAAGAGTACTCTGTATGGTCTTTTCTATAAGTATGATAAACCTGTTTACCCAACCTCCTCTCATCCACAGCTTTCTTCTAACTAAATCTAGGTTATGTCCCTAGTTAGAAAATTAATAAATAAGTTAAATGTTTGTACAGCACCTTGAAGCTGTAAAGTGCTGTCTAAATCCCAAGTACTAGCAACCCTCTCAATTATGATACAGCATGTTTATACAAATATGTTTGATGTCCTCAGAACATTTGGACTAAGTGGAGCATATTTCCTGTTGAGAATAGATTTTGCTAGTTGGAAGCCATGCCTTATGAAATGCAGACTGCTGTCACAGCTTCCAGTTCAGGAAAATAATGACATAAAGAAATATAATTTGCTGCATTAAACCCACAGTTTCTACATATTTGGAAGCAGGAGTAAGAGATTTCAAAGAATCCCTTCTTCCTGGTTTAATCAAAATCGTGTTGCTTTGCTGATTACAGGAGTACCTGCGAGTTTTATCATAGTGGCATTGCATTTGACTTTAGTTAATGGTCTGACTGTTTTTATTAGGTATTTTTATGAGTTTATCGTTTGGACATTTTAAAATGGAAACATAATGAAAATCATAGTGGAATTAGGAAGCTTTTCTCTAGAAGAGCAGTTTTCACCATAGCCTGCTCCTACCAGTCCTGTTTTTCTCATTGTAAGCAGAGGAGAGGACTGTCTTTGGGAATACTGGGATTTGCTGTGAGGTTCAGGGCTGCAGCCAGGGACAAGGCTTGCTCCAAAGCAGTTCTTCTGTCACAGATGTAGGAGACATGTAATTAGGTGCATGAAAAGACTAAAGGAAAATGTAGTCAAAGTCAGTCTTCTAGTTTCACTCTTAGGACAATGCCTTCTCCCTCTATATACCAGGCTATACTTTATTACCATAAGCTTTCTTTGACTCAGAATATCTTTAGCATTCTGATTCTTGAGTGTTGAAGCTGTCAGGCAGCACCTCAGCAAGCAGAATCTTTTTTTTCAGGAAAGTATTTCTCATCATTACAATGCTTTTTAGCCCCAATTAAGGATGGTTTATGAATTACAATATCACTGCTAATGCCAGTAAAGAGGTCACATTTTGCTGTGATGGAAAAGAAAAATTGAGCCTAAAGACTGCAGAGAATGCATGTACATTTTGGGTAAAGAGCTGTTAGACTTCTAACAGCCATGTCAGAATTCATATGCTCATCGTTGAAAGCTGATACTGGATAATTAAGCCATGCCAACAGATAGCCTCAAAGATATGCTACCAAGGATACAGCATGCTATTCATGGCATTAAAAAAGCTCTAAGGCAGGAAATTCTGAATTGCTCACCATTAGGGTGGCTCTGCTGCCACTGAAGTAAAAAGCAGAAGTCCTGTCAGCCTTCACAGGAGCCATGCTGCTCTACTGACACATGTTGTCAGATATCTTCATCATTAATTGCATGACCAAATATCTTAATTGTTAATCTGATTCAACTTGCTCATCAGTAAAGTATTAAAAGTACACATGGGCAAAGAGCAACAGTTATTGCAATGACTATCAAGCCTTCAGCATTGTGTTTCTTTTTTACAGATGAAATTGAGAGGAAGTAGAGAAAACCCCTTCCAGAATGATGTTCTGATAAGAAATAACTGCTTACAGAGTGATTAGAGTCATCTAAGTGATGGTTAAGAGAATGATTCTGCTAGTGCATTCCTTTCCCTCCACAGCCTGGGAGCCACTGTGCCCCAGAAGTGCTAAATGACAGCAGGCAGGGCTGCAAGAGGCTCTCCTGGTCCCATGCTGTGCCCTGCCTCCTGCAGGATCCCTGGGTGCCCCAGTGCATCCCACTGCTCCAGGCTGCCGGCAGTGCCCACGCTGCACAACTGCTGCCACTGGCAAAAACCTCCTGCCCTAAACCCCTCCTTGCCTAGCTTCACCCTCTTTGTCATGCAACTTTCTGAGCCCATGATTAATCTCTGTCTTTCATGTCAACCATTTCTGAATGGTGCTCAGACCCCTCGGATCTTCCCCCTCCCAGGCCTTTCATTTCCTGCTCTTCATCAGCAAGGCTGTTAATTCTGTCTTTTTTTTTTTTACTTTTAGCTCTTTTTTCTGATATTTTCTATTCCATGGAAATCAGATGACAGTCAGAACTACAGATGGAAATTAACTGAGTAATACTCAAATTCCTTATGCCAGACTTCTACCTATGTTTTCCATATCTGAAATCTGGTAATAATTTTTCTGTGGATAATTTATCGGTGATGCAACGCTTTCTTGTCTCACCTTTTTTGCTTATCAAGAGACCAAGCCTGTAGAATAGAGCATCCTTCACTTCCCTGCCAAACTCTGTATGGAGACCTGCTGGTTTCTCTGCCTGTGATCCCATACCTGCTGCATCACTGGACTTGCCTCAACTATCTCATCATTTTTGTATGAAATACATCAGATGGTAACACAGACAAGTTGAGCTGTCTTCAGTTTATGCTTTCTGTTCCCATCACAGTGGCCATGGGAATGGGTTGCTCTACTTAAGCCTACTCCATGCGTTCATCCATAACCTGCTTAATTGCCTAAATATCTGATTTTCTGTTTATTTTAATCTTGTTTGGCAGGTGGATTTTTTGATGTGTCATTTGGGTGTAGAAGCTTCTCTTCTTTTCCTGTGAATGTCTTTTAGCTGAGGTAGCCCATCAGTGCAGGCTCCCTGTGTGACCTCAAATGACTTGTCCATAGGAATTTCAAATCATTGTTTAAGCTGAGTAGTAAAGAGCATTTACTATAGATACTGAAAGCCCAAATGCTGAAGAGATCTTATGCAGTATCTTTACTGCAGTTTTTTGGTTGTTTTTTGGTTTTTGTTTGTTTGTTTGTTTGTTTTTTCCCTGAAATAATTGATGTATCTTATAATTGGGTGCTCCTCATGAGCAATTTCCAATTTTGGCCAAATATTTTATGGTCGTTCTGAAGCTTTCTGGCTGTCACCTGGAGTAGTGACCCAATATATATTTTTGGTATACAGTATGCAACTTTCTTCTTGAGAATGATCAGGAATTTTAATACCAAGTTGGGAGAGTGCTGTATTTTGTTCCCAAGAGCCAAGCCTCTTTATCCACCAGGTCGTCCAGCTGGGAAAAGTTGCAGCAGGTATCTACACAACCTGTTCTAATGATGGTGAAGTGATGGATGATCACAGTGTGGCTCCTCACCTCTTTTCTTTGGTAAATATTCAGACTTTCATGCTTTACTGGGTGAAATCCTATGATCATAATTATATACATAATTTACATTAATGTAATAGTATTAATGTGCATTGGATTATGTTGTTAAAACTGGCCAGAATTTGATTTATTAAATTTATTAAATGCAATTTCTAATTAAAAGGTAGGAGCTCCTATGATGTTATTTTCATTCTTTGTAGCTAATGCATTTTAAAGAAATTTTCAGTATATATCGAGATCATAGTAATTGGCATGAGGGTTACCAGAGCAATAGCTTTAACTGAAATCCACAGTAAATAAAAGAATAAATCTCAAGGTAAATATCAATAGCTTTGTAGCTCCCCATAGCACAACAGGGACTGCTACAGGAAAGCAGTCAATTTCTATACAAGCTTTATTTTTCAGTGCTGGTTTTCCAGCAATTTGAAATGAAAATGCAGAAAAAATATTGCTTCCACATAAGCAGAATATTTTCTCCAGTACGTGTCTAATGGCCTGATGAAGAAATGGCCAGTGAGACATGTAAGAGATCCCAAAGCTTCAGCTCTGCTGATCTGTCAGAGATGAGGCTCCCTTGAGTGACACTGCAATGGGAGGCTCTGCCCATCCCAGCCAGGGTGTTGTGCCCACAGTGTGAGGTGGAATGTGCAGGGCTCAGGGAGTGCATCTCTGACTCCTGCAGAGGTGAACACTGCCTTTCAGCTTGAGCTGTCATGTGTAATGACTCTTTAGAAGCTACTTTTTTTTTGTTTGGATCCAGTTCTAGTTCTCCAGCTTTATTCTTTGGTTACAATGAAATACTTATAAATATATATATATATATATACACACATAAAATATTCCCTAAAAAAGTATATTAAGAGAATTTTACTTCCTGGTATTTATTAAAATGTTATCTGGATGTGACTTCTGGATGCACATTATAATATAAACATTGTATTGAAACAGGAATGATTTAGCTGTTGAAATGTTCTTAATGAAAAAAATTTAAAATATTCCTTTCACTGACGAAGGGAAGAAAGGAATGAAACATGGGCAAGTGAAGCTGTCTGATTTTGACAAGATATGAATTGCACTTTCTTATACCAGAATACTTCCCAGTTCTCCTCCCACCCTCTTTCTGAAATTCAGAGTGCAGGGCCAGAAGGACCTTGAGGCTGTCCAGTCAAACCTTCTCTTTCTGTTACAATACTCAGTTTCTCTCTTTTTGCTATCATGCTCAATAGGTTGCTGAATTAATTAATAAAAATATATTCCTAATTTTTAGTTTGAATTAATATGCTTTCAGCCATTGCTTCTTGTTATGCTTTTTTTTTCCTGCTAGATTAAAGATCTCTTTAGTGCTTGGTATTTTCTCCCCACCAGGTGCTTATCTGTTGTAGTCAACTCACCACTTAATCTTCTTCTTGATAAGATAAACAGATTGAGCTGTTCAGGTTTCTTACTGTAAGGTATTTCCTCCAGCCTAAAATAGTGTATGTGAGCCTCTTCTGCACATACTTCAATTAAAAAAAAAAAAAATCCTCTGCCTTACACAGCTTTTTATATCTAAAAGGAGCAATCTAGCACAAAAATTGCCTTCTTTTCCCCCCACAAGGGACAATCATACAATGACCCTATGCAAGCCTTGAAATAACAAGAACTGGATTTCTTTCGACAGCACTCATTTATTAGGCAGCAAGGGCAGCTGAATGTGTCTGAATCTTACTGTTTCATTTTTGGGTGAATCAGGTTGTGGTAAAATCCTCTGATTCATCAGAGGGGAAGGTGAACAATGACAAGTGTCCCCAGGAGAGGCCACCTTGCCTCACAGCAGCTCTTGTGCTGGACATAAATGTGAAAGCTTTGGGGAAGGGGTAGGAATTGTGTCCAGCACTGGGACAAAGCTGGGGATCATGCCTTGGCCAGCCCTGCTATCCCAAAGCTGGGAGCATCCTTGTACCACAGGGATTTGGGGATTTTAGACAAATCCCACACCAAGAAGGAACAAATGTTGTGGGTGCAAGGGCTCTGGGGAGGAAGACAAATCAGATGAGTAGGGCTGGTACTTCTGTGGGGATGGGTGAAAGGAAAGGTTTATCCTGGCTGTGCAGGGGTGGCTGAGAGCAGAGGGAAACCATTTCCCTGCTTGCCAAAGTCACTCAACCCCCTTGTTTGCTACTCTTATCATATTCACTGGCATTGTTGGTAGTGCTGTGGTCCAAGAACCAAATAGTATCAGCTGTGGTACATTGGAAAAAATAAGTGATTTGCCCAAATTTCATAATGACATAATTTTAAAACACAGAGTAAGTTGCAGATAATTTAAAAGGCAGTTTTAGGGCTAGTGGAAAGAATAGCAGAATAAAAGACATCTTAATTAGGTTTCTCTCTAATTCATATACCTGGTGGAATCAAATTGCATTTTAGAAAGCAACGTGAATTAAGGTGACTTCCTCCTGATGCTGTCTTACAGATCTTGGCTTTTCTGCTGTTCTGTTCTGGGTTCTAAATAACCAAAAATTCCATCACTCTTATACAGGAATGCTATATATGGTGAAACACATGGCATTCCTGCCTTCAGCTGCTGAAGGATGGAGGAGATGAGGTGTTGGGATTTCAATAGTTGCGTATGACTGAACAGTCATGGTTCAATAGTTTTCCCCTGCTGTTAAAAAAAGCTATTTAAGAAATTGCTAATACCTCCTTTAAAATCTTGATCCTTTTGATGTGATGACAGGGGGTCAGGCTTGGAGGCGGTGTCACAAACAGAGAGATATGAATGTTCAGCATATACAAGTATTCATTAGTGACTCATAGGCAAGTGTGCCTGGCGACTAATTGGAGATTTTTGTGCAGAAATATTGTATTTATGGGCTCCATAGAATCTAACTTATTTTTGTTCTGTTGCTTGTGAGGCTATCTTTTTGGCAGGAAGAACTCATTAATCAAAATCCTTCCTTTTGTAAATGACTGAGTATTGAGAGGGTGGAGAGAGAGGAGGGCAGGTAGAAGATGCATCTGAAATGCCAGAGAGATTTTGTACAGCTCATATCACCAAATAGGAGATGGGATGTCAGAAAAAAAGAGAACCTCTATTCTAATGCTGCTTATGTCAGGGCATCATTGATGAAACTCAGATCTACTTCTCTGTGAAATCGAAGTTACACTTTTATGATCCCTTTATATTTGTTCATTTTTTTAAAGCAATGCAGTTAAAATCCAGTCTGCTTTCCACCAAAGTATTTGAATTAACATTTTACATTCTTAGCCTATTTTCACTGTCTAAGGGTTCTTGGTGGAATAAAGCCTGATCCTTTTCCTACTGGGTACAGGGTATCCCCTCTCTGCCCATTGCAGGGGTTGCTCTCCAGCTACCAGGGCCAGGCCAGCTTGGAGAGCAGGCTGCACAGAGCAGTGCTGGGGTTCATGGTACCTAGAAACAGAGAAAAGCTCTGGATATGCCTAACAATAGCTCCCCTTGAGCTAAGACCGATGCTGTTTTCCCATTTTATTGCTATTGAGCTATCAGGGATAATTTAAACATATTGAAAGGTATGTCCACCCTTTCAAAGGACTGAAATATACATTCTCTGAAACAATTTCCTTGGAACAGAAAATGTGGTATTTAAGCCCTTTTTACTTTTGCTGTGTCATAGGCAAACAGATGTACATGTTTCACATGTATCTATTGGCAGAACCACCTTTTATCCTGTTCTAGCAAGGCCCAATTAATCTATCTTTTTAGGATGATAAATATGTCACTGACCCTGTCTGCTCCGTACTTTACAAATTCATTAACACTTTTCTATGTTGTATTTTTTACTGTGCTATACAACTATGCAAAGAGAATTCCAGCCATTGTACTGGAAATCACTAATACCCAAACTGAAAGCAGTTGTTGTTAATGAGATAGCTCACCTTCCACTCGCATGTCAGAGATGTTAGTAAAAGCAGGATGATGTGCACAGCTTTGGTGGTGGCTGAATTTTTGTCTCTAATAAATGCAGGAAAAATGGACAGGCTGCTTGGCCACACACCTGAGCAGCCTGTCTGCGATGCCAGCACTTTGCAAAGAACATTAGAGAAATTAACGGAGATGTCCTTCTGATTAGCCAGCTTTTCCAAGTCTAGCTAGCATAAGCTCTTTAGTCTTTGGAAGGAAATACTTCCAAGGAGGATAGAGAATTGTTTTTAGTGGTGGTAATCTTCCAATAAATTACTTCTGGCCAAGAGAAGGCTTGGAGGGGCAAGGTAATCCCAGAGTAAAGTTGATTTAACTTCTCCATTATTCTCAGGAAGGCTCTGGGATTGGAGATTTTAAGAGCTGTATGCGACATTTTTAAAAGGTTTCAGCAGAGGCTTAAACTCCTATAATGTTAAATATATTTTCTAAAGCAATGAGATTCTCATGCCAGGGGCAAGACACGAGGAACACTTTTGTGTGCATACTAACGTAGATGACACCAGCTTTTTGACAAGGTCACAAGATGCAAAAGTACTTCTGGGCACAGTCTTAATACTTTCTCAATTAATAACAAACAGGGAGTTTCCATTTTTCTCTGGAATTAAGCACTATGCACAAAAGGAACTTCTGCTATCGGACACGACTGTACATCACAGCTGTGTCTGATCCAGCCTGTGCCCGTGTGCTCTGGGTCTGCCATGGAGCACTTTGGCAAGGCTCAAAGTGTAGCTGGCTGCCCTCACTGGCCTGTGCATGAAATGGATATCACTTTGCAGGTCTTGAGAACCAGTGCCTTTTTCATTCAGGTACAAGAAAGAAACCTGAAATTGTCATTTTTTGACAGGATGTACTGATTTGCATTACAAGGCTGGGAAGAAAACATGCACTTCATCTGCTTTGACAGTTGGCCTTCTGAATTACACTTATCAGCTGTATTAGCCCAGTGGCCTTTGGCAGAAGAGGAGCAGGGGTGGGTTGTGCTGTTTTTGCTGATTGGGGATGATGCATGGCTCTGGATTTCTGCATTCCCTTTGGCACTTCGGTGGCATTTAAAAATATGACAGCTGTGAATTAGCTCAGCTGTTTACAGGCTGGATTGCACATGGCTCACTGACAGGCAAGGTGCAAAAGGTTTTTTTCTTTTCTTTCACTTAGTGTTTGATTTCCACCAGGAAAGCTGTGACAGCCAAATATAATAGTGGTCACAAGTCTCAATAAGACTCTGCTGATCTATTTGCCTTGCTAATTTCTGGAGGCAGGTGTGTTTGCATCTGCAGTAGGTCTCGGCAGGAGGATCTTCCTGGTACAGGTCCATGTGCTTGTGTTATGGGATAATGAAGATGAAGGAGGCTGCACATTTGAATTCCTGCCCTTACAGAGAACCCTCACCCTTGTTGCTGTTTGGGTGCTAATCGTGTTTCTGGCTTTCCCATGGCCTGTTAGATTGGTGTTCCCTGCTGGATGAGCTCTGTAATGAGCTGCCAGTGCATGGTGAGAAGCTCACATGACCTCTGCACCATTGTCTTCTTCCTTACTAGGAGTAGGGAGGTAAAAAACCCTCCAAACCACTGTTGCTTTTATTTTCAGAAGTTTCTCTCAATATTCCACTTAGTTTGAAAGTTTAAAGATTTGCTAAATTTCATTTGCTGTAGGCAGAAGTGACTTTTTCCTTTGACTGTCCTGGTACGTCCTTATACAAGGGTGTGCAGAAAGTGTCCCACTGTTGTGGGAGAAGAGAGGGTGGGAGCTCCTCAGGAAAGGCAGAGCAGCAGAGAGCAGCTACAGCCTCAGATCTGCCCAGGGTGGGCAAAAGTAGAGTCTCCTAAACCCCTGTTTTGCTTTGCAGCAGGCTGTGTCCTGGGGTTGAGGCTAGGCATTTGTCCAGACTGGGCCACTCTGTGAGTGGCTGGCATGTTCTCGCCCACTGCCTCTTCTCATGGAGAGAGTGCCTGCCAGGAGATTAAATGGGGAAGACCTGTTCCTTCCTCCAGACACCAGAAAGTCTCTCTGCTGCCTTCTGTACCCACCAGGAAATTATCCATGTTCTTATTGATGCTGGTAAGGTTCCCCACGCATCAGTGTCTAAGTGTCTTAAAACAGGGAGATGCTTTCCCCTCTCAGCTGTCTGGGAAACCTGGTCTTCTCTTGTCAGATTGTACCTCAGCAGCACCTCTGCACTGCCTTGTTGTGTAGATGTAATCATATGTCTCTTGTGTTATATACTGTTAGTTTGTGGCACTGAGTAGAGGATTGGTGTGGAAAATTATGTCTTACAAGAGTTATTTCAGTGTTTGCACCCCTCTTCCCCCCATCAGACTGTTAGAGTGATCTTTTAAATTTTTTTCAGTACCTCCCATACAATTCTGCACAGTCACCACCAAAATCAGTTATCACAGAAAATCCTTCCCCTTCTGCCCCCTCGCATTGCTAAAATCTAATTTTAGCCCAGGAAAAAAAAAAGATTTAAAGGATTCATATGGGTAGGGTGAATTTTGTGACAGACTGGTCCAGAACTCCATCCTGGAAGCAGTCCTGCCTGTCAGCTGAGCCACTGCAGTATCTGTAATTTTTATGTATTAGCGATCTGGCACCTTTCTCTGGCATCTTTTGCCGTACAAAATTAGCCCAGCATATGGGTAGTGTAAATTGGAGGACATAGGTTTGAGTAATGAACAAACAGTGACTATGCTAATTGGATTCATGGACATGGAGTTCAGTGTCTTCAGAACAGAATCACCTCAGCTGTTTTACAACCAAAGAATAAAAGAAATAAGAATCCCTGATTTGGTAACTTCTGTTTTTTTCTTTTTGTTTTGGCAGTGGCAAATATTTCCAGCCTCCTTCTTATTGAGATTAGAGTTTGTGTGCAGCCCAATTCTCTGCATGTTGTAATAGATAGCTCTTACAAACAGGTGAGCCAACAGCCTTTTCCTTTAAGTTGTTTAGTGTAGCTGCAGTTGATAATAAAGATCAGCACATCCAAAGGTGTTCATCAAATTCTAACACCAAAACAGTAAGGGAAAAGGAATCGCTGTGCTCGTAAGAGCTGTAAATATCTCGTAAAACCGAATATCAATTTTCAAAAAATAAAGCTTGCTATAAAAAGAAAACCCCAGAAAAATATATTTTCCAATAAGTTTTACTTTACAAATTTCTATTTACTACAGTGGTTTCCAAACTTGCCAGGCTGTTTGTTTTTTGTTTTGGGCTTTTTTCCCCCCCTTTTTCCCAACAAGCATTTTAATGACCCTCATTCTTCCTCTGCCTGATCCTAATTTTGCTGCCTGTGGTCACTGCTGGCTTCTGTGCAGGAGTGGCCTCTGGCCCGGAGGCTGCTGAGTCAGCAGCAGCGCTGTCTCCTGTGCCAGCCCTGCTCCTGCACTGTGGCTGGCAGAGGCACCCTATTGCTGCAGGGTGCTCTTTGTCCTTCCCAAAGTCCTGGGCCCTGCTGGGTGGGCTGGGGGATCTGGCGTGGATGGGGAGCTGGGACACCTTGGGGAAGTTGTTTGCTGCCATTTTGGTCCCTGCTCTCAGTGCAGGCAGGTCTTGCCAAGCACTAATGTTGGGATCTAGTGCAGGCTGAACTTGTAAAGAGTGAGTGCAAGCAATTTCAGTTCTATGAAAAGAAAAGGATGGGTTGGAGGGAAAAGGAAAGAAGAAAAGTGGTTTTGCCTTGTGAAAGCCAATTCCTTGAGAGATGGAACACTTTCTCTTTGCTATTACAAGCACACCTTCATCCTCAAATTAAATTTTGCAATCTGTGTTTTGGTGATCTTTCAAATGGAGTATATTGGATTTTGTCTGTGGTTCTCAGGGTTATGGAGGTATTCTGAAATTGAGAAGTGTGATCTAAATGCAGTCTACAGAGGACTTCTTAAAGCAGCCTTTGTTTCTTGTGTTGGTTTGGAACACCAAATGCCTGCAAGTATTTTAAGTGCTATTTGTGTAGTTTTAACTGTGAGTAAATGCAGGAATTTGATAGTCACATATATCCTGGAGGAGAGGTAGCTCTAACTTACACATGTTTCTTGACTGGTCATAAATCATAATCACAGATCTCAGTATATTCTGAGTTGAAAGGGACCCATGAGGATCAAGTCCAACTCTTAAGTGAATGGCCCATATGGGGATTGAACTCACAAGCTTGGTGTTATCAGCACCATGCTCTAACCCACTGGGCTCATGTCAGGGTCATAAAGATCATAAGGATTTATTAAGATTGATCATTATTCATGGTAAATGAGCTAGAAAAAGCCTCCTTTCTGTCATACCTCTCCTCAATAATCTGATGATCATTACTGTGCTAAAAACCTTAAGAAATATCCTAAACAAATTTCTTATCAATACAAGCCTTTATAATGGAAATATAAGTATATTTATATTTGTATATGCAAAAGGGTAATAGCACTGTTTTTGTAGTGCTGATATTCTAGGATTTAAATGGGAAGGGTTTTTAGAAGAATAATGTCTTTCATTGGATCAGCAGCTTTAGTTGAGGAACACTGGTGAGTGCTGGTGTCTGTTCTCTCTCTGCCTTGCAACAATAGTGCCTATTAATGCAATGCTCACATTTGTCTGTT
Organism: Muscicapa striata striata; assembly: GCA_030060385.1. Classification (NCBI taxonomy): domain Eukaryota; kingdom Metazoa; phylum Chordata; class Aves; order Passeriformes; family Muscicapidae; genus Muscicapa; species Muscicapa striata. The sequence goes on along the minus strand of JAREIS010000015.1, from coordinate 99,709 downwards.
ATTACTGATGCTGGGGCTTGGGTTCCTTGCCTAATCATGATCATTTAAAAGCATATTTTGGTTGCTTTACATTGTACCTCCTGTAATTATCTGTGGAAAAAAGAGTCCTGCCAGTGGCCCCTCTAGCCAGAGACATACAGTATATGTTAATTAGAAATTTCCTAGCCATGGCTGTCCACAATTCTTCTCAATTATTTTTCAGGCACACTGCTCTTTTCTTAAAATTGAATTGCAGAGTGCTCCTCATCTCAAAACTCATGCAGTAGGATCAGGACAGCAGCAAATGCTGTAACTGCTGGCCAGGGTTTTATACCACCAGCTGGGCTGCTCTTTGTTAGAGGAGTCCCTCTTAGTTATGTCCATGTACCTCCATTGCTGAACAATAACTTCATCTGCTGGGAGTGAAAGTAACCTAATTTTGAGTAATTTTTAGAACAGGCAAGGCTAAAATCACCTGCTGGCCTTGGTAACTGCAAGATTTTATGAAGTAGAGGAGCTAAGACTATTGTATCTCCCATAAGCTACTTTCTATCTTAACTATCAGAGGACTAAGGTAAGAATCAGATGGGTGATGTCATAATAATGATAAACTTGTGTAAACATGAGCACACATTTTAAAAGCAAAAAATTATGATCTACTCTTCTTGCTATGCCTCACACTTAGTTTTCTTGTGTTGTACACAGCACATACAAAAATAATGTGTTCTTTGTACTCTTGACAGATGATCAAGAGCAGCCCCTTGCTCCAAAACCCAAGCATCAAACATTTTCAGCCTTTCTAGTAGATAATTTTAATTCTTTCCAAGTAAAGCAGCACGATTCAGGCAGTACAAAGCTCGGCAGATAGCATGATGATGAAGACTGAGCAACTTAATTGTGTTCTAGATAGAAAGTGCCAAAAGAAATCAATGATATAGGAGTCAGTAAGAAGCAAACTTGGGCAGTCACCCTCTCTTGCTTGCCATCAGAGAGTGGGGTGCTTTGTAATTTAGTATTCCTGCATCAAATATATTGTCTTTTTCTTCTACAGGGGTGTTTGTAGGAGAAATTCAGAAACCATTACAAATGCTTCAAGTTTGATGTTCTGTTATTATTATTGTTATTATCCCATTTGTATGGGCATATCTAGCAAAACACTCTTTTCCTTTTTTTTATACTTTAGTCCAATGTGTAAACTGAATTTGCTCATTTCAATTTAATCGCTGCCCACATATCATTAAAAAAAAAAATCACAACTTGAACAGGCTAACTTAATTTTGCAGCTCACAAACCTGCGAAGAAGCTTCTGCAAAGTACTTTCCAATTCCAATGTTTTTAACTGATATGCTTTTTTTATAAAGAATTTAGGCACACTTTTAAAATTTATTTAATAATATAATACCTAGCAATTGCACGTAGATGGTAAGGAACTTACTGTCTTTAAAAATAAATAGAGGCATACCCTTTCAGTTACCTGCTCCATGTGATCCATTGAATGCCAAGTGCTATAGTGGCAAATCTGCAAGAGTGGAAACAATAATGAAGACAAAAATCCTTGAGCAAGAGAAATACAAGTTTCCAGCTGGAGAATAACACCTCTGCTGTTTCTTTTGAAATATAACAGATTTATAATAGATTTATTCATCCTGGAGCTGAGCTGATGGTCACCCCCCACCAAGTACTGTTAGAAATAATTGAGGATACCATAAAAGCACTTCAGTTTTACTACATTTGCTTTAATAATATAGAAAATAGAGTTAATAGGTATCATATCACTAGTTCTAGATTTCAATTTTAGCTGCTCTGTAAGTTAAAAAAAAACATAAGAAAATAGACAAGACAGGGAAAATGAAAAGACACCTTTCTTTCCAAAGAAAGAAAGGTCTGGGCCAGAGTAGCTCAGAAATATCAGAAAATTTCAGCAGAGAAGGGATAATTCTGCATTTGACTGTAAACCCAGGAATAATTTCGTTTATCCAAATTGCAGATTCTCCTGGATACTGTTATATTTAACACTCCCACACTTACCAACGATGCTGTGGGCTCTTCAGCAGTCACTGTCCCTGGGACCTTGGCATTGTTTCCCACAGAAGCTGGGCTGCCTCCCCACATGGACACTGGGATTGCTCCCAAAGGATTGCATTGGCTCTCTGAGAATTCCTGCCTCAAAATTCTTTACTGGGGAAGAGCAGCAGGCCTGTCCCTGCCAGAGCTGAAATATCTTGGTGTGGTTTTTGTTCATGGTGTCTCCATTCTGAGACTTGGCAGACGAGGACCAGGGGCAGCAGGGCAGGGGCAGTGACCCCCCAGCCTGGTGCCCACCAAGGCTCTTGCACATCCATGACCTCCCCTGTTGGCAGCTTTGCTGTTTTAAGTGCTGTGCTGCTCTTGCCAAGCTGGGGAGGTGCAGGGTGCCAGCTGCCCACCCCTGCTCTCTTCTTCAGGCTCTGGACATGTTGCTGATGAGGCAGCACTGCTGGGGCAGGTCCTGTTTTTGGAAGAACTGCCTTTGCTGGTGGCTCAGCAGCACAGCTCTCAGGAGCTGTTTGCACAGTCCCCTCTCTGCCTAATGAATCAATGAACTGCAGCGAGCTTCCAGCGTGGTTTCCCAGCCCTTGTGCTGCTGGCAACACTTATGGTTGGATGCCCTGTGAGCATGATGGGGTTTGTAGCCAGGCTGGGCAAGTGTCCCCACACAGGTGTGGTAGGACATTGTTGACTCTTCTGCTTTATTTCCCTAAACTAATTAGATGCAAAATGGAAACCTGTGCCTTTCAACACTGAGTATAAAATCAGCATTATTTTGGAAGTGGAATAAATTGTGGACATAATTCTCGTTAAAAAAGGGGGTCTGCTCAGGTAAAACATCAAGATGAGTATATATGGCAGCAAGGGGCAAAAAGTCAGAAAAGCACAAGCAGTTCATGTGCTCATTCATGGCAGCAACTTACTATTCCCTCCCTGTTCTTACCCCGTGTCTGAAACTGAAACATCCCTCATGGCAAAATAGTTAAAATTTGGTAGGGTCTCTGGTTCAAATTAGAACAAAACTTTATGTTTTCAACAATTCCACAAGACAAAAAACTTTCAAAAGGTTTTACATCAGAAATGCCAAAGCAGGAAGTTTTTACTGCCCCATCAGTCAGAGGCAATTTCACATGTTAAAATCAAACCTCAGCAGTGTTCTTCCACATGACCTTGGCTCCAGGCAGTGAGTAGCTCCCATGTCTCTGCTGGTGGCACTCATCCTGGAGTCCCCCTGGAACTGAAGCAGCCACCCAGCTCCAATCTCTCTTGCAGGCAGAATTTCAAGTAGGAATTCAAAAATTGTGCAGGGATGAGCACATATTTCTCCTAGTGGCTTCTCAACTCTTTTAAAGGAGTTTGGATTAAATGCATACTTAGCATTTTCTTCTATTAATAAGAATGCATAACAAAGATAATATATGTTGCTGCCTGTGCTGTTTGCAGTATGGTGTTCCAGTAAAGGTGTTAATATCAGGAATATAAAGAACTGAAGCCTTTTTTCCTGATGTTATTATTAGAAGAGGTGTAAGCCTACACAGGATGGAATGGAAAGTGCATCTTCAAAATATAATGACTGATCCTACATTTTAATGCTTCCTACTATATATACACTTCTTTTTATTACAGCACAAAGTACTTTTCCATGGCACAATCCAGAGAAATACAGCATATGCATGTGTATTTGTCACATTTTTGGCTGATATACTTCTGGTGAAAATTAGGAATAGAAATAGGACTATGAATATTGGGACAATGTGACAAGTAAATTCAGAACAAGACAGTAAGCTGTTGTCTGGGACTAAACTTTGTACAAGGGTTTTCTTTGTAAGGATACAAGGATAAATCTGAAACTATTCCACAGAATATATTAGGGTGAAAAACAAATATAAAATTGAGGCAAATAAAGCCCTAACTTTGAGTCCTCACCAGTTTGGGGGAGAATTTTGTAAATTGCTATTTAGGCTTAATTCTCATCAAAATGTATGTTCAGATTTAACTGAAGTCCAAGCCCAGTAATAAAACCCGTGTGTGCCCTGAATTTATATGAATTATTTAATTACATCTGTAGTTATAAAAAAAATTGGAAATAGTCTAAATTTTGAGGAAAACAACCATTATTCAAATCCCACTTCAATGTAGCTCTCGCCAATTTGCCTTCCATAACAGATGCTACTTCTCTTGACAGTTTATTGAGGCCAAACCATTTATTTCTAGCCAGAAAAATGAATCAATGACAAAAGCCACACTGGAGAAAGAGATCTCTTCTTGTCAGTGAAAAGGTTTTCCTTTCCCCTAAGAACAGGCTGGTTACACAGGAGGTTGAGTGCCTACCCAAGTGCATGTGCAGACACACACACACACACACTTGCTTTTTTCTTCATGGGTGTTCATTAGCTTAGGAGTTGTTTGTTTATATTTTTGCTCTTCTAACTTTTTTTTTTTTTTTGGGGGGGAGGGTATTAATATTTTATTTTATTTTATTTTATTTTATTTTTTATTTTATTTTTTTATTTTATTTTATTTTATTTTATTTTATTTTATTTTATTTTATTTTATTTTATTTTATTTTTTTTTTTGTTTGTTTCCTTAAAAGTCTGTTTTCTCCCGACTCTTTCTCTTCTAGTCAGGCTAGTTTGGAACGTTTTGTCAGTGTTTGGTCTGATGGTCCATTCTGTCCTCTTGCATTTTTACATCATGCAAGTTTGCATCATGCAACTTCCCCTCAGTTCTTGGCCCTTCTATGTGTTGTCCAGCTCCTTTCCTAGATTGAAGGGTGCACCTTGCTCCATAGGGCAGTTTTCCTACTTTTAGAAGACATCAAATTCTTCCACTTAAAATCAAAATAACTTTAATAATCACTTGTACTAAATCAGAGTTGCAGCCTATTGAAGGTACCATTGTGTGGAAGACCCAGAAAACGAGAATTACATAATGATTTACTAATTTATATTTTTCCCTCTCAGAGATTCTAAGCAGATCATTACACTGCTTTATTTGTGACAGCAACAAGAATTTTAACATGGTAGAATACGTTATGAAAATAAGCAAAATTGTCACAGAATGTATTTTAGAGTTATTGCAGCCAGACACAGAGAGAAGCAAGTGCTTTTAGTGGGCAGTAGTTGTACAAGACAGAAGAGAAAAAGCTCAAAGGAATGTTTCTGAGGGAGTTCTACTTTCACCCTAGTGTGCCCAAATTTCCCTCTGCTCTTGAAGAAACAACTGATCCAGATGTATTTCACTCTAGAATCAGGGAAAGGATCCATGACCTTTGAGAACAAACTGTCCTCGGAAAGCTTGCCTTCTCTGAGCCAGTGGTGTATCTTTCTGTCTTCTTCAGTGTCCTTTCACAGGTTTAACAGCCACACACATCCAAGAAGCTTGCAAAAGCTGAATCCATCTTGAGCCCAGTTCCACAAGAAGACCAAAGATTTCTGCAGAAATTCCGAGGAGTTGAAATATTTTTCCAGAAGCCATTGGGAGATGGATACAATGAAAACTTAGGATTTTGCAGAGGTAAAAGCAATTTCAGATCTCAGAATCATGGACAGGATGTGACTTTCAGCATCATGATTTCTTCCTTTGTGCTGAGCTGCCAGCATGCTTCTGTCTGGGCTCTGGACAGGTAGGGACAGTCAGGCACCAGGGCTGAGCACTGCCTTGAGAGTCTGAAAACAAGACCCTGGCAGTGGTTTGCAAGTAACCAGAGCCCCTCTGGCCAAAATGATCTGTGTAAAAGTAAGATATATTCTTACTAGTAAGACTTTTCAGATTCCCTTTGTTACAATGACATTCACAATATGAGTGGAGACATGCTAAGACTAAACTTGATGCTTGCACTGTATTATAGTAAAAATTGAAGATAATTTTCCATAGAAAGAGAGAGTAAAAGGAAACCTTTCTGTCATAGCAAACTACCAATTGTTCAGCCTGCCACCAGTTCTGTACTGCTGTGTTATATGGGAAGGAGGCAAAAGTTTCATGTACTTTGAAACCTTTAATTTCTCTGACTAAGAAACTAATTTTGCATTATTTGTAATTTTACACATTTCATGGCTTGTCACAATCTTACTTGCATTTGAATGCAGTTTCTTTGTGTGTTAAATATAGCATTTTAAAATAAGTGACATTTCCTGTATTTTGTGTGGTGACAAATTGCAAAGCAAGTCTTAAAAATATCAAATGACGTGCATGATAGGTCAGTGAAAACAGGAATCTTGGTGTTTCACCTCTTCAGGGGGGGTTCAAGCAGTAAGCAGTCCATATTCAAAGGGTCAGAAAAGACACCACAGAACATCATGTAACAGACATTGCTGTCTTAGTCCTTTCTGTGCCAGCTCCTAAAAGCTGGAGCCATGACTTGTGTTCAGTGTTCTTGGGTACTGTGAGGAAAGGCAGTCTTTTCCCAAAGAGTTTGTGATTAAAACCAGTCTTACTCAGATTTTTAATTTTATTTTTTTCCTGGAATGTTATAGATAAGAATAAATTCTACTGCCTATGGTGCAAATGGTTTCTCTTGATTTTGCTGAGCATATAAACTGAACTATTTTTTATCAGATTTAGGAAATATTTAACCCTAAATTGTCTAATTCTATCCTGCAGCTATGTATGCCAGGAATCACCAAGGACTGCAGTATACTTGCAACATTTTAATTTAGCAACTGCTGAATCAAGTTTTTCCCTCTGTATGCCAAGGCAACAGATTTTACTTTCTTTGGTACAGGAAAAATCAAGCGAAAACGTTATTCAAAAAATTTTTAGTAAAAAAATCACTGACCATCACTAACATCATAGATATGGGTGGGCCAATATTAAATGGAAAAAGCCTCAATCCAGATGTGCACACATTTAAACTCATAGATGATTCTAAGCAGTATAGCACATCTCTATTGCATGTTGCTGTATCTTGTTAATGGCAGCCTGAAAACATTCTCAGGCAAATCTGTTCAGAAAAAGAGCACAGGATGTACGAATCTCACTAATCTAAACAAGATGGGATGCTACTTACAGGTATGCAGTTTACAAGGCATGGAACATATGTTGAGTGAGCAAAACAAAAGAAATCGTGATCATGGAGCAATCAACCATCTGAATAAGCAAGGATGCTGTGCACAAATGTCTTTCATCACTTAAATTATCACCTGCATTTTCAAAAGCCTTTACTAATGTGTTTGATGACTTTTTTGCCTCTAGTGCCATTGTTTTATATTCAATTAAATACTATTTAATATAGTTCATGCAGACAACAAGCAGAAGTCTTAATAAACTAACAAAAAGTCTTAATAGACTGTAGTTATAACAAAGTATCTTGATCAAGAAACCCCAACACTCCTAACCCTCCAAATCCAACCTGATTGTAACAGAATGTTTCCCAACTGTTCAGATGTGAATGGGCCAGAATGAATCATTTAAAGTAATACCTGCTTAATATTTTTATGCAACAGATATCAAACTTGTTTTTCTAGCCTTGAGTGCCTATAACTTTCGTGTATTAAACATGTTCTCAGAATTCCATTTTTCACCTCTGTTTAAGTACAGCCCAACCAGAATGTGCCCTAAAGGAAGAGCTGTGATACATCCCAGTGCTCAGATGCACAAAAGCCAGTGCAGGCAGCAGCTCTGGGGATCAGAGCTGTGCCCCACGGATGATGTGGGATAGATACATCATGTATTGTGTCATACACAGCCCAGGTCACTCGCCTCTGCTCACTAATTTGGCTCTGTGGCCTCCTGGGGTCATGGGGCAGCAGGAGGCCAAGGGCACAAGATGGTGGTGATGGTTTTTCCTTAGTTTTGTCATTTCTGGGCCAGCTATTTGTGCCTGTACACGCCTGTGGCATTTGTCCCATTTGTGCTCCTGCACAGGTGTCTGGATGCTCTTGCTGTAGCCAGGCACAGCAAAGGGAGTCAGCTGCAGCCTGCATGGCAGCACTGAGCTGTGTCCAGCAGAGCTGGAGGCATGTCCCAGGCCTCCCACTGCAGGTAATTCTGTTCTGTAGCCAGGAGAATTTGCTACAATTGTCCTGCCCGCAGTGATTTCCCTGGCTGCCCCAGCTCCTGTGCCCAGCTCCAAGGCTGGCACCGGCGGCGCTGCTCAGCTATTTTGGGCTGGGCTTGCCAGGGAGTGGCACAGTGCTGGCACAGCCATGCCATCGTGGGCCTTTCTTCCAAAGCACTGCTGTGCAATGGCCAGGGGGTGTCTGAGGAGTTTTACAGAGAAGCCCCCTTTTACAGACTCAGGGAGAGAAAAAACCACACCCAACCATAAATGACAAGGAACATGAAGGAGATGAAAACTGGAGACAGACAATGCAGATAGGGAGGCAGCTCTGAAATGCTGCATGGTTTTGTTTTCTCTGTCATCTCATCTGCTGTCTAACCTGTAGCTCTTCCAAGAAAGAAATTAAATACAGCGTAGCTTGTGGAAGTATGGAGAGCAAGTCTGGAGTTGGATATGACCCACTTTATATAGGACCAAAAATTCTAAGGATAACAGTGTAAGAATGATGGATTGGAGTGAAGCACAGAGATGGGGATGAAGGCATGCTTTGCAGGGCATGCTTGATATTTTAAAACAAAGTGCAATAAAAAAAGGCACATATACATGTGTGTGTATACAGAAAACTGGCCTTGCCTCCAAAAAACTCCAAACCAAATTTTGTAAGTGTGGCCATAAATTTAAAAGGAAAGGCTCGTGTTTTCCTTTTCTAGACCTTATTCTGCTTCTGTTTTCCCCTGTGAGAGGCAGGTGAAGCAAAACTGGAATTAACCCATGTTGTAGTGGGAGCAAGACAATGCTTCTGCAGCCTGACAGCACCAGCCAAGGCTGATGTTGGTGAAATCCCTTTGGTTTTTTTGCTGATGCTTTTAAATATTCTAGAGGCAGCAACTAAAATATTTGAAACTGACAAATGGCATGGAGAAACCAACCTTTGCGGTGCACAGTCTTTATAGATATTTCAAAAAACTGATTTCTGGAGTCTAAAGTCCCTCCAATTGAGACACTAAAAAAAAAGTACTCTGATCAGGAAATAGCATTTTTCTTTATTTTGAACTTCCTAGCTTTTGTTGGCTTATAACATGCAGAAATATAATAAGAACTGTTATGCTTAAAAATTTGGCATAAAAATACAAACTATTTACCTTCTTGAAAGAACTCACTGTTATGAGCTCTCCCTTCCCTCCTCCCAATTTTTAAGAATGCATGGGGAGAATTTTAGAAAATGAAAACTGTGTGATGATGGGAGAGCTCGCTTGACATTTCTCAACAAAAACTGAATTCTTGGTTTCAGGCTATTTTTTTAGCCTGAATGAATTTTCATGGTTACATTGTAAACCCTTGAAAATCACAGTTTAGAGGGAAATGGGTGACGCAACCTTAGTTATGATATATAATGAGCTGCCATTCTAAAAAAAAAAATAAAATGTTAACTCCTTCTGGGAACTTGTGACTATATTGTGATGTTGATGCACCATCTGTTTGGTTATATTCCAAAAAAGTGTGATGGTGAAACATGTATAGTCTAAGTGTCAGTTTAGATTAAGTGATCAGCTCCCTGAACTACAAACACAGACACACACCTACGCAGCTAATCAATCTAGACTTCATTTGTCAGTTCAGTGCATATCATTTGCAGAGAAGAGAACAAACTCATATGTTTAATGTGGTTAACTTTGCAATAAGGAGGCTTTTCCTGATCTATATGTTTTCCCTCGTCTATAATTCTGTTTTGGTAACAAAATTTGAAACTGTGGAGTCACACTCTCAGGAATTAAGGTGTTGGCTTAGAAATCATGACTTTTGAGATGTGAAGTCTTGGGAATCTTATTAATTAGTCTCTAGGCCCCTTACAAACATAGGCATGATTTTCACAAATTAGCAGACATCCAGGGGTGGGACTTTGAACAAGTTCTAACAATTACAATTATTTGGCCAAGCAAACACTTTCAGCAGGTAGTTAACAGGGTCTGCCCTGTGACCCCACGGGGTGTATCAGGCAGGAGCTGGAGCTGCAGGGCTGAGCAGTTCTCTGGCTTTCACTGCTGCGCTTTCACGCTCAGCACCTGTGGGTAACAAAGCCAGCCAGACTGCAGGTACAAGGAAATTTTATTGGCTTAGTACAGCCATCAAAAGTTATTGGCCAAAGAAATCTCAGCAGCTGAGGATGGATATATTGGAATTACTGGCTAAAAAAAAGCAGAGCTGGTCTTCCTCCTCCTGGCTCTGCACAGAAGGAATGAATGAAGCGTAGGGATTTCAGTTTAAGTTAATGCCGTGTTAGCTGACGCACAGGCAGCTTCAATTCTCTTTAATTAGTGCAGCATTAAGTGACAAAGTATTTAATCAGCAAGCTAACAAGTGCAGCGGCTGATTGCTCTGTGCATGCACTTGTGTGGGGGCGTGACTGAAAAAAGTAAATAAAATTACTTTCCTTGCTTTAAATGAAATGGGATCCCTAATTTTATTACAGCTGCAATCGGTTTAGAGGCATGATAGAGCAATAAAAATTGATTCTATTCTGTTTTATTCCTTTAACAAAGTATTTCAGTTAAAAAGCTAATACTGTAATTTAACTGCTTAGCTTCTTGAGGTACAAATTTAGGCCTGATTTCTGCAGTATCTCTGTCAAGGGAATGATCCAGCAGTCTTATCTTGATCTACTCTTGCGTCTAAAGCACACATCTTTCTATTTTGCCACTGATCAGATTGAAGATTGAGCCCCCTTTTCTTAGAAAGGTCTAGAAATCATGATCCAAGTACATAAGCTTATTAACTTTCAGTATTGCAATTCATTACATCAAGGTCTTAAGATAAATACTGTGAAAACCCTCTAACTGCTGCAAGCCACTTACCGGCTTAGTAATGCAGATTACCATCAACATGTCACCCTGCACCACACTCTCTGCTGGGCTCCTGTTGAATAGGGTCCAGTTCAGGATTTCTCTCTCAGATCCAAAGCCCTCTGCACAGACCCTGCAGTGACCTGTGAGGTTGTCACCCTACTGTACCAAACCAAAACTGCATGAACTGGCAGAGGATGATCTGTATGGTCTTTTCTTGTCACTGAATTTGTAGATCTCACACACACAAGCTGGAAATGGCCCATGCACCTGTTCACTTTCAGGCTCAGAGCTTCCAGTTCCAAGCAGAATGATTGCTGAACCTGATGTTCCAGGCACAGGGGAGACTCCATGTGTTAGGCACCCACCAGTCAGAAAGGCAAACCTTGTGCTAAGCAATTTCTGAAACTAGATCAGGCAGGAGGCAATGGTGATAAGTGGAGGAACTCCGAGAAATTGTGAGTCTGTATTAATTTATGTGGGCATTAGTGTGGGAACAATGGAAACTCAAATGGGGTTTGAAGTAAGTGAACCAGCTACTTTAGTATTAGCTGAATACTTTACCTATTTAAGAACTTACTTTGTAGCTCTCTAAGAGGGACAACAATTTAAATTAATTGATAAAAAGCATGACTCACAAATGCAAAATGACTGCTTGTAGCTCAGTTGCAAAAATCCTAAATATTCATTGAGATATTTGTCATTGTTTTCAAGGAGCTCATAATTTCAGCCAAAATCAATAATTTATAATTGGAACCATCCCAGAAACGTGGGCCCAGCAATGGGGGCTGGAATAACTCAGGTGAGAAGGCTGAAGAAGCTCTGCTGTGACTAGGTGGTTTGTGGAGGAGAATGATGCAGAGCACCTCACCCCCTTGCCCTGGGAGCAGGGGACAGTGGCACATGCCCACAGCTCTTCTAAGTCCATGCCTGAGGCAGCAGAAGCCATCAAAAATCTGTACCATTTTCTCCACTCTTTATCAACAGCAGCAATCCTGGGAAGTTTGTTTTTTTAATTTACAGTAGAGTGCTGAGGGAGGTTAGCCTGAGAAGACAGACATGGGAAAACAGACCCTTGAATATGAAGTTGACAGGTTTTATTTAGAAAGCTGGCATATGCACTGGCTGCATTCATATCTGCAGTGTTCCCCAACTTGACAGGCAATCTAGAGTATGGTGTATACTAAAGAGAAGTAGTTTTGAACTCACATTTTGGTTCCTTTCATACAATTCCTGTAACACTGAACATTTTTAGACAAGTACTAGTTTTTGTTTTCCAGTAAAGACTACATGGCTTTTTGTTTCTTTTTTAACAGCTCACTGAAAAAAATTGTGTGGTAGCATAAGTCTGGCTGCCTAGTTAGGCAAGTTTACTTGCATTTTTTTAATACAAATGGAATACCATCAGAGTTGATCATAAAAGCGTGCCTGAAGAGAGTACAGGAATGCATGACAAAGTTTTTTATGCTTTTAATTTCATCTCAGAAATAATGTCCAACAAGTAGAATACTCTACATAACTACGTAAGCAATATCAACATAACCAGAATGCCTTTGAATTTCTGAGTGACCTTAGAAGGATGGGTTGATACTGCAGGTTTTGTCAGGCCTCTGCTCTGAGATGACAAAGTAAATGGCCTGTTCATGGGATCTAATGTTGAGTTATGTCATCTCATTCAAAAAGAAATATATGCATAAGAAATATATGTTTGCTCATCCATGTGCTATTGACCTTGGTTCAAGTCCTGACTCCAGAAAATGTCTTTGGGAGAGCACTTAAACACAATGCTTGTGTTTACATGCTTTTCTGAGGGGGAGGTGGGCTGCAGAATGTGTGCAAATTCTTTCTTCAAATAAGATAGAAGAAAATGTATGTAGTACTGTTGTAAATCTTCCAGAATGGGAAAAATCAGGAAACCTCAAAAAATCTTGCCAGACATAACTGTTGAAGTGTATTGGTCCAGTCAAGGTGTTGCTAGATCTGTACAATGAAGACTACCAGGCTGTATTTTAAATGTTGCCCTTCAATAAATTTCTTTCATATATTGAAGAGGGGGTTCCCACACAGGTCTTCCGATGTGTGCAGAAGTGTTAATGTCATGTAATTTTTTAACCTTCACAAGCAAATTCTGATTGCACACAGAGCACACCACCACCATTGTGATGCTCCTTCATGATCCTAGAACCACAGGATTGGTTGCTGGGAAAGATGCAGATCCTGGGAAAGCAGCTGAACAGTTATGCAAATTACCTTAAATTGGTTCCAATGTTTAAAAATCATCAACTATTTCAGAGTTGTTAAGAAATAATTTTTTAAAAGTAGCAAATGGAGAAGCCTTCTGCAACTTTCAACTTAAACCAATCTCAGAGATGAATCAAAATAAAATAAAAATAAATAGAAGTTAAGATTTTATTATGCAAGTTAAAACTATTTAGGTTTTGTATTAGTCTCCGTAATATTTTCTTGGATTTATACAGATTTATGAATATATCCCATGAGTTTTATAGTTCAGATCTTTATTATATTGATTCACTGAGAGCAAGTGTGAAAGGAACAGGAAATAAGCATATGACAAGAATGAAGTATTAGGATTTCTCCCAAAGTGGGGCTTTAATCTATGTAAGTACTCTACATGGAAACAACCCCAGGTGTTAAAGGCTTTTAGGTCAGGAGATGATGAGACTCATATTCTGGCACCTGAGTGACTCAGTCTGCAGATGGGGGTGATTGTTCTGTGGCCAATCAGCCCATTCCCCAGTAATATCAGGGAACTCTCAAGGCAGCTGTTTCTGAGTCAGAGATTTTCAGATTAGGCCTTATAAAGCAAAGATTTTACCTTCTCTTACTTCTCCCCCCACAAAAAAACCCCAAACCTAACCAACCAAAAAAGGGTTGTGTACTTCTCTGGAGCATAAGGTGTTTTAGCTTCTGTGTGTAGCTGTGAAGCCTGAAGAGCTGGAGGAATTACAGAAAGCTGATTGTTTATTGACTGGTAAGTGAAATAAACTTGTGGTTTTAATCCAGACCTCACAAATGCATGCTCAGGTAATAAATCCTGTAGTTATTGCTACTTCTGTTTTGGTAATCTTAAGAGAAAACCCCCTGGAACTGTCATTTGGGACTGAGGCTGAAAGGCAAAAAATAAGGATCAGGAATCACACTATCCAGAAGGTTTTCACTTTCATTTGTCCATTAGATGCTGCTTCTGTTTATAGCTGGAGATTGCTCATAGTAAAATGATGCTCATGCTACTGTGTGGTCTGAAAGGTCTGAAATGAGCTTGTGGTAACCTGGAGAGTTATTCCCTGACAGGGAGCTGAGCTTCTGGAGAATCCTGGACTAGGAGAGAAGGTGTTAGCAGTGTTTTACCTGTTAATAGTATAAAAACTCTGTTTTCTGCAGCCTGAGTTCTGGCTGGCCTAGCCATGCAGATTTATGGCATCTCAGTGGTTTCATGACACTGCCTGCTGTGCAAACTCTGGAGCTCGTTTCTGCTGGAAACCAAGTACAGCAACACAGGGAGCATAGATGCACATAGAAGTGAGAAGTACAAATGGAAGTTATGATAATTTTGGAGTGATCCTTTCGCAGATTTTTAAGGCTCTTGCTGTACTACACTGGTATGTAGGAAGTATTTTTAACATATATACTTGTTTTTTGTTGGTTAAAATGAAATATTTAACATACCATGTTTTCTGTGTATCTGGACAAAAGGGAGTAAACAGAAGAGGGGCAAGGACAGGGAAAGGGGAGAAAAGAAAATCTCTGAAGAAGCTGAGGAGCTTTCTAAAGAACCAATAGTATGATCCACTTTGTGGCTAAACTGATTAGCTCTCTTATAATCACATCTCAGCTGATGAACTTTGTGATCTTCCTCTGTAGAGCCCTCTATGGCTGTTCTATTTCATTCCTTAAGAAGATTAGGTGGGTAATCCTGAAGCTCCACAAAACCACCTGTTGTTTGGGCTGCTGTATAATACAGCTTTTGAGGCAATCCTTTGACAGTTCAGCAGTAGGATTGTGAGCAGGCTCAGCTATTTGTGTAGCTGCTGGTTGCAGTCTGTGTGTGTTATGTGGCACTCTGGGCTGTGTTTCCAGCCCTTAGGAAAACAGGACCCAGTGCACCCACCCTCTGTCCCTCTGTCCTGCTTTCCCTTCCCCAGGGACTGCTTCTGTCTGCAGCAGCACTGCTTTCCTTGCTGTAATGACATTTGCAAAGTCTGTGTCTTTACCATCTGGATGTTCTAGGGCTTCAAATGAACCAGGTGCTGGTAAATTCATCCACTTCATCAGGAAGGGTGCCTTGCAGTGTGTCTAGAATAGAATTATTAAAGAAAGCAAAAAATAATCTAAAACCAGATAAATGCATTGGAGAGAGACAGTAAATCCAGGAAAGCCAGTCAGCTGCAGGTTGAGCTGTAAACAGTAGTTATGACAAAACTGGGTCAAAATCCTTGTTCTACATAATCTGCTGGGACACAATGGTAGCTGTTCAGGCTGGGATGTTTCCCTGTAAGCCGCACTGTCTGACCATCCTACTGAAAATGTCACTCACCACAACTGAAATTCCTAAACTTAAACCCACAATCCTAACTCCAGAGGAATGTAGGAACATTTTTTTTTTTCCTCAGAAGAGTTCAGAAACTGTCATGATAGAATGTATTTGTAAGATATGAGTTAAATACTCTGGGTTTCCTGTTTTTCTGCTCTGCCAATGTTAAGAACACAATCTAACAATATGTTAAGCTGGTGCTTAATTCTAAGCATCTTTATGATCTAATGGTAGTAGGCAGTAGTGTGGCTGTTTGTCTGCTTTGATTTAAAGACTTCCTTAAATGCATTGCTGATTTTGGCCTTCTCCACCACAGGTTAATACATTGTGATTAAAAATGAATAAGTGCAGTCATATCATCAGCCACAAAATTGTCTTTGTCAATCCATTAAAATAAGATTATTGGTATGTTTATTCTTTTCCATCCCCCCCACTGAAGCCTGTGGGGGGAGGAAAATAATTTTCAAGTTGTAAATCTAATTATAAATGATAGAGTGATTTCAGGCAAAGGTCTTAAGGAAGTGTTACATTTAGTGGCTTTTTCTATGAAAATATAGACAGACATTAAAGTAGTTCTCTCATATCCTGCTTACACCTCTGTCTTTCTTACCCCCAAACAGTATGTTTTGGTCAAAAGATTTTCCAGCATCTGGGGAATACATCCTGGGAGTAAGAGTTGCACACTGCTTGTGTCCTCCATGGTGACAGATAGGGCTACAGCTGTTTGCTGCAGTTTGAGTAAAAACACAAGATTTTGTGAGCCATGGGTGCTGAGAAAATTGTGTGACAACTTGTCAGTGCTTTTCTGACTGTGGAAATCTGATTGCTTTAAAAAAAAAGTAAACATATGGCTATTGTGTTTGATTAATCCATTTCCTCACATTCCCTGGCAAGGAGTGAAGGGATCACCAGACTCAAGCATTGATAAGTCATTTTTGGTTGCCCTTCAATGTGATCTCTAGTAATCGCCATTAATGTTTGGGCAGCTTAATTGAATGTTTTGTATTGCAAAATGGATCTGTATGGTTAGCACTTTTCATGCTTAAAATGGCTCAGTAGAAAAAGAATTATTGGAAAAATGTTTTTGACAGAGTGTGTTAAGTGGCAGACTTAGAGACTAAAACAAAAGATTACTGTTGTGAGGATCAATTTTATCAGTGGTGCTAAGGGTAAGTGGAAAATGGATTTATCATCCTATTTCTGACAGTGCAGGGCAGAGGGGGTTAATAACAGGAGAATTTTCACTGTGCTCCTCTGGCTGAGGAAGCTCCAGGTAACCAAAGGTAGGGATATGGCTTGATTGACAATTGATTCATCAAGGCATTGATTGTTTCCTGCCATTCACCTTGTAAACAGGTGGTTGAGTAAAGAAGTGTCTAATTAAAATTCTTTTGTGGTGTGATTCTCCTAGAAACACATGAAACCAATAGATGAGGCAGCAGAAGAATTTTAAAATACTGTATTCCTGTGTTTCAAAGTACTTGTTTTGCATGATCAGTTTAGAAACCTGATTCTGCAGGTCTGTTATTCTGTGTAGCTGCCCTGTGAAGTTTCAAGGCAGGCACGTGCTTCTGCTTTCTTTTTTTGCTTAAGGCTAATGACTTTGTATTTTCTAATGGCAACTTACCAGGGGAGAGCTGTGATAATAAACTGGAGCTTCTCTCAAGATAGTGAACAAACCAGTGAATTGAGTCTACTTTTGGTTGAGGAGGTGAATTTGAGTTGTTGATGGTTTATTTTCTTCCTCAGAAATTGATGCATGAACTTAGGAGTAAAAGGAGCTTATCTGTTTTAGGTCTCTGGATGGTAGGGAATATGATAGAGGAAAACAGCTTTTTTGCTTGTAGCAATTACATGAACAGCAGAATTTAAGCATTGAAAATTCTCCCACTCCAGGAAGTCAGCATGCTATAGCTCAGTCTTGTGATAGTAATTTTCTGTCCAAAGACAAATATTCTCTATATTGCAGATATCTCCTCCTGTTTACTCAAAGAATCACACTGTTTCCCAACCTTCCTATCCCCAAAGGAAGTGTTAGACAAACTAGGCTAGGGGATTGTAAAATCCCAAATGTTTGGTATGAAGAATGTTTCTAAAGGGTAAGTTAATGCTGAGCAAGCACAGCTTTTTAACTTGTATAAGTTTCTATTGTTACCTTGTAATCTCCAAGACAGTAAAAACCTTTTTCCTAGTAGACAACTCTAAATTGTGTCTTGCAGAATTGGAGGGCATTGAGTGGCATTATACTCCAAACTACTGAGATATAGCTACAAAACCTCAGAGGAGACAGAGCTCTGTGTGTGTGTGTATATATAAAGGTGGCAATAGCCAGACTTTTTATTGCAATGAAATATAGGGATAAAGACCCATAAGTAAAAAGTGATTGTAACTACATTTAATGCAGGTATTTGCATATTCCATGATGATAAAGGTTTAAATGAGACTTCTTTTAGATCAGTGTGAAAGATTCTTTTTGTAGTAGTCATTAATTCTGGATTTTACATAAAACAAGCAATTTTTTTTCATGTCTAGATATTTCTAGAAGCTGGCTGCAGTGTCACTGAAGTTTTTGAATTAGGAAGAAATATGAGAGTTGTATGGCTTGAGACAGTGAGAAAAGTCAAAAAGTCACCTCTTAGAGAAACAAGGCCTGGACAGATGAAAAATTAAGTTGCTGGATACTTTATTTCTTATTAAAGTTGTTGGCTGGGGAGAATCTGTATTCCTTAATGGGACTATTTGTGGTTATTTTTGTTGTGATACTTTCACGAGAATGCAAGTTAACCACAACCTGCAGTCCTGGTTGTGCAGGGACTCTGCTAGAAGGCAGCAGACAGAGCACTGTCACTGGCAGGCAGTGCTACCCAGGGACCTGCTGCTGAGGTTTTTTTATCTAAAGAAAGTGCAGTAAACTTCCCTTGGAGCTTAAGTGAGATAGAGAAGAATAAGTCATAGGAAAGGTCAGGAGTTGTCTGACTATCCAGAAGTACTTTCTTTTAATTTACTATTTTCTTAATGGAAGATGGACTTTGGTCCCAAAAGTGGCAAACAAATCATTTGACTACATTTGGGAAGAATGTGGATAATTCTGTGGTGTGATTTATTATGTGTCATTGAAAGCAATTTTAGTTTAATCAGAAATCATAGAAAATATGTAATTAAAAAGCTCTCAAAATGTGTGGGTTAAAAATGTCACTTAGTATGGGTTTATAACAGCTTCATTTGTCCATTCTGTTCTTGGAGCTGTATGGTAGGGCAAAATCACATGGATAGCACCCTGATTTATAGAGCTGAGAGCAGACACTAATGAGAAAAAGCTTTTAAAATAAAGACTTGCATTATATAATTTACGTAGTTATGGCCATAAAAATTAAAAAAAAAAATACTGAACTAATAGTTTCTAGACTTAGATATGGAAGTGTCCAAGCTTTATACCCTAATGCATATAAGAACTATAGTAGGAAAAAACTGACAATAAATCTGGAGGACAGCTATGTCTTGCTAAGTGGCACTTCAAAACTTGTATTAATTCTAAAAGCTAAAGTCAAACTTGCCTTTTCCCTCCCTCCCTTATGCAATGAGGAGTTTGGGCTTTGTAGGTGAATAAATACCTCTTGCATATACTATAGAGACACAGGTCAGAGAGGAGCCTATGTTATTCGATACAATACAGGAAAAAAGTTGTTAATAAATAATTTATCTAAGGATTTTTTGTGGTAGTGAAGGCAGTGCCCAGCTCTGGCTGGTAGAACTCAGCAGTGCTGACATGAGAAGCTCAGGGCTGACTCCCATCTGCTGCCAGGTGACAGAGCACACCATCAGCTCTGGCTTCTGTTTAGGAGTTGTCTGGGAATTGCTGTGCAGTAACATGCAAAGGCAACCACAACCTGGAACACAGCTGTGGGGGAATGCTGCTGCCTGCTTGTCCTGAATTATGTGGACCTTCAGCATTGAGCTAGGTTTGTACAGTACCAAATGTCTTTGCTGCCATTAGCAGTTGTGTCTGTCAAAAAGTCCTGCTTGTGCTTTTGAGCTGAAAAGGGTTTTGCTAATGACAAGAGTAAAGGGAAGAAGCAAAAAGTCACAAATAACATTTCTAGTAAGTAACTTCATCAGCAAACAAAGTCTTACTGGAAAGTCAAGTGATCTATTGTCTAGGGAATTTGATGTACAAATAGGTTCCCAGTTCTGGAATCTCAGATTACCAAGGCATGTAATACTAAGTATGCTTGGGTGTTTTTCTGACTGACATCTTGTAACTGGCTCAGTAATATCAGAGAACTGTTCTTAAGGCTATTGCAGGGCAGTCTATGCATTTCATACAGCTTCCATAAGTACTGCTGCAAACATTGCAGTGCTATTCCAGCCAGTGCCTCAGAGCAGGGCCAGCTTGTCCAAGCCCTGTCCAAGAGGGGCTTGAATGATGGTAATTAAACATCTATGTATTACAGAAACTAAATAAACTTCTACTATACTTTCTTTAAAATTCTAAAAACCCTGCAAAAATTAAATAAACAAAAGAGCTACTTCAAGGACTAGTGGACTCTCAAACATGGATTTTTATTTATGAAGGAATGGGAGGGATTTTTTTCTTTAATTGCTTTTAGCAGCAGGATTGAGAAAGCTATGTGAGAAACTGCAATGGATGCCTTTGTAAACCAGGAATAGGACAGGCTTATATGTGTGGTGAGCATGCTGAATGACTGCTAGTAAAACCACTGCCTTGTTCAGATCCAAAAACATAGGTTTATTTTAGCACTGTGTTTCTGAGATAAGTAGTAATGAAGGATGGTCAGAAATAGCCTGTCAAACCTACTGCATGAGGAGGAGCTGTTGCATTTCCAAGTACAACCTCTAAATATTTGGCACCTTGAGAGCTACTTGAGCCATGAGGGCTGTTTTGTGTGGTATAAAGAGAAGAGTTTTTTGTATAATATAGCATGGATGGGCTTTTGCAAGGCATATTAGTAGAAACAGTGACATTAATATGCCTGTGAATTCACATACGTGGTGAATTACAAATTATTCTAATTATAAAACAATTTATATTTCTTTTTTAAGAATTCTTAATTCCTAAACAATAGCCAATCTTAGAGGAAGCTACCAGAGGACTTTTCAGCCAATTAATAAAAAATGCAATGTTTCCTGAATGTATGATTTTTGCTTGGCTTTTGTTAGATTAATAATTTACTAAATATAGTTGAGTGTATTTAATGCAATTTTCTCCTCTTTAAAATGTTCTCATAGGTAAAAGAAAAACCACTTTTATTTGTGCTTTCATGAAAAGAATCCTATTTTCCCTCTCTTCAGGATCTAATGCAAATAGGGGGTGGGGAGTGGAGGGGAAGGGTTGAGCAGCCAGGTTGTTCAAGCATTGCTGTGGAGTTTGAATGGCCAGTGCAAATGAATTGCTTTACATAGTTTCCATCTTTGTAAGCACTTTACACATCACCATAACTTGACCTGAAGGAAGCTTGGTGACAGTGCTGTGGCAAGGCAGGCAGTGGAGGGGTCTGGCAGTCAGGTGAGGCATGACACAGCTGGAGAAGCAGTCTGCTCTTGCTCTGCCTGCCCCACACATCATGTCATGGAAAAGAGAAGGAAGGATGGATGTGGCCATCCACCCACCAGCAGCTGGGCTGGATCAAACAGTGTATTAAACAGGTCTGCTGCTTTCTGCTAGAAATAGAAACTAGCAGTAAGCAAGAGGGTAACACGGGCTCTACTTTCAGCATTAGCAGAGGATAATGCCTCTTGTTCCCTAGAGGCTGTCCAGCACATCATCTGCTGCTCTGGGTATGTGCTCAGCAGCCAAAAATTGCCACTTGGGGAACTGATATTAAGTATTTTTGCCTAATTCTCCAGAAGTCCTATTGGAAACTAGACCAAGAATTGTACTGCATGGTATGAAAATTTTATGTTAAATAGTTCAAATGCTTAGTCTAAAAAATAGAAGCTCTTGTCCTTTCACAACTGGAATACAGAGTAGAATATTTAGGTAAAAATAATTTATGACAGTAATTATGGTATAAACCAACTTTTCAGCAGCTAGTTGCTTAAATTCCTTCTTCTCTGCTCCAAACCTGTAGGGAAATCACTGCAAGAAATACCCCTGCTATATTCATCAGAAATAGGATGTAGTATGTGAACACTTAACCGTGTAATGAAAAAAGATCTCATATGCAATGATCTGGAGGATCAAGAGGTCAACCAGCTTTCTGAAACTGTCTAATTTTTACTGGCAACATCTAATATTAATTACTATAGCTAACACCTTTCCCCATTAAATTCTGAACATTTATGCACATTAACATGAGACATCTAATGGCTTGACAGCTTTAATTTTTTCACTGTATGTATTTCATTTTGTTTAACCACAAGAAAACTGAACTTCTATTTATTATGGGGAAAATTGATTCAGAATAAATCCTGACAGTTTGAGTTACTTCTGAGCTTTTGTATTTAATGGAAACACAGTATGAAATCCCTTTCTACGCTCCCTGTGTGGGAAAGGGGGATTTGACAGTAGGAGAGCAGATATCACCACTAATAAAAGTGACTGCATGGCAGGGTGGGACAGGCATGTTGTGTAGTCATTTTGCTTCAGGACCCTTTCCAGCAGTGAAGCCCCAGCATGTTGGTACTTAAGTGCAGATAACCAAGAGCAGCTCCAGCAGGCAGTGTTAGTTGTGATAAGTGTGCAAGATTGCTGGCACTGCTGCCTTTACACCAGGGGTTTCTGCAGAGCAGAGGTAGTCAGTAGATGGGCAGATGTCCCTTTTCCAACCATATCTTGATATCTCCAGGCAAGCTGAAGCCTGAAGTATGGGAAATGCAGATGCTGCATTCAGAAAACAAGCCTCATTTGATTGAGGTCTTTCTCCTTGCCACAATAACACTGCACAGGTCTGGTGCTTACTGAAATTTGGCTGAAATGCTCAGTCTGGTGTGACAAGCATGGATGCCAACTGGATCAAGTATGTATTGCTGCAAAACTGGAGAGTGGTCACCAATTCATTTCACACCAGCTACTGGAGAGATACTGAACATAAACTTGGTATGGCATTTAAGAAAGGAAAAAACCCAAGCCATAATTTAATCATTAAGAAACAAAGCATAAATGAAATGCTGGCTACTGAAGAAGGCTAGGTGAAGACATTGTGAAGCCTCGAGGCAATTCCTTATAGGAGAACAGTTACTGCAGCAGAGTTCAGAAGTGGTAGGGAGATGTTCAGCAGCAAGGAGAGAGTGGAAAGAGTAGATGAGCTGTCCTTGATAGGACTATGACTATTAAATAGCAATTTCTGCTATGGCTTGCTTGTCTGCCTTGTTTTTTCACTTTGACTCAGCATGAGTAGTAGCTTAATAACTGCTTTTGTATTGGTAGTCCCCTGACAGGAGTATTATCAGGCTGGATAAGCTGTGGAAATTCAGGACTTGTGCAGCAGAGGTGGCTCAGACCTCAGGTGCTGAATTCCTGCCCCTGTGTTTGTTGTCATTCCTGCTCTTGTTGCCAAGGTGGGGATTTCTCCTCGTCCCTTCCGACACTTTTCAGTCTTTAAGATTATCTTGTAAATCATGAATGTTGGAGGCATCTGTATCTAAGCTGTCTAGAGCTCAGGCTCTTGTGCAAGGATATTGCTTGACAGAGAGGTGTCCTTCATAGTCCTTACCCTGCAGAAACATAGGATAGTGAGCAGGAAATGGTCTGATAGTTAAAGCAGATGGTTTCTCAGTGAAAGCCTTCTGTGGCTTGTGTTCTTGGTAACTTTTTTTAGTGAGACAAACCAGCTTTCTTGACATGACAGCTTCATTGCTGTGCCTTGTGGAAACATGCTGCCACTTATACTAATTTTACCTTGTAAGAATATGAGAGCGCAGTGGTAAAGAAGAAAAGTCAGCATTGCTATGATTTGAGGGATTTTTTTTTTCCTGTGACATAAATGATTGCCAATAGAGGGAAGTGATTTGTTAAACTATGCAGAGAACAACAGTATTAAAATATAGATGTGTTCCTGCTTCTCCTGATTTTTTTACATATCTGCACCATGAGCTAATGCAATTGCTGAAAGAGTGCTCCCCAAAAGGGCTGTTCTACAGCTACATGGTTTGTAAATGACAACAGTTAGGGGAAAAATAATAAAGACAAACTTATTCCAGAAGACTGTGCTGGCAGGGTTTGGAGTCTGAAACAGGGTGCATGTAAATGAACGTAGAGCACTGCTGTTGATAAGGGCCAGGGAATGCTGCTAATGCAGGGAGTGCCAGGGGCTGGGGAGCTGACAGATGTAGGAGTGCACTGGCCTTCTGGGGTGACCAAGGGGTCACCAAGGGGACCAAGGGGTGGTGACACATCTTGGTTTGTGCAGACCAAGGCAAAAGAGAACACATCTTCTGTCCCTCCAATGTGTAAAGGAGGAGCAAACTGGTTCACAGTGTCCTCTCCTCTAACTGATACATTGGACCTTTATGTAAGCTGGAGATGAAAACAGGAGAATTAGTTTGTTTTAGGCTGTATTGACTTCCATTGAATATATCAAAAGGTTTCAGATTAGAACGAATGACATTGAGGTGGTCTTCCTACAATGCCAGGCACTGTCTGTATTTGATGGGAAGGGGCCACTGGTTGTATTGAAGCTTGTTCCTAGGGTTACCCATTTTTGCAGTGATCTGAGGTGTCTGAAGGTCAAGGTACAGGAACTAAAACTAATAATCACCTATAACAATTCAGAAACAATCTCTGGAAATGCCTTTACCATATTAACTGTTGGCATAAAATAGGAATTCTTAAATGATTGTGCTTTCATCATTCACATTTCAGCTCTATGAAGCTGAACTCACTGATTTTTAAGTTCATGTCCCAGGACACTTTCTTCAGTTTCCTAATCCTATATTTGGGCTCTAAATGACAAGTTGATGACATAATGATAATTTTTCTTATGTAGTAAATGGTGAAGCCATTAACACATGACTTAACAGGACTATATGACTTTCAACCAAAGAGAATGGGTTCTCAAAGAAAAAAGTTCTTAGTCAAAAACATATCTTCAATAATAGTAGGGAAAAATATAGAAAATTACTGTCAAAGTAAATTGTGTTTTGGATGAATGCCATCTCCTTTCAAGTTTGCCCCACCATGATAATCCTTCTTTATTTACTGGTGTTGGCCTTTTCTCTTTAGAGACCTTTAGTGAGTACTTATTTTATATTTCATGTATCATTAAAGTGACTTAAATGATCAAGGATGTGGTAGCCTGACATTTATTTTTAATTATTAGCATAAATAAAGAGCCATCTATATTCCACACCTGCTGCAATTATAAAAATATATTTTCTTCATTTATAAAACAAATTATGTTCTTCAGGGAGTCAGGCAGAGAGATGAGAGGCTGCTCTCTTTGGTAATCTCTCTATATTGTCAATGTTTATTAGATCTGACTGCAAAGGGCCAACAATGTGGTTTTGATCCACACAATTCATGAATTCCATGCAGTTCCTGGGGAGCGTGTCTGCATAGTAATGAAAACAGAACAGTGGAAGAGAAAGACTCCAGAAGTGTTTTATCACAGCCTCATATCTACACTGCTGGGCTGTGTAACCTTAGATATTGTATTTCTGAAAAGAGCAGTTTGGTGAGAAATGCTACACTGGTCACAAAAAAACTTAAGATAGAACAGAAAAGAGGCCCCTTCAGCTCTTAGATGCCATCTAAAAAGCACTTCAGTTTAAATTTTGATCACCTTAAAGATGGAAAGTTTTATATGAATTGAAAAAGCTGAGCTATGTTTTGCACAGTATTGCCTTCTATATTTTTGTTCCATTTGTTTGTGTAAGTCAGCATTAGTTATAAAATGTATATGTAATTACATTGTAGAAAATACAACACTTTCAATTAATCTAATCTGAGACTCCATTTGTCAAAGTACTCTGCTTTAGTAGTTCATACTCCCTTCTCATGCAGGCTGTCATATTTATTTTTTTAATGAAAAGTCTATCATGAAAAAGTAATGGTATTTTAACACTCTTGGCAAGATGGGCTACAGCACAGCAGTGGAATCAGCTGGTTACAGCTAAATAATTCCTCTTCAAACTGTAGTGCCTTAGGTTAAACAGTCTCATCTAGCAAGACTTAGAGAACTGAATCTTCTGTAGTTTTCTGTGTGGTGGAAGAAAGTCTCTTTTATATTACACAAGATAATTTCAATTTCCTAAGTTGCTCTTCCTGTTCCACAGTAACTGACTTCAGTGAGTTGTGGTATCCCATACAGCAAGTGAAGATGCCTTGCATTTGGATGTTTTCAGTCTGCAGATTTCTTGTGACCCCATTAGATGTAAGGGGGCCACACAATCTTCTGAGGTCCATGTCTCACAGCATGTCACAGCTCTTCACACTTGGGGAGGTTTTCACACCATGGGGTGTCTCATGTGACATGTTTGCTTCTCTTGATGCACCAACGTTGTCTAGCATTTGTCACAGTGCAAATTATTAACTGGATACCTTTTGATGAAAGAAGATATGATGGCAATTTGGTAATTTAGTGTAGATTCATAAATTTGTTGTTTAAAAGTTGAAGTAATTAGTTAAAAGCTTTTTGATTAATGGTGGCTAACAGCTTGTATGTATGAATATTATAGTGCTGAGTGGCTGTATTCCAGGTAAAGTGATTGATTGTGTTCTGGGGATGCACATATGTTCTGGGTGCATATAAATTATTGTTAGTCATGCAGTTTCACTAATGGGATTATTTTCAGAGGTATCTCTGCCATTTTAATGTGCCTGCTTTTCAGTCTGAGTCTAGATACCCAAGACTGCTCTGTCTTGCATCACTGTAGTTATTCTCTTGTTCTCTTTCATGTAACTGTCATACCTTGGGGACAATGGCAACAAGAAAAATTGAAAGAAAATGTATTTTGATGTCTTGAAAACAGCAACATAGACAAGAAAAAATCCCCAAACCAAAAACCCCAAACCCGTAATTCCTTATATTTTAATCAAATAAAAAGTTTATTTTGTATTTCTTGTGCCAAGGCAATTTGGGTTTTAGGATGATGTTTCCACATATGTTCAAAAGCCACATTAAAAAAAAAAATAAATTGGATGTCTGTCCTCCATTTGCTTTAGTCTGAGGTAGGAATCCAGACTACATGGTGAAAGAAACTGGTCTCTAAAATGTTCACACAGTTTGTTTCTCAGTATTTAGACCTTTATATCACTTGACATTCAGGGAAGCAAGTGTTCTTTTGTTATAAAAATATTTCTTGAAATTTCATTTGAAGGCAGCAAACTGAACTGCGTGGGCTCAGCTTACCAAGCATGTTGCAGCTGCTCTGGTGGTTTTGTTAGCACAGAGAGCCCACTTGACATCTCTGGCTATACCAAGAGATCTGGGTGAACACTAAGCTTCTAGGATATGGCCAGAGCCCAAGAGTTGGACTCAGACCTTGATGTGGGGTGTTAGACATCACCTTGAACCACTGGGGATTTTGATATGTAGTATAAAATGGAACAGATTGAGGGCATCAATTTAATACCAAGCCACCACAGGGCAGAGGGAATACAGAGGTGGCAGCAGCTCAGTTTTGGCCCCAACCTCTGACCTGGGCAACAGCTCTTTGGCTGCAGCCCACAAATACACAGCTACAGAATGTGGTGTTCTGAAAAACAAACCCAAGGCTCTAGACTGGCAGCATTTGCTGTGCAGTGCTCAATTGGCTCAGTGATGCTACTAAGAAGGCAGCAAGCGGGCATATCTTCTGTCATTCCCTATTTCCACAAACCTCACCCAGGATTTGCCAAAACCATTTTTAGACATAAAGGTGTCCCTTGTGTCCTTTCAGGACTTGGCCTCTATGCTCAGACTGTCTGGAATTTTGTAGGGAGGATGCCTGTCTCCCAGAGCCCAGACTGGGACCATCCAGTCATTTCACACAGTGAGGAGAGCAGCTGTCAGACAGTAACTGCTTCCATCCACCGACCCTGTCCCTCTGTTATTTGCACATTACTGTCATTTCTGCCTCTCTTATGTGCAGCATATCTGCTCCTAGATGTTCTGAGCAGTTTCTGCATGCAGATCTGGAGCAGGTTGCCTATCAGAAATCAATATTTTAAATGATGTTTTCCCCACAAGATTATTATCATTGTAAAATCAAAATATTTTGCAGATCTTGAAAGCTCCAAGAATATTCTGTGTATGAGCTGACAGGAAACCATAATCAAATTGTCAAGCAATTGCTTCTACTGTGGCAAAGTGAGAATGTTAGATTACATGTGTCAGCATGTGAAGATAAAGACTGTGTAGTGAACAGCACGCTGAAGGCTTGATAGGAGATGGGAAGTTTATCGCTGTGTGCTGTAACCTATTGTGGACAATTCTGCTACCTCAGCAGTCCTCAGTTTGCATTAAAAAACTATGATCAATAAAATGCCTCAGTTTTGTCATTCTACCAACTTTATTTGATCAATTAAACTGAAAACTAATTGCTATTCCAAAGGGTTAAGTAATAAAAGATGCAGAATACTAATGTACGTTCGGTAGTTGTTTACTGAATCTAATATTATTGCTGCTCTAATCTCCTCAAACTGGCATCGAAATGTATGCTGCTGTGATTATTTGAGTAAGAAAAATGGCTCATTTATTCAACATATGCATTGGGTGCTGATCTGGGTTTTCAGATGTTTAAAGATTTATGTTCAAGTTATTTTTTTCCAGTTTTCCTGTCCTTTTACCTATTCTTCTGTAAACTCTTCAATCTTCCTCTTCTCTGTGGCTGTTCTATGTTCACTGAAAACTTCTTACCAATGTTTGGTTCTGAGCTTGGGACTCTAATCCAAAATGAGCTGAGAACTTGAACTCTCATTAAATTCAGTGAGAATTAATGAATCATCACCTTGAAAGATCAAGGCTTGTG
Source organism: Muscicapa striata striata (assembly GCA_030060385.1). NCBI lineage: Eukaryota > Metazoa > Chordata > Aves > Passeriformes > Muscicapidae > Muscicapa > Muscicapa striata. The sequence continues at coordinate 71,400 of JAREIS010000015.1, read as the reverse complement.
GGACATGTTCTCAAGTAGCCTGATAATTCCTGTAGCTTTTTCTCTTGTAGAGAAAGAAAATGTATTTACGGGAGTGGAATTGAAAAATAGTTTAATTCTGATAACCAGACTGCCATTCAGGGTAGTCATTTAACTGTAACAAAGAACAGGCATTTAATATCAGTTAAATAAATTAGTAATTTTAGAAAAGTCCAATATTTAGCCAGTCAACTGGTACAATCTTTGTCTGACCATGAAATGACGTGATTTCCCCAACAAAATTTGAAAGGAAGTAAACAGTGATACATGATGGGAGAAGGAAAAGAAATACTAGACAATCAGAATTAGTTTGCCAATGGTAGATTAAACCAGTATTGTACCTTGAGAAGATGACTGGTGGAGGGAATGCACAAACTTTTCATAATTTTGGTTGGTAGGGAAATATTTGCAAGGGTATTGTTTGAAAGTATATGGAGGGAAATATAATGGAGAATAACAAATGCATGAAGTCTGGAAGCATTATGTGTATTAATTTAAAGATAAGAAAAAAAGGATAAATTGTAAATGTTTAGACTGATTTAGAAATAGATTTCTGATCTGCCTCTGGTAAGGCCTGGAGCAGCCTTCCAACAAGATTTGTAAATGGGAAATGTGCTTACACCTGCAGCCATATGACTCAATTTCCTCTGACTTGCACTAGAGAGGGCAAAGCAGCCAATGTTGGCTGTGCCTCTGCTTTTCTGTTAGTGGGTGTTGCAGGTGGACTGTCACCTTAATACTAAACAACAAGGTAAATTTAAGTTTAAACTGGAAATTAGTCAGCTAGTGAGACAATCATGTAATGTTAGGGTTGGGACTAGACAGGGTGTCCTCAGGGTGACTCAGCTCTAGTTCTCTAGTCTTGCATATTTTATCCTAAAGAACACACTATTTCTCAGAACTGTATCTGGCAGGGGCATTAATTCACAGATTGAAGGGCAAAGTCTGTGCTTCTGTGATCAGTATATCTGCTGCTTTAGAGTGTGCCAGTTGAGAATGTGTACTGGGGAGCAATATGGCCTAGGCTTGTACATTTATTTAGTATCTACCAGGCGAACTCTCTCTACATTTAAACTCCTTTGCTCCTTCTAGGAGTCACATGCATTTATAGCTGATTCTTATCCCATGAAAACCGTAGGTGGAGAAGAGATGTGATTCTCTTGATCTGGAGAAAATATTCTTTGTCAGGGTCTCGAAGGCTTATGAAATGTTAGCCTGAGACTCAGAAGGGGAGAGACAGGCTGTGACTGGTCCAAGATCCAAGTGTAGTGCTAGGGGAAAAAAATCTTTCATTCCAAGCTACTAGTTCTTTTAAATGAGCACTTCAGTGTCTCCTCTCTCGTTGATTTCTCTCTATGAGAACACTTTTTCTGCAATTTCCACAGCAATTTGAGAATGTTGTTGAAAAAGTTATGATTTGAACCTGTATAAAAATGATCATATATGTACAGTATCCTGGAAGAAGATTGAATTACAAAAGGAAAGTTAATAAAATCTTGCTGGCTGAAAACTTGATGTTGATGGAAGTTCAGTGCATGCTGGTTTAGCAGTAGAAACTGTGGTTTGCCAGCAATCTGTAGGCTGTAAGAGGGACTTTTTACAGGGGTGTGCAGTGCTAGGACAGGGGGAATGGCTTAAAACTGAGATGGGGTAGGTTTGTGTTGGACTCTAGGGAGAAATGCTTTGCTTTGAGGGTGGTGAGGCACTGGAACACTCCACTGTGTGTCTGTGGAAGTGTTCAAGGCTGCAGTGGATGGGGCTTTAAGCAGCCTGATCTAGAGAGATGTGTCCCTGCCCATGGCTGGGGTATTGGAACCAGATGATTTTTAAGGTCCCTTCCAACACAAACTGTTCTCTGATATTAGTTGACAGCTATACAGCTAATGAGTTTTGTTCACTCTGCGTAAGCAATGAATCCTGACTGGCTACTTTCTTTGTGCTGTCACAATGGCAACTGCAGATGAGTGGGAATTAAGTAGCAGTTACTGTTGCTTTAACTCTTGGTTTGAAACTGCTTACTTGTGGTTTATTTTTGCACAGCTCTCCAAGCTGCTTAGCTGAAAAGGCATTTAAAATGTTTGTTGTATTGCTGGGAAGGATAGCCTGCCAAGGGCTATTATGATGACAAAATAAATGCCAGTGACTGTACTTTGCCAACAGAATATTGGACCATAACTTTTTTTCTTCAGCATTTTTCTGTCACTATCTGAATGGAAAATGGGAAGAGTGTTGGGGTGAAATGCCACAGATTCAGCATTCTCCCTTGACTGGCTCTCCTCTTCACTTGGGGGACCTTAACTACACCCCTTCCCGAAATGAATCTCATAGAGGACCTTACTTCATCTTCCTGTCTCTTCCAATTGCTTTGATAATAATAAGAATTTTAGCATTAGAAGAATGCCTTTGTAGTATCACTCAAGGAGGAGTCTTTGTTGTCATACATCTTAATAATTTATCATGCTCTTGATAAGAATTCTAGATCAGTAGATAAGAGTAAACAGGCTCAGGGAGACAGCCGTTTGATGCTGATGTTAATTTTGCAGCAACTGAATTGGTCTTCTGTCATTACAACTTAAGATGTATGATTGCAGGATCATCATTCTGGGGGAGTTTCTACTGCCAAATATTTTACAAAATGTGTATTAATTAAGCAGTTTAAAATGAAATGCACCTTTCCTTACTAACGTGGAAAAGAGGAAAAAAACTGTCGTGCTGAGACCTTAAAACATTTATAAATGAGGAGGATAGTGTGCTGCAATCTCTGGGCCAAAATAAGAAAAGGATTTTTTTTTTTTTAATATAACCAAGCCATTAGAAATGGACAGACTAGTTCAGATAAAAATAGAATTAAACTGAACCTATAGTTAATATACAAAAATACTGAATGCTTGAGAAACTGATAATCATTTTTGCATATCTCAGTAACCCATCTGATTAGTAGGGGCTAAGGAAAGCAAAGAAATATGTAATAAAAAAGGTAATTCTGGAGAGGGAAGTGGTTTGGTGATCTAAGTTTAAGTGTTTGGGTGTCTTTTTTCATGATCATGTCTGTTAGCATGTTTACAAATAACTATAGTAGGAAACCATATGGAAGAACAGCACATGAATGCAACATCAGCATGGTGAGAAACGCCTGCAGTTGCTCGTGAACCTGACTGTGTTTGGGAATGAGAGCCTTGTAATGCCCTTTGTCAGGGGTAAAAAGAAGGTGGTGGTTCTTGGCTCCCTCCACTACACTCCTTGTGGGATGTGACAGTGGATCTGAGTGATCTCTGAAAAAGGAGAACATAAAATGTGTGACATATCAAGTTTCTGCTCAAGTGCAATGAGAACAGCAAAAATGGCTGTTGGATGTTAATTAGTCTGTTTCGACCATATTGGAATAGTCTTAGCTCCTACAGAATTCTTTCTTAAAAATTCTAAAAATCAATTTGGGCGAGAGCAGACAGTTGTAGCTGGGGAGATAAAGCAACAGCATTGTGGAATATTTCAGGAAATTTGAGGAAATGAAACCAAAGTCCTCAGGATCAACCCTTTGAGAAGTTGAACTAGTTAGGAGCATAATGGAAGGGGGATAGTACAGGTTTGTTTATTCTTATTGGGGAAAACTGGAGCTTAGGTTCTAATCTAAGATGCAGTAGAAACCAGGGATTACTTTATTAAAATGAAATGTGCTACAGAAGTGTAACAAAATCTGATCTTGTGGCTCTGGTGAGTTGAGTTCTGCTTGTGGAGTTGTGTTTGCTTTTAAAACAATGTGTTCAAGTACTTGCCTCATTCCTACTCTGAGCTGGTTCTGCTTTTACCTTCAGGCAGATATCTAGGAATGGGCAGATGTGTCTGATCCATTTAGACTAGACCCCACCACTCAGACCAACTTATTGCCCAAAGGCATGAGAAGCCTGGCCTGTAAATCTGCTTCCTTGTGCCCTTGTAATCCAAGTCCCTGTCCTAAGAGCACGGATTGCCTGCTAACATTTCTGGTATGAGGACAGCAGTAAAGACAGCTATTACAGCGGAAATGGAACCAAGCACAGCTAGGGAAAAGCTAATTAAAAATGAAGGGGATGAGGAGCCTGGAAGAGGTAATGGTCCTAGAACAAAGGTTTATTTCTGATAGGTAGGTTTTCTTAAAAGCATTGTCAACATAAATTCTTCCTGTTCTGTAGAGATCTCTTTCTGTTTCAGGTATCTTTCACAAACCACTGTTACTGTGTAATTGTTGCTGTCTCATCTTTTCCATCTGGACATTTTCTCTTCTTCAAAGTGATTTTAATTGTTGCAGTAACATAGCTACTCTATGGATCTTTGTTGCATTCCCTAAGAACTCTTGCCCAGTGCTGAACCGGGGTTGAAGCTGTCCATTATGAATGAAACACAATGCAGCTTCACAAACAGCATAATTGAAGAGGCTCTTTGCATTATTCCAAGTACCCACTTTACTAACGTGTCTATTCTTGAGAGTAATAAGGGCTGCATTTGATTCTCTGTGAACAATTCAAGGGTCAGGGTCTAGACTCACTTGTGCTGGGATAAATGTAGCGGAGCACCACAGAAGTCAGTGGTTGTTATGGCTCTGTATGGCTGGAGCAGAGACTGAAATGTTTTTCTCTAGCACAAGTAGAGCTCTCCCAGGCCAAATACATAGATTATATTTCCTAAGCACTTACCACCAAATAGAAGAAATATGTATTTAACAACCTTAGAGAAATGAAAATAGGATTTAGTGATTTAAGACATTAACATTTTTTTGTCAATCTCTGGTTGTTTGTTTGCCCTTTTTCTCTAATATTTTTTGCAGCTTTCCATTTTATTCAGGCTAAAAAAAAAAAAAAAAAAGAAATAATATCTTCTAGCATTTTTATAGTAAGAGTTATGGAAATTTTAGAACACTGTCATGCCAGTTGGTGTGTTAAGGTAATTTGAAGGCATTAAAACAAGATAGAAAAAAAAAAATCTTTTATGCTGATGATGGCGGATTTACTCGCAGTGGAAGCCTGGGTTTTCATCACTGTTAGTGTAGCAGGCCTGCTGGCTTACCTGCCTCACTATTTCCCAAATAAAATATGATGGGCTGTTTGGAAGAAGGTTGAGAAACTTAAAACAAGGAATATAGGCCAGTATAACTCCTGGTTTTTGGACATTCCTGACTGAGCCCTCACTGCTGAGTCTGACCTGTCAGGAGCTGCCCATAAATGTGCTATGTTATTTTAATGAAGAGGACTGAAAGAAAAGAGATGAAGGGTATCTTTCTCCAAATCATGCACAAGTGCTAGAAAGCCTGGGGTCTGTGGAGGCTGCCAATGCAGGGTTCTGGTGTGCTCCCTTGGTGCCAGTGTCCCCCCTGTCTTCTGTCTTGTTGCCTCCACTTTCCCAGGCGCTGGCTCTCCTTTCTTTTTCCTTCCATCTCATTGGGGGCAGGAAGATGTGGTTCCCTCAAGCTGAGAAGAAGAAAACGTTACTTTTCCACCTTCAGTTTTTAGTGACTTTAATGGGCATGGCAGGTATGGGAGGAAGGCTGGGGCTGGCTGAGGTTGCTGTGGCATTGCCCTGGGATGTTGAGGAGGACATGGGGCCATGCCCTCAGCCAAGAGCTTTGCCAGGGAAGAGTGAGGCTCCCCTTCCCTGAGGAGACAGAATTCATTGCCATGGAAATTGCTGAACCATAAGGCTGATCAGCTCAGAAGTGCTTTCAGTCCAGGGTGGTCTGTGGAGCCACCTCTGCCTTGACCCTGTTTTCCAGGAGAGTGTGCTGGCAGTGGCCATGTGGAAGGGAGAGCAGAAATGGGACAGGAGATTGAGGTGAGGGCTTTGGGGGTTTGCAGGGGATGTCCTCAGAAGTGAGCTGTTCCTGAACCAGTGCTTCCTTACCAAGGTGAGGACTAATTGCTCCTTCCTCATTAATTCCTGCCTCGGACTTAATGCCAGTGACTTTATGCCTGTTGGATTTAACCTGTTCAGCTCAGCCTGTCTTGGAGGACAAGGGTTTGGTTTTACCCATCCTGTTTAGCAGGACAAATACAGCAGAAACCATTGAAGGAAGCTGGTGCCTGGTTCCCCTGTGAGGGAAAGGATGTGTAACCTGGGGAGTGCAAGTCTGCAAAAGCTTTTTCTCACCTACACAGGGAGCAACAAGGAAGGAGAAACAAGGGAAGTTTGTTGAGAAGTTAAAGCTTAAAGCATCCTTACCAGGAGAGTGGGAGGGAATACTGTTTAATCTCAGAGTTTTGCCACTCTTAGGAGACAAGGCTGGAGGAGTGAGGAAAGTACATCATGAAATGCTCTGACATGGCAGAGAAATGTGCTTTTTTTTTTTTTTCCAATATTGCTGAGGAGCACAAGTTATTGACTTGCACTCTGTTGTAGCCAGGTACTGTCCAAACACAGCAAACCCCTCTAAGCTCCTTAAATAGGGGCTGTCTTTCTAAGCCAGGGACTACAGACCTCTTGTTTTATGCTCTGAAAAGCTGGATTTCCTGCAAGTCAAGAAGTATTTCCACTCAGAATTCACTCAAAATCAGAAACAGGTGCCTGTTTCACATGTTTTCAAGTGGTACCTGGTTTTCACTGCATCGCTAATCATGTGCACTGTGTGCCCAGGGGGCTCAGCATCTTTTCCACAGTGAATTACCCATTGGACTTACCTGAGCTTCCTGTGATTTCACAGCAAATAACTGAGTAAAGCATTCTCTGAGAATCAGCAATTTTTACTATTTGTTACAGATCCCTAAATTTATACACAGTTATTTAAAAACTGTAAATTTATTGATGTAGCAAACATTAGTATACACTATCCTCATAATACAGTGATAGGAATTCAATGTTGCCTTTTCCATAGGGTCTGGTAAAAGCAAGAGATGAGCAAAGGGTCCTTTTCACCAAATCTTTGCTCTGAATGGCACTTCAGGGGTGCCTACAAAATACAGAATAACACAGTGTACAATTCTCATGGGAAGTGATCACTACCAATGAGAGACTTGTGTCTCACTGCTCACCTCTTTTTTTCTGGCAGTTGGTGGTAGCTCTTGGTTTGCAGCAGGTGACCCAATGACACACATGTGTAAAGGGGACAAACCAGCTGCTGTGCAGCCCTGCCCTGGTTAATGCCTGCTCCTGTCAGTGCAAGCAGCATCACAATCAGGAGCAACTTGCTGGGAGTTTGATCAGCTCCTGATGAAATCAAGAGAGTTGCTGAGGGAGATGTGTTGGAAGATTGGTGGGGATGGCCAGGGTGGGGTACTCATCTTCCCCCAGCTGGTTACTGGACAGATCTGGATCCAATTTGTATTTTCCCTTTGTCCTGTTCTTGTAACTTTATCACCAAAATAACTTACACTATTAGAGTATTCCATTAGCTATGGACCCTACCAAAAAGTCTTTGTGGATGTGAGCCTGTCTCAACATTCTTTATGCTACAATTAACATTTTAAAACCTGATATCCATTGGAATCTTTGGTGATGATGCAGCACTACAATATCACACAGCTCATTTGCAAAGGCTGTGAAGTGTTACTGTGGTGCTACACAACCCCTTCTAGAGGGACAGAGAGACCTGAGAATTTTACAATAAATGAAGAGGAAGAACTACAGCTTGCATTCACTTATAGTTAGGATTCTTGTCCAGTACACACTTCAGATGGAGCAATAATCTTTCAGCTTCCATGCAACTATGCACAGCAGGTCACCCACTTGGTCTGTCTGGACTTAGATGAGAAAGGAGGTTCTTGTCAGAAATCCAAAGAATGCTCTGTGGAGCAGATTTTTAAAAGACAAGTCACTATCCACAATGTGAGCCAGACTTCCTTCAGAAGATTATCCTCAGTTTAGGCACCAAAACAAAGTGATCATTTTCAATCTAAGAGCTCAGTACTGTGTGTGTGTGTGCAGAGTCCTGATCTCTGTGGCACTGCCAGGGCAATGGGGGGCAGCTGCTTCTTGAAATCATGAAAGTGTCTAAATATGACCTTGGCATATTGAAAAATCTGTCCATCCACAACTGAGGGTGCTGAGCCCTTGAAGATTAACCCCCTGGGCCCTTATGGAAGTCTGGTCCTGCACCTGGAAGTGCTGGGAGGGAGTTCTTACTATGCAGATACTCATTCCTTGTTGAATTCATTTAGGACTAGTTATTGTATTTTGTAATTACTCTGTCAGAAGCATAAATATATTTGGGGAGTAAGAATTATTATTAATTTGTTAATGTACTATTATAAATCTCTTTGGCATAATTTTCATTGTTCCCTGTTTTGTTAGAAGCATGTATCTTTTTCACAGCAAATTATGCTTCACTTGATTTAATGCTGGGAGAAACTTTACTCCCTGTCAGTGGAACAGCCTTTATTAAGACAGTGGTTCTATACTTTTCCCTTTGACTAACTTCAGAGAATTAAGTTTAAGAAATAATTAAAAGTAGATTGCATCTGAGAGGATTTTTAATTCTTGGGTTGTTCTTTTCCGCTTTTCCCCATTTTTTTTTGCTTTACTTCCAGTTGATATTGAAATAGGAACTCTGTTCACAACTCTCTTTTGGTTTCGACATGTCAGGGCCTGTGGTCTGCCTTTACCTGTTTTGTTATTTTTAACTTAGTTTATTACTTGCTTTGCAACAACTCAAAAGTTCTGGGATGTTGTAAGGAGTTCTTAAGAGCACGAACCTGTGCTCAGGAAAATGCAGAAAAGCTAACAGCTAAGCTGATGTCATGCACAAAAGCAACTGGGAAAATTGAGAACAAGTGTGAGCCTTGCAACCAATTATTTTTTCAGTGCTTTCCAGAATGGAAGCCCACTTATTCAGACAGTGTGTTTGTGCTGTGAATACAGACAGTAAAACACTGGGATCCTCTGGCTGAAAGAGTTCAATCCATATGTGAATTGTGGTTATTACTAAAGACACATGTTAACCATTTTTATAAATAATTTGTGGTTGTGCTAAAATAGTGCTTTGACCCGTTGCAAACCACAACACATTTTCAGCATGTTCTTTCAAGCTATAATATTTTAAAACTTTTAATGTTGTTCTGTAGATTTTTATAATTGTTGACAAACAGTTTGAGTATGCACTCATACACCTACATGACCATACATAACGTACACCTGATGTGATGTGCATGACTTCTCAATTTCTCTTGTGTTGCTGAATAATTTGCCAGAACACAGCCAGTACCATAATCCAGCAGAACTTGTGCTGCACTGTCCTTGATTTGCAGTAGGAGAAACACTGGGAGCCACATTCCCTTTGTGGCACAGCTTTAATCTCACTGGATTTATCCTGAGAATATCATCCTTGCTACAGAGACATACATTAAAATGATCCTTTTTTTGGCCTGTGGATATTCATTAACCTAAGGAGATATCCTAAACTTGTCCTATGGTGAACCTTTTAATAGCTGGACAAGCAGAGGGAGTATTGAGAGGACAACTTCTGTCTGATAAATAAATATTCATTTCTCTTGGTGCCCAGGGTTCAAAGATTAGGCCACACAGATTACCAATGATAACCTAGCATCCATCAAAGATCCCTCTCACTCATAACCTGTATCCCTGTATAACACTCATCTCTTAACTTCTGTACATCCCATGTAGGGCCTGTGTTGCACAGAAGTTGCATACAGTCCCTTCTGTTTCATGGATATTTTTTGTTGTTGAGAGTAGAAATTGCATTGCTCCCCATGCCTGCAGTTCCTTGTTGGAGAAGGAAGATTGTCAAGGGAACAGGGTTATGGTTCCACCTTTCTTTAAACAAGAATGTGCAGTACAAGGTGAGTGCTTTAGCTCCTTAGCAGCACCTCTGGGCCTGACTGGCACCTAGAAAGAGCTTTTTCTCTCAGAATCTCAGACCCTTTGCAAACCTAAACAGTGTCATTAACTCTATTTTATGCATGAGAATGAGAGACAAATGTTAGTTATGACCTTTGCATTTAAAAAAAGTAACTTCTGATGTTTGGATGCCTCAGTTTTGTTGTGATTGAAAAATGATCTTTCTAGGGAATCCTTTTTATGCTCTTGCTTGCATCTTCTGCATTTCTTTGACTTGGACTGATCTTTCTAAGCAGATCACTGTTTGAAAGGCTTGGTTTTGGTTTGGGCCTTTTAAAAAGGCTATTTGAAGGGTCTAGTTTTGGTTTGTTTTGGTGGGTTTTTTAAATAAGCTATTATTAATAGGTAGTATTTTTGAACGTCCTAAGTTGCATAGGGAGGGACTTTATCTTAGTGTTCAGCAGTAAAATATGATGAATAGAAAGTACAAATAACAGTTTGGATTTGTTGTTTCACATAGAGAAGAGTTTTGCATCCTTTGGTGGTTTTAATGTTGACATGAGACTGAGGCATTTGCAGAAGGCAGTGAAATTCCTGGAGCACAGTGTGGATTCAGGCTTTTACTGGCCTAGCACAGAATGGATAATAAGTCCACCTGGACATTGTGGACAGACAAAACAAGAAGTGAAGGAAACCAAAATACATTCAAAACAGAAGCAAAAGTGTTTCTGACAGGCAAGAAACAAACAAATGATTTAATTCACAGTCAGCCTTGAAATGAGAGGATCTAATTCCAAAGCCTTCTGTGCTTGTTGCAGTGTTTGATTTCAAATGCACAACCTTAAGTTTTCACTGCCACTGTTTTTACATGTGATTTTGACATCTGATGTAAAAATATTACTAAAATGCTTTGTCATTACTCTTGTAGAGTAATTCTAGGTGTCTTTTCAAAGGACACCATAATGGAAATGTCATTTTTAGTTTTCCCATAAGTGGTTTGGAAAAAACCTGTGATAATTGTAGAGTGTGTTTTGTTTGACTTTTAGCCTTTATTATTTTAAGTGAATAACAATAAAATGACCATTCTTGTTACTACATAAAAATCTTGAAACAAGTTTCAGCTTAAGAACTTCAGACAACACTGATAAATGCTTGAGACAAGTGTGCCCTGATTTGCTTTCACAGTTGGCAAGAAGGGGGGCTGGGGGGAAGTTATATCTGCAGTGATTCCTTTGAGGAATGAGCTCTGTGAACCTCTGCAGTGACACTTAGTATTTCTCATATAATCAAAATTAACAGCCACGCACAGGGCTTTTGCATAGGAGACACATCCTCCAGTGAGCTAGACAAGAACTGTAGATATCCTGCAATAATGATAGATAGGCTGTACCTCCACAGTGATTTAATGTGCAACAGCATTGTTTATAGAAATGAATCCTTGTCACATCCATGTGAACGATTCTGTAGAGCAGTCTGTGAACTGGTCTGCCTCAAACTGGTCCTTAAAGGGACCTTAAAGATCATCTCATTCCAACCCTGCATTCCTCAAGTATTCCAGCACCACAAGAACTCCTGTACTTATCTTTCTTTAGAGCACTTCCATGTTGAGACATGACTGAATAGATAAAACTGCAGAAAGTGTTTATAAATGCATATTCACTATTAACCTGGACCACCTCCTTAACCTGTAATACATTAAGTAAAGAAAGCATTTTTTCTTTCAATAATCAAGATATGGATTTAGAGGCTTTATAGCATCACTTTAAAATAGGCAAAATAGATCCTATGGGTGCATTCAGAGTGTTAAACAGCATTTAACAAGGCATATCCCATTAAAATCATAGGCTGCTGTCTGGAAAAAGAAGAGCAGCAGGAATGTAATGGAAAACAAAATAAATCAAGCAAATGCACACTGAATCTTAGCTATGAATCTGGCCTTAGGCAATTTGGCACCAGTTTGCACCCTTGGAGATGAGCTGCATTGCAGAGGAGCTGCTCTCTGACGGGAGGGTGCCTTTACCAGCCTGCTCAGGGCTCTGCTGCAGCCCTCTGCCAAATGAGTTTTGCTGCCCAGGGACAGGTGCTGAATCACGTCTCTCTTGGTCAAACAGGAGCCATCTGCTTCTGTACCAGCACTGTCCTTTCCTGGTGGAGATGTTGGCCTCTCCTCTGTGATGGAGAGCCTGCAGGATAATTGTGATTCTGAACCTGAGAAGAGGGATCAGTGACTGAGCAGTGAGTCTAATCCTGTGTTCTAAGGAACTTAATTTTTCTTTTTTTTTTTTTTTTTTTTTTTTGGTCAATATGGTGAAGTAGTCACTTATTCCACTAACCAGTGGAAATGTGAGGATGATTCTGAAGCCACTTGCACAATATCTATCTACCAAAGCCTTTGCTAGAGACACTTGTTTTTAACCAGCACCCCTGAGGTTGTATAAACTTATGAGTTTGAACAATAAGCACTAATACAGAGCACCAGTTAAACAGGATGGTAAAGTCAGGCTTATAATACAGAAGCAGAAATCTCATCTGCCTGTGCATCTGGATTGTTTCTACAGCTCCCAAAACAGGATGAACAAGCTCAATTTTCAGTGCTGAAGTGCTGTAAACCACCATAACCTGAGTCTTGTGTGGCTTCAGGTTTAGTAGCATTGTTTGAAACCATCCTGCTTTGGTCCCTTCTAAAAGATGTAGATGTGACTTGTATTCAGATACTTTTGTGACTGAAGTTTTAAACCAAGGCTGTAACTCTGCAGAAAGGGTGTTTTTGGAGGCCTAAAATAAATGACTGGTCCCAGAGTCCCTGGAGCAGCTTGCTTTCCTTGGACAGCACAGGACAGGCAGCACGCTAAGCTTCAAATACTGACAAATGTTTTTTGAAGTGCTACTAGCTATATTAAACCTGCAAATGCTCACAGTAGCCCCATTTCAGCCACTTGCTCTCATTTTTCTTGCAGTCATTATTTGTTCCCTTCATTTTCTTGTAGCTCAGCAGTTCTCTGCCATGAAAATGGCACACAGAAACAATATTGACACAAAAAGGGGAGAATAGATGGAGAATATATATGTAGATGTAAGTATTTATGCATCCCACATTAAATATTACCATAGAATGTGCCAATTTAAATGAGTCTTCATTGATAACTGCTTTACAATGACTCGAAAATATTGCAAAAGAGGACCTTGATCTGTGAAGAGCACTGAGGAACAAATGCTGGAAAGCCCTCTGGTGCAGGAAAGTATGTGTTACATTTTAAGGTGGTTTAAACAGCCATGCTGAAAATCTTAGGACTCACCCATTTAAATGCATTACCAAATCATGACCTAAAGCTTTCCAGCTATCTGAAGATATGAATAAAAATAAGTGTGTTTAATAAGAGACATATTTTAAAATATAAAAACAATAAAAAGTTGATGCTGGATATGTTCTTGAGATTAGAAAAAGACCATTGGCCTCCCTCATCCATTAACTGATCCAGGAGGAATTACACAAACTTTTGTTGTCATCCACCTCTTCCAGATGAAGAGTAAACCTGTGTTTCTTGGTGGACATGGACTTGTTAAATACCTCCCTTTGCTTTTTGTAAGTACAGAGGTGTTCTGCCAGTTTGGAAAAGAAGAAATTACATCTTTAACTATTTAAGACCAGACTAAATTTCACATTTTGCCAGCCTGAATAAGGATGGACATCTATCTGGGCTGTTAGCAATAAATAGTTCTTTTATTTCCCCAAAGGATTATATTTATACTTAAGGTAAAACAGTTGATTACATTTTATATGTAAATAAAAGTTGAATTTGAAAATGTACTTCTTAGTAATAAGAACAGTAAGTATTCATAAGTAATTTCTAGATGCTATGAAAATGTTTTGGAAATTTTTTTAAAGAGCCTCATATCAGAATACTAACCTTCCATAAATATTTTTTGCCTATGAAACATTCAATAGCAAGAAAATTATGACAAAAATTAGCACAAAAAAAAAAAAAAAAATATATATATATATATTGTCAACCAGAGCAGAGTGCCTGCCAGAAATATTTAAAGCAGATATTGATTGAGATACCATCTTACAGTCTTGGCAGCAAGATAACTTTTGCACAGAACAGGGAAAGCCAAAAGGGTAAATTCTCTGAAGACCAGGGTGTTCAAAAACCTACCCAGGCTCATGACCCAAGAGCAGTCTCTTCAGAGTACTTCTGACTGAAACAGTCTATTATTGATTCAACAGGCTTTCTTGCTTTCCTTGTCTTTAGTTTCTTCTACTGTCCTTCATTTCAGTCATTTGGGGCTTTTCAGGAAATCTCAAAGAAGTATCTCATCTCTTGTTTTGCAATTTCTATTATTCCCATTCAGAATAGCTTGTTAAAGTGCTAAGAAGTTTGACAACACACTAGTAATTTAAAGATGTAGAGCATTAAAGGAATATACAATTTTGTAGGTATAGTGTGCAATTTTTGTGTATTTATATATATATAGATATATTTATAAAGCCCTACATTATTCTCAAAAACTTAAAATGCAGTCCAATGCACTATCAAGGCTGAATGTCAATGAAACTTGAGAATTCTGAATAATGGAGGTGCAAGGTTAAGGTCACTCCAGCCAGCTTCTATGCTGTTCTTGTGAGCAGGACTATGAACAGCCTTTTGCATAGTTTAGGGGATTAACCTGAGAGGAGGAGCACTTTTCTGTAATGTGCAAGAATACTGAGGTCTTAAAAGGAGTTCATTGCAAGTTTGCCAGAAGCATAACAGTATATTTTTAGCTAAACCAAATTGGCCTTTCCTTTAGAAAGCCATGTGCTGAGACAGTGCAATTAGCAGAGGAATTAAAGTCAGTTTTTATGAAGGAATGCCAGATTAATATGGCTGCTGTTGCCCCACAGCCAGTGGAGTCTAATTTGCTGCAGGTGTTTTTGTTTGTTAACTTGTAGGGTTTTTAATTGTTGTTTTGTGGGTGGTTGAGATTTTTTGTGGTTTGGTTGGTTTTAATTTTTTTTCAGAACAGTTCTATTCATTGTGGATTTCATTCACTCAGGTCAGTCAGGGCTGTGGTTCTTGCTAAGCTCCTTAGGAATATGTCATTTGATGGGTACAAACATCTTTTTTGGACTTGAGGAAAATGGGGCAAATCAATTACCAAAATTTTTTTTTCTTTTTTTTTTTTTTTTTTTTTTGGGGGGTTGGGGGAATCTTTTTTCCCTGTTTTTGAAGGGCTGAATTACAAAATGGCAAATACAGAATGCATGTGGGAAATGGAGAGAGTAGTGGAGATGTTTGGAAGAGGAGATGGGGAAGAAGCACAGTTGAGTTTAACAATCTTTCTCGTTATGGTCAGATTTGTTATCATTTCAGGCACTTAAGACCATGGAGTTTATATTTATTTCTAAGTGTTGACTTAGAAGAAAAGATACATTATTTTATTTGATATTCTGGATATACTAACTTTGTTCTCATTTTCATTCTCTTTCCATTGGAAGACTTCTATTTTACTATGGGTTTCTGGAGAAGAAATATGTAAACTGCTAAATTTCAGTTTAAATTGATCATATAAAAGAAAGAACTGAAGACTTGCACTAAAACTGGCTGGGTACATTTGAGTCTCCATCTTTACCAGCACATGTGTGCCCAGTGCAGGTTGTTCTCTGAGCTCAGCTCAGGTCAGGGCAGTTTTATGAGGGTCTGGCTTGGAGCAACTCAGCCTGGGACTTTTCCTGGCTGCCAGTCCCATTCAGTCTAGATCTCAGTGCCTTTTAGTCCCATCTCTTTTTATAGAACTGCATTTCTTCACAAAGGCACGTAGCAGTATTTCTGACACTTCTAACTCTACTGATGGTTGATGCTAGGATGGGAGCTGCTATCTAACATTATATCCTTTGAACTGTAAGTTTATCATCCAGTGGGTGGCAAAATTTTCTACATGCTATGACTCCATGGGGATGGATGATAGAGTAGTTAACAAATTTCCTTTTTTCTTACTATTTTAGTGCAAATCTGTGTACTGGGGTATAACTTTATGGCATTATAAATCCATTTAATTTGTGATTATCAATCGCTGGTTCTATCTGCTTTTCTCTAACATGCTTAAGAACATGATGATCCATGGACTCAAGATTTTAAAACACAAGTCGTGTTGGGTTCCATCCTCAGGATAAAAGGTTCAGTAAATTTACTACACCTGATCTTCCTTAAATTCCTGTCATTTACTAAATTCCTTAGAACTGAAACTTTGCATGCTGTATAGGAAACTTTAGAATGATTTCCTGGATGTAATACAGCAAGTCAATTATATAAATTCATTCTTTTTAGGTGATTTGCTGCTAGCTGCTTATTGATCTTTGATGAAAAAGTATTATGAAAGGAAATTTATGTGCCCATAAACTTGATGGCAATAGTGATAAACAGGATTTGCATGCAGACACAGCTAGTGCTTGCATTCCCAACAGAGAGGTTATATTGCTTCCCTCCCTGTGACTGGAAGTGAGAAATAGTGCTCTACCTTTCTAGATTCATGAATTTGGTGTTGTGTGTCTGTGCATGTGTGCAAGCATGGAATATACTCATTATGTCATAAATTAGAGATATTTAGCTCTTTCATTTACATTTAGTGACTGTGAAGCACATTTAGGGTAGATCAGGCCCAGCTCAGATTCTATGCCACTGACACACTTTCCATACAGGAAGTGTTCCCCTCTGTTTCAGGCTTTTCACATTATTTCTGCTGGGGCAATATCTCCAAGGGGGCTGCATTTTTTCTCGTCAGGGGGACAAGGGCTTTGTACCTGTTCAGTTTATTTGGGGTTGGGTACCATGAATTGAACATTCCCTGAATGTTTGCTTTGGTACTGCTGACAAGCAGGGATGTGTTGTTGGATGTCAGTGTAGGAGTTGTGTCACTTTGAGAGCTCCCCACTGGCATGGGGGAGGTTGTCAGGGCTTTCTGCAGAGCCCTTTGGTGCAAGGCCATGGGGCTCAGCCAAACACAGCACGCTCTCAGCAGGGAGTACCACTTTTTGCCATGGTTTAAAGTACAAGTCATGTGAAAATGAGTGACTCGTAATAACCTTGTGATCCATCCTCAAGGTGTTAATCATCCTCACAGTACATTAAACAGTCAATTTGATCTGTGCATCAATCTCCCACAAAACGATGGGAAAAACAATATCATAGTAAGATAGCCCAACAAAATAATTAATATGCAGTATTAAATCTCTCATAAATGGACAGTGAGGAAAAGAAAGCTCAGTCATTACATTGGATTTAATTTGCTGAAGGAAACAGCCTTCACACCTGAGCCACAGTCACAGCTTGGTTTTCTCTCAATTAAATCCATGCTTGTCTAAAGCAATGAGGGTTTGGAGGACAAGATCAGGGCACATGCTAATGAAATTCCCTGCAGAACAAGGACATTATGCAGAAACTGTTACAAGGCATAGACCACATAATCTGTTTTTAAAATTCTCTCTAAAGCAATGAATGCAAAAGCTTCCTGAACATTAGATATAGACCATGCTATTAATAATAAGAATTATTTTTTCAAAGTAATATTCTATGGTATTCTAAGGTTTTGCTACAGGATATTGCTATTCAAGAGTACTTATCACAAGTTTTATATTTTTACACCTACCCTTTTATAATCTAAACAAAAAGTTGTTCTTTAGTCCTCTCCAGATCCATTTAGAATTTTTCTTTTCATAAACTAAGTTGTTGGCCAAATCAAACTACAGCACTATGATCTACTGCAATACTGCTCTAATTAGGTTTTCTTGCCAGACTGTTAGAATTTCTGGCAGTAGCACATAGCTCCCAGAGAACCTTTAAGTTGGGGCTTCCAGAAAGTTGCAAGTAGTTAGTATGAAGGATTGCTTTTCCTTTACTGAAAACCATGCCTTAGAAGGATGATGAGCAATTGCATTCAAAAGGACTTTGAGGTATGCCAAATGTGGAATGCTTTTGGGGTTGGTTTTTTTTTTTTTCCTTTCTCAAACATGGAAAAGATTCTTCAGGAATCTTTTCAAGGTTCCTCATCTGTATACATGTATAAGCAAGGACCCCTATTAAACAGTTCTCCACCATATGCATAGACATTCACAAATTCCTTCCCTGAGTCTAGAATAGAATTTGAACTGTTTCAAGTCATTCCTAACAAATCCCTTTCTTTAATTCTATAGGACATTTTTTGGTTCTGTCTGTAACTCTCAAGAGAATTTCATTAAAGAAATTTCAAGGAGCTTACAAAGTTTGTTAAAACTAGCACTTTTAAATTTAAGAATGCTTTCATTTGCCTTCAGAATATTAATTCTGAGAGTGTTGTTTTTTGATTTTTTTTCAACCTGCACCAAAGCCATCAGTCTCCAAATTTGGCATTGGAGAAATCCAGCATTGCAAGTTTACATTTTTAGGAGTCCCATTCTATTCTGGCTGGCATCACTCCACATAATTTATTTAAATATAATAAAATAACTGTAAATAATTTGCAACAGGAAACCCATTTTCAGTATTTGTTTCTCTGGAAAATTCTGAATTAAAAATACTGGACCTAAAATGAGAGGGTCTAAGAAATCAATTAGTTTCTCTCTTCCCTTTCCTGCTTCTCCCTAGCATGCTCTTGAATTTGCCTTGTTTTTATGCAGGGGTCTAGATGACCTATTTCCCCTCTATCTCAGAGCATTTTGTCAGCTATACAGCTATTTTTATCATATTCTTAATTGGATCCAACTTGTGTCATATGTCACATTTATGTCATTGTTATTTTTTGTCTAGTGTTGCTGTTTATACATGACAAAAAACCTCCTAGCTGAGCCTAATCATTGAGGTCCTATCCCAACATTATAAACTGAATTTCAAATAGTGAGCTGAGTTTCAAACAGGAAACAAAACCCTTAAGAAAGGATTAAAAAAATCCCCAAACCAAACAACCCAACAAAAACATCACCATATGTTGGTAGCCACTTAGGATTACATCTTTTGAACACGCTGAGGTGCTTCTGCCAGGAACAGTGCTTAACTAGGCTATTTGGAGGTTTGCTGTTTAATAATTTATGAAAATCCCCCAACTAGTAATTTCCACTTTGGTGTGGTTTCATGATTTGTTTAGGGTGCTTTTTGAACACTTTCTCTCTTGGTAGGGTTTTATTTTGTTTTTGTTTTTTTTGTCCTGACCTTGTCTGGTTTGTGTAATCTGATGAGTCATCAAGATTGGACTGTGCTTATGTGACTTTATTTGCATATGAAGCCCAAAGCAGCAGCAGTCTGTTGACAGAAGCAAAGAATATCCTCAGTGGTAAGGGACCCATGAGGCTCGTGGAGTCCACACAGGGCAATGTGTTAAACATCTGAGAGCCTTGTCTGGATGTTCCTGGGCTCCAAAAGGTTTGGCAGCCTGGCCACTTCCCAGAGGAGCTTGTTCCAGTGCCCAGCTCCCTCACACCTCTTCCACACTCACTCTCATGGAGGTTTTGTATCCCTCTAAAAGTAAACAGTCCACTGCTTTTTTGCTTCAAAGGCCTAACCCCACCATTGAAAATTCATGTTGGCAGAAGGAAATTGAAAATTATAAATTCTTCAAACTGTGAAATGCGTACAAGTCCGCCTCAGAATGTTTATAAAGCCAACCCCATTTTTGGCATATCATGTTTATTCCACTCCCATGGAATTGCCCTGAATCTCCTAGCACTATTGATAAGAAGTCTCAGTAAGACCTGAAAACAAATTTGTGTGGATTAAATAAGTAACACTCCCAGGGGCCCTGTAAATTCTGAGATGGATGGGTATGCCAATAATTAATATATGACTTTGCAGATTTAAATATGCAAAGATAAGCAGAGTAAGAGATGTGAGAAGCTTGGCAAAAAATAGAGCTATTTAAAAAAAAGTCTTAGATGATGGAGCACTTGTAGTGTAAATGGATTTAATGATTAAATTTTAAAAGCAAGAAATGAATTAACTTCTTTTCATTTCAAACTACAAAATAAGACTCAGGTACAGTCTAAGTCAGAATATGAAAAACTGAAAAAAAAAAAGGATGGGTCTGGAAAGGATTTACCTGTTGCACATAAATCCAGAGAAAAGAAAGAATGAAGAAAACTCTTACATCAAGCACTAAAATTTATCCTAGAAAGAGAAGGGTAATACAAAAAATGTGTTACTGAGGGAAACTTGGCAGTATGACTGTAACTCTAAACAGTATTTGTGAACAACAGATCAGTGCAAAATGTTTTCATGTTAGAATTTGGCTTTAAAGAGTTGGTGTGTTTTGTTGTGGTCTGCTTTTCACTTTTCATGCAAAAATGTTGTGATAATGCAAATCACTATTCTTTAATTCACTCTGATCAGAATTACCCCTAAAGGGATATAAGAGCCAGAAATAGTGCCTTATCCATGTTCAGGTTTGGGTTTCATTAACAACATCTAACCATGGCAGACACACAAAATTGTGGAGTAAACAATTAGTAAGAAATGGTAACATGGATGCATAAATAATGAAATCAAGCTATGTGTGTGCTCATTCAATGGAACCTTTAGTATCTTAAAGATCTGAAGAAGAATTGTGGTAATGATCTCTGTGGACATAACTTAATATTTTCAAAATTCTCCAAGACTTCTTTCTGGTTTTCCTTCCTAAAATTTAAAGCATGACTAATTTATTTTTTTAGTAACTAAATAAATAAAATACATGACATGTGTTATATGATTGAAGGTGTTTTTTTCATATTATGGCAAATAAATTTCATATGTTTTGAAGGGGAAAAAAGAAAATGAAAATGCTAAGAGTAGCTACACTTCAGTTTCCAAAAAATGAACCAAAAGATTGCCTTTCTTTCCCCTTGTGGATTTGCAAGGGCAGCTGTCCTCCAACCTTTCTCCTTCTGTAAAAGAAATCCAAGAAGACGACATGTAAGCTGGTAATTAAATCTGCTTCACACTGTGTGGTTCAAAATGCAAAGGTAAAGCAGAACAGAGAGAGAAGGGCTCTCTGCTGCACCTATTGAGCTGCAGAGAATTAGCTTCTTTTTGAGCATCCTGTTATCTCAAAGGAAGGACTGCTTCACAGAAAAACTCAAATGAAATCCCAGTAATCACAAATTCGCAGTGGTTTATAAACAAGTTGCTATAATGGGAGTAAGGCGTGCACAAAGCAAATTTCAGGTTAGAATGGAAAGCAGTCTTCATGCTCACTGCCATGTTGGAAGCCAGCATTTGTGTCAGCCTCAAACTCCAAAAAGGTAGTTCAAGGTGCATTCACTCGGTTGTGACTGGTCATGTTTCCCTATAACTGTTATCAAATGAAATGTTTAAATATGAAATGTGCTCTCAAAGATTCCTAGCCTAAAAAGTAAAAACCAAACACAAACTTCTCCAAAACAAAATAATCCTTAACCCTTGCCTCCACTTCTCCAAATAAAAAGAATCCCTGAAATAGATCCCCTAGTTTCTTTATGGGAGTAATGTTTACAATTACTTTCTCAAGGCTTCCTCAGTGAGGAGCCAGGATGAATAATATATAAAGTGATCCCAGTTGTGAAGAAACACTAAACAAATATTTAATTTTTTTTTCCTAGCCAAGACATTGTTTCTGTCAGTGCAAAAGAGAAATTAAAGAGAACAGAAATCTGTCATGTGTTAAATTGCACTCTGCCATAACTTGTTCCAATATGGGAACTTACTTTTCATAGATTTTGGTGGTGTTTTCCCAGTTCTTATGCAAGTCAGCATGGCTTGTTCTTGTTGTACCTTCTAAGTTTGAATTTCCCATAGAAACTTGGTTGAGACTTTAGTGATTAAGATTTGAGGTTGTCTTTTGTACTACTGACCCTTATATCCCTGGATTTGGACTGTCAGTATTAAGAGAATAACTAAACTAACACTTGTGATCAAACCAGCAGGAGTAAGGGCTGAATACAGAAAGAGCCTTATGGAACCACCACAGACATTTGGAGACAAAGAGAATTGAGACTGCGAAAGAATAAATAGAGAAAGGACAGAATCCAGAGAGGCAGTAGTAAGGGGAAACCATACCATGATAGCATTTTAGATTTTAATTTCTTGGATTGGAGCTATTGGATGACTATCTGATCTTTAAAGAAAATGTGAGTAAATTAGCATTTGAGATGGATCTGATCTTTAGAGATATTTGCCTTGTAAGGACAAGGTTTAAAAAAAATGAACAAACTAAAAAAAAGCCATATTTTCAGGTGTAGGTATCTGAATTTCAAGATGTGCCCATTTTCAATGTAATATTTGCATAGTAATTTGCTAGAATGTAAGGAAAAAAACATTGCAATTATAAAGGTTTTTTTCTTCTTTTTAGATAATCTACCAGATGGATTGTTGTAACTGTAATACTAAGAAATATTTTGGGGGCAAGAATCAAGCAGATGTCAGATATTTCATATCCAAAAACTTTTGAAGGTTTGGCTTTCATAAATTCTAGACAGGAGAAGGTATCAGATTGATTGTCAAGTATGTGTTAGTTACTGAATAGGGGTAAAGCAGTGCTATATCTAGATATTTGGCCATAATCCAGTAAAATCTTATTTTGTCCAGATTTTTACTATATACTTGCTAAATTAATTTCTGTGAAAGCCACCAACTGGAAGGAGCAGTAGAGCAGTACATGGGGGAGGTATGCTACAGCATATGCTCTGGTTCTGCCCTTGAATAGAACAGTTCTGAAAACAAATTATATAATGTGTTGACAGAAAACTATAATCCCTGAGGTAAATTTGGCTTCAGAAAATATTCTTTAAGAATCATTTGACAGGTCCTTTGAGAACAACAATATGGTAAGAATGGTATCTGATGAACTGTTAGCAGATTTGAATCTATCCAATCTTTTTTAAGAGATCTGAAGTATCTCTGATTTATTCTGGCTACAGGGCAAATACTATAATATTTGCTTAATTTTGAAGGGAAGTTTTTCCATCTACAGGGTTATGTTCTAACACATTTGTTCTTGATCCTATATCTAGCAAAAAGAGTGCAGTTCTGCTAAGAGTCCTGCTGAGACTTTGGTTGAATATAGCTCTCAGCTGAACCTCTAGAAATCCAGAACTGCTTTAGTTAGTAAGGTCTGTGTGAACCTGTACAAAAATTACTGTCAGAAGAACCTGACTCAGTCAAGTATTACCAAGTGGTGTGTATTTTATAAATGGCTGGTATCAAACTTACAGTCTTCCCAGTGTTGTAAGCAGGAAATAGAATAGAAGTGGAGGAGAGTGCATGGTGCTGGGTCGTGGCTCATGCTTCAATGGATTGTTTTCAGAGCTGACGTGAGACTGTTTTAAAGAGAGTGAAGTTTCAGCAAGGAAAGTTTAATACAGTTATTTTGGTACTGGCTGGAATCCACTGCAAAGAAAAACTGAATAACCCTTCTTACATTTTAAACCCCTTGTTAGTCATAGGAAGAATGTTATGTACTACTATATTTACAACAAACACCATTTAACTGCTGTGGGGTGTGTGAGCCTGGGATTGAGAAGCTCATATGCTCAAGACCACGATCACCACAAAGTCATGGCTCTGTCAGAGCTGATCACCTGTACAGGTGTTCTGCAGCTGAGTATGACTGACATTTTAAACTGCACAGGAAAAATAGGAATTCATATAACAGAATTTTGGGGGCTTCCTTTGTATAAAGAGCCATTCAACCTGTCAGTGAGTTAATAAACTCCTAAGTGTTTAGTGGAATTAGGAAATAATCATTAGTGATCTGCTGAGAAGGTGAGACAGTTTTGGACAAGCCTTAAGTGTGGGTGGCTTAGGCTTGCTCACAGAAACTGATGTGTGCTTTGGACTTGGTGTTGATGTTTTTAATGATACTTTGTGCCTTGAAACACAGGCAGCAAACACATAAAGGTCAAAGGTTGTTTTTCACTGGTGGAAGCCATTTAAAAGTGAAAAGGCTTTTCAAAAGCTTTATGGAAAAAACAGTAGTTTACAGCACATCTCTTTTGGTATTTTATTGGATGAGTTCTTACTTTTTCATACTTTCAGTGCATGATAGCACTGTATGATCTTTGTAATTCAGTGCATTAAATGGCAATTTAATATCACTGGGAAGCCTTTTGTTTGGGTAAAAGAGTGAAATATCATGGTTCACATGCAAGCTCTTGCACTGTTGAAATAAAGGAATATCTTGCCCATCCTTGGGTTCATATTTCAGTTTATCCATACTTCCAAACCCAGTATTTCATGTATGGTTGAGAATTTCATTTATTTATTCCAAATAGATAAAACTTTGTTCTGTTACTGGAATTTAAATGCTCATGGACACAAACTATGATACCTCAAATAAAGTCCAGCTTTGAAAGAAGTGCAAAAGGATGATGATCCTTTTGGCAACTTCATGTATGTCATATCAAAAACCTAGAGTACAAGAAAAACTGTTCCTTCTTGCATCATCCATCAGAAGAGATATTTCTATTATTTCTACTTCAATTATTGTTCTACTAAAATACACCTTTCATTTTTTTCCTCTTTTAGTTTTATTCCAGTAGTAACAACTGTTGCCCTCTCTGTCCCCAGCCCTGCTCCAGCAAGGAGAGTGGAAGTTTTTGCTCTGGGTGCTGCATGCAGGTTTGTCAGTAGGAATTGTTAGGAGCTGTGAAATTGTCACAATTCCTTTATGATATCCACAGATACCAAAAAACTTTATTAGGATACAGAAGGCTTGAGGAGGTGCTTTGGCCTGGGTATTGTGACTATGTCCAGCTGCCCTACTGAAACAGCAAGACTGCCACAGCATAAAACACTTTTCTTGCTTTGAGAAATGTATTTTGTGTTTTTTGTATTAAGCACTGGAAGGGTTCTTTTAAAGCTACTTCTACTTTCTCTCACAATTTCATTATTACCTACAAAATGTTTCCAGTCTGCACTTGTGAGGTTTTCTGTTGACATTCATTTGGTCCTTGCAGGGAAATATTTTACCTGCACAAATTCAGAGCGAGTCAGAGGCCACCTTGAGGAGCCCATGGTGGATGAAGTTGCAGTATAACAGTATCATGCTCAGAATAATGATCCCTCTTCCACTTTCAATAGAAATCAGAGGTATTTCTCTGCAATGTAGAATTCTCATTCTGCTCACATTCTTTATTGATTTCCAGTGCTCGAATCTGATTTTATTGAAGTATCCTTCCCACCAACTGCAAAATGTCAACACAGCTTACAAAATTTTTCATCTTTTCTATGACCAAATTCTATTCGATTAGACATAAGCATCAGCAAATTTTAAAACTCCAGAGTTTTCTGAAGGAAATAATGCATTATAATTTTTAAATTTTATTTTCTTTTACTATCTGAGGTCTTCATTCAAATGCAGTTAAGTAAGACAACTGTCATTAATGGACAGCCTTTTCAGCAGCTGAAAATGAGTGTGGAACCTACTGAGCATCATTTGTGTTTTAGACAAAGTCACTCTTAAAAAATTATTTAGCCAAACTGTATGACCTGACAATTTATGTGACTTCCAGGGTCAGAGCATCTGTGAGCTGGATGTTACTAAACTACAGTCTGTGCTGGGACTGATTTTTAATCTGTTTTTTTTTTTTTTAAAGTATCTTGACCAAGAGCTAAATCCTGCTGTCTCACCAATGATAACAAGTACTGATACTGTGTGTTCAATAGTGTTAAAGGAAAAAGACATTGCTTAGCATGAAGAAAGAGGGTAGAGTCATGCTTTACAATATGAGTCATTCATTCCTACACCAGGGAAAAACTAGATATCATTAAAAAGAAAAGAAAAGAAAAAAAAAGGGATATTTAAAAAGATTCTTTTCTATGTTGGGAGTACTCAGCAAGGAGCCAAATGATCCTTGGAAATATATTCAAAAACTCAAGTAGAAGTGTGTTAAGATGACTGAATCTCACACAGTTCAGGTGTCCTACTCCAACAGCCCACAGTGCCTGCTGCAAGGGTATTTGAGTGTTTATTGGCAATTAGGGATATTCTGGCCAGTCCTGCTCAGTGGGTATGAAAGATTGTCCTGCTGAACCTCACTCTTCAGATGTCATTTTAGCTTTTTTCATTAGGGATCACATGTCCCAGCTCAAAGCTATTCCTCTCTGCCTTAGTGGACAGCCAAGTTCAAGTCATGCTATAATAAATCAGGTACCTAGAAAAGAATAAACAGGAAAGCTGAGTCAGAGCTCTTCTCTTGCATAGCCCATCAGGTTTTTGTGCTCCAGGCAAACATCATCAGACCCACACACATTCCCTCCTGAGCACACTGACAAAGGGATGCCCCAGAAGAAGGTGAAGATGCAGACACTACCTATGGGGTTTAAAGATCCAGTTTGTAGCTTTCTGAACCACTTTTCTGGCCCTGTAAAGGGATTTTGAAAAGGATTGCATAGGCAGTGACTCAGACTTGTTGATTTAGAGTCACATTGAATCAGCCCACAGGAACTCAAGTGCAACATATATACTTTATCTGAGCCCTTGAGAAGATCAGATTTAAAAGGGAGATGACTGAAATATAGCAAACAAGAGGAACAAAAAAAGATATGAAAGTCTGACCCATACTAAATTTTTCAGCGCTTTTTCACTTAAATGGGTTCACTTTACATAATAGGTCAAAAGAGCTACATAAACTTTGCAAGAGAAGCTTGAATTTTAGCCTTTTTCTCCTAACCTGAGACATAAGCTTTCCTTTGTACCTTGCTCTCTTCTACTGCAGGACATCCTTTTTCTTTTTCCTAATTACTTAATATTGGGGTCTAATTCACTTGGTCAGATTTTATGACCAATTTAGACAAACAACATATGGTAATTTTATTTTCTTAGCTTTGTAATAAATTTTTAATTCCTCTGGACTAGATAATGATCATAAAAATGAGTGTGCATGAATAACTATTGATTGAAAGGGTTTCTATCACTCATGCATTTCCAAGTGACTGAAGGACTCTCTTCAGAGTTAGGGAAGAGAAGCAGAGGATTGCCCCACTGGAACTGCTGCTGTAGATAAAGAAAGGTCTCCTCATTTTTTTCATAAAATCTCTGTAGTCTTTAAAACAATGAGAACTTGTGTGAGTAGCCAGCTGTGAACCATGTTGGGCTAGGTGGGAGGAGTCCCAGCTGTGTTAGAAAGGTTTGTTGGTGGTGGTGCCTCTGAAGGAGCCTTGGTGCTGCTGGCAAATCCCAGGAGCTCCCAGCAGCTCCAAGCTCTGCCCTGCAGTGCAGTGCCTGGGCAGCCCTGGGCTCTCACACATCAGCCCCCTGCCCATGCACAGCAACTTGGGCTCCTCACTTTGGAACTCTGTCCTCTTTTTTCCTCTGTCAAGATTATTTCAAACTCTAATCCTGCTTGTCAGTGTTACCTGCAGTCCCCCTTGGTTCTGTGTCAGTTATCTACTTAATTTTACATCTGTCTCATAGTAATTTCACTTGCATCATATTTCTGAAGCTTCCCTATGAGAATGTCATGCAAAACTGTCAAAAGCTTTGCTAAAACCAGAGAACATGACACTTATTCCTTCTTTTTCTGTTCACACAGTCTGTCTTGAAAGGAAACTGGACAGATTTGATGTTTGCTCTTGACTTAACACAGTGGCTGCTGTTAACTTCCCTGCTGCTGTCCCAGCACTCACAAACAGTTTTTAATAAGTGTTCCAGATTTTTTGTCCATTGAGCCAATTCACCTAAAATTACCCAATTCTTCTGTTTTTCTCTTTGGCTCCACAAAGAAGGAGAAAATAACACGCATATAAAAGTATGCTTTTTGGCATAGTAGACCAGAAGTTTGTAGTGATGACTTCTTTCTTGGTAAAATTCTATTAGTGAGAGTTCAGATTTGTGAACTGCAGTTGCTCAGAGGCAAGCTTTTGTTTTGGTGAAAGAAATGACTAAATTTGAATCTGAGGGAAATCCTATAGGCCTTTTGTAAGCAATAGTGTCTTTGGTAAGGGGCTGGTTGGGAAGGAAAGGTGATTTCCTTTAGAGACAGCTATGTGATTTTAGCACTAGTGAAACAAAGATCTAGGACTGTTACTACAAACAATTTTGGCAACATACAAGTCTGAATCAATTATTGCCTGATGCAAGGTCAAACTTTTAATGTTTGCAAAAAATAATACCTAATTTTAGTAAATAATCTATATCTGAGGATATGCTTGGGCCTTTTAAATGCTGCCAATAGAGAGAAGGTCCTGTGGATTTTATTTTCTTCTGGTGCTTTGTTTTACATTAGAAAGTACTGACGCAGAAATGCCAACTACTTGCAGAATTTTGCAACAACGTACTTAGGTAATAAAAATTAGAATATTAAAAAATTCTTTTGTTTCAGCAAGTTCAAAACACACTATTGCCCTCTTATAACTTCAGAGATGCTCCTAAATATACATCTATGTAAAATGCATCACACAGTACATACAAAACTTTTGAAATGCTTGATGAGAAAGAATTATTATATTTGTTTAGCACAGAAAAGGCTGAAGGAAGAAGTTTTTGTAGTCTCTAAGAATCAAAAGGCTACAAAAAAGGCAGTAATTACCTCAATTTTATAAAAAGCTGATTTAGATCAAGTAAATATTAATTATATGGATATTTAAGAACCAAAAAAAGGCTACCTGTGGAGGCTGTGAAATGCCCTGAAGAGCAGAATTTTAATTATATATTAGACAAATATCTTGCATGGACGGCATAGTTATACTTGACTTTGTATCCAGTTCTGGGGCATAAATAGGGATGATTTCTTAAGATTTTTTTGAGGCCTTTTATTATTTTTGTAATAAGTATCAAGGTGTTTTTGCAATAAATATCAAAGTGGACATTAAATATTTTGAAAAAATAAAGAGGCATAGTATAATATATAACTATATAAAATTACCTTCAGATTCTCAAATGGATTAATGTTTTTTTATATCAGCCTGGGCAATCAATATTGCTTTGTCTCTGGCTATTATTTGACACCATCATTTAGACTTCTAAAAGCTGTGATTAAAAGCATTCTTCCCACAAATAGATCTTGAAGTAATTGGCTGTCTTTGATAGAGTTTGTCTAACCAGAACCGCACGATTTCAACTGTTCAGGGACACATCATTGCAACTGGGTGGGGGAATGGATGGTGTGTTTTACCAAAGCCAATGAGTGTGATGCATTATTGTCTCTTGTTTGCATGGCACCAGGAGTGACCCAGGTGCTGTGGAGGCAGGCAGTGAAAGTGAGGGGAATGAGCTGCAGACATAAATGGGGCAGTTCTGCACAAACTGGATCCAGGCGTAAGGAGGGAATGTGCTGCAAGAAAAGCAATAAGCAGCTTTTAACCTGGAGACTCAGCAATTAGTGTGTGGAACCCATTAATGCTGTGATGTGCCAGGCTGCAGGATGGCATTCCAGGAGTGATCCTCGGGATCATTACAGAGGTGATGGCAGTTCTGCAAAGCTGAGCATGTCTCCTCCAGAAGCAGCAGCTATTCCCCTGATGGTGGACCAAAATGTACCAAAGGAGAGAATTTGCAGGATGATGCATGCAGAATATCTGTGAATAGACTTATTTTGAGTGCAACAATTGTGACTTTAATAGTCAGTGATTACAAAGAGATTATGAGACCTGAACCTGTGCTTTGTGGCTGCCAAAACAGCATTCAGCTGTATGTCATATAAAATCTTAGGAATAGAAGTGGAAAATTGTTGTCAACTATAATTTCAGAAACTTTTCAATTGACAGTAACTGCTTCAGAAGAAAAAAAGCATCCTCATTAATGAACTCTGCTGTGAAAACTCATCTGCATGTAAAGCATCATTTTTAGAAGAATTAACATTTCTCATATGAAAAGAGGATTCCAATGGCTTTATCAAGCAATATCATTGGTTTCCCTTGTATCTAGGGGAATGCGAAAAAAAAGTTCCATAGTTTCAGTAGATGAAACTTAGTTACTGCAACACTCATGAGCCTCTGTTCTATAAAGGTCATAAAATGAAAGCTGGCAGGGTCAGTCCAGCAGGTCCTTCAGTCCAAGGCAGGACACATCCTCTACTCTCCAATGAAATAAACATCCCTGCAAGTATTTGTTCTCATTGCAGAAACAGCAAAATGTTTATTATTATTATTATTGCAAGGTCCCTCCTCCCCATCCCCTCTTTTCATTTTTTAAATTTCCTCGTTCTGGCAAAAAATGAGAATATGACTGCCTTTTTTGTTTCTGATTAAAATGCCAATTATTTGTGATTTACATTAAAACATGCTATTGTCATATTACTAAGGAGGATGTGTTAAAAAATCACGAGCTTGCATTTGAAGCAATCAAAACTGAAAAATAGAAAAGAGGGCAGGACAGGAAAACTTCAATTTGTGTTTTTCCTACTTTTAGTCTGTTTTTTTCAAATGAGGCTGAGTGAATCAGAAATGAGGCAGAAGACTAAGCAGGGAAAGTATAGCCACTGAAAAACATTAAAAAACTAATAAATACCTTAAAATCAAGCCTGTAACTTGTAGAACCCTTAAGAAACCTCCTGTTCTAATTGAGTTTTTGAGCTTTCTAGGGCATGTATTTTCAGCTTTTCTCTGTACTTATGAGGCTTTTTCCTATTACCTGTAAATCAAAAGTTGACCTACTGACAAAATCACAAATTCTACAGTACAAAATCTTACTCAGAGTTTTGAAATACTGAATATTGCAAAACTGAGAGAATGGGCAATATTAGCTTGATATCCATAGGATTTAAAGGCAGATATGCCAAAGCAGAAGGAGGGAACTGAAGCAAGGGAAAAAGAAAGTAACAAATTAAGAGATAAAAGGTGTAATTTGCCCCATCTATGGTTTATCTTGGCCACAAGGAACAGATACCTCATACCTGAAAACCAGCACAAAGCTCTTAAACCTTTTGTTCAAGCAATTTTTCAACTTCTTGTCCTTGTTTCCTGCCTTTAGGGGCTGTGCAGAGCTTTCAGGTGTTTCTTTTCTGGGCTGCAGTGTGACACTCTGCATGTGGCCTCTTCAGTTCTCCTTGTCTTTGAGCAGAGCCCTCACCTCCTCCCTGTGCTGAGTCCTTGTGCCAGGGTGTGCCAGTACCAAGGGATCAGTGGCTGTGCTGGGGACACCAGCTGGAAGCACTGGGGACAGGTTGTGCTTGCAGGATAGAAGAGGTGAGAGAGTGGAGCAGGCTGGTGACAGCAAGACAAGCCACCCTGCTGCGTGGCTGTAGTAGGAAGTCAAGGAAGTAGGTTTTCTGTGAAACTTCAAAAGAATGGCAGCCCAGTTTTCTTCTTTCTAGAGGCTGCTGTGTGCCCCTAAACTGGAGAAATCTGCTTCTTCTTGTGAAATACCAAGGTTTCCTGTAAAGAGCAGTTTCCTGACTCAGTTTCAGAAACTTTCTCTGACCCTGTGACAGGGTCAGGTAAAGCCACTGGCCCCTGTGATCTACCCAGAGAAGGGAAAGGATGAGGAATTAAGAGGCAACACTACTGACACAATCACCTGTCTTGGAGGGTATCAGACCCAAAGCTCTGTGAAGTGCTGCATAAAGTACTTGACATGAGACATTGCAGAAGCCTAGGCTCCTGCAGATTGCTATTTTGATGGGCAGTAATTGTGATTTTGAAGCAGTGATAGAGCAAGCCACAGCAGGCTGCAGTGTTCATAAACTGCCATGTTCTTTGGATCACTGAGACACAAAATGCTTTCTGTTTTACAGAAGTTGGTTTCAGTAACATAATCTTGTTTTGTTTTATAATGTCCTGCTGGGAAACAACTCTACCCCATGAGGGGTGTGGTTAAAATAGCTCAAGGCCTGCTGTGATGATGCCAAAATAATACCACTGTTTGTACATATGATTCACATGTTGTCTTTCACAGGGTGGAGCAAGATGAAAGAGAATCAATAGTTTTACCACATAAATTATCTTTCTGCTCAGGAAGTCCACCTGTCTAAACAGGCTTTTAAGAAACAGGGAAATAGTGGTCATACTTTTCAGCTTTAGTGATGGTACCAGAATAATCTAAAAAAAATGTATTTCATAAAACAGCTTGAGGTCATGAAGTGCAGACAATGTGGGTGATAAATATGTGTATATAAATAAGTTACTTCTCTGATTATTTAAAGCAGTAAAACTTACTGAAGCTATATTCTCAGCTGGTGAAATTAGGTTGGTGTAATTGGCTTAGGTTTGTTGGTTTATTCTGATTTTCATCATCAGATTTAGTGGCTGTAGCTTCTAATCAAAGCAGGACAAGAAGAAGAAAACTAATGTGAACACTCTGCTCTTTAGCTGTGGAACAGTTGTTATAATAGGGTTTGTTTTGTTAAATAACCCATGTGCTATTTTAATACAATTACCTAAAAACCACCAAAGAGAACAAACCCAAAGAAAGCAACGTGAAAAGGATGATGGTGATCTTCTCTCCTGGTTGGCAAGCAAGTATAAAACCATAGGAAACGATTTAACACTTCTCAAGTTGTTTTAGACAGTGCAGAGACACTGATGTGAGGATGGGGGCTCTGCTGGGATTTTGGGGCCCCAGGAGGTTTTTGCCAGCTGGGGCAGGGGGGGCCTGTCCAGGGCCTTCATGGTGGGGCTGCTTCCTTCCCTCTCTGGCCTCAGACATGAATATTGTCTCCAGCAGCCCCAAGCCAGTTTCCTACACGAGGAAAAGGCAATATGGAAAGTAATGGTGTTCCTGTTAAAAAAAAAAAAAAAAAAAAAAAAAATTTAAAAAATCTCTAACTTGAATGGAAATAGGAATATGGATAAACTTCTGCTTTTCCATTTGCCTTGCCTGTGTGCAGGCTTTCAGGGTTACTTTACTACAAAACTATTGGGCTTTATTTCATTCTCACTTCATTTTAAAATGTTGTTGGTTTTGGTATGTTTTTGCATATACTGTGGATTCTCTCCTATGGCATTAATGGACTTAGAAATAGATATTTTTGTGTTGCAGAAGCTTACTTAACCTGTTACTCTCCAAATTTTGTTTGATTCAAGTCAATGAAAGACAAGAATTTTACTTTAAAGTCATTCTGTTTTGAAATTTGAAGGCTGAGGCAGGTTTATTTGAGGCTTTTGAGAACGAAAATATGTGTGGGGGAGGTTCTCCTGTCTTGAACTTAACAATTTATGAAAAGAAGATAACTTTCTGCTTGTAACCTTTTAAGATGGGGTTTTCTGTCCATGGGTTTCTATTAAAAGTCTGGCATCCATCTTGGCTCTGTCTGTAGAGTCTGAACCAGGTGAAAGTGTTGTTTCAACCAATAACATAATTATTCCATTATGATCTTTCCTTAAAAAAACTTGATAAAAGTAATGGGAAAATAATTTATGCACAGAGCTTATCACATATGTCTTACAGGCATTGTGGAAGTGTAATGTAGTAGGAGGTTAAACTTGCTTGTGGTGCACTGAATCAATATTTTTGTCCTAACTACTTAGTGTCAATAAATCTTTTCATATCCCTCATATATGAAAAACTCATTTTTGAAGTCGATAAACAAATATCTATATACTCACACTTTGCAAACCTTTCCCCAAACATGAAATTTCTTATTCTTCCTCTGCTTTTAACCAGAAAGGGATTAAATTAATTCCTGCAGTGAGTAACTAAATGCAGAAGTGCTGTAAATAACATCATGCTGGTGTAACTTCTAACAGAATCTGATCATGCATGTGGTGCTTGGGGATTCTGACCACTGAGTTCCTTCTAACTTTGTCTTGTTTCTGTGGGTTATAGTTTCTTTCTTTCATGCATATGTCAGGTTTGATAAAGCAGAAAGAAATAATAAATAATGAGCAACCAGGTAAAATGATAATAGTTCATTTAAAATCCTTATTTTTATTTGATGTTCTTCTGGAGTACCATCCCTTGGTTCAGCTTGAAAATTACACCAACCTTCATGAGCTTCCTCACACCAGTGCAGGATTTTAAATTAAGGTTTATGAAGGGATGATAAGAATCTGCAAGTAAGAGGTGTTGCTTCTTGGCCAGAGTAAAAAATCAGAATTTTTATATATTTCTTTTATGACAAGCTCAAAGAGACAGAGAATGATAGTAGGAAAGGTTTTAGATCACCTTTGATGTCTTTGTTAGGCCTATACAAAGTAGAGAATTTTTGGTTTTGTGAAGTAATTTATGTGACAGCTGTAGTAATACTTGAAAAACTTAATTCAACAAAGACAAAATCTTGAAAAAAAGGAAAAAAGAGTCCTTCAAGGAAAGAGGCATGGCTCTGTGTATGAAATCTGCCTATGCTCCTTCCAAGGCAGAGATCAAGGAGGACAGAAAAACTGATCCTCGGGTGAGAGCTGAGAGAAGAGCCATGGTGAGCACTGTTGGTGGATGTCCCATGAGCTGCCAGGCTGCAGGCTGGGCTGAAGCTGGGGAAACCCAGGGCACATGGTGGTGATGACAGGGCTGAGCTGGGAAAGGAGTACAGTAGGGTACAAATCAGTCACATTCTTTAAATCAAATTTTGTCTCTTCTTTTACTTAATAGAAGAGAACAAAGATTTTGGGGACAGATACTTTTTTAGATTTGATTGTAGCTGCTAGTTAAATTCTGTTTGATTAGTATTAAAACCAGAGGTAGTTTGAATGAGGACAACTAAAAAATTATAACATCTGTGATTTCTGGAAAGGTTTTTACCTTCCAGAGCAGAAAAAACCTTATGCTCCCAGGCAAACAAAAAAACTCCAAAATGTGCAGTAAAGGAACCAAGTTATTTCACAAAGATAGTTTTCAACTGTCACAAAAAACTCCTAAAGTACTTTTTCTGAAAGGCTGGTCCAATTGAAAAAAAAAAAAAAAAAAAAAAAACAGTTACAGTGATTTAGCAGATCTTATAAGGAAAATAATTTTGGTATACTCTGGGAGAGCACAATGTAATTGAAATTACCTGGAAATACATACCCAGAGAGTTGCTTGGTGGTCCAGATTCAAAATGGAGGGCAATGTTGAACAATGCTGTACAGTTACTTGTGTTGGGTCTGGTTATTTTCTGTCTCCATTTACTCATTTTTATAATGAAATAGCTAGAAGACTGAATAGTGCGTCAGCTTTTCAAATCTGGAACACATCTGGGAGAAAATCTGGATGTGTTGGAGGATGGAAATGGAATCCAAAAATTATCTTGAAAAATTGGAGAAATACTCTGAAGGTGATGGATGAAGTCTGATGGTCATGCTCTGTGGGAAAGAAGGAAAGAACAGCTGGGTATCAAGTTCTGCAGGAAGCAGTAGAGGGCTTCTAGTGGATCATGACCTGAATGTGCCTTTAGTTTGTCTAAAGGGGCAAATTTGCTAGTTTTGCCATGACTGGAAAGAATTTTCATAAGCACTCTAGGGAAATGTGATCCTGCTAAGGCTGTGAGAGTGACATGCACAGCAGTGCATCCTGCCAGATGCAGGAGGTAACTTCTGTGAGTTCCTGAGCAAGCCTCAGCTGCACTGTGATTGTTTGCACACTGCAGTTCAAGACTGATACAGACAGAAAGGGAGATTCTGCAGAAAAGGAAAGAGAACTACTTGGTATAGAAATAGAAGCTTTACAAAGAAAAATGGAAAGAATTGGGAAAGACTGAAAAGGTACATCTCTTTAAGGATGTAAAATGCTGCTGCTAACCAGAAGGGAATGAGCCATTGTCCATCTCCACAATGAATAGGACAGGAAATAATTATAGATTTCTGCAAAAAAAACTGATGGTGGGAAGGAGGATGAATACTGTTAGTGCAAAAATGAGAGTCTTGATGTGGAAAATGGTTGTTTTTGTAAGTTGTAGGATGGCAGTGATAGAGACTTGCAGAACAGAAACCTGGCAGGACTGGTGGTGGGCCCAGCAGAACAGTAGATGACTGCTTGAAATGTCTTCCAGGCAGGAGTTTAAAACATCATAAAACATGTCTGTTTTATGATTCCCTAAAGAAAGAACAGAAAAGGAAAATGAAGAGTTTTGGCAAAGCCCACACTCTCCTGTTTCATTGCTTCTTAGTGTCCTGGTGTCCTGGGTGCTAAGTTTTACCTGATAAGCTGATTTTACTGATTTGGTGCTAGAGCTTTTAGTGATGGAAATGGAATCTCATAGAGTTTTTTCCATTGAAATTTAACCTAAGGGTCAGTTTCCCTGTAATGACTACTTTAATTTGCACAAGAAATATTGGAATCGGAAACTTTTAATTTACTTTGCAGGATTTCTATACTTCCTTTCATACATAAATTCAAGCAGCATTTGCCACATTCAATTCTAATAATTAACCATTGTGAATCTTAATTATCTGGGAGTTATTTATATATGTAGTTCTGATTTTTTTTTAAGATTTGGAGTTTCTATAAGTTACTTATGTTTTAACATATCTGGTCTAATTTTGGCCTAGCAAATCTTTCGGAGTTTTCTTTTTTATTTATTTTTTTTTGTTTGTTTATTTTTGTTGCACATTATGATGAAAGATGAGGGAAAACTCATCTTTTGAGGTGATTATATGAATCTGATAGATTTGCTAATCAATTTCAATTGAAGGATATATTGTTAGACGAGGAGTCTGTCAAATTCGAAAGCTTGACAAAATCTTTTTGTACAAACAAGTGATTATAAATGGGCAGCTGTTATCTGGCATAGAGGCACAGATCTATGTCTTGCAGAACAGCAAATCCACATTTTTATGAAAGGATTATTTCATAAAAGCATCAGGTCTTGGTCTTTATGACATTTTATTACCCTGCTTTTCAAATCAACATTTATTTGAACTTGGTAAATATTGTTTATTATTTTTTGTCATTCACAACATGGGTGAATCTGTGTTCTCATGGAGGCAGTAATGCATTCATCATAAATGATACAGAGTTTTGAGCATATTTTAACAGAAATAACCACAGTATACAGTCATTTAAAAACACATTTGCAAAATACTGTTTTGCAACCAAAATGAAATGCTAATTCTGAATATAGACACAATATTTCAGATATGTCAGATTCCACTTTTGCTTCTCAGTTTCTGACATTATTGTTACAAGTTGTTGTGTAGCTGAGTGCTTGGTGGTTCTGAATCCTCGTGGTGATGCATTCAATTTCTGCAACGAGCTTTGCACTTAGGGAAGTTGAGTAACACAGAGTTGAATGTTGGTTTCTTGATTCCCCTTATGTTCTTTAGATACTGGGAGGGAACAGAAGTTCATTAAACTCGGGGTCTCTCAGGAGATGTAGAGCAGGTGGGTTTTAAAATTTGGAGGGGGGAATGCATGTTCAGTGAGAGTGAGTGAGAAAGACAGGCTTCACTTTCTGTGAGAAACACTTAGAGAGGAGAGAGAAAGGGGAGGGTTTCCCCCCACTAATCCAGAATCTAATTTGCTGCTGGAGGCTTAATCATATCCTTGTGTCCCAGGTAATTGTTACCAGCAGTTAGGAGGGTTTTACTTCATTTTCTAAAGCAGGCAAGGACAATTTGGAATAAGGCTTACCTTCCTGGAGCTGGCCACAGTTTTACCCCATGGAATGGCTTAGTTCATATTCTTTTACTCTGTGGGCCTTTTGGGGTCAGGTGTGTGCAGCTCTACCAGCTGCTGACCACAAACTGCACTTTACAAATCCAGGTACTGATAACCAAACTTAGATTAGAGTAACACACATTTATAGCACACAAGAGTTGTAGCAGGGCCAGTGTGTTTCTGGCAGTCTCAACACAATGCAGTAATGCTTTGCTTTTGTGCACATGAGGTAGTTTGATGGGTCTTTTGGTGTCCCATTTTTCCATACTTTTTTCTGAGGTTACTGATCAGATAGTAAGTTTTACTTTATCTGCTAAATAATACCTGGGATTAACAAATACTTTCCGTTCTTAAAATTGCAAAGACAGATCTAGTTTGTGTATGTCTGTTTATTCTTTAAAGTGAATTTATATCTTAAAGGAACTGCACATTTGGAATTAATTTAAATAACCAGTGGACATTGCTGCTGGCTCTGCCAAAGCCAGGAGCAGGCATATTTCTCTGGCTGTTTAAATAAAGACAAGTCTGGGTCTAGAAGTTCTTAATAGGGCAGTTTTGGAAGCTTGCCTCCTGTCTCTATTCCCCAAAAGTTGTATTTTGATTTTAGTATTCATAACCAGCCATTGATTTTTCCAACCTAATTTCCTCCCTGATGTATTTAATATCAAGCCAGATCTGCCATCTATCTACAAATCACCCTGGCTTTACAAGCCAGCTCTGCCATCCATCTACAAACCATAATGGCTTTAGTCAGGAAATTAGAAGTAGGCTGAATTTTTTTTGAAAGTAAAGGATTCTTAAACCACTTACTTCAGCCCTCTCTCATGACTCAGCTTGTGTTTCTATTTGTTGCAGTTCCTGGCTCATGGACTTCATCAAGTTATAACATACAGCATATTGTAGCTGATTCAAATTCTGGCAATCAGACAGGTTGGTTGCATTTTTTCCTTTTAAAGAAAGAGTCTTCCTTTTTGGGTAAAAATTATAGAAATACACATTTTAATGACAAGACAGAGTCAAATCAATTGCATTAGAAGAAGGAAACATATAGTATAACAACAGTACCTCTTTAATAAAAACAGGAAAGTATTTAAAATTAATTACTGATAATTAATGACTGTAATTATGTTCTGAATTTCCTTGCTATGATAAACTCTATAATCAAAATCTTGTTCTTTGTAAAAGTCATCTCAGAATATATTACCAGAAGGAAAACTGAAGTTATAGTAAGACTAAAAATATTGAAGATCAATGATCTTAATTTCTGACAGATTTTGAAGATGGTTCAAAAGCATCACAATTGTTTCAGTTATGCATATACCAAAGACATGGCTCCCAGTGTGTTCCAGCCAGAGAGGGATGATCCATCACCTTTGCCTTTGCTGCTGAGAGCAGAAATTTATGAAAATCAGCATTTTGGAATTTACATGGACTTACTTTGCCCTAGAATTCAATAACAAATTTCAAATATTCTGCTGATATTGATTAATGTTTAAGATTACCCTATAATTATGTTGTTACTATTATGTATTAAGCTTATAATACTTAATATAGAATATTCATCAGCATAATATATACAATCTCCTGTACTCATGCTTTGGTTTCATATGACAGTATATTTTTATGCTACTTTGGGGGTGGAAAGACCAGAGAACTACTTTTAGAAGAGGTAGGTATGCACCCAGATGGATTTTCTAAAGCATCTGAAAAACAGCAAAGTCTTACCTTTGAACTGCGAAAAATTGTCTAGATTTGAAACTCTTGTTGGGGCTATCTTCACAAATTTGAAACCCCATAGGGTGGTATTTCCTGAGGGACAGGTTCTGTTTATGCATTTCTGATGTTATTGCTGGGAGAGGCACTTTCCCCTACAAGCAGCTCATCTGGGCCCTGCTCAGCAGGGTGCCCTACAGGGTTCACCCACTGAAACTCCTGGGTACAGAGCTATAAATTGTCAAAGAGAATTACCTCAAGCTTCTGCACATAGATTGAAAAATAGAAGACTAAATTGTAGAATTCTTAGCTTAGGAAAAAAATCCACCCTCTAAATAAAATGTCATGAAGGTTTCAAAGTCTGAAAAACTGTGTCTGAGATATTAAGGGCCAAGAAAGGAACCACCTGAAAACAGCTAAGAGTTATTGAGCAGACAGTGGATCTATGCACCTGGAGTACATGAGCATCAGTATCAGGCATTACCAGGCAATATCTGTCTGGTGCAAATCAGCTATAGGAGGCAGCTTTTTGGGGGGGCTGTTGTCCTTCCAGTACTTTTCCTGAATGATCAGATATTCTTGTTATTCCTTTTGATCTCATGATCATTGCACACTTATTGCTTGTGTGTATAACTTTTACACACCTTATAAGCTAATGATGTCCTACAGAGATATTTACAAAGATGACTCAGTTTAGTTGTATTTTGAACAGATTTCTTGTAATGTATCATTTATAGTGAAAGGAGAATTCATCTGATAGAAAAAGAAAGCTGATGCTCTACAGAATGTGCTTTGCTGCCAAACTCTTCATGCATATGGACTGGCTCTGTGTTTTGACAGTGTGTGAGGGGAATACCAGATGTCAACTAATCAATGTATACAGCACTCCAAAAATGTTTCTTTACCAATAAGTTACATTTTTTTTTTTTTTCCTGTGATCCGCTGGAATGAGCTGTTCAACAGCTCCAATTAATTATTGCTGGGGCTGTATCCTGAACTGAAAGGGAAGAAACCCTACTGAAAACAGAAGTCTTGTGTCTCTTCTCCATGGGAACGTGAAATCTTGGGGAATTAGATAAGACTGTTGAAAAAGCACCAAGTGAAGGTATAAAATGTTGTTATAAATCACTATGTAAAAATTCAGTCATGTACAGCACCTCAGGATTTATAGATCAGAAGTATAAATTTCAAGGAAGTTAAAATTTTTCCATATAGGTAACAGAGCAGTGGACTTCAAATCAGTTGGCTCTATATCAAAAAGTTTGAAGATTTTAAATATTTATCAAGATGTACCTTTTAACCCTCACTCCTACTGCAAAGCAGCCTAAACTCTGTCCAAATCATTAAATTAATCCTTAGTGGCCTCTTCAAAATCTAAATTTCATTTCTTTAGCATGCAAATTATACTATTAATGCCTGAAAACATACAGTACAGAAAAACCCTCATCCACCTGTCTATTTTGGTCTGGTCTGAAATCGTCATTGTTAAACTATAGACACATTATATAAAATGTAATTTTAAATTAATTATTGCAATGAAATGGCAAGAGCTAGCTTTATTTGAAGGATGAAAAGAGTTCTGTTTTTATCTGTTTTAT
Organism: Muscicapa striata striata; assembly: GCA_030060385.1. Lineage (NCBI taxonomy): Eukaryota > Metazoa > Chordata > Aves > Passeriformes > Muscicapidae > Muscicapa > Muscicapa striata. The sequence goes on along the minus strand of JAREIS010000015.1, from coordinate 30,910 downwards.
GCTGTTGAAAAGCATATGTGGACAGTGTAAACTGAATTAAGTACGAGGAAAAGATAGATATGAAAGATTTTACTATAAGTTTGATCGATTAGTTTTGGGATTTCCTCTTTTAACACAGTTCAGGAGGGTCAGCTTTAGGACAGGGGTGCTGGGTGCTTCCCTCACATGGAGAGCTTGGTGCCAGGGGAGCCCTGGGGGTCCAGCCTGGCTCCAGTTCAAGCACCCTGGCTCACCTGCTGGGCTTCCCTGGGTTTGCAGCAGCTGAGAGGGACTTGCAGGCTCCCCATGAGGGTGGCTGGCGCCCATGGCTGCGTTGCAGTGGTTTCTGTGGCTGTGTGTGTGTGCGTGCTGGGGGAGCTGAGGTGAGCTGTGCTGCACTGCAGCTCTCGGAGCAGCCTCAGCCCGGGCTCTGCGGGGCCTGGCTGGGCTGTGAGCCCGTCCTGCACCTCCAGCCTGGGCACACAGCCCCTGGGCCACCACACACTGGGGAGCTGCCACCGTCCTGTCCCAGCCTGGGGGACCCCAGGCTGAGCCTGCAGCCCCCCAAACCCAGCGGCCAGAAATGGGGTGTCACTGTCCGAGGGTCTCTTTAGGTGTGAGACCTCCTTGGATGGACATGTAGGTGGTTTGGGATTCAGGGCTTTTCTGAAGCTGCTGAAGAGAGACTGCAGGAGATGATCTTCTGTTGTTTCTCATGGCTGTTTATTATATCTTATCTACAAAGTGTCCCAGCCAGGCTGACTGAGGTCCCTCAGCAAGGTGACCATGACCAAATGACTGCCTGGGAGAGGCAGGACCTATCTTTTATACTCTAATCTACGTCTTCAATATTTACAATCACTTTCTAATACAGTACAACCTTATTACACTGTCCAGTTTTGTCCCCATCCAATCTGTGGCTGCCAGCATTCCATCCAACATGGATGGCACAGAGAAGAAGGAGGAAGAAGCCTAACACACCCCAAATCCTCCATCTTGACCACATGGCCCTTATCATAAACAATCCAAAAACCTACTTATTCTACATTCTAATACTCTAATTTACACTTTACTTATCTTTGTGACTTGTAATTCTTCCTGCAATGTTGGCAGATTTTCCCAAGGGGTTAAATTCAGCCTTTGAGACACCTGGGTCTCATTCTGGGGTCTCTGAGAGGCCTGCCAGGGGGGATTTGAGACCCCCAGGGAAGCCAGGGGAACGCCCTGGACTCCCACAATGGGAGAGCCTGGGCTCCTGGCATGGCCTGGAAGGGCAGGGGAGCAGTCCCTGCCCCTGCTGCTGCCCTGCTGGGTGCCAAAACAGGCGAGTCAACATCATCATGCTATGATTTTTTATTTTGCTGCTGGCTGTTGCCTTAGTCTCAGGGGACATGGGTGGCTGAGGGATGGCCTTTGGCAGGAGAAGTGCTCTGCCCGCAGTTATCCACAGGGAGATGTCAGCAGGGAGTGGGAACTGCAGCTTCTGAGAGTGTGCATGAGGCATGGGCAGTGCCTGAGAGCAGCCCAGAGACAGAACTGCAGCAGGCAAACCCCTCCTGCTGCTGTGCTCCTGGGTCCTGGCCACTCCACCTTTCTCTCTGCAGTCTGGACCAGCTTTGCCTTTTCTCCACTTGGAGATGTATTTTAAAAACATCTTGCTATGCTGAGTTTGGAAACTTTTTGATCATCTGCTGTAAAGTTAGGAAGACCAGGTAGGTCTAATTGAAACTGAGGCCAAGCTGGGGTCCTGTCACTGTCAGGTCCTTAAGGTTTCATGAAGTTAAAATAAGGAAAGATGGTGAAGTGAACAATTGAATGACGTGTAGAGAGAGGCTAGTGCTAAGTAACCTGAAAGACATCTCTTATTAAATGGGTTCCTGTTCTGGTTTTGAGACAGGTTCTATATTTTGGGAAGCTTTAGTTCAAATCTAGACAGTCTGTGGTCAGCCTTTTGTTGCTGAATGAAGAGAGAAAGGCTTCATGGAATTATTGTGAAACTGAATCAAAATACTTTAATAGCTTCAAGAAGAGTTGGAATTTGAATGCTTCAATACTTCAATACTTTATGATTTTAGGGAATTACCATTTACTTTAGAATAAGAAATCTTTGTGCTGTATTTTTGCATGCCAACTTTCCTTCAAATATTTACAATGCTTTCAAGATAAGGTGAACTAGAGTAGTGTTGAAAACTAAACAAGGATATCCAAACAGCTGCTTGTTATGGTTGATTGCTGCCTTTGCTCCACATTATGTGAGCAATACTTTGACATATTGTAAAATAATACTATTTCAAAGTACTTAGCTCAATAATCAAATCTGTTAATATTTCTTAGTTTATTGATTTTGATAACAATATATATTTTTCTCTTCTGTCACAAAACTAATACCAAGTTCTGTGGTAGCCTGAGGCACAGTGAGCTGGGGAGGAGCAGAGAGGGGATGATTGGACAGGAGAATGTTCTGATGCTCTCCAGCCTATACCCAGCTCCTCATAGACCACAAGTATGAGGTCACAGCTGATGCAATTGAGAATGTTTGTGATGGTTCTCTGCTCTCTATGCTGAGGTGATCTCAACACTGGGGAGAATTTTTTACTAAGTTGTTGCTTGCATATAATATTTTTGAGTATGTTTTGAAGTGTCGTGTTGGATGGAAAGGATTTTATTATTGTTTTACCACATAAATAATTTATGAAGACCTGAGAAAAATTGTTCTTAGTCCTGTTCTGTAACGAAGTATTCTTAAATAAAAGCAGATTATAGTGGTTTTGGTCTCAAATATGCACATACAGGTAAGCTCAGTATTGTTTTAGTAAGCATATCTGTCGATGAATATACAGGTCTAAGAAGGATGTAGATCTCAGAGCTGAGCAATCTAAACTATAAAACCATGTTCCTGCTGAAAAGTAGGCATTTCTATTTAATGGAAATCATTGAAATTACATTTCTGAGTTATTGACAAAATAAGAAAAGCAAACATATATTTGGCTGCACTGTCTTTCAAAAATAGCTTTCTTTTACTCATATCCACTGATCAATGGAAGATACAGAAAAAGATAACAGTTATTGTACTTACAGCAGGGAGGTTCCTTCAAGCTCATCCTTTCCACAAAGCAAGCAAGCAATACTTCTTACATTTTTTATACCTATGACATAATCCTTAAAATATGATATGTGTAGCATGTTAGTAAGTCATGCTATATATTAATAAAAAACTTTGAAAATGCTATAATGTTTGGGTATGAGGAAAACGCTAATTTAGTTCAAAGACTTACATAAAACAATCCCCTTGTTGATGTCTGATCCCAGATTTAACAGTGGAATGGGATACCATTCAAACTCTGTGCTTGTCTGTATTCCTGGATCTTGGGGATGAGAGTCACACTCACATCTGAGATCTGGGAATTATGGTTTTTGCCCTGTAAGATCACACTGATGGCTCAGTTATTTTTTTCTGAGGATATCATGCTGTTTGACAAGTCTCACAACTCTGAACAATCTCTGCAAGCTCTTTAGGCCCCCACCCTTCAGTGGGGCTGATCAGTGACTGCAGAAGTTGAGCCACTGCTGAGGGACTGTGACTGCTGCCCTGTGACCATTTCCATCTCTGGCCTTGTGCTGAGGTGTCTTTGCATTTTGATAATTTCAAGATTGTTTAATTCACACACACCTTCCATCAGAAATGTCTAGGTAAGGAACAGCACCAGATTTCTGTGAGGGTAAAAATCCACTCTGAGGTGGAAAGATGCACTCTGAATGCTGCTGCTCTGCTGTGGGTTGGGTGGGTACAGAGCAGAATGGAGATGTAGAGATTGCCTATCATGGCACAGAGGCTGTGCTCAGATGGACCATGGGTTCCAGGCAAAACTACTGAACTTTTCCATCATGCTGTTCCCCTCTCCTGCTCTGGGGACAAAGCTTTCTGTAGAAGGAATTTAAGAAGATTGAAGGAAAGCAAAGGAAAGGAATTATCTTTGATGCCACGTGGCTCCCAGCAAATAATTTCACTTGAAGTTGCAACTCTCTATTTGAAAGATCTAGTTTTGGGAATCCTAAAGCTACAATAAGAGGAGCATCTGAATTTTTCTATTTTTTTTTTCTGTAGCTAATTTGGAGATGAAGCATATTACTCTAAGAATAAATTTAAAGCTTTGAACTGGTTTGATATAAAAACTATACATTTCAAAAATATTTCTATAGTATAATTTTCTATAGTTCTGTATCAACAAATACTAAATTCAAGTTAGTTTGAAAAGAATGTCAGCATTCTTTTGTGGAAGTCAACAGAATCAAGCTTCTCTTTTAACTTCAGTTTTCTCTTTCTGCAGAGACATTAAAAATTTCTAGAAAGAGAAACATGATGGTAATATATTAAAAAAATGAATGAATAAAAACTTATTGATGAGAATTTTGATCATTAGGAGAATTTTTCATAGTTGAGGTCTTGTTGTATAAAGTGTTGCCTTTGCTGTGTTTTATTGAATCATGGGGAAACCACCATATGTCCCTGAGTTTCATACCCTTTATTTATCTAGAATAATCATCCTCCCACCTAGTGCCTAACAGTTTGCCAGAGATGCTCTTCTTTATGTAAATATAATGCTTTGTATTATACTTTACTTTTAATGTAAATAATGTAACTTACTGTATACCAATACATAGAGTCAGACTGACATGTTATAGCCTGGATAAATAGCTCACACCAGTAACTCATACTGAAGACAGCATCTGCTATCCATGTGAATCACTTCCATTCAATTTGGCCATTCTTCTAACACTTTTACAGTTAGCATGGAATATGCTAGAGTACCAGGAGCTCATATTGGTATTTTTGGAAAGACCTTATTAGGAATATTAATTCATGCAAATCTGTGGCTCCATAATATGTATTTCTGTAATGGCCATTGAAGGGATAAATGAAAACTTGAAGAGATTTTACAAAGATCAAGTAGGTGAAACCTTAAGACCCTGGTCTGTGATACCTGGTACTATTGTGCTTTATGGATAAGGAAACATCTGGAGAAACATGGAAAAGTTCTGTTCTGCCAGCAGGCAGGAGTGAGACCTGTGTGATTTGCCCAGAGAGTCACAGGAATCTCAGGCAGAGCTGGGAAGAGAAACAAAATCTGTTCCAGTGACCAGGGGAGAGGATGACTGAGGCAACATGTCCCAGTCCTCAGTTTGAGGATGTGTGAAGGTTCCTCTTTCACTGAGTGCACACTCAGGGGAAGTTAAGTTTTATTTCCCTGCATTTTTATTTTCTCTGCCTTACTACAAAGGGGTAAATGGGATTCAAGAGTCAAAACTTACAGATTTTTTTCTGTTGAGCTGACACCTCTCACCATCTATGTATGCCTACTAGTACTAAAGTCAGTCTGTAAGCTACCTAAGGAATTTTGGTTTTGGTTTCTGTGTGTTATTGTGGGGATCTGTGATTTTTGGTTTCAGAATCTGTCTCAGCCACAGGGTTTTTTTTTTTGAGATTGTTTTTCAGGGAAAAGAAATGGGGTTTGTGCATTGTTTTATCGTTAGTGAAGTTGTTTGCATATTTATCTGAAGCTGAAAGTTTTAGTAATATTGTCAGTCAGTGCTTATATGTTAATTACTGAGGTGTGGGAATACTAAATTAGCTTATCCATGAATGTAAAAGGATGAGACTGTATAATGGGCACTCACTGGTACAACAGCAAGACAGTCTTATGAATTAAGATTTCAATTTCAAAGTATTTAGAAATTAAATAGGTATTCTCTTTTAATTTTCCCTGAAAATAATTGTCACAGGCATCACAATGATTAGTGTTTTCATAAGAAAAATATTAATTACTTAAAAGAGCCTGCTGGTTCCTTACTAGACCTTGTAATCATTCTTTCTAGTTTACACAGTCTATTACTCTAGAGGGTGAAATCCAGAAGTCTGCACTCAGTATTTATGCAGTTTCAATTGAAATCAAATCCCCAGCAGCTTCAGTAGGACTTTTACCTAAACCAATTTCTGAATAAGCACTTCAGAATCTGGACCCTAGTGGAAATATGTAATCTGAATTTAAAAAGAATTGCTCTGAGTATACAGAAAGCTATAACATTCAGCAGCTGAAGAAGAGAATTCACAGCATCCTAGGTTTTAAATTATTAATTCCCATGAATTTGTTATCTTCTACTTTCTTTCAAAACTTTTTACTACAAGAGAAATTATTCTTGTTGGTCTCAGGTTTCTGCCAGTGATGCTTGCAGTGCTCCTCCTCAGCTGAGGGTCTGGTTACTCTTTGCTAAGCAGTCCCTGCTTGTGCCACAGAACCCCAGAAAACCCAGGTCAGCTGTAATTGTGGTAGATGAAAGAATTATCCAGGAATAAGGCTTTGTGCTTATGAGTTAGCACAGAGCCAGGGCTCCTCTGTGCACCTCAGGTGAAGGCCATGTTTGGACACATTCAAATTTTAAATAACCTACTTGAATAGTAAAAATGATAATAAATATTATTGGAGCATATGATAATGCTTCTGTATTTGTTGTCACCTGCAATATTTAATGTCTATTTAAAGTGTGTAATACGCGTGTTTTGTCACCCTTTGACCTTCTGTGTCTTCCACTCAGATGACAAACAAGTAAGAAAATGGAACTTGATCATTTGTGAAGTTAGTAAGAAGTCTGACACTGAGTTTGATCAGAAGATATAGGACCTTTGCTCCCTGCCTGATATTTTGAAAACATGTATATACTTTGAGAAGTAAGAAATAATAAACATGAGAAATGGAAATAAAGCCCCCTCCCCTCCAAATTAGAATAGTCTCTGAGGGCATGAGGGAAAAGGCCTTTATTTCTAGCCAACGACTGTGTTTTATCTTATGATGTTCTCAGTAGTTCCTTCAATCCCCTTGGTTTTAAATGGTATCAGTACTACAGTATGCAATCATCCAATAAACATTAGGAAGCAGTAAAGAAATAACTGCCTTCTTCATATGTTTTCTAATACATTTAAAAGTGTTCTCCATTCCTTAGTACAAATAAAACAGGGGAAGATAGGTTTTGAAAAGAAAATACTTTTTCAAAATTAGGTGTTCAGTCAGCTGATAAAGTCAGATTAGTCTGTGTGGGCTTCTCTTTGGCAGCACAGGGAATCTTCCATAATGACCCAAGCAGTTGATGAGCAGTCCCAGTTTCTTGTGCTATTCCTTCTGAACACCATCTTGTTCTGTACTGGAGTCAGTTAACAAAACCTTTGAAGTACAGAAGTGAAGCACAAGGACTGGAAATTTAATGGTAATTTTTCATTAGCTACTTCTCTGCAGTATGAAACAACATTTCATAATGGCCCAAAACTCCTAAAGCATGTCTGGTAGGCAATGTAGGTGGTACAAAATCCAAAGAGTTAATATGCTGAGGGAGAATTTGATCCAAAATGGGAAGGTATTGCATAAATTCTTAAAATCATACTTTTCTCTTGTTTTCTATAGGTAGGCTGGGGATATTTTTAAAATCCTCCCACCGACCTGCCAAATCACAGGATGGAGTTAGTGTCTCCTTTCCATTGAATGTCTTGCCACATGCAAACATTCATCTTCTGTTTTAGTGTGTGTTTGTGTTCTGCTAGGCTTCCTTTCAAAGGTAGGTATTTTGCTAACATATGAAACTGCAAGATAACTTAATTGTATAAACGACAGATTCCCAGGTCTAATGTCTTTGTCTAGTGGTACATTTCATATCATGGTGTGGTGTGATGATGATAGGAATTTTTTTATTATTTTATGCCCTGCAAATTCAGTGCAAAGAAAACTAACTTGCATAGGTTGTAATTATAATGGATTCCCCCCCCCCCACATTGTATGTGGATTAGAACCAAACTGAATTGTAATATCTTTGATTTCTTTTCTTTGCATTAGGAATAGGTTAAATGTATCCAATAATATTTTCTCTGTGGAAAGAAGCTACCACAGAGTGAATTGCAGCTGCTAATGTGTGACACCACAAGCCCTTTCATCCTGACTCACAGCTCCAGTGTCAATAGCTATTATCCCTGGACTAGTAGTTTACGGTTAGTGTCAAAAGCAAGTGACATGTTACTGGAAGCATGAAATAGATCAACTGATAATGGAGATTACTGCTGGTCTACAGAGTTTCCTAATTAATAATTCCTTTAAATGCAGGTGATTTTGTCTGAAGGAAAAAGTCTGAGTATAGATGTTTAAAGGGACATAAAAGGAGATGAGGCTGTGTGTGTTAGAGCACCAGTTTCAGAGTTTTGGTTAGTTTCATTAATTTGAAATGCCAGCAAGTTGAATTAATTCTGAACTTGTTACTATTGGATCTCTTTCTACTGATTTCAATAATCTTACCTAGAAGTAATAAAAAACTCTCTCTAAAACAAAATTTAAAAAAACAAACAATCAAAACCTGCACAAGCAAGAATGCGTAATTTTTGTAAAGTTTAAATACGAATCTTTGGTATTTATTGAACAAAAATCATGATAGATTATTTAATCATTGTTCTTTTCTTGGGGTTGAAAATTTTTCTTCATAACTTTTCTACTGAAGGACTGAGACATAAAATTTCCTTATTTAATGACTGGAAAAATATTAATTAATACTACTCATAATTTTATTCTTATATTCTCTCAGGTGAATTTCAGATATCACTACTCCCTTTCATTAGGCTAAAATATTTCCTGGGTAATACTGCAGGCCACATGGCTTGGTGTATTTCAGTTCCATTTCAATATTACACGAACCTTCCTTGGGCCATTCCACCCTCCAAATTTAAATGAAGTATCTCCAGCTCCAGTAAAGACACAGAATTTAAATGAATCATAGAAAACATTAAAAGTGAGTTCATAATTTTCCCCATTAGCTTGTGCTGGATAAATAAAAGGTGCTCTGTATCTTGTATCAAGCTGGGCCTATCTCTATAATCCTGTAGTTTCATCTGAGCCCGCAGCAAAGGGAGGCAGCACACGCTGAGCTCCGTTTCATGCGCACGGTAATCTCACTGTGACACATTTACTTTAATCTGTCAGTGATTCATGTTTGACACAGGCTTGAATTAATGTTAAGAGAATTAAAAGAATAGGAAAACCTTTTATTTTTAAAATAGGGATGCAAAACAGGCAGAGAGTTGAATGCCTCTAGCCAAGACAATATATCAAAGAATGTTCTGTGAGATAGACCCAAAGATCAGGTGCTCTTGCCGTGAGGGAGAGGAATTTGTTTGGAAAAAAATATATAAATAAATCCAGAAAAACTAAACAAAAAAAGTCATTTACACTCCTCCTTCTAGAATAGGAACTGCATGCAATGGGCATAACCAGACTGAAGCATGATGAATTAATGCATAGAGAATTTCTGCAGCAATCACTAAATGCACCAAAGAAACCAGACAAACACAGGAGAGATGTGTCTTTTGTTTCATAAAGAGAAGCTTGGTGCCTGACAAAGGGTCAAATGAAAAAGTGACCAAGTAAAGAGGGAGGATGCTTTCTTTAAATGCAAGATTTTGGCTCCCACTCTGCAAAAGTACCCAGTGAGACACATGCTGCTGGTGCTGTCATGGTCTGGCCAAATTGGTGACATCTCCCTCTCTAAGGGATGATGTTGGAAGCCTTGTAGGTTTCAGATCTACTTCATATTAGTAACTAAGAGGGTCTGTGTTGATACCACAGGTGTTTAGATTGTTACTCTTGCTCCTAGATCCAGCAGGCTGTAACTGGGCATTATTCGTGGGAGAGAGGAGGATTTATATGTGTCTCCCAGCCAGGGAACTCACTTTCAGATTAGGACCATATTAATTTTTCCTGTTAACTAGGTAGAACCAAGAACATGATGATACTATTTATCAGCATGTTATTGTTGTTCTCCATAAACCTGGCACAGGAAACTGGCCTGCCTGGTCATCAGGTGAATGTTTACTGAGCTAAACCCTCAATAATGACTGATGACCTGTATTGGGACTAATATAAAAGTGAAGCTAGGGAAAATTTCCCTTGAATAACAGCTTCTGAATTTTGTGTGTTTTGCTTTGGAGAAATATTGGTTGGCAGTATTTATGCAAGAGCTATTTTGAGGTTTCATTAGAATTTGAAAAAAGCAATGCTCCTCTCCTCTCCTCCTCCTCTCTCCCTCTCCTCTCCTCTCCTCTCCTCTCCTCTCCCTCTCCCTCCTCCTCTCCTCTCCTCTCCTCCCTCTCCCTCTCCTCTCCTCCTCTCCCTCTCCTCTCTCCTCTCCTCTCTCTCTCTCCTCCTCTCCCTCTCCTCCTCCCTCTCCTCTCCTCTCCTCTCCTCTCCTCCTCTCCCTCTCTCCCTCTCCTCTCCTCTCTCTCTCCTCCTCTCTCCTCTCCTCTCCCTCTCCTCTCCTCTCCTCTCCTCTCCTCTCCTCTCTCTCCTCTCTCTCTCCTCTCTCTCCTCTCTCCTCTCCTCTCCTCTCTCCTCTCTCTCCTCTCTCCTCTCTCTCTCCTCTCCTCTCCCTCCTCTCTCTCTCCTCTCCCTCTCCTCTCCTCTCTCCTCCTCTCTCCTCTCCTCTCCCTCTCCTCTCCTCTCCTCTCCTCTCCCTCTCTCCCTCCTCTCCTCTCCCTCCTCTCTCCTCCCTCTCTCCCTCTCCTCTCCTCTCCTCTCCCTCCTCCCTCTCCCTCCTCTCCCTCTCTCCTCCCCTCCCTCCCTCCTCCCTCCTCTCCTCTCCTCTCCTCTCCCCCTCACAGTGGTTAAAAATCCAATAATTCTTAGTTGGAAAGTACTACTAAATGGCACAAACTTTTTATGTTACAAAATTCTTTAGCTGAATTACAAAGTATGTGGAAGAAAGTGCAGAATGATCAGGGGTTAGAAACAAAACTAGAAAAACAAAGGTATAAAGACATACTATATTAAGCCCTGCGGCAGTGCACCTTATTTATACAACAGAGAATGTCTACAGAATAAGCAACCAGCACAACAGAGGTATGACTAATAGATAGGTATGAATCAGTGGATTTGTATTCTTCTCACACATCCCTCTTCCCAAAAGCAGAGAAAATGAAAGAAACCCCCTCCTGCGCTTTCTCACACATTCATCCTTTTCAAACCTGATGCTCACAGTTATGATAGTTAAATTTCAGCTTTGGGCAGCCCAGGGTACTAATCTTGCATGACCTGTTCCAAATGAAATCATGCCCTTATGACTCATTTGTTTTCCCTGTCTAATTTTTTTTTCTCTTTGAGAATCCTGTATCCAAGGACTCTCTCTATCTAAATAATAATAATTTAAAAATAATCTAGAACCTCTGTCTTGTTGCTATAGACATAAACATGAAGAGCTAGAGCATAGGTTTTGATATTGTGGAATCTTGATTACTTCTAGATCACAGTTTTCCTGCTTCAATTTAGTTGCATGGAAGGACATTTTCTTAATATCAGGTTTATTACTACCTCTGAGTGCAAATAAATCAATATCTAATTGCAGTACAGTAAAAATAAATTGATAAATTTGTTTTTATGGTTCTTATAGGGAGGCAACTATTAAGAATAGAAAGTACCATCTCTGCCATGATAACTCACCCCCAGGTAAACAGGCTTATCCCAGCTCAAGGTGGCCATGAAATCAACATTCCAGCAAGTAGCTTTGTCTCTAAAAATATTCCAGATATTTTATCACTAATTATTAATGTAAATTCAGTTCTTCCAGGGTTTTTCTTTTTAAATGTAGTACTTATGGGTTACTTGGAGGTATGTGGATGGGTTTCAGCCTTTCACAATGTCTCCTCACAAAAAAGAATATTTGTATTTTTTATTCTAGAAGATATATGTAATTATAGCCAGTTTGTGCCTTAAATGTGCTTTTCTGTGCAGCTGAGGTTTGAGAAGCATTCCAGTGATTCATAGGTCTTGTCCTGGGTCTTGTACAATAGCACATTAACCTTGGTGGAATATGTTAAAAGAACAGGGTCTTGACCCTGCAACATTACTGCATGTGCCAAGCTTCCCCTGCGGGACTCCTGCATCTCCCCTGGAAAATGCCTAAAACCATATACAGCAGTATTGATTTTGCAGGGGGAATAATGCTAGGGTACAAACCATATTCTGCTACTTATCTTGCCTTTCCAAAGCAATACATAAGCACTGCAATCTGCTTTCAGCTGTGGTTGGAGTTAGCAGATGAATGCAGTGGGTGAAGAATTGATGGTTTTACCTAACCTCCTTGTGCTTAGCTGTTCTTGTTTGCCTCTGTAATTAATGACAATGTCTTTTTCTCATGTTTCTTATCTATGGCTGGGTAACTCCAGACACAAATGCCAGATCTGATGAACCTGAAAGGGAAAGTAGGTGGGAGCAAATTTTCCAAGAGTGTTATTCTAGTTGACAGGTCTGCCTCTTGTGACATTAATAATGCTTCACAAATGTTGATATAAATCAAGATAAAGCCAGAAGCAAACCATGGGCAGGATGGGGAGCTTGGCTCTGCAGTTTTAGCATCCCCAGAGCTGATAGTAAGACTACAGCTTTCAGCTGCGAATAACTTCCTCCTTATCCCAGAAACTTGTACAACAACATGGGTTCTACATCTGCCTGTATATATGAATCACATCAGGCATCCCCAGGGCCTAATCAGCAAACTTGATTGAAAATTTCATCTAAAATAAAGTGGTTAAAAAAAAAAAAAAAAAGAAGTATTTTAATGGATTTTGGTGGGCTCAATCTCAGCATGCCCCCAAAATCTAATTTTCTGGCTACTTCTGTGAGTTTGGAGGCCTGCATTTCTAGAGCATTTTGGTATCAAAATACCAGCTTGGTCCTCCAGTCGAAGGTACATCTAAAATTTACAGAAATAAGAATGTAGCTGGCAATCTTGCAGAGTTTTATGTGCAAAATAAGTTGGCTATAGGCCTTATGCTGCTTCTGGAAGTAAGGACAAATATTAGTTCCTCTTGGTGCTGCAGAGCCCCTCTCTAACCTTTGTTGGTGGTGAAGTGCTCAGTCTGAGATTAGTGAAGAACAGGGCAATCTACAAAGTACACAGGAGAGGAATGAGACTGGAGCCAAGGTAAGTGTTTGCAGTACTGTGTTAGAGTCCCTGCCTAATAATGAGGTGCCTTTTGGAATTGAAGGACATTACCTCTCCTGAATGTAGAATTCTGTTCCTAAAATATGTCTTTTAACACCTGCAGCTGCTGATTTTGCTTTTCTGATGCTGTATGGTTAAGACAGCAAACACCAGAGGATAATATTTTGGCAGGAACTACTCTGTCTGCACTTTTTCTTCCATGGAAGATGCACGAAGGTCAAAAGATTTCAAGGGAGGTTTTGTGGACAAGAGAGCTGCATGTTCCATAGTGGAAGGTGGATGCCACAGTAGCATTATAAGAAATTGGCACTGTTTCATTTTTTTGTGGATGTTCTTGCAAAGCCCTTGTCTTCCACTAGTGTGTGGAGCTCTCTCCTGACAGAGAAAACTTTAAAGCCATTTGTCTGTCTGGACCAGTCAAACCCTGCTCACTTAACCTCCTGCCCAGCTTCTCTCTCTCCACTCTTTCTCTTTCTGACTGGTCTCAGAGTCTTTTCTCACTTAAGCTCCCTTGCAAATTGAGAGAAAACTCTTCCTTGCTTTTCTACCATTCCTGACCATTTTTACTCCTGGAATCTGTGTACAAACTGTTTCCTGACACCTGCCTCAGTCCTTTCTTTGCCTTTGTTCAGCCTCCATTAAAGCAGTATGTATCTCTAAGCAAAGGCATGATCTTTTCAATGAACAGTGACATTTGATGTAAATTCTAGAACAGTAATTCCCTCTTTGAGGTACTTATTGTCTGCATCATCTAGATCTCTGTACCAAAGAGGGATGTTGCTCCAAATCTGAACACTAAGGATTGTAAATGCATGGAAAAAATGCCCTCAAGACCTTGAACTTCCCGAGAAATCTTCATTTACTTCCACCAAGGTATAGGGAAAAGGCAATTAAATGGCTCAACATCTGCACTGCCTACTGAACTCCAGTTGCTGAGTTTAATGCAGCATTTGCACCTAGCAGAGCAAATCAGCTGTGCAGCAGGTTGAGCTTCTGATTATAATAAGATAGGACAATACCCTACCTGTAAGACATGAAGCCACATCTCCAACAATGTGATAAGACTGAGACAAAGAAAAAGGAAAAAAAATTGAACCCCTCTGTCCTTGAGGAAAATGGACCTTGTGGAGACCTTGGAAATCTATCTGGCTATTCTGCAGTAAAACAAGAGAACAGCTCTTACTGACTCTTTCTGGGCAAGATTTCTGATCACAACAATTACAGAATGCTGAAACTCCATGGCATGGAAACTTCTCTCCATGTCCATGTCTCTCTTGATGGTAAACATTTGAAATATTGCCCTTGAGTTGTATACTTTAGTACATTTTTCTGATGTTACTAGAGTTAAAAATTTCATTTTTATGATGTGGGCAAGTTTCTCCTATATTCTTGGATTCTAACCAAGTTCCTTGTAATTTTGGTTTACCTTCAGCAGGCCCTTAAGTTTCCAGGGAACAGATTATGACAATTTGAAAAGGGTTTAGCCTCATTTGGAGTTGTCTACCAAACTATGACTGTGTCTATTCCTCTAAAAATTGCTTCAATCCTCACCTGAAAGAAGAATTTGCAACTTACTATTGCACATATTACAATGTAAAATTGCCTTTTTTCATGCAATCTTTGAACATTTGACTATTTTATATTATTAATTTACTTTCTTTTTCTTTAAATGTAAATACCCCCAACAACAACATCAGATGATGGATTCTCTTCATTAATATAACCTTGACTTTACCAGGTGCATTTATCCCAGAAAGGCCTGGCAAGCCCCAGGGTTCTCATTTTTCTTGTAATCTCCTTTCATTGGCATCTAAAGTGGCATTAAGTATACAGACATTTTGACCTTGAAGTCTTCTCCATAGAACAGAATAGCAAGACCCCTTAAATAATAAAAGAGGTAGTTCATAGTTTTATGATTATAAAATAAGATCCCATTTTTTTTCAAATGATGTGGTGATTTTTCAGTGTCTACATTTACTGTCTCTTCGGAGAAGTACAAGTTTGTTTCTTTCATCCCCTGAAAACACAACTAAAATCAAGAAGGCATCTTTTTAAAAAAATTGCATTCCACTTTCATTTTTGGAAATGCTAGTTTTCCATCTATGACCTTTCATTCTTCCTATAATAACCACTCCTCTTTTGCCTATTACTTTTTTTCTTTTTCTTGACGAAACACTTTTTATTTCATATTGTCATCTCAGTTTTGACTAAAGATCCTCAAGCATTTTGGATATTCAGTATTAGCCCTTAACTGCTCACTGCACAGACTTCATAAATACTATATTAGCTTTCTCTTTAACAAAAAGAGCCAAAATGTCCTATTTTTATTAAGAGTACAGTGATGAAAACTCATGTAATTTACTTTTGGTACAGTCTCTCATTAAGAGAAATGGAAAGCTGATTTTATAGTCTGAATTGGTACCTTGATAATATAATAGCATATGTCTCATTGACAGAACACAATAAAATGTATTTCATTGATACAACACCCCAGTTTCATTTTAATAAGTAAAGAGTTCACAGTATTCCAGACAATTCATTCTGTGATCAAAGTGTTGGCAGAGATTTAAAAAAATGTTGCCTGCTGGACATATTCTCCTACATTTCTCTGTGGCACATAAAGCATTTAGGACTAATTACCATTGTCACCTTTAGAAAGCATGACTTGAAAAACTGGAAAGAGAAGATTTCAGCCCTCACCCTTGTGGCTCTCTGGCCATGACATCTCCAGGGCCAGGGAGCAGCAGGGTCTGTGTCTCTCTGGGATGGCTCCAGGTCTGCCAGAAGAGGTTCTGGCACAGCAGGGCAGAAACCTCCCTGGTGGGAGCTCCTGGCCTCTCCAGCAGCAAGCTCAGCCTCTCAGGTGCCTCTTCTGGGCAGGGCTGCAGCTCAGAAAGGACTCGTGGCTTTTAAAGGGGGCTGAAATTTCTGGGGTTTTTGGGCAGAGCAGATTGGGTACACTGACAGGAGGATACACAAGGATGGGATGAGGGGTTTGCAGGGCCTGCAGAGTTGTGTTTTAGATGTTGCAGTTTGGGAACCATTATTTGGATGTAGGAAACTTTTCTTCAGTGAACCTTCTGCTGAAGCAAGCCCTGAGCCAGGTTACCATCGAATGATTTACTAACCCTTGAAAAGTGAGAATGGCACAGCTCAGTGCCCTGTGTAAGCTTCTTGTCCCTTAAATGGCAGTGTATGAGAATTTTATATTCTCTCTCTGTGCTTCTCTTTTTCACACTCAGTTGTTCATTCTTCACATTCTCGACTTTGTTTTCATCCTATTTCTCACTGGAGTTTTTCTCTGCTCCCTCACTGATCCTTCATTTGTAGTCTCTCCTGAGCAGAATAACAATCAAATGACATTCAATTTTGTAACAGCCTTTTCAAAAAAGTGTGATTTGAAATTAAAGAGCTTGAGTATACCATCTAAAAATCTGTATGCAGATTTATGTGTTGTGGATAAATCAAAATTAAAATATTTGGGGAATTGTTTTTAAAATTGCAGCTTACATATGAATTTACAAGGATAGTCTTTAGGCTTGAAAAAACCTTCACTGGAATTAAAATTGTGCAATGGGCTAATCCCACTAGAAGAAATGCTGCAGATACTAGATAATTTTTAATGTAGGATAAAATGGCAGAGATTGCATGTTTACTCTCTGTTGTAAAATTATGTGTCATTATATTGTTTGTCCATGTTTTCATATATCTGTTAATTGTACATAAATGTGAAAATTAAAGAGATAACATTGGATAGGAATTTGTGTGCATGTTGAATAGACAAAATCACTGTCTCCAAACTATCCACACATTCTTCTCCAGCAAATAAATTGACATGTGATTAAGTCCCTCAGTTCCTTTGAAAAGCAGTCTTCTAAGCACATGCTGATAAAAGTAGTTTATGGTTTTATTAAGATGTATGGGCATAATCCACTGAAAATTTAATTGTTGAATTTAGCATCATGCAAGTGTTAATGTCTGAAAGCCTGGACCTCATTTACACCTGCACATTCATTTAGCATTGCCTAGTAAAAAGCTTTAGGTGTATAAAGCTTCATCTGTAGTGCCAAAAGATATTCTTACAATGTGCCCACATCAAAATCAACTGAAAAAGTTTTATACAAAGTCAGACACCTCATCTAGTGTGTCTAATAGTTCTGAATGTGTGCATGTGCTGTGAGTTATAGGTACAATAATTCTGGCTTATTTCACTTGTATAGTGCTTCATTTTTGAGCTGAAGGCCTGGATTCTGTGGTGCATGTAACCAGAGCAGGGTAAATCCTGAGAAATGCTTTATCTGGAGTCATCTTCTCTAGATGATTCTTTTGCATTAAAGCTACTTTCACAGTGATGTCTTTTGAAAAATATTTTGAAACAGCCATTCAGATTATCATATGAAACAACTCTTGGAATTTTATCTTCTCAAACATGATTTAAATATCTCTTGAAAGGCACAGTTAATTTTTAATGATTTTTCTCCAGAATCAACCAAATTTTTAAAACTAAAGCTGATATTAGCCCCATGAACGAATGACATCAATTGAAATGTACTTTTTTTTTTTTCCAAGGTGATTGATGTAATTTTGTATTAAAGTGACCTTTGTTAGAAATGTTTTGACTATAATGATTTCCTGTCCTTTTTGCTCAGCAATCAGAACAGCAGTACTGGCATCAGCCTGTTTCAGCTGCTTACTGTTAATGCTTGCAGGAGAGCAATCTGCACTGAAGGATGGGCAGTGGCTACAGGTGGGGGTCAGCACCAAGGAGCAATGGAAATGTGAAATCCCAGCTTGAGAGGTTAGCAAGGAACCAGAGCTGGGCCTTACACCACTAAAGGTACAGTCAGATTGCTATCTTGAATTTAATTATTTTACCTCAAATTTCTTAGCAAGAAGTTTTGTTCTCAAGGGAATTGCGTTTCTGACATGTGTATGGGCTGATTCATATTTTTATAGGCTGATCTTCTTTGTGTTGGAAGTCTGGCACCTAGAAAACCTGTGATTTATGCTTGTGAATGATACCTATTATATAGTTATAGAAACATACCTGCATCTGTAAAACTGATTGATAGCTCCTTATGTGAAACCATCTTGTTACGAGTGACTACAAGCGCCGAGGATGGCAATGATCTTTTGTAGATTCTCTGGATGAATGTTGTTTAAAAGATATTTTCATTTAACAGGGAGAAGTACAGGGAAGTAACAGGGAAGCTGCTTTGTTCCTCACACGAGGCACCAATTGGTGGTGGACTTGTGATGCTCATAATAAGAGTTAGTACCTTGTTATCTTAAAAGCTTTCATAGCTTTGTCTCTGTGAACTTCCCAGGGGCAGCTCCATGCAACACTGACTCCTTCTCTCTTCCTTCTGCAGGACTGGCTAACTCCCTCCTGTCCCTAGCATGGCTGCCTGACCCAGTCTGTCCCTCATACATCATCTTATTCTTCCTATCCCTCACACAACTGCCTGACCCTCCCTCCTCACAGCACAGCCAGCAGCTTCCAACTGCCTCTGGCCCAGCTAACCCACTGTTTTTTAACACCCATCCTCACTGGACATAGCTGTGACCTATTGAGGGGCAAGGCTGCTCCCACTCTTTGGTGATTAGTAAAGCTGAAATTTATCAGGGGTGAGATTTCCTTCAGCACTATCTCTATTCTCTTATAATCCATCCTCCCACAGTACAGCTAAATGTTTCTGCATGAAATTAATTCTAAAAAACATGAGTCAAAACTTTAGACTGTTCAGGAAAGCAAAGTTACAAAAAAAAAAAAAAAAAAAAAAAAAGTAATGTCCATTCCCACTTCAAAAGAAAAAAATAAGAGTAGTCCTAAAACCAAAGTATGGTAGGTGATTGGATTAGATGCCCCATGTGACCCACTGATTTAAAAATGTGTGGGCAGGCCTATTTTAACTTGAACACTCTTAAATATCATATCCATACAGGCAGAATACTGAGCAAGACAAACTCACTATAGCAGATGTTGTTTTTTTCTTCTTTAGTTTCTTACTTTTCCTTTAGAGAAGAAAATATAGATCTCTGTTTATCATCCCATTTGTAGGAAGAGATGTAGCAATACTATTGCCATGCTATTCCTTCAACTGTGAACTTTTTCATATTAACACTGTGATCTGAATACTTTAATAAATAAATCAGAAATACAGAATATAATAGAATTAAAAGAATATGTTTAAAAATAAGGTTGTAATTACAAGCTACTAAGATTTATTTAATAGGCCATATGGCTTTTCTAATTGAGAGGAAGGCTGTTTTTTCATCTTTTTAGCTGCATATAATACTCTAAGTTCTATTCATGTGTGGCCAAACTTGTCAAATGTGCCTGTTTTTGCAGCTAAATTTTTACTCTTGTTCAACCCTCTCTTATCAAAGGCTGAAGTTAAAAAAACACACAGAACATAGAATAATATTGAGCTTTGTAACTAATGCTGGTCTTTCTTGTAAAATTCTTCCCCTATTCTAATTTTTTGAAGTTTACTGTCCTGAAGTTCAGTGCTTCAGTCTATTTGAAAGTGTTCACCCGATATTCATCCTTAATTTAAGGCTTCTGTCTCCTATTTTTAAGGTTGATAGGATGATGCATTTATTCTATGATTATTGCCATGTCAGCTATTCTGACCATAATTTGAATGATAACATTAAGGATGGTCTTGGCTGTTGCAATAAAGTATAGGATACTTTGCCTAGTTTAGAAAGCAACATTTTGTCTTCTCTGTTGTCTATTTTGTAAGAAAATTTCTATGAGTGTAATTAGACTAACAATCTAGGAGCAATATTTTAAGAGAAAACTAGGCCAGAGCTCACCCCAGATTTTTTCCTTGCTTTGCTAGGTGTATCTACTGAAAGCCTCAAAATTGACAGCTGTTAATTGTTGTGAATACTTGGTGGCTGCATGGTGTTTTGGTTTATTGTCTGTTCAGAATGGAAGAGGATTAAGGGAGCATTTTTGTCACATGCATCTGACTTTGTAGATAGTAAGATTTTAGTGCTGAACCCTCTCTTGCTGGGTCATAGAGCAGAAGGGACATTGCAAGTGACACTAAGCTAGGAAAAGTAACTGGCCTTGTGCACAGGGTTTTCCTGGCTGCACCCCTCTCTGTTTCTGTGTGCCTGGGTTGCACACTGCCCAGCAAACCCTGCTCCAGGGCAGCTACAGGCATGTCCCTGAAAGAAAAACGCCTCAAAATGCCTTGGCTTGGAGATCTGCAGAATAAAATTTGGCATGTGTTTCTTGAAGCTGATCCTGTGGCAACTTGAGCAGCTGCTGATGATCCTGTTAGGCTTTTGACTGAATAACTTCTGGAGTATCTAGATTTTCACAGTAGGAGAGTGTTGGTACCTCTGGGAATTGATGTTAGATGCTATCCAGAAGTTCCCCTTGCCCTTCCCCAGGAAACAATGAGTTTATCAACTAATAAGGTTTGCTTCTTCTGCCTCCAGCCTATCTTTCCATTAAATAGCACTGAGTGCCCAAGTCATCCTCCTGCTTTCAGTGGGGTTACTCGTGTGAGAACCACTGCACACAGGGAGAGTGGCAGGACCAGCATCTGAATTGCCCACCACATGGTTGTCATGACATTACTGCTTATTGACTTGGGTTTCCCCACAGCTTCCAGTTATAAAAAACCCTAAACCAAACCCCAAGCAAATAAAATCGCCCCTACAAAAAAGTAGAAAAGTAATGGGAATTGCAGATTATTGATGTCTTTCTCTTATTGTGTTTGACTTTTTTGTAATGCAAGCCTACCCACACTACTCTTATATTTATGAATTCACATGCTAGGCAGTCTTGTAATGATTTTTTTTTGGTAACAAGAAGTCCAGCCCGTTCTCTTTGTATTTATTTTGTACATTGGCTTATCAATAAATCATTCAAATGATCTTAGTCATCTACTGCAATGTGAAGAAGCTATTCTTTGTTTCTGTCAAATCTGCTTCTGAAGTTATCTGTTCACAGGTACATGAATATTTATATGGATGACATTTTCAAGGCATTTTTGGCCCTAGATTCCTAATGGAGAATAATATTCCCATTTAAATGAGTTTAGAGTGTTTTCTTTTAATTTTCTATGAAACATTATCACTGCTCATAAACTAATGCTTTGTTCACTCATTTTGATCCCTAATAATGTAATCATATGAAAACATTATAAGCAAGCTATAAACATTGGTGAATTATAATTAAAAGCATATTTAATAAGGTGATCTTAGCTGTTAATTGCCTTCTTGGATTGAAATCTGAAGATTCATGCAGGATATTGTTAAGAAAAGTCATCTTAGATACAAATTTTGTGAATATATTCTTTAATGATGTCAGTTAAGAGGAAGGAGGTATTAAGCTATATTCTTAACACTGATGCTGCCAATGTCTACAGTTGAAGATTCACCAAATTATTGCATTAAACATGGAGAAAAATATCATGGACTTTTCATTCAGGTCCTGGGTCTGACCACATTGCTTTTTTATCACCTCAGGTTCTCACTGGGAAAGGGCTGTAACAAACAGTGCACTGGGATCTGTTGAAATGTGTCATACTTGATCAGTTTTCTGTAAAATGTGCAGAGGTCTCTGCACAGGTATGGCACTTAGGAAGTTATAACATATTCACAAATAAGTGTTTTATTCAAAGGCATCCTTTAACAAGGTGCTTCTGGGATGTCATCCATTCTCTGCAGCATCCTTAAACTCCATGCTCAGGGTCATCTTCAAAAGCTGAATTTGTGAGTAAGCATGAAGCAGATTTGTCAAGCTGCTGTCCACAAAGTACTCAACAACCTGCTTAGTGAAAAGTGGAGGAAAAAACCAGATTCTTATAGCTTGAACAGTTACTACATTTCAACTATCAATTTGTTTAAAAAGGGATTATGTTGTTTAAATAACATAAAATTAATATGAGACAGAGGAACTGTCCCATTTGATCATATTGGGCTATTACAGAGACAGTATTTTGTACTTTATATACTGGATATATATCTATATCTATCTATATATGTATCTTAGCAAAAGACCTACAAATAATGCAGTGGCTGAAATTGATGGGTCCCTTGTGTCACAGGGCTTGCTGTGTGAACTCCCTGAAAGGAGCCTTTGTTTCCACTGGCAACAGAGATGCTGTGGCACTATGGATCAAACACATCTGGATTTACTTTTATGCCTCTGAGATAAACAGTTGCCTGCTGCACTACATAAATACTGAAAGAAGAACTCTCTTTCAGTAAAACACCTGACCAGCATGAACTGAGGGTAACTGCAGGCTGCTGAGGAGAGCCTGGTGCAGGCAGCTCCTGGGAGAGCACTACATGTGCTGCCATTTTTGCTTTTTCTGTCATTTGGTGCTCTAACTTTTTTTTGTTGAGTATTTCACAGCTTCAAGACTAATGGAAAAAAATCTTTAATGTGATAATTTTTCCTTCCCCCATATCCAGGGAGAATATATTTTGGTTGTCTTGTCACAGTGAGGTTGGAGATAAAATTATCAAATGTTTCTGCTTTTGACTATTTGAATTGTAGAATTAACTGCACCTTCTGATCTCAGCCAGCCCAAAGTGTTTGATACAGCTAAACGGAGAGTTTTAGAAGACAATGCAAATCTGGCTGGGTTTTGAAAGCATACCCTTTCATTTTAGCCAGAGTGAATGAAATTAAAGCAACATGATATAGAAGGCAGCACAGGAAAAATGACCTTTAAATTTAAAAATGAGATGTCTTATGATTGTTGTTGTACAAGAAAAATTAACCACGAAGATCAAAGAGAAATGTTAGCTACCGATAAGTTATGTCTGGATTTGCTGAGTTTGCTTATTCATCTGATTAAAATTATGCCATTCCATGCAATCTATGTTTATTTTATTTTGCACTTCCTATTTGTCTTGCTAATGGATTTGTTCTCTAAAAGGTTGGCTTCCAGAGGTGCAAGCCACTGAGACCTGGTACACTCTGCTGATTAGGTACAAGTGAAGCCTAATCCTGAATTAAGTACGCAAAGTTTTACAGATGTTGTGAGCATTTTTAAATTTATTTTAATAGTATCTACTGTCACATTTCTGAAACCACTGTTAACCTGCAAATAATCAAACCCATTGAGTTTCTGTCTCTGTGATGCTAGATTGAGACTCATAAAATATATTTGTTCTGCTGCTAAAAATGCTCTCAGTGCTTACTTATGCATCTTAATGAGAAGTAAGTCCTCGATGTGTTGGCAGAAGTTTGTGAGAGTGCTCAGAGCATGGAAGCTCTGCTGCCAGGGCTGCCTCCCTCTTACAGAGAGCATTTGTCCCATGACCAGCCCTGTCCCTGCAGAGGTGGCACTGTGGCATCTCAGGTGCCCTGTGCTGAAGGAGGCTCCTCCTGCTCACCACGGGAGAGCCAGCCTGTCCCTTCCTGACCTTCCACTGGGCCTCCTTGGCATTCTGCTTCTGCTGGAGTCACTTCCCTTCAGAAAGGGGGGGTGCAACATGCCTTTTGGTCTGTGACTTTCTCTGTCAGAAGAGGTCAAGTGCTGAGTATTTTTATCCCAGCTGCTCTTGTCCTAGAAATACTCCTTGAATTCATATAAATGCTCTGTTTATTTGTTCTGATTAAGGTTACTGAATAAATTAATTATTGAGAGTGAAATTAAAAATGTTATTTTAAGGTAGAAATATGTGATAAATCACAAAGTGAGTAGGTGATAATCCCAAAGTGATGAGCACAGTCTGCATGGCAATGCATTTTTTTTTTTTTTTTTTTTTTTGAGTTCTATGTCCCAGGTCTTTACATCCTTTTTTGGTTAACATGAAAGCTCTTCAAGGTCAGCAGTGCCATACAGGTAATGATGAGCCTGGGGAAGGCTTATGTTAAGTGTGTCCTCAGTGTTCAGGTTAATCTTTTCATTTGTGGTTTTTTGGTTTTTTTTTTTTTCCCCCATAAATGGATACATGGAAAGACATTACCTGTGTCACAAAAGTAATTTTTATGACTTTAAATATTATGGTGGTCTATTTTTCAAATAAGAGGTTAATTTATGCATTAAAAACTGTGACATTCATTAACAATCCCCTAACTTCAAGCACTTTATTTAGGAAAATGTAAACTCTGGGTACTGCAAGGTTGTCTAGATGTAAAAAGTAAAGGGATAAATAGAAATAGGGCAGCTTATCTGCAATTTTACGTTTAATCCAAAATTGCATGTTATTTTATCTGACCCAAATAGGTGAAAACAATAAGTTAGTGAGTTGAACAGATTACCAGTGTCTTGAAAGTGGAGATCAGTTTAGATATTGCTGGGCTGAGCCCTGTAGTCCTTATCTGATCTGGTGAGCTCTGCCTGCTACCTTCACTTTCCATTTATTTTAGTGAGATGTTGATTTTCGTTAGTCTGAGTAGCATTTGGTGTTATTTTGTGAAGATTTGCAAGGATCATTGTTTGCCAAAACACTTTCAGCGATTAGGAAATTGTGTGGTGTTATTCTTTCCTCTGAGACTCTGGAGTCTTAAACAGAAATCCAACTTTTTTCTTAGGATTTCCTTATTATAAGGATCCAGCTGTCATATATTTCCCTGTGCTTCAAACTGAACATGAAAAGATAAAATAGTTTTTTGGAAAATACTTTCACCCTGTTTTTTTATAGCAATAATATTTTTGAATTTGTTTGTGTATGACTGTCTAAATGTCTTGTCTAATAACTTTCAAACCCACTGACCGATGTCAACCAAATTTGAGAGAAGGAAAGTAGTCTCAAAGACAATTGAGTTCTCAGCAGCTTTAGAAAAATAGATCCCATAAGCATTTTGACTGAAGGAAGAACAGCAGTGAAAGCTCACATTTTGTGAGAGGTTATAAATTTCCATACCAGAAGAAAAGCTCAAATTAGAGTTTAAATCATGAGATACAAATCCACAGAAAACCAAGCTGCATTTATTTCAGGCTTCATTGTTTCACTTTTGTTTTTAATAACATCTTATGGGATTTAGAGATCAAAAAAAATTTAATCTTTTGTATTTGTCATTATTTGCACTGTTTATTTGGTTTTCACTTTCCAAATTTATTGAAATGAGATTATTTTTCTCTTTTCATATTTTGTCAACATAAAACGAAGCATCAGTTTACAGGAGGTGCAAATGGTTGTGTTTGCTGTTTAATTACTAATTTCTATCTGTTGTGTGCTTTAACAACATTATTCCATATTTTATTCTTTTTTAATACAACAACTATGTCATAATCTTTCTTTGAAAATTGATTTGAAAAATCTGCAACCATTGAGCTGTGGAAGGTACTCCCCTTGTTGCCTCTGGGTCTTTGAATTAGACATGAAGAAATAACTCTGAGCTGTTTGTTTGCTACAGGCATCTTGCTTCCCCTAAACATGCGACGGGATTAGACATCAGTGCTGTTTCTCCCTGCTGATATTGTGATTAAACTCCCAGATTTGAGCAGGTATTTGAATATGCAAAACAAATCCTTCACCTTTTCTAGTCTTTTCAAACCAAAGGCCACTTTCATTCCCACTTCCCTGCAACACCTTTCCTATGCTGAGGAGGGAAGGACCCTGAAGAGAAGACACGGGAACCTGTGGTAATGTGCATTTTCTGTGATGGCTCATGTTGGCAAAAAATTACCAGTCTATGCTATTTTTTTTCTAAAATTTCCTCCACATGTTAGATCCTGTCAAGGAGCTAAGGGGAGACTGTGAATTCCTGCTTTCTCCTGTATTTTTTCTGGCAGGATGAGCTGTGCAAAAGTGAGCACTCTGTCAGTGGTGTGCATACTGACAGTATGGTTGTATGCAGAGACTCTGCTCTCTGAACAGTGCTTATAATTGTGCTAAAAATTAAACCAGATAAATTATCCTGAAAGGTTATTGTGTAATTGTCTATTCCAAGCTGTTTTTTAAAAAGTATTTTGCACTTAGCACAAGCATTTGTTCAAAGTGAGTCGGAACTGAGAGCAAACAAGCAAAGACCTCAGGGTCTTGGAGTAACTTGCATGCCTATCATCTAAGTGACTACCATGTCACACATCTGCTTTGTGATATGTCACTGCCTTTCTGAACATGCCACATCCTGAGCAGTGTGCTGAGTGACAGCATGTCACTCACCTCACTGTCATGCACAGTCTTGTAGTACTGAAACCTTCTCAGGCAATGGATAAAAAATTGAAATTTGGTCCATGTTTTAACAGTGAGTGGTGAAAGAATAGGGAGAAAACTGTATTAAGGGAAGTATGAGAATAGCCTCCCACTTATTGGTTGCTTTCTGTTAATTCTTCTAGCCCAGTAAGCATACATTATGCACCTGTTTGGTACTGTATTCTGCCTGTTGTCCTTTGGAAAGAAGCTGCCTATATTGGAGGCACTCAGGAGCTGGGCATTTTATAAATGTAAGTCAGGGTTCTGACAGATTAGCTCTGACAGATTTAGATGCAGTGGTAGAATGCTCACACTTTACACCTTGCTTCTCAGCTGGAAATAACCACCTGAAGAGCCAGGGCACCAGAATGGATGTGTGATGTAGCTCATGGAGCAGTGGCAGGCTGGCTAAAACTGCTTATGAAGGTAGCACTCCCAAACTGGGAACAAGCATCCCATTTTGTAGTACTGGGATGGAGATGGGTGGAGGAAACACTGTAAATCACAACAGGTAAACACCTGAAGGAAATGCAACTCTTGCTGAGTGGGCCAGGGGATCTGATGGAGGATGTGGGAAAGCCAAGATGCTCAGCACCTTTTGTCCTCAGCCTTTCCTGATAAGACCTGCCTTCAGGAATACTGAGCCAGCTGCTTAACCCCCTTACTGCAGTGGACAAGGAGTGAGAGTGCACCCTGTGAAGCTTTGCAGCAGGTACAAGGCTGGGAGGAGTCTTGGATACACCAGATACAGAGGGGCCTGGAGAGGAGTTCACAGGAGTCTCATGGAGTTCCACAAAGCAGAGCAAAGTGCTGAACCTGGGCAGCAGCAAGCCTGTGTGACAGTAGCTGTGGGGGCTCAGCCAGCTGAAAAGAAGCTCTGCAGTGGAACACCTTGGTGTCCTGGTGAATGAGAACATTGCCACCAGGTCCAGGGACATGAACTTTCCCCTCAAATCAGCCGTGGTGAAAAACATCTGGTTGCTGTGTCCAGTTCTGGGCTCCACAGGACAAGACATGTGACAAGAGGAAATGGGCACAGCTGAAATACTGGACACTCCAGGTAAATGGAGGGAAAACATTTTACAGCAGAAATGATGAAACACAGGAACACATTTTCCACAGAGCTTGTGGAGTCTCTTTCCTTAGAGATAGATACTCAAAACCTGCTGGGACCCAGCTCTGAGCAGCCTGCTGTGGCTAGCCCTGCTCTGACCAAAGGGCTGGATAGACAATCTCCTCAAGAGGTTCCTGGTGCTGCAGTCTGAAAGTCTGTGATTCTAAAGCTCACACATAAGACTCCCCAGCCTCTAGACCTGTAGACAGTTTTGCTTTAAAATTGCCTTGCTGGGTTGCTTTACTTTTGATTGTCAAGAGAATACACGTGCAAAATACACTACTGGGCTAGTGCTTGCTAAAGACTTGTACAACCTCGGGCTAATAAAGGTAACAAAAGTAGGCAGTGGTGCAAATCACAAACTGGCAGTTTTACAAGGTGTCTACTGGAAAGAATTTCTTTATAGGTATTTCTGGAACATTTTTTGGAATTCTGTGAGGTAAGTTTCCTTTCTTCTTATGCCTTTAGACAGATGTACAAACTGCTTTGAAACCAACCATACTGGAATTAATAGTTTCTTCAAGCCATTACAGACTCGATTTTTTTTTTTTTTTGACATTTCTTCTCTTAGAGACCTCTTTAAGAGATTTAACTTTGAAGCCTTTGTCCCTTTGAACGTTATTGTCTTCAGCAGCAATTTGTAACTCCCAGCATTCCCTTTCTACTGCAAATATGAATGTAAGTCTCTACATTATTCATTCTTTCTAAAGTGAGAAGAGAGAGTTGTAAACTGCTGAATTACAACCTGCAGTTGCCAAGAGGCAGGAACAACTTAAGAGCAATTTAATTGTAGATGTTTTCCTCCTTTCCCCTTTAACTCTTTCCTCAGGGAAGGATAAACACTACAGACAGTTGAATAATAAGGGAGGTGTTCTGGAGACAGAGACAAGCAGGGATAGAGAAGGTCAGAATGAACTTTGCAGCTAGGAAAACAAAAGACAGATTATCAGACCATCTTTAGAAGGGCAGGTATTTGAAATTAGTACATTGAGTTACTCTGTGCAAGTTTGCTAATGTGATGGACTTTACTAATAAAAAACCAATTAATTTCTGTTTAACATTGAGAAGGAGTTAAAACTGTTGCATAGTTGTTAGAGGGTGAGATGCCATCAGTGCCCTGCACTAGCCTAGCCAGCTCGAGAATTGTGTGAAGGAAGCAGATCTGAGGTAAAAGTGAAAATGAAGTTAACAGGGGACCATTACATAATCAAAGCATATGATCTCAGGCCAGTTGATGATGTCATAGTTACACTTCTACTGATATTTATTCTTACCTGAGAATGTCATAATGAAAATTAAGTGCTATTCTGGAACAGCCTAAAGATTGTGCTGAATAGGTGCTCCTCCTCTTAGGTGCTTTTAAAAATCCATTCCATTATTTGTTTATGACCATGGGAACTTTTTGTGTGGTCCCTCACCACAGTTTCCACAGTAATAATGTGGATGCAACCTGCCCTCTAACAGTGACTCTCTACAAGATGTCATCTCAAAAAAATTGTGTCATCTGAAGAACTGTAGGCAGATTACATCCACAGTCAAACAGCAACAATGCTGCAATCCTGAGCTGCACATGCTGCAAGCTGCAGTGCCTGACAGCAGTCTGAGCTGTTCCTCTTGACTGAAAATATTCTACTTTTTATTTAGAGTGAGGAGTGGTTGAAAGGGGCTTAGAGAAACACTTATTTTACTGTCTTCCATAAGCTTCATGTTAAAAGCAGTGCAAAACTGCAACCTTTTTACCTGGGTATCCACTAGAGAGGGAAAAGCCTTGAAGCCAAGAGCTTTTGCAAAAGGCATGAATAATATTAATGCTATTACCATGGTTGAAATAGAAGTGGGCATATTCTTCTGTTGTTGGCTTTGTGAGAATGCCTTATTTTCTACTACCAACATGAACACTATGTACTGCCAGCTAAGGGTGACCCTTTTTTTGTGCACGCATTACATGCTGTATCTATGAAGTGCACGGGCATTTTTGCATGACATTGCATACTGTATTTTTGCAATTCCTGAATGTAGCTCTAAGGAGGATGTTTACAAAGAAATGTGATGTAGGCACCTACAAAGAAATTTTTCTTAGGTTCTCTGCCTGAAGTGGAAGGTCTACAAACCTGCCAACATATTAATTCACTGTATGAGCTGTCTGTCATTTTTAGATAATCTGATTATAGCTCTGATCCTCAGAGTCTGGTAACAAAAATCAAAATATTTAAAAATCAAAATATGCACAAAAGTATTTTCTAAAATACATTTTTTTCTTTTCTTTTCTTTTCCTTTTTGTCTAATTTAATTGGATTGTCATATACCATTCTGGGAACTAAAGAAAGTAGGAAGACAAAAAAAAATTAACCCCTTTTAAAAAATCACTTTCATTTTGATGACAAGTCAAGTATGGGGTCATTTGTTTTGTCTGAACTACAAGGCAGTGTTAGCCTTGAGCTTGTTTCCTATGGAGCAGAGAGATTATGTAACAGCACTAAATGGTGTTAGTCTGGACAAATAAATAAACCTGGCTCACTCCTTGAAGGTAGGTAGGGACGAATATATAACAATAGCAGATAAGGGAGATTTTTCTACGAGTAGCTGAAGTTTACTTGTGGAGCCACACACTGCTGGTGTCACTTTAGCTGCCTTCTGCTTTCCTTGTGAAGAAAATGCTCAGAAAGGCTGAATGTTTGCAGCCATTTGACCAAAAGCTGGAATTGTCAATATGCTTTACTATAATCAACTCTGCAGCTGTCAGTGACAAGAGTCCTTGTGGCCCTTGCAAAACTTGAACAAGTTTTCTGAGGAGACTTGTCTTTAACCTCCTGAGTCACATGAGTCTCACCACCTTTATCCCCTCCTTGTGGCTTCCCAGCCCTTCCCACCCCACTGTTCTGTGGTTCCATGTGTAGTTGCCTCAATAAGGCTGCCATACAAACCTTTGGGGAATTTATTCTCAGTCTGTACTAAACCAAGGCCATGTAAGACTTAGAAACAAAACCTACTGTCGTTAACCACTTTAAATAATAAAATCCTTTGGTGTTCCATGACCGTTTACTGAACACAGTCTCCACTGATAAAGAATTTTATACCTGCTAATCCTATTACTAAAGAAAACTGTCTTATTATTTTAACAGACCACTCAGGGAGAAGAAGTATTTTCTTTTGAATTCACATTTCCATTCTGCAGTAATCTCAAACATAAAAATTTACTGCAGTTTCTTTGTACTCCTATGACTTTAAATTTTCTCTCAGTGCCTGGAATATTCTGTTTTTTAGGCTGGGTCCTCACTCTTCTGACATGCCATTCTTGACACTTATGGAATAAAAAGTGCATTATGTGTGTAAGTTCTTTCTTCCAAGTCTTTCTGTATGATTTAGGTTCTCTTTGTCTTACTGGTTCAAGTGAGCAGTTTCTTTTGTGCAGGGGCCCTGTATAAGCACATCATCCCCACAAGACAGATTGCAGCTGGGCCATGCTACAGCAAGTGTGTTGTTGGGGCTAAACAAATTACCTCCAAAATCCACACCTTGAGTTTCCAAAATCATAAATTTAGGTGATTGAACATTTATTGATCATGTGGACTGTCTTTTGAAGTACTGGCTGTATTTTAAAACAAGCACAATCTTAATCTGGAGCAATACTATATAACAGTTCTGTTCATAACAGCCTTTGTCAGAATTTTC